>OY755253.1:26081219-27281219 GCA_963576725.1 Azorinus chamasolen | reverse complement strand
GACATCAAGAAATATGCGTTAGCTGAAATATATTAATAGTATATGCACACATAATAGTTTGGCAAAAAACAATAAATGTAGCATCAGATGTATATAGGTGAATTCAGCAAACAGAACAGACCCTGGTCAGACGGCTCCTACATGTTTCTCTTTGTCTCTGTCTCTCTGTCACTATCTCTGTCTATCTATCTCTCTGACCCTCTATATGTCTTTGCTGTCTTTGTCTGTCCTTGTCTCTGTCTCTGTCTGTGTCTCTCTTTCTCACTTTCTCTCTCTACGTTTCTCTTTACCATTTCTCTGTCTCACCGTCTGTCTGTTTCTCTCTCTCTTTTCGTATCTCTGTGTGTCTCTGCGTCTCTCTGTCTGTCTGTCTGTCTCTCTGTCTCTCTGTTTCTGTCTCTGTCTCTGTCTCTCTCTCTCTCTCTCTTTCTCCCTCTCTGTCTGTCTCTCTCTTCCTTTTAATTTCATCTGTTTCGAATTTCTTACATATTTCCTCATATATTTCCCAGTTTGTTCACACAGATCTCGAACAAAGGTCGGGGATGTTGGTGAGACGCCGTAGAATTAACCCTTATCTTGCTCCTTTCTGTAGATTTATTCAAAGAGGTTGGGTCTAAAACTAGTCTAGGATGGAATGAATAAAATGAAGTACAGACCGAGCGGCAAACAACTTTGCTATACACCGAATCACTCGGCGTCCAATCTGGGTACACACTGTTTACAAATGCCAGCCAATCAAATCGTCCTTTGCACGATAAGGGTGAAATAAGCATCTGGTCAGAGACTAAAGGGATTATGCATTGATTGTGTCTAAATACGTGCCTAGAGGTTCGATTACAAATATTAGCCCGAAAATTGTAGCCCTCTAGCAAGAGATCAGTCGTAAAATTATACCAGAACATGAAAAACATTGTTATAATTAAGCCCTGGATAAATGAATGAGCAGTTCCACTTTTTCTTTGATTTACAGTCACCCCTTCTGGGTTCAGGCTTACTTTTAAGCCCTATATGATATCCTATAATTATACGATACTATACTCGTAGATTTACAATTCATATGCTTGTTTGCCGAACTTCAATATTATCTAGTTTTCCTCTAGTCTACTTTTAATCGCTACTTCAGTGGTAATTAATCATTAATTAACCCTTTACCTCATGAATATTCAGGCAATTACCTCATCAATGATAATTGTCAGTAATTCATAGTGTATTAACCCTTTACTCCGTGAATATTCATGTAAGAAATCATGATATCATGAATATCAACTAGAGAATTACAGTAAAATCCCGCTAATGCGACCACCTAAAAGAGGTATAATTCTGGAAGCTAGATACAGGTGGTAGCTTAATGCAGGACAAAAGTAATGCAGAAAGCTCCTCTAGGAGCTTTCTGCATTACTTTCGTCCTGCATTAAGCAACCACCTGCTTATAAAGATACCCAGGTTTATTCGTTAAGTGGTCGCATTAGAGGGGCATATGGCCACAGTAGAAACTGTATAGTAGAACCTCTCTTAAGCGGACATTAATTTATTGAAAACAAGAGTCTTAAAAAGCAGGCGGTTGCTTAATGAAGGGCTCTGTTAATGCTCTGTTTGCTAATGGAATTTGATAGACCTGTTTCTTTAGTTTCTAAAATGGCTATACATTTCTTTATAACTGATTTGACCGTGAATATTCAGTAGGTATTGGAATTTGGACTAAATATAAAACACGGAAAGGGCCAATGAAAGTGATGACGTCATTAATTGCGTGAGGTAAAGGGTTAATTCTGAGGCTGGCCATGCTGAATCTGGATCTTTTGTTCCGTTGCATGTTGCATGTTGCATGTTCCCAATGCATATATCCAGAACTTATAACCCTCTATCCATATATACACCTGTTGGCGCCTTTGGAAACAGAGTAGAACCAGATCAGGTTGCTTCTGTAAGAACCGTCTGATTAAAGTCTGTTCGGTTTGCTTATGGAATAAATATAGTTTATGCTATGGTAAAAGATCGTATACCATAATAAAAATTCATCTAGTTGATATTAATAATACAATTACATTTGTATTTCTTAAATGAATGAATATCTGTATTTCTTATATTAATATTTGCATTTCTTACATGAATATTTGCATTTCTTACATGACTATTTGTATTTCTTACATAAATATTTGTATTTCTTACATAAATATTTGTATTTCTTACATTAATATTGTATATGTAGTTCCTACATGAATATTTGTATTTCTTACATGAATATTTGTATTTCTTATATTAATATTTGCATTTCTTACATGAATATTTGCATTTCTTACATGACTATTTGTATTTCTTACATGACTATTTGTATTTCTTACATGAATATCTGTATTTCTTATATTAATATTTGCATTTCTTACATGAATATTTGCATTTCTTACATGACTATTTGTATTTCTTACATGAATATTTGTACACGTAGTTCCTACATGAATATTTGTAATTTCTTACATGAATATTTGTATTTCTTACATGAATATTTGTACACGTAGTTCCTACATGGATATTTGTATTTCTTACATGAATATTTGTATTTCTTACATGAATATTTGTACACGTAGTTCCTACATGAATATTTGTATTTCTTACATGAATATTTGTACACGTAGTTTCTACATGAATGTTTGTATTTCTTACATGAATGTTTGTATTTCTTACATGAATTTTCGAATTTCTTACATGAATATTAATAAGGCAAAGGGATAACTTAATCATGCTAACCATAGACGTATAGTCAACAATTTAAGTACATGTACTTACAAATAACAGAGAGAAAAATGATAAACAATTAAAGCAATCGCTTCCAATGCAACATGGGCAAACCATCCAGCCATAATAATTTCCCTGTTCTATGTTTATTCCAAAAGTCAATACCTCATTTATGGAAAATTTAGTTACAACGAAATATGGAAAGTGAAACATTGTAGCCATTTTAGAAAGCAAAGAAGCATATATTTCAAATTCCATGAGCAAACAGAGCAGACCCTGATCAGACGGGTCTGATTTGGGTCTACTCTGTTTTCAAAAGCGCGAAAACACGTTTATATAAAGGAAAGGGTTAGAAGACATAAGAAATAGCACACTTTTTCATATACACAATACAGTCCCTTGTTCTCTGCTCTCAAATAATTACATACATCAGAGGTTTATTTTCAGACATTAGATGATCTTCTTTTTGAAACACTGGCGTTGGTAGAATCATCAGAGATCAGTAATAGACTGATAGTCCGACCTCAAGCGTTTTGAACTGAAGATCAGAAATAATTATTCAGTGATAAACCCAACTAGCCCTATGTCTAATGAATAAGCCGACACTTCAAAGGCACTCTAGAAGTAATTAACATTAATTAAGTGTAACTGATAGCCCCGTAAAGGTATGAATTTTCCTCGTGCGCGATGGCGGACCGAAGATAACTAGTGACCAGAGGTAGATAAATACTTAAATGACAACGTTTTTGTCTTTCTGTGTCCTTGTAATATACAGCGAAACTTCTATAAAGCGACCACCGAGTTTATTAGCATAGAGTGTGGTTGATAAATGCAGGGCAATAGCAAACAACATCACCCCTTAACTAAAGAACATTTATGTATGAATATTGAACACTTCATGAATATTCATTAAGTTTATATTTATAATGTAAACTGTTTACGAAAACATTTTTCTACTACAAAATCTGGTGTATCAGACTTTTTTAATTCATAAGCAAACAGAACAGACCCAGATCAGACGGCTCCTATAGGAGCCGTCTGATCTGGGTATAGTCTGTTTGCAAATGCGTTAAAAGCGTTTATATAAGAAATGGTTAAGGTACCACCTGTCTTAACCCTTTCCTCCATGAATACGCCTCTCTACGCCTCTGAAAAAAATCACTTAATGAAATCATTGTGATAAATAGAGCATTTGCTCCTATAGGAGCAAATGCTCTATTTATCACAATGGTTTCAAACTACAAAATTCTAAATAGCCTATGGAGGAAAGCGTTAAACTCTCAGAAGAGCGCTTTTGTATGAGAGGTTTTACTGTATAAATATTATTGTCTGCAATATAAGAGAAAGGGTTAATGTACCACCTGTCTTACACTCCCAGAAGAGTGCTTTTGTATGGTCATTAACCCATTACCTCATAGGCTATTTTTAGACCCAACCTCTTTGACTGAATCTACCGAAAAGGAGCATTAACGAGAGAAATTGACTTTTTTTAAGAATTTTGTAGTTTGAAACCATCGTGATAAATAGAGCATTTGCTCCAATAGGAGCAAATGCTCTATTTATCACAATGGTTTCACAGAGTGACATGAGGGAATGGGTTAATAGAGGTTTTACTGTATAAATATTGTCTGCAAGACCTCGGGTCTATTGACTTCCCATTATGAGAAACTATTGACCGGGTGTATTCAAGCATGACAAACACATGGAGAAGTATTTTGAAACTGTATAATTATGTATGAAAATATAATTGAATTGAACATGGCCTTCTATAATAAAAGAGAACTAAAACATAATATAAACGCTACTGTTGGAAAGCAAAGTTGGCCATTATTTAAAAATTAGTATAAAGACCAATTAGATACAAGTCATGTTTTAGATACATGCACAAGAGGTGTGTGTGTGTGGGGGGGGGGGGGGGGGGGGGGGGGTCAGATTTCGAGTATCGGGGTTAGGGAGGGGTTGAGGGTGGGGCTATGGTTTAAGCTGGTGGTGAGTATAGAACGGCGTTCAGATGGAAAGATAGGAGCACATAATTTGTTATCAAACAATTACTTTCTGAACTCATTAGAATCTGGCTTATAGCAAGATATAATAGCGAATGAGTTATCCCTTTCTTCCATAAATGTGCCTTTCTATGCCTTTGCAAACAGAGTAAACCCAGGTCAGACGGCTCATGTGGGAGCCGTCTGATCAGGGTCTGCTCTGTTTGCTTATGGAATGATAGAGAATGATAGAGATCTGATTCTACGGTTTCTGCTTTGGAATACAAATCCAGTTTTAATTTGACATTTGTTTTAAAAAAAGTCGAATTAATATGCATGACGTCAATCATTTCTTACATGAATATTCATGGAGTAGAGGTTTAACTAGTTATCCATGTTGAGTTATTGCAAAAATACTGTATCAATAAATTCTTCTCTACTAAATTTTCAAAATGGAATGGTTCATTATTGTTTAACGGTATAATCCATTGAGAATATTTAACGGAATAACATTCTCCCTATAAGAGCCATCTAATCTGGATCTACTCTGTTTGCAATGTCGTCAAAAGGCATCTCTATCAAGTTAACCCATTCCCTCATATTGACGCCTTTTGACGTCTCTGTAAAAGTCACTTTTTTAAGTCATTGTGATAAATGGAACATTTTATCACAATGAATTAAAAACTATACAGTTATAAAATTGTCCTTTCTTCAAGTAAATGCTCCTTTTCATTAAATTTTGTTCAAAGAGGTTGGTCTAAAAATAACCTAATCTATGAGGGAATTAGTTCAGCTAACTGTTCTTTTTAATGTTACAAAATAAACCTTGTTCGTCGATATCTATCATTGTTTGTTGTACAGCAAAATATTGTTGGCCTATGTGGAACAGTTACGAAACTAAAACTCAACCCGAATAAGTAGTACATCGGCGAATGAAATGCGTCTTCGATAGCAAATACTTGGTCTTTGTCTTCTTTAAGTTTTATTCGATCGGTTTTCTTACATATTTGTTTCAGCATATAAACAAATGATTTGTGTAATTTTAGGCATTTGTAAAACGTGTTACAAGTAGAGACTGTCAGAGACAAATACATACAGTAGAACCTTGTCTTAAGCGACCATGAAAAACCGGTCTAAATCTGGATTTTTAAAAATGCAAGGCAAAAGAGATACAGAAATCTCCTATAGGAGCTTTCTGTATTACTTTTGCCCTGCATTAAGCAACATTCTGCTTTTCAAGAATCCTATGTTCTTTAAATGAATTGTCGCTTAAGACGGGTTCTTCGGTACTTTGGAGAAACAACTGTTTTGTTATGAAGATTTATATCGACTGTAAGAACCCAAGGACAGAACAAATATTCTCCATATGAAGAGGTGTCATGTCAATAGCTAGCTTTTAGTGCATACCATTTTCTCAAATGTTTAACCCATTACCTCATCGGCTTATTTTAAAACCAACCTTTTCGAATAACTCTACAGAAAAGGAGCATTTACTGGAGAAACGGAGAATGTGAGAATTGTGTAATTTTGAAACCATTGACTTTTACCGAGGCGTCAAAATGCGTCAATGTAAGGAAACACTTTACTTCATAAATATTCTTTTTATGCCTTTAGCAAACAGAGTAAAATCAGACCAGACGATTCCTGTAGGAGCCATCTGGTCAGGGTCTGCTCTTCTTTCTTATTGTATAATAGATAGATAGATTTTTATTTCTTTCAGTAACTATAATATAGATGTGCTTTCACAATTTCTGTCAAATATAACCAAAATACCCTGTATATATGCCATTATGAAAATGCGTTCAATTAATATTTATAATGTCGGTTTTTCTTACATGAATATTCGAGAAATCAGAGGTTATACAATTGATGTATATAATCTGTACTGAAAGTCATAAACTGTAAAATTTGTTTAAACCAAAGACATCGTGTTCTCGTATTTACAAGCAGTTTGGAATAAGATCACACAACTCTCGTATGAAAGGGACACTGATAAAGGAGGACCTAAATAAATCTTTGATCAATACGACAATAAAATTCCACCGGATTTATATCTTGTGCTTAATGTGGGTTGATAAAAATCCATCGCTTTTTGCGCAACCCTAGGCCATAATCTGTCATCAATGGGTCACATCACTGCATACCGCCCCGCCTACCGCTCCTTATCGCCCGCCTCTTTACACCTAATTTGAATATTTGCGCAAGAAACAATTAGTGCGGTCCATATATCCCTCTCTTATCTGGGCAGTAAGCCCTTGTAGATCCTCTTGACCGCTCGTCTGCCTGACAACACAAGACGGAAACACGTCTTAAAGCTTTAAGATCTGACGGACAGTACTAAATACAGGATAAAAACGCGCCAATCACATATAAGCGAACAAGGATCTCTGTCCTTTGATGTCTAAAATCCAATTAAATCATCAGGTAAACACGCTTAGGTGATCAAAATTGCTACCCGAGTTCCACAGGGGCCTAAACACTAATTGACTCTGTAAGGATCATTATCTGAATGTCCCCTTTACCTGTTGTTTAGCTTAACCCTTTGTCTTCAAAACTCGACCTAGCTGGCATTTGCACACCGTCTTGGATCCAGATGAGACACCGAGTAACTCGACGTCTAATCAGGGTCCAATCTGTTTGACCTTTGGTCAGCTTGAACGTATTGGAAGTATGGAGATAAATCAGCCGTCATTTTTATAGTAGGCAAAGGGTTAAGAAAGGCGCACATGTATATTGTTTTCAATATTAATAGTGTTTTTGGCTTAATTTAACAACATTTATTGTGGGCATAAGGTGGTTTCAATAGGTCAGGCGTAAAGATATTCAGCATTTGTTGTGAATAAAAACTGGTTTGGAAATAATCGAAATAATGACAGTCATGATTAATTTCTTTATATCATAAACACGCCTTTTAAACACCCTTTGTAAACAGAGTTGGCAACGATCAGATCTACTCTGTTTCCTTAAAATAATATACTGTAACCCCCTTCCGATGCGACCACCAAAGAGGTCTATTTTGGGCAGCAGAGAACGGTGGTAGATCAATGGAGGAGGGAAGTTATGCAGAAAGCTCTCTGTATTACCTTTGTCTTACGTTAAATAGCCATCAGCTTTGAGGTGGTCGGTTAACCCTTTCCTTAATATTCTAAATCATATTAAACTATATCATAAACGCCTTTTTCAGGCATTTGCAAACAGAGTAGACCCAGATCAGACGGCTCCTGTAGGAGCCGTCTGAACAGGGCATACTCTGTTTGCTGTTGACATGATACAGATCTGAATCAGTTTTTTGTCACGGCAAAAAAAACATTGCCTTGAAAATCTTACATTACAAACATTCAGTCAATGAATATTCATGATGTCATTATTTCTTACAGGAATATTGAACAGGGAAATGGTTAACCAATGACCTATGATAACTGTGTTATCGTATGTCGTTGCGTTAACCCATTCCTTCATATAAACACATTTTCACAGCCTTTGCAAACAGAGTAGACCCAGATCATATTGCTCCTATAGGAGCCCTCTGATCAGTGTCTGCTAATGGAATTTGATAGATCTGTTTCTTTAGTTTCTAAATTGGCTACAATGTTCCACATTCAGTATTTCATTATAACTATCTTGTCCATGAATGTTCAGTAGGTATTGAAGTTTGGAATAAACTTAGAACAGGGGAAGGGTTAAGAGAGGTTATACCGTTCATCTAATTTTACAATTTCTGTCAAGACCAAACATTTCTGTATTCAAATGACATTATGCATGAGTTGTCCCTTTCCCTCATATGTTTTCACGCATTTGCAAACAGAGTAGACCCAGCTCAGACGACTCCTAGAGGAGCCGTCTGATCCGGGTTTACTCTGTTTGCTAATAGAATTTGAAAGATATGTGTCTTTACTTTCTAAAATGGCTACAATGCTCAACCTTTCATATTTCATTCTAACTATTTTGGCCATGAATATTCAGTAGGTACTGAAAAATGAAATAAACATAGAACAGGGAAAGGGTTATAATATCTCTAAACCCTTTCCCTGTTCTTCATTTATTGCAGAGTTCAATACCTACTGAATATTCATGGACAGAATAGTTATAATGAAATATGGAACGTGGAATATTGTAGCCATTTTAGAAAGTAAAGAAACATTCTATTAGCAAGCAGAGCAGACCCTGATCAGACGGTCTCTATAGAACCGTCTGATATGTGTGTGTGTGTGTGTGTGTGTGTGTGTGTGTACGCTGTTTGCAAATGCGTGAAAAAATGCGTTTATATGAAGGAAAGGGTTAATTGAATATTCATGGATTAGAATATTAATTAACCCTTCGCTTGCTATTCACGTCAATATACCTACTTGTAAATAGTGAAGACCCAGATGAGACAGCTCCTGCAGGAGCTGTTTCATTAGGGTCTGCACTATTTACAAGTTGATTGTGCAACCAATGTACTCCGCAGCAGTGATTGCACAGCGAAATACTTGTACACAGTGAAGATATATGTACTTATACAACAGGGCATGGGTAAAGAAGGAGACATGTGTTTTAAAATTCAGTAAGAGGAGGGTTAACATCCAAAGGATAAAAATCAATGTTCACAATACTGCTCTTTTGATGTGCTGTACAGCAAAGGGCAAAACGGTTAAACGATGTTACCTCTGGCGTAAACGAAATTCAAAAGCAGAAATCGTTCAATGTTCCATGAAAGAAGAGACATTGGCAGCTTAAATTCATATATTTTGAATACAATGTAGAACCATGCTATCTAAAGCAACCACTTTTTTTCTGCTCTTTTATTTTCAAGCATCAATTTAGCAAACATTCGGATGCTTAAAGTCCGAACAATTTCCTTCATATAAATCTGTTTTCATGCATTTGCAAACAGTGTAGACTGAGGTCAGAAGGCTCCTGTAGGAATCGTCTGATCAGGGTCTGCTTTGTTTGCTCACGGGATTTGATAGACATGCTTCTTTACTTTCTAAAATGGCTACAATGTTCCACCTTCCATATTTCATTATAAATACATGTATTTTGTCCCTGAATATTCAGTAGGTATATAAATTTGGTCTAAATATAGAACATGGAAAGGGTTAACCCTTTATCGGATGGATATTCACACAAAACAATATTATATTCATTTAATTATTGTATTAGAATATAAAAGTCATTTCAATGAATAAAAAGTATTACCATTGTAAGCATGGTGATGAATCAGAGCTGTGATATATAAGTAAACAAATCAGATCATGATCAGATAGATCTAACGGGATCTGATATTGGTTTACACTGTTTGAAATGGCGTAAAAATGTTGGACATTAGAGTTAAAGGTTAAGCAATGTTGTATTAACTATTGATTTGATCATTGTCGAGACAAATGGGGGGATATAGTAAAATTTCGATTATTCGAACACTCAAAATGTATCATTCTGATCTTTTTGACATGTGGGTGGCAGCTTAATGCAGGGTGTAAGTCATGCAGGAAGCTTCTCTTGGAGTGTTCTGCGTGACATTCATCCTGCATTAAACAGCCACCTGCTTAAAAAGTCTAAATTCTTCTATACTAAAATACTTCATATCTTCTGTATATAAGATTTGTCAAAGCCCTATTATTAGCAAAGTATTATTACACAAAACCAAACTTTTATAAATGCAAACAATGGACAAAGTGTTTATTGAAAGTCTGCTCTGGTTTCATAATATTTCCCCTTAAATAAACGCCTTTTCACGTTTTTGCGAACAGACTAAACCCAGATTAGACATCTCTTACAGGGTCCGCCCCGTTTGCTTTTGAAATGATATAGATATGATTCTACAGTTTCTATCATGCTACAATATTCTCTTTTTCATAATGCCTTTATATATATATATATATAAAAAAGTACCTATACAAATATTTATACAGTGTCTCTTACTAAATATTCAGAAGAGAAATGATACAGATCTGAATCTACAGCTTATTCTAGGGCCAAACGAAATCCATTATTAATCAATGAGTTAATTCAATATTCATGATCTGGAGCTACTGTTACTGTTTGCTTATATGATTCAGCCTGTATACAGGGTGTCCAACATAAATGGAACCCTGAATCAAATGTGTATTTTAACCAAGGTGACCAGACACTTTTAAATATAAATATTTACTTTTGTAGTTCAGTCATTTGTTTATATGTCTACCAAATTTCTCTTAAAAATGTGCATTGGTTTTAAAGATGAATGCACCTAAAATCTGTTTTAACATAATATGCGTACATTGCATAGTCCATGCCTATATCATGTTTAAAACGGAGTTTTGGTGCTTTGTTTAAATGCTGATATCTTAAAAAACAATGAATATAATAAGCCAAAATTTAGACAATATACGGCAAAATGTTGTCTCTATACTAAGCTACATGTATATACTTTTTTTAAGTTAGCAATATTGACAGAAATGGGATAACTTGAGTATTTCAATCCCGGGTTCGGTTTATTTTGGGACACCCTGTAAGACACCCCGTCTAAGTTCTTCATTATTATAAGTTTGGTTTTGAGGCGTTTTGCTGTAGAGAAACCGTTTCTCTGTTATATACGTTTTTTCTTCACCTCTTTGCAAAATGGGTAGACCCAAATTATGAGTATCTGCTTCGTATTCATTTTGCACTTTTACCAATACCCCCAACATCCTCCTGTACGTAATATGCCATTATAAAAAAAAAATAATCAGTTAACCTTCTCTTTCTGAATTCTAAAATACATTTCTCCTTCTTTACCCATGCCCTGTTGTATAATTACATATATCTTCACTGTGTACAAGTATTTCGCTGTGCAATCACTGCTGTGGAGTGCACTGGTTGCACAATCAACTTGTAAATAGTGCAGACCCTGATGAGACAGCTCCTGCAGGAGCTGTCTCATCTGGGTCTTCACTATTTACAGGTAGGTATATTGACGTGAATAGCAAGCGAAGGGTTAATAATTGTTCATGATGTCAGTGTTTCTTACATGTATATTTCAAAAGCGAAAGTGTTAAGCTTTTGCTCGAAAATGGTGCATTTATACAAAAATGGTATTTAAGAATAGAAGTATGTGATACGTTTTGTTTTCGCTTTCAGAAATTACTTGCTAATGGTTAGTCAAGCAGGAACTTATCATCAATTTGAGAATGTAAATATGTTGGGGTTTTTTACTTTATATTTCAACTGTCAAATAGTCATCAACATGCTTTAATTAACCCCTGACTCCATGAAAATTCGTGTAAGAAATAATGACATCATGAATATTAATGAGATTCATTTTTAGAATGACACAAGGGCATAGGACTATTTGGCCAGGGCAGATACTGTAGACTCATATTTATATTATCCATATGTTCACAGAGCAGATCCGGATCTGACGGGTCCCATAGCAACCGTTTGATCTGGCTCTACTCTACTTGCAAAGACATATAACCCTTTCCCTGTTGTGTATTCATATAAGAAATAATGACGTCATGAAAATTAATTAGATTTTTTTTATAATGGCATATGAACACATGACATTTTGCAGAAGCTGTAGATTCAAATTTATATTACACCGTAAGCAAACAGAGTAGACCCAGATCAGACGGCTCCTACAGGAGCCGTCTGATCTGGGTCTACTCTGTTTGCATATGCGTCAAAATGCGCTTACATAAGGGATAGGGTTAATTAAAGGTGTATCGATGGGGTAAATGGTTCAGTTTTATAGTAACCCGATTTTTTAGAGTTGGAGCTAGACATTTACGCGTTTGTATCTAATTCACTTTGAATCTGGAAAATGGGTGTACAGTGTAGATCCAAGGCGGTCAAAGGGATTCAGAAAAAGCTCTCTGATCAGTGTCTGCTAGATTTCCTATTTAACCCCTTCCCTGTTCTGTGTTTATTCTAAATTTCAATACCTGCTGAATATGCATAGCAAAAATAGTTATAATGAAATATGGAAGGTGGAACAATGTAGCCATTTTAGAACCTAAAGAAACAAATCTATCAAATTCCTTTAGCAAACAGAGCAGACCCTGATCAGACGGCTCCTATAGGAGCCGTCTGATCTGGGTCTGCTCTGTTTGCAAATGCGTGAACACACATTTATATGAGGGAAAGGTTAAACCCCAGTTGTTAAATACACCTTTCATACTACACAGACTCTAAATATAAACATTTGTATCTATTTCACTTTGAAATGTACAGTGTAGACCAAGGGTGATCAGTGGGCTCCTAGAAGGAGCTCTCTTACCAGTGTCTACACCGTTTCCAATTTTAAACTCTCTCGTAACCCTTTGATAATACTGTACACGGACTCTATATTTAAACAATGTTGGATTATTCGAATTTGAAAAAATCCAGCATACCTGGAATAGTTTGGGTTCAAAACCCAAAAATAACGTGTTTTAAATAAACCACGATTGCTTTAATTTTTAAAATTAAGTTACAGGTAAAAATGCAGGTATTTTTTAATCAGCGAAGATGAAACATTTGCCCACCCTTAACAACTTTAAAGTCGCGCTCAGTTCATTTCCGGTCCTACGGCCCCTGTGGATACCCGGTTGTCAGATCTCCCTCGAGTCAACGGGCCGGCGATCCCACCTCTTTGACAGACAAAATAACCACTGATAATCATGGCCATTATGAGTTTCAACACTTAACCCCTAAAAGATCTCTTTAAGCACACGGCGAAAAGATCTTAATTTCCTTTTAACAACAAATCGCTATTCACCTCAATTGGTTAGCGGCGAACATCAAAGGATCGTTATCGCCGTTTTGATTGGTGGGCGGGAACTTCAAAGGAGACAGATTGAGGTATAAGGCCGAGGTATAGCTACTGAGTATATAAAGTATAATATAGCCTTAACGTGAACAAGTAGCTCAGTCAGTTAATAATAGTTACAGCAGAACATAACGAGTCGACCTTCATTACATGGTTTAAAACCGGAGAGATACATTTGACAATAATATCTGTGCATTTCAATGAGGAAAACGAAAACACTCTAAAATCAAAAGAAGTAGCGTTCGGTGTGTATATCTTGCGTGCAATACTGGTGTAGTATTTTACAGCAGTACTAGGATGGTTATGTCTGAAGTGTAAAATATTACGCTGTGAAACACTTATTACAATGTGTTAAGAGTTAATATATTGACAGGGAACAGAACCGTCACACAGTTTTGAAAATCGTGTTGGATATTCCTGAAAGCGTAGTTCACCATGGCAACGGTTTTACAGCCACCACAGCATGCATTTATGGTGCGTATTGATTGTTTACACGTACATCCTACATGAGCTATCTAGTCTGGGTCTACAGTGTTTGCAAAAGCGACAAAACGGTTAATCATTTGCGCCATAGTTATGTCTTTAACACATTCCTTCATATAAACGCGTATTCACGCATTTGTAAACAGAGTAGACCCAGATCAGATGGCTCCTATATAATAGGAGCCATCTGATCAAGGTCTGCTCTGTTTGCTTATGGTATAATAAATATATGATTCTTCAGTTTGTGGCAGTGCCATGGCTGAAATATTCTCGCGTACATGTGCTAATATAACAAATTAATCGAATTAATATTCTTGACGTCATTATTTCTTACATGAATATCCATGGTCCCTGGAGGACAGGTTTAAACGCATTTGCAAACAGTAGATCCAGATCAGATGACTCCGATATGCTTACGATATAATACTTAATAGAGATCCTGTCACGTTACTTTTTTCACAATGCCTTTTTGTATAAAATAGATCTTATTTAATATTTATACATTCATCACTTCTTAATAAGTATTCATAGAGTAGAGGATTGCACTATATAGATTTATACTTTAAACAAATATGTATCTGTCTGGTGGTGTTAATAGAGTTTAAACAGTTTAGCATTTTTAACGCAGCTTTGAGTCATATTTAGCTAGCCATGCATAAACTAAAGTACAGAGCTGGTATAGAGCTATAGCTAGCTACTGAAGGTAAAAATACAGTTAACTTTGTAATGGGTTGAGGATGTATTTACGTATCGACTGAATACTATTTAAACCTTTCCTTAACTATTTTGTCTATGGTAATTCAGTAGTTCTTTGCATAGACACACATTTTGGCGTCTTTGTATAGATATGCCACTTAATGAACGATTTTATGCAAGTCTCCGCCTAATATGAACATTAATTAATTAATTTAAGTGTACACATTTTTACCGAATGGATTTGCATGTCGTAAATAATGATTGTATGCATGTAATAATAAGTAGCTGCTGTTTTTTATAATCGATTTTAGAGGCCCTGCTAAGATCATTTAACCCTTTCGCTGTTCTACATCTATTTCAATTTTCAATACCTACTGAAATATATGGAAAAATAGTTACAACGAAATATGGAAAGTGGAACATTGAAGCCATTTTAGAAAGTAAAGACACGGATCTTTCAAATTTCATTAGCAAACAGCGCACATCCTGATCATGAGCCGTCTCATCTTGACCGGTCTACTCTGTTAGCAACTGTACGAAAACACGTTTATATGAAGGAAAATGTTTCAAGAATAGCTCCTTTATTACCTTTATAATCGTCTCTTCTAGTTTGAAGGAGAAATGGTGATTTTTTATAGTGTTCATAGTTTTTGGATATTTGAGGAAGATTGTTGCCATTTAACTCGTTGTTCCATGAAATGCATTTTCACATTTGCATACAGAGTAGACCAAGATCAGACGGCTTCTCACTGTCCTATTTCTGATCAGGATCGGGTCCATTTGCTTATGAAACAGCATAGATACATTCCTACAGTGTCTCTGCTATGGTAAAATTCCCGTTTCCATGATACCATTATAATAATCGAGCTAATTAATATTCATAGTTATCACTTCTTGCTGAATATTCATTGGGTGAGGGGTTAACGAGAAAGTGATTCTATACCATCTAGAAATAAATAAAATAAAATGGGACCTTTTTGTAATGAAAAGAGGTAAAAATATCATACGAAAATAAAGTGTGATCAACTATCAATGTCGCCGATGTTATTCGCTCGCGTTTTAGACAAACTTTGCGTGCGTTTTAAGTTCCACGTGTGTGCGCGATGTTGCAAGACATTATGAGCGACGATGTAAACAGTGATTATTGATTCAAAGCTGTGTTTAACGATGTGGGGTCTTCAGATATATTTTCAAATAATGGTCCAAGCAATATTACATATTTCAATGGTTATAAACGAGGTAGTTTCACTCCTGTAGGAGCCATCTGATAAGGGTCTGCTCTGTTGGCTAATGAAGTTATGAAATTATACAAATAATTTAGATCTTACTCTACAGTTTCTATCAATACCAAAATACCATTTGCACATATGCTTTTATAAATATTAAGCTAATAAATATTCATAATTTCGTTTTATAAATTATTGTATTATACGGGCAAAAGTTTAAACATAATCCGTGTTTACTCGTTCCACAACTGATTTCGAGAGGTATCTGTAGTAATTATCATAAGGCTTAATGTACCATGAAGGTGCGTTCAAAAGGCGGTATGTCGTTTAACTATATTCTTCTTAATAATTTCCTTCATATATACAATGTATACATTTTCACGCATTTGCAAACGGAGAAGACCAGGGTCTGCTCTGTTTGCTAATGGAATTTGATAGATCTGTTTCTTTACTTTCTAAAATAGGTACAATAGTCCACCTTTCATATTTCATAACAACTCTTTTATCCGTTAATAGTCAGTAGGTATTGAAATTTAGAATAAACATAGAACTGGGAAAGGGATAACCTTTTCGCTGCCACGCAAATTTTGTCGTTTCCAGTTTTAATTTTCTTCAGTTTTCTGTAAAGACATAAGACCAGTAGCAAACAGTTTGCATCCAGATGAGACGCGGAGTAACTCGGTGTCTTATCTGGATCCAAACTGTTTACATGTATCACATGTTCTTCATTGGTAGCGAAGCAATTACATGGCATCTGCTTAACCCTTTCCTCATAAGCTATTTTTATATCCTAACTCTTTGAATGAATCTACCAAAAAGGAGCATTAACTAGTGAAAAGGATATTTTTTTTAGAATCGACTAGTTTTGAAACCAATGTGGTAAATAGAGCATTAATTTTGCTCATGTGGAGCAGATGCTCTATCTATCACAATGGTTTCAAGAAGTGACTATTACAGAGACGTATAAAGGCGTATTTATGGAGAAAAGAGTTTAAAAGTGACAGGGCGGAAAACAACATACATTTACGAATACGGTTACTATGAATTTGAAAAAATTGAAATAAAAAAAAGAAATTCAAAAGAAAAAGTAGACAAACACCCTAACAGGTGACACAACTTTATTTTTAAATTATACTTATATTAATTTACTTTTAATATTATTAACCCATCAACAAATACCACCTTGTAAGTAAATGTATCACTGTGGTTTATGTTTATGAATTGAACTTTCATTTTGAATTCCTTACATATATTCACAATTTGTTAGGGTTGTGAACTTATTTTTTTAATAATCTTAATCACTACAGTACAACCTCATTAATCCAAAGATTTGATATTTTTATACAAGTTTCTTCTTAATGCAGGGTGAAAGTCATGCAGGAAGCTCCCAGTGAAGCTTTAAGTCTGGTTTTCTTTCTGCATTAGGCTGTCACCTGTCTTATACTGTTCCAAGATAGATAAGCATTTGAAGTCAGTTGCAAGCAGAGTAGGTCCAGATCAAAAGGCTACTGTAAAGTTCTGCTTGTTTATGAAATACTATAGATGTGTGTCCTGCTGTACATGTAATAATGTAATATACTACGGTACTTGTTCATATACATGTACTATTAAATGTTAATGTATATGAAATTGAGAAGTAAATATTCATGTACAGTAAAACTCTCTATAACGACCACTTAATTACATCAAGTATTTTGTGTTGATGCAGGTGGCTGCTTAAAGCAAGGTGAAAGTAAAACAGAACGTTCCTATAGGAGCGTTCTGTTTTACTTTCACCTGGCATTATGCAACCACCTGCACAAAATACCAACTAATTAACACAATTTAGTGGTCGTTATAGAGAGGTGTTACTGTATTTTTAAGAAACGCTTGACCCTTTACCTAATGAATTTTCACGGAAGAAAAAATGACATCATGCCTATATTGTTATTAATTAGCTGATTCTTTTTATCATGATATGTAAACAATGAATAATTTCACCGATACAGATTATGTAGAATCGGAACTAACATAGTTCCGATTTGATAAAAAAAAAAGATTTTATAAATTTTAATATGCAGAGTAAAGAGTTAAAATAATCAATGTAGACCAAGATTCAGGTATCACGATATTTTACTCGGATTCTGCGTATACCGTACATCAGCAGGCTACTGCAACGTGGGATGGCAAAACCCCGAGGACGGGAAACGGGGTGGCAGATTTGATTGTTGATATAAATCGTTTAGCCCTAAGCCTATTACAATTCTCCGCCTTTGACCAACCCCAAATGTCTGCAAAGAGGATTTAAACATCAAAGAAAGTGTTAAATTTATGTCCTTCAAGTTTAGGTACATACTGCGGTGTGACAGGTAAATTCGTTTGATGTTGGCCGCCCCCGGGGTACCAACAATGTTGTATTTTACTCGCCATATTAGCATGGTCACTTGTGCTGCAGCCTTGAGGCCAGATTTCTGCTTTGATTTTCTGACCATATAATGCGTCGGAATGTTAATTACAGCCGTTGTAAAACACTAAGGGAAACTTGAGAGTAGAGGCTCGGGGACCTTCTTGTCATATGGGCGGGTCATATGTCCACCCCTCTTGAGTTAAAAGTCGTAAAAACTTGAGCTTTTTTAACGAGGAGAGGAAAAGTAGCAATTTGGGAAATGGTTATCTTAAATTTGGCAAAGAAAGTCCGATTAAATAACCAGGCTATTAATTTGAGCTAAAATGTATTTCAAGCTGATATTGCTTCATCTGATGAATATTCATGTAAAAATCATGACATCATGAATATAATATTAACTGAAATTTATAGTGGCATAATGGACGGGTAATGATAGTTTTAATTAAAGCAGAAACTGAATCCTATATAGATCTATATACTGTCTAGTAGTTCATAAGCAAACCAAGCAGATACTAATCTACGGTTCCTATGTAGTATACTTGTATACAGTAAAACCCCGCTAAAAGAGGTATAAATTAATTCTGGGTGCTAGATGCAGGTGGTTGCTTAATGCAGGATAAAAGTAATACAGAAAGCTCCTAGAGGAGCTTTCTGCATTATTTTTGTCCTGCATTAAGCAACCACCTGCTTATTAAAATGCTCATGTCTATTCAATTAGTGGTCGCATTAGAGGGGCTTTACTGTACATGTAATTTTAATTCTATATACGTGACTGTTAAACCTTTCCCTTATATAAACGCCTTTTCATATCCTTGAAAACAGTAGACCTAGACCAAATAGCTTATGTAGAAGCCGCCTTATCTGGGTCTGCTCTGCTTACTAATAATCTGTTAAGGCGCCAAATGCCGCCTCTATGAAGCAAAAGTATAAGTGAAGGAGCTGACTACTTGTTTTTTTTTCATTTTCAACTGTACCATATTATTAGTAAAAATATAGACATTTTTCTTGCTGCGCAATGACAGCCGGCTAATTACCACTGTCGTCTTGTATCATTACGCCTGAACTGCACTCGGTGAATAGTTACATGTATCAAAGATGACGTTATGAACCTTAAGGCAGTGGGCGGCCACGATGAAAGAAGAAAATTTCAAGAGGTGACACATTAGGCCGAAGAAAGTGTCAAAGTAGCCCCTTTCCCTGTCAACACTTAACACTAACTAGGATGGACATGACGATTAAAAAACAATTATTTAGCACCTTCCCTCTATCACGCCTTTGCAAACAGAGTAGAGATTGAGATACATATTTCCAAGTGAAAGTTGGATCGATTCAATAGTTTGACATGCTCACTAAGAACTACAGTTTAATCCTTCACTCCACAAATTTAATTCTAGTTATGAGAGGGAATATGAATACTCATGTGAGAAATGATAACTATTAAATAGCTGTTTATAATTGGTGGAGTTTGTTATGAATATTCACAGAGTAAAGGGTTCTTGTAATCAAATAGAAGACTGGGGGTTTAAAATAGATTTCAAGGCTCCATGACTTCCCATCTATTGCCTTTCAGGTAAATTGGATTTGGAGACTATAGAACTATCCATGAGTGTTGCACATGTATAATAAGTTACTTCTATTCATTTCAGGGCCATAGTTTTGGATCGCCGCAACATCCCATGGCACAAATCTTAACCACATGTCCACGTCAGATACATAAACCATCCCCGACACTTCCGTACCCAGGATGGAGACCCAACCCCATGGCACAGGGGCAATTTGGAATACCTGACATACCCATGATGCCTCATCGCCAACATTTCCCAGCTGTGCAGATGCAGTACACCACCAGGGAAGAGTTCAAATTTATACCACGTGACCTACCACAACCGCCACCTGGACAATTTTCTTATGAATACCATCAGTCAAGACTAATGCAACAAAATATCATGGCAACTGGGAGACCTTATTTTCCTCAAGAACAGGCTACACAACTCTCACTTCCGGTTCCTTCTCCCGCCTTACCTGCCCCAGTACCTGTACATTCACATTCAGCCGGACATAAACAGGTATCTCCGCCGCCTGCAGCGGAAGCGGAAACACCATGGTGGAGCGTTACACAGGCACAGCAGACTGATGTGAAGTTTCAAATTCCCCACCATCTTCTGTTCGCCCAAAGTGCCACCGACGCCCAATATCAGGCCAAACTTGCCTCGTTCTTACAAAACATTAAACCCATAACACCGGCGCGAAGGTGCCGACGATGTCGGTGCCCAAATTGCCAAAACCCGTCAAGCTCTTCAAGTTCTAAAAAGAAAGTTCATATTTGCCATTTTCCCGGGTGCGAGAAAGTTTACGGCAAAACCAGTCATCTAAAAGCACATCTAAGATGGCACTCGGGAGAGAGACCATTCGTATGTAACTGGTTATTTTGTGGGAAAAGTTTCACGCGCTCTGATGAATTACAGCGCCATCTACGGACACATACAGGCGAAAAACGATTCGCGTGCCATACTTGCGGCAAAAGATTTATGAGAAGTGACCATTTAAGCAAACACTCTAAAACACACGAGACAAAACGCACCAAAGTGAAAACAGAAGGAGATTCAGACAATGAAAATAATGAAAACGAGGCTCCGGAAGTGTCGTCACCGATCACCGAAGACGAGGATTCTGATATTGACGTTGAGTTTGACGATTCTGACGTGTCCGATGTTTAAATCCCTTGTTCATCTCCTGCAATTCGAGATTTCTGTACTTTCAGTGATGGAAAATCCATGAAAATCGAATCTATTAACCAGACGGATTACGAACATTCAATGAACTGGATGGTTGAAAAGTGACTTCTCTCTAAACTGGCATACAAACCTTATTATAACCTTATTATAAATATAGAGTATGGTGTATTAACTAACCCTTTGTCTGATAGACACGCATGTTAGCCCTTTCCTTCATATATTTTCATGCATTTACAAATAGAGAAGACCTAGGTCAGACAGATGTCTTCTACAGGAGCCGTCTGATCAGGGTCTGCTGTTTGCTAATGGGATTTGATAGATCCGTTTCTTTAGTTTCTAAAATGGCTTACAATGTTCCACCTTCCGTATTTCATTATAACTACATTGTTATTGAATTTTCAGTTGGTGTTGGACATTGGATTAAATCTTCTACAGGGTTAACGCCTTTAAACAGAACAGAATTAACATCAGATGGCTCTTGTAGGTGGCATCTGATCGGAGTCTGCTATGTTTACTTATGGACTTATAAAGTAATGATTCTACAATTTCTACCATGGTCAAAATTCCATGTGTTGATATGTCACTATAATTTGTACTCAGAATCAGTTACTGTATATTCACACAGAGCTCCAAATAAGATGCGTAAATCTGGATATTTTCAAGTACATGTATAACTTCTTTATTTCTCCACCAAACCCTATGTTGTGACCACTCTTTAGAATCATCTCTTTGAGACGATTCTAAAGAGTGGTCACAACACAGGATTTGGTGGAGAAATGACGATTTTAGTATATGAGTACACACCGTTATCTGGAGCTCTGTTCACAATGATATTATTTCTGACATGGAGACTATCAATCATGTCAAGGGTTAACATAAAGTAATGAAAAGCTTATCATTTGAAATCCATACAGTGACTGTAGTACTTAAGCATTCTGTCTCAATCTATATCCTATATTTACTACTGTTAAAACTCAACATGTTACGAAAACAATATGTCTTTGTAGGTAGGTGACTGCTTAATGCAAGGTGAAAGTCGTGCAAAAACTCCTCTAGGAGTTTTCTGCATGAAACCCACCCTGCATTAAGCTGCCACCTGTCTTAAAGATGGATAATGATACTTGTTATAGTTTTCGAACTATCGGGGTTTCACTGTATTTGAATAGTTCTGAAATACTTCCTGTAGTTCTACAAGTGACGTCATCAAATCATTTAACACTTTACTTCATGGATATTCATGTAATGAATATAATACTGGCATATGAACGCAGGTATTTTTGGCCATGGCAGAAACGATAGCATCTTCATTATTCTATTAGGAAACAGAAAAGACTCTCTATATGATCTGATGGGTTCTACATGAGCCGTCTGATCTGAGTCTATGCTGTTTGCAAAGATACCAAAAGATGTTGATATGAGATAAAGGCTTAACCCTTTCCTTCATATAAACAACTTTTCACGGATTTGAAAACGGAGTAGACCCAGATCAGACGGCTCCTATAGGAGTCGTCTGATCAGAGTCAGCTCTGTTTGCAAATGGTATTCGATAGAGTCTGTTTCTTTACTTTCTAAAATGGTTACAATGACCCACCTTACATATTTCATTATAACTATTTTGTCCATGAATATTAAGTAGGTGTTGAAAATTGGAATGAACATAGAACAGTTAAAGGGTTAAAACAACCCAGTAAAGTACGGTTTTACGGTAACCCGTACACGGAACATACGCAAATAAGGTGGATTCAGATCATAGTGTTGCATGTACCCTTTGATCAAGGTTTTCAATGCTTTCTAAATTGATGCCAGTCTTTTCTCCTTCATATTCATGTTTATTGTGTATGTTTTTTATTTGTTAAAAAACCCATCGCATGATAAAAAAGGAAGGGTTTCAATTTGGACTACAGTAAAACCCCGCTAAACTGGACGTTCCATTTAGTATAAACTATAAATATCGGCCTTGGGGACAGGTGGCAGCTTAATGCAGGGTAAAAGTCATGCAGAAAGCTCCTAAGAGCTTCCTGCATGGCTTTCATTCTGCATTAAGCAGCCACCTCCTGGAAAGTATATAAGTTCTTCTCTACTAGAATTTCGGTTTAGATGGGTTTACTGTAATCTTCCATATATGATATGGGAGTTTAACTGAAAACTATATAAATACAGTTCAATACACAGCTGCCATGATATATTATGTTTTACATAGATCTCGTAATTTTATCACAATAGAAAGTTCGACAAATAGTGTTAGTAACAGTAATACTGTTTCACAGATTAACATGTATTTCAAACTCAGTACATGTGCAATAAAACCTCTGTATAACGACCACTAAATTAGATATAGTTTAAACATATTTTATTTGAAAAAGTATACATTAATCATGATATCAACAGAGTATCACTATAGGATTAGAACGAAAGCTAAACGCTTAGATATACATCAAGTATTTTTTGTTAAAGGCAAGTGACTGCTTAAAGCAAGATGAAAGTAAAACAGAACGCTCCTATAGGAGCGTTCTGTTTTACTTTCACCTTGCTTTAAGCAGCCACCTGCCCTAAATACAAACTCATTACCACAATTTAGTGGCTGTTATAGAGAGGTTTTACTGTATACAGTTGCATAGCTGCACACAATAAGGGTATAGTAGAACCTGTCTTAAGCGACCATCAAAAAGATGTCTAATTATGGGTATGTAAGGCATGTGATAGCTTTATGCATGTCAAAGGTAACGAAGAAAGCTCACATGGGAGCTTTCTGCGTTCCTTTTGTCCTGTTTTAAGCAACATTACCCCATGCTTAATATATCCATAATTAGACCTTTTTGATGGTTGCCTAAGACATGGTCTACTGTAGGTTAATTAAAAAGCAACCCTGAACCAACACATAATGCCCTTATCTTGCTGAGAAAAACAATGTCTGCTCAAATTTGAATCTGTTAACCCATTACATCATAGGCTATTTTTAGATCCAACCTCTTTGAATAAAATTGTCAAAAAGGAGCATTAACTCGAGAAAAGAATTGTTTTAGAATTTTGTAGTTCTGAAACTATTGTGATAAATAGAGCATTTGCTACTTAAGAGCAAATGCTCTATTTATCACAATGGTTCTTAAAGTGACTTTTACAGAGGCGTAGAAAGGCGTATTTATGGAGGAAGTTGTGATTTCAATTAAAAATTTGTGAAAGTATTGACTCAATGTCATAAGACTAGCTTTTGAGAAACTGTTGACCAAGTCCAAACAGCTTTGAGTTACTCGGCGTCTGATCTGGACCTAAGCGGTTTGCAAATGCAACTAAGGTCTCGAATCGCAGGCTAAGTGTTGATGACGTCATAGGAATGAAAATCAAGTGCATTTATAAGTTATATATATATATTGTTTATGATCCAATTTTACTAATTAAAGTGCTTTATAAATATGAATTTTGGGTGTCTTTTGTTTTGTTTTTCCTGTGTTTGATACGTAATTTATTTCTTATCCTGAATATGTCAAATCTCATTACCTCATAGGCTACTTTTAGATAAAAGCTCTTTGAATTAATCTACTGAAAAGGAGCATTAATAAGAGAAAAGGAAACTTTTAGAATTCTGTAGATTTAAACCAGTGTCCTATAGGAGCAAATGCTCTATTTATCACAATGGTATCACAAGGTGACTTTTACAGAGTCGTCAAAAGGCGTCAATATGAGGGAAAGGGTTAATGCAGGGTGAAAGTCTTGTTAGATACACTTTCTGTGTGCCTTTCATCCTTCATTAAGCTGCCACCTGTCTCAAAGTTTGTTATTTATACTAAATTGAACTTCCACTTTTGATGCGTTTTACTGTACAGGCATTTTTCTAGTATCCACATGAGTCCATTAATCCAATCCCTCATAGGCTATTTTTAGATCCAACCACTTTGAATAAATCTACTGAGAAGGAGCATCAATTACAGAAAAGGTAGAGTTTAGAATTTTCTAGTTTGAAACCATTGTGATAAATAGAGCATGTGCTCCAATTTATCACAATGGTTTCAACAGGTGACTTTTACAGAGGAGTAGAAAGGCGTCTTTATGGAGGAAAGGGTTATAGTATAAACATATTTTATTTCATTTATCATTTCATGAAAAATGGTCGGGCCACAAGTTCGACCAACATTAGTCACGGCCCTCCCCTTTACAGCTTTCTACAGTAAGTGTGTCACATGAAACAAAACACGTGAAACAAAGAATGCATCAACTATTCTCAGCCCTCTACCCGATATATCACCATCTTTAATAAACAATGACTTTACTGAACTTCCATTAACTTACAGTTTATAATGGTACATGGACTAAATATTATTTAGCATGGCAGGACATGCAGAAATATATAACTTATTCTGTAATTAAGCTAAATATAATAGACCATGATTAGAGGACTCCTAAAGGAGCTGTCTGGTCAGGGTCTACTCTGCCTTAGAGATATGATACGTCCTCTCTATCAGGTAAAGGGCTCAGGTGAATATACTTCTCATGTTGCAAGTGTGAATCCTGCACTCAAACTGACTCAATATTTTGCATATACTAGTACATGTATATAAATGTATTCAAGTTTATTTACTAATCGAGTCCGTCTAAGTACACATTCCCAGGATCTTGCATATTGCAGATATGTGGACCGAAGTAAGAGGAAGATTGCCCCAATGCAAGATAACATCACTTATTACAATAACCCATACCGTACACTGTAGACCCAGATTTACTGCAGATTAGTAGTACTGACCAAAGAGGCATGTTAAAACTTATTCAATATTGTTGACTCCAATTTTAAAATGTATCCAACCTGGGTCTACAGAGTAATTTCATCATCATTAGGTCACCGTCCCCCACCATGGTGCACATATAAGATAAAACCCTTAAATTAACCTACCCCCTTCCCCTTTCAGAAACCTACTCCCCCCCCCCCCTCCCAAGAAAGAAAACAAACAAACAAAAAATAAATTAATAAAATAAACAAGTATACAACATCAATGAAATACAGTGAATGCTTGCGGTATATGCCAACAGTAGGTGGGTAATTTAAATGGGTAGAGGTTTTTCTTCAATAGAATTGACCTGCTCTGTACTGATACATATACACTTAGAATCATGCTTTAGATGTATTAACAAAACGCTTTGTTTCACAAATGTACATGTGAACTGCATCAAAAATTTGGACATTTTCTTCCAAGGTGTAGTTTTTGCTACCAAAAAGTAATTTTTCTACATTTAGTGGATGCAAAGATATTGTTTCATTGAATAACTTCACTCTTTGTTGGTTATATAATGAACAATTAAAAAAAAATGTTCAGCATCCTCCACTAATTCATCGTTACTACATATGCAATATGGAGTTTCTTTCAGATAGTTATTACATAAATCACTGTTAAGATTACTGCATTTGTTTCGAAGTCTAGCATGAAAAATTGCAGGTTGCATTTTTCCATGTAAAAAGTGTGAGGGAACCTTGTTATCTTTATTGGTATTAAACCTTTGTTTAGAAGAAGAAAAACAATCAGCTGATTTGATATTTTTATCTAAACCATTCCAAAGTTCAATTGATGATGGAATACACGATTTTTTCATTACTTCTGTTCTGCAAAAAGGCACAGTAAAATTATTTGGATTTCTTAACAAATGGTAAGAGATCAGTAATATATGAAGGAACCATATTATTATTCACTTTATACATAAAATAATATTTTTGCAAGTTTCTTGCAACCCGTTTCCAATGCAAAATGTCGAACTTTCCCCCAATATTTGAATAAGAATCCCAATAGAGACCAATTTGATTTTATAATAATGCTTGAAAATGCAAATTACATGTACGTTGAATTGGGCCCAAACATGCTTTCCAAATTATTGCTCAAGTGTTACGCGCGAAAAAAAATCCAAATTATCAAAATGTATTTTTTTCAAAACTACCAGAAAAAGGCCTTGGATATTCGGGTTAGACTCCACCGATTCTGGTTATATTTTTGTACTAAAATATATGAAAACTTAAAAGAGAAAAACGATAGAGATAAATAAATAAAACATATTCTGGACAGACATTTCTTAAATGATCTGCCTAACCTTGGTCTAATCTGTTTGGAAAGTCGTAAACATCTGGAAGCCCTCCAAACCTTTACGTTTAGTTCTCTAAACTGTACGTGTATAGCCACCTAAACACTACGTTTAGCCCTCTTAACCTTACGTTTAACCTTCTAAACCTGACGTTTAACCGTCTAAACCTGGCGTTTAGCCACCCAAACCTTACGTTTAGCCCCCTAAACCTGACGCTTAGCCCTCTAAACCTGACGCTTAGCCCTCTAAACCTGACGTTTAGCCACCTAAACCTTACGTTTAGCCCTCTTAACCTTACGTTTAACCCTCTAAACCTGACGTTTAACCCTTTAAACCTGGCGTTTAGCCACCTAAACATTACGTTTAGCCCTCTCAACCTTACGTTTAACCCTCTAAACCTGACGTTTAACCGTCTAAACCTGGTGTTTAGCCACATAAACCTGACGTTTAGCCCCCTAAACCTGAAGCTTAGCCCTCTAAACCTGACGTTTAGCCCTCTAGACCTGACGTTTAGCCACCTAAACCTTACGTTTAGCCCTCTTAACCTTACGTTTAATCCTCTAAACCTGACGTTTAGCCACCTAAACCTTACGTTTAGCCCCCTTAACCTTACGTTTAACCCTCTAAACCTGACGTTTAGCCACCTAAACCTTACGTTTAGCCCTCTCAACCTTACGTTTAACCCTCTAAACCTGACGTTTAGCCCTCTAGACCTGACGTTTAGCCACCTAAACATTACTTTTACTTACGTTTAACCCTCTAAACCACCTTACGTTTAATCCTCTAAACCAGATGTTTATCCCTCTAAACTTGATGTTTCTATACAGGTGACTAATGTGAATGCAGTATTAACCCTTTACTCCATGAATATTCATGTAAGAAATAATGACTTAATGAATATAAGATTATTTTTAAATGGACTAGGACACAGGGAATTTTGGCCATGGCAGAAATTGTAGAATTAAATCTATATTATTTCATAAGCAGACACAGTCCCTGATCAGGCGTCGTCTGATCTGTGTCTACTCTGTTTGCAAAAACGTAATAGAGTAAAAGGTTAAAATTATGCAAAAAATCAATTGTAAATTCCACTTTCACTCTAAATTAAGCTGTCATTAAGGGCATTTATACAAATTTGAAAGTCCAGCTTAGAGAGATTGTACTGGTTTAGATAACAACATATTCCCTCATACTGAAGCCTTTTGACGCCTCTGGAAAAGTCACTTTTTTAAACCATTGTGATAAATGGAGCATTTGCTCCTATGCAAAGTTTGGTTCCCGATTACATTTCTTGGCTAGAAATTCAAAAATGCTTGGTAATCAACATGCCTGCTTGGTCCCCAACAGAGTGATTCTTGCGTTTTATATGTGAACTCGAGTACTCAACATCTCGCCAGTTAGACATCAGTACTGAGACCGAACCTAGTCTAGTGCCATGGAAAATACTATATACAATAAAACCTCTCTATAACGGCCACTAAAGCACATAAAGTAGTTTGTGTTAAAGACAGGTGGATGCTTAAAGCAAGGTGAAAAGTAAAACAGAAAGCTCTTAAATTACATAAAGTAGTTTGTGTTAAAGACATGTGGCTGCTTAAAGCAAGGTGAAAGTAAAACAGAACGCTCATATAGGAGCGTTCTGTTTTACCTTCACCTTGCTTTAAGCAGCCACCTGACCTAATTAACAACTAATTAACACAACGTATTGGCCGTTATAGAGAGGTTTTACTGTATCTATATATTACGTCATAAGCAAGCACAACATATCCTGGTGTGGGTATACTCTGTTTGCAAAAAGCGTATGTATGGAGTAAAGCGTTGAAACAGGAAAATGAAAACAACCCTTTACGCCATAGATATACAGTTGTCTTTACAAAAAGAGGAGACCCAGATCAGACTACTCCTATAGAAGCCGTCTGACCAGGGTCTGATGTGTTTGCTTATGATAGTATATAAGTATGATCTACAGTTTCTGATATGGCCAAAACCCTCGTGTCCATGTGCTATTTAAACAAATTAATATTAGTGAAGTAATTATTTATTGCGTGAATATTCATGAAGTAATGGGTCAATCAACCAACTGTTGATCTAAACTACTAAATGTCATAAAAATATGATTGCTTAAAACAGGATTTATAGTTTATTCAGAGGTGCGTATTATCAGTTCTCGATTTTTATATGTTTGAAAATGATTAACCTTTTCCCCGTTTCATATTTTTAAAATTTTCTTCAGCTCGTGAATATTCGTGCAAATAGTCAATAAAATGGAGCGAGAAAGGTGGCTTCTTGCCCCATTGTGGAAACTACACAATCAGGCCTACACATTTCTATAAGCAACCCGAAGGAGCCGTCTGATCAGGATCTACCCTCTTTGCACCAGTTACGAAACTAAAACGCAACCCGGATTTGGTGGAGAAGTGACGAGTTTAGTATTTGGGTACGCACCTTTATCTGTAGCCCTGTATATAGATATGATAATACAGTTTCTGTAATGGCCAAAATGTTCATGTGTTCATGACAATATAGGAATTCATCTAATTCATATTCATGT
Source organism: Azorinus chamasolen (assembly GCA_963576725.1). NCBI lineage: Eukaryota > Metazoa > Mollusca > Bivalvia > Cardiida > Solecurtidae > Azorinus > Azorinus chamasolen. Next base: position 27,251,624 of record OY755253.1, on the reverse strand, counting down.
CATTATGTCTACATGAATATTCATGGATTAAAGGGTTAAGGCGTAGTCGTCAGAGAAAACAAAGACGAACTCTTCACTTGATTACGACGCAAATTGTCAAATTTGCAAACAGAGTAAACCCAGACCAGACAGTTCCTATGGTCTTATATCCACTCACGAATACACTCTCATACTTGAGACAAATAACAAACACTTTTAAACATGATTCGTTTGTCTTATTTTCATTTAATAGATATGCCCTGCCAGGAGCTGATCCAGGATTTCAGATTAGGGGGGGGGGGGGGGGGGGGGGGCGTAGAAATTGTTTTTGGAAGGGGGGCGTAGGTTTTTATGTTTGATGACAAAAATTAAATAGTGTGTTTGTAATACATGTTGAAAAAGAGCTGTGTTAAAGGCAGGTGTTTGCTTAAAGGTGAAAGTAAAACAGACCGCTTTAAGCAGCCACCTGCTCTAAATACCAACTAATTAACACAATTTAGTGGTCGTTATAGAAAGGTTTTTCTGTATATAGATCTAAAATATTACTAAAAAATTGTCTTGGCAATTTTAGGGGGCGTACGCCGGCTCTGCCCCCCTCTAAAACCGCACCTGCCTACTTTCCTCTTTTAAAAGTGATAGTGTCTAAAAAAACCACCCAAAAGTACATAAGACATTTATATGCTGAAAAGCATATTGCAAGAAACGATGAAGAAGACAAAACGTCCATGTGTTTGATATCAATTACCCCGATGCTTCTTCGCCGATTGAACTTTGATATATCGAACTCGAATAACTCGAACTTCGGGATAACTCGAACTAGAGGTTATGTCCTTCCAAAATTTATAACACAGACTTATTCTTAAATGCATCACTATATATATATCTAGATGGTGTTGGGTTGATTTGTTGTTGTTCCTGATCATTGATAAACGTCAATCACCAAGAAACAAGATCGACATTTCAAATGCAGTGGAACGTCGATATTTCAAATACGGATAACTCGAACTTTGATATAACTCGAGTTAAACGTTCGATCATTCAAAACTTTACAATTCAGAGTTGTTCTAAAATGTATCACTAGTCACTACGTATATGCGGAAACACATGTGACAGCTTAATACAGGTCGAAAGTAATGCTGAAAGTTCCTACAGGAGTTTTCAGCATTACTTTAGACCTGCATTAAGCTGTGAACTTGAGATATTGGTCAGAAACAGACCTGGGGTTAATTACATGGCAATGTAATTAATTAGATTACAATTACATTCATAAAATGCCAATTACCATTTCAATTACAATTATATGGGTTTTATTAATATAATTAATTAAATTACAATTACTTTGCCAAATGTAATTAATTACATCTCAATTACTTTCAAAAGTCATGGCAACAAGAAATGTTTTAGAAAACAAGTTTATTAAGTAACACAACTAGTACATGTACATGACCAGTAACATATTGAATTCTGTTCATGTACCAGAAGTATTTTTATAAACAGCTTTAAGTGCTCACTGGATATACATACCAATATACAAAAGAGTAAATCTTCATCAGAAAGCTGTCATAAACATGTTATTCACAGATGTCTGATCAGGGTCTACACTGATTCTAACTTTTCATACATAATCTGGAATACTGCAGATCTGTCATACCAGTCAATATCAGGACTGGGGGAAACGTGTTTTATCCAATAAAACTATCTTGCAACTTGTTATAAAGAGTTCAGACAACAAACCCATCATTTAATTATTTTGAAGCTCCAATTTACACACTTTAATACCTATTTTACACTAGATACTGTAAGTTCAAAATTTTCTTTATCTTTTGATTAATATGAAACAGTTGTAACAAAGGAGCAGACATAGAATTTAGCTTGCGTCATTTGTTAGCAGGCAAAGGGTTATACAATGTATGGTCACTGCATTTTGCTTTCTGTGGTCAGTCAGGTGTCACAGTGTCTATTGTCAATAGGATAATTATCACAGGTAAAGGTGTCAATGCAAACCTGTTTTGGCTGTACATGTAGGTATTCAATTATCATTCTGGATACTTGTATTCCGCCAAACTTTAAATAACTCTTCCAACACAATATACTTGTTCATATTTCACTGATGACACTTGAAAACAATACATAACCAGATCAAAGCGCTGCTATAGGAGCCCTTTGAAAAGGGTCTGCACTGTTTGAAATATTACTCTAGGTTTTGTTCTAAGTCCAAAAATACAACACAATGAACACATTCCCATTAAATGCAGAAATTAAATGCAGATTAAATCCGTTTTGATATGTTATGTGACAAAGTAAATTTAAGAAAACAATGTAGACTGAGATGAGATGCCTTCTGTATGAGCTGTCGCAGTAGGGTATGTACTGATAGCAATGTAGACTTACGCACCGGTAATGTCTGCTCTCTTTGCACAAAATGGAAGCATGAATATTACAGTTTTACCATTTTCATGAGTTGTTGTGTTTAATTATTCAGCGGGGTATAATTATAAAACTCTGATTGAAGCAAATTAATAATTTGCAAAATATCGGATCTCATTCAACTGAATATATATGTTATTTGAACTTGTCTGTGTACTAAACAATATAATACATGTACACGGAAATAACATGTGTTATTTACTCACTTTCTCCATGGATTCAGTGTTTAAAAATTAAATCTATTATTCTGATTCAGTGTTTCAAAAATTAAATCTATTAAAATCACTGAATGGCTATGCTTTATAGTGCAAATAACCAAAATAATTGAAAAGTAATTGAAAAGTAATTGTTCATTACACCTATTTTTTCACTGTAATTAATTACATTACAATTACATGTAATTAAGATAGCACTCAATTACACATTACTTCAATTACATTGAAAACATGTAATTAATTTTAATTAATTACAATTACAATTTTAATTACCCCAGGTCTGGTCAGAAATTGGTATAAATCGGATGACTCGAACCTCTGTTATCTCGAACTAATTTGTATGGTCCCTTGAAGTTCGAGATATCGAAGTTCAACTGTACATGCATTTATTCGGGTTGCGTAATTATTCGAAATAGGCAGATACTTTTTTTGTGCAACAAAGCATTTATACCTTGACCAGATTAAACCGAGTCTCCTGGCATATTCCGTATATATTCGTAATTCTGTATATAGATTTCCGAACATAAACAACGTTTGAACATTATTGACTACTGACGGTATGTAATTTTGTTCAGTCCCTGTAATAGCTCAGTAGATAAAGGTGTTGTATGCGGCGGGCAAGGTAGCGGGTTCGAGTAATACCTCGGGCAGATTCTTTTTTCTTCAAAAAGTGAGTACATTACAGTTTCCCTGCTTTAAGCATTTCCATTTCATGAAACAGGATCATCCCACTTTCCATAGAAAAAAGTGTCATTACTTCCCATTACACGTGTTAGCCATACATAAAGAAAATATAAAAAGTACTTCAATAGAGACATAAAATAGTAGAAAAAAATACAAGTACTTCAAAATACGTATATGTATATAATAAAATATCTGATATATATTAACAAGTACAAACAATGATAGAAATTAGAAAAATCCAATGACTTCAGTTAGATTCGATCTTGCAACCGTTTGTATGACAGGCGAATATATTTCCACTGCGCCACACTTTAGGTCGTATATTGGTCTCAAAGCATAACCCATGTATTGGTATGTATAGGTATAGTAATCGAGTATGGCCGGAAACGCTGACGGAAATTGATGAGTCTCAGTTTAAAATGGCCAGGTAATATGATAACATATTGACACAGGACGATTTGGCCATGACAGAAACTGTAAAATCATATCTATACAATTCCATAAGCAAACAGAGCAGACCCTCGCTTTGCACTGTCTGATCTGAATTGCTTTGCACTGTATTGTACATATATATGTATCGCTTGTCTGATCAATACATGTATCGCTTGCATTGTCTGATCTATATGTATTGCTTGCATTGTCTGATCTATATGTACTGCTTGCATTGTCTGATTTGGATCTGCAATGCTTTGCATTATCTTGTGTATATATTGCACGATATGTATCGTTTGCATTGTCTGATCTATATGTATTGCTTGCATTGTCTGATTTGGATCTGCAATGCTTTGCATTATCTTGTGTATATATTATTAGTTATACAGATCATTGGCGGGGTATCTGACTTTTTGTTTCCTGCTGAGGAAAATTATGTTGCCCGAGTCGTTAGGCGAGGGCTACATGTATTTTCCTCAGCAGGAAACAAAAAGTCAGATACCCCGCCAATGACCTGTATAACGATTTTATTATACTGCAAAGTTTAATACTTGTAGCAGTTAATTAGCGTTGTTCATGTAGGCGTCGTTTTGCTTCCCCTGAGGGGCCTCATACTGTAAGGTAAGGGCTTATATCACTCTGCGACCCTAGTTCGCCGTGTTCATTACACTTGTGGATAGAAATGGATCTTCCAAGTGCATTAGTTTCTCAAATTATTGAAAGAATCAGACGTTAGTAAAACTTTCAGCAGATCAGCGGTTAAGCATACACTATTTTTCAGCATGAGAACGGTTTAACTTAATTGAGGGAATTTTGGCGCAATTCCGACGTCAAACTGACGGTTTTATAATATTCAAACTAATGGGCGTTGGAAGGAGCGGCTATACTGCAATTTACAGGTACGTGTACTGTGCATGTGCATAAATAAAATCTCAATCGAATTGGGTGTGGATTGTCTTTGTAAAAGCGGGGTTTTGGGGCTAATCGGTACATGCACAGGCACTTTGACATATTTGCAGCATCAGATCAGAATAAGACCTTCGCAACGTATCAGGTTCATATACAACAACCCTAACAAAAATGTTTCTCAATGTATAACTTTGTTCCGACCCAAACTCTTGTTATTTCGTTTGAGAGCGGTTGTTTGGATCGAGTCGACGAATTGAAGCTGGTCGGCCATTTTTATTTTGTTATAGCAAGGAAGCGAGGCCCTCGACGGGGAAATTCCATTGTTGCTCATGACTCCGTATATACATCAGAATTTAGAGGGATACACGGCTTTTATACATGGCTAATTGACCAATCAAAATCGAGGATTTTACTTTGCATTATAATAATGCACTATATGCATCGATTGCATTGTCTGATCCATATATACATTGCTTGCATTGTTTGGTCTTTATATGTATCGATTGCATTGTCTGATCTAGATGCATGCATTGCTTGCATTGTCTGATCTATATATGCATTCCTTGTTGAATATTCACTGACAAAATAGGTATAATGAAATATGGAAGGTGGAACATTGTAGTCATTTAGAAAGTAAACAAACAAGATTTTTTTCTCCAAGTTCCATTAGCAAACAGAGCAGGCCCTGATCAGACGGCTCCCACATGAGCCGTCTGATCTGGGCCTACTCTGTTTGCAAATGCGCGAAAACACGTTTACGTGAAGGAAAGGATTAATATAGCAAGGCATTGCGAAACTGCTGAATTGTTTCTAGTTGTCATATACAGTAGAACCCCTCTAATGCGACCACTTAATTAATAAACATGGGTGTCTTTATAAGCAGGTGGTTGCTTAATGTAGGACAACAGTAATGCAGAAAGCTCCTAGAGGAGCTTTCTGCATTACTTTTGTCCTGCATTAAGCTACCACCTGAATCTAGCACCCAGAATTATACCTCTTTTAGGTGGTCGCATTAGCGGGGTTTTACTGTATTTAAATCTCATTAAAGGAATAAGATATACCGACTAAATGTGTGTTGTATATTTTTTGCCAGTAAAAGCAACCTCCCACAATGTTTAACCAGTTACTTGACAGAAATGATATTTGATGAATATGTTTATTTGTTACACTATACCAGTATCAGTTCACTCCACGTATACCTATATTACGTCCAAATACATTTGTATATAAGTAACTGTATCACATTATTGCATAATTGGGTTTAAAACTACCAGAGGACGAACTTATCTAGGTTCGAAACGACCAATAGACAGAAACGACTCGGATCTGACGTTAAGCGTTTATTTCATAATGTTTATCAATTTTGCTTACCACCCAGAAGATTTCTAAAAGAAAACTGAAAAAAGTATTCAAGTCAACTGGTTTGTTGGTACAATGTATTGGTGTTTGCAGTGAAATTTTATCAATACTGTGTTGTATTTGTTCACGAGCTTTTAAAGTAACACGATTTAATTTCATCACTCTCCATATGGGGCTCTCAGCACCACGCCTAATGCTATACAGTACCACCCTTTTACGCTTTTGCCACCAGAGTTGACCCAGATCAGAAGCTCCTGTAAGGGGGTCATGAGACAGTTCAGTTTTACTGATTAAGTCAATAGCTGGTCAAAGTGAAAATAACCACCCACACCGCGCCTTTTAGCTTTATTCGTTTGCTCTCTATAAGTGCCTTCGTCTTCATTTCATACAATCTATACCAAAGTTATAAAAAGTTAATGGGTATTCATGGAGTTGTAAATTTATGCACAAGTGTTCATTATCGAAAGGGTTTTAAATCAAAAACAAAACTGTCTCTTTTACTACAAACATGCAATCAGAATATCAATGGGTTTAGAGAGTAACACCGAGTGACACGATATCTCATCTGGATCCAATTGTTTGCAAAACTTATCACAAATCCTTTACCATTTACCTGATGCATATTCATGTAAGAAATAATTAGATGTTTTTCATAATGACATATGGACGTGTATTTCATCAATGGAAGACATTGTACACTCAGACCAATATCATTCCATAAGCAAGCAGAGCAGACAATGATCAGATGGCTCTTACAAGTTTACAACAATAGTCTGATATGAATCTTCTCTGTTTGCACAAGACGTCAAAATGCACCTGTACCATGTAAATGGTTAAATATCTTCCATATCATTTATCAATCGGGAAATCTTCGTCTAATTCCTACAAGCCGACTGGGTTCCGATTGATTATCCGTGGGAATGCTATGGGTGTAACATAACAATTTGCAAACTGAACTCACCCAGATTTAGACACCATGTGACTGCCGGTGTTCTTTGGGTTAACCCATTCTCTCCTACTGACATATTTTTGCGCTTCTGTAAAGCTCATGTTTTAAACCTTCGCTTGCTGAATTCTAAAATACATTTCTCCTTCTTTACCCATGCCCTGTTGTATAATTACATATATCTTCACTGTGTACAAGTATTTCGCTGTGCAATCACTGCTGTGGAGTGCACTGGTTGCACAATCAACTTGTAAATAGTGCAGACCCTGATGAGACAGCTCCTGCAGGAGCTGTCTCATCTGGGTCTTCACTATTTACAGGTACGTATATTGACGTGAATAGCAAGCGAAGGGTTAAAACCATTGTGATAAATAGAACATTTGCTCCATATTTATAACAATGGTTTCAAAACGACACAATTCTTAATTCTCAAAATCCCTTTTTGGTTGATTAATTAAAAGAGGTTGGGTCTACATATAGTCCAGGAGCGAATGAGTTTTTACCTACTGTCCATTTCAATTTACTTTGTCACTGAATTTTAGTCGATATTTTTTTCATTTCGAGTCAGACTGACCTTAAATATACTTCATTTGATCGCATCGTTTTTCAGGAACTCCCATGCTAAATATCCCTCAATATCATGCAGTAACAAGGAATAAAATGCTGAAAATGCATTTTCTACATGCTAATTCGATCAGCTGTTTCTTTGCAAATGGCCGCCGTATGTATGGATCGTGGAGCGTATCATTTTTCAACAGGGGTGGATTGCATACTGATATGAAATAAACGTCGTAATTTCGTGTATGACGTCAACTTTTAAGAGCTATAATTACTCTTAGTAAAATTCGAACGTTCCACTCAACGTCAATCGTCCGCCATTTGCAATTTGAAATGAACGTGTTTACAATGGGAAAACATTGTTTTTATGCATAAAATCTTTATTTAAAGATGGATTAAAGGGAAACTCGGGCACAGAGTTCCTGGAAAACGATGACATAAGTGGTTTAAATTTGATCTCGACCCGGTAAGAAATGAAAAAAAGCTCGATTCAAATTCAGTGACAAAGTAAATTGAAATGGACAGTAATGAATATTCATACAAAACTCAACCCATTTTGAGCTGTGTTTTTATTACACTAAGACTTGCCTTAAGCGACCAACCAGTCCCACTGATGAATTTGTGATTATATTTGCATATGCAGTCGAGTTTCGATATCTCGAACTCGGAAAACTCGAATTTCGGGATAACTCGAACGAAAAGTTCAGCCCTTTCAAATCTTGCAATACATAATTGCTCTAATATGTATTACTACATGTAATATGTATTAGAAATGCATGTGACAGCTAATGCTGGTCTAAAGTAATGCTGAAAGCTCCTATAGGAGCTTTCAGCAATTTAGACCTGCATTAAGCTGCGAACTTAAGAAATTATCCAGATCAAAAATCGGATAACTCGAACTTCTGTTATCTCAAACTTATTTGTAGGGTCCATTGAAGTTCGAGATATCAACTGCTTGATACTCTGCTTGGTACCAAATGATTGAAAAAATAATGCCTTTAGAAAAAATAATTGGCAACGGTATTTTTGCATTTACCTAATGAATATTCATATAAAATTTCACTCATTTTGAATTTTACCGCTTTACTTCATAAATACGCATTTTAGTATAGTCGGATTTCTAGAAATTGTGATAAATGGAAGAGTAGTAGGCATTTCGTGTTAAAAGTTGGCAAACAGTTGTTTTTACATATTCTGGGTGTGCTGAATCCGAATATGCCGTTTGCCAAGCTGTATCTTCCGTATTTAAGGTACAAAATGGCAGAAAACAAAATGGCCGCCATTGAGCACTACCCCAGGCAAACAAGGATACAATACACTTGAAAGTGTAACATTAAACTGTTCTGTTAAAATGTACAAAAGACGGACTTATTCGGCTTATTGGAGCTTTATTGCTCTACATTATACTATATATATTGATTAAATGTATTTAGGAAACAAGCTGCTACAAGTAACAACCTTTCTCTCCATTATTGTTGATGTATATGATTATAACAGATTGGCTTATTTGAGTTTTATTGGTCATCAGTATAGCATATGGGTTACTTACATGTAGATCCCTTTCAAGAAACAGACTTCTACACACTACAACCATATCTTCTATCGGAAAATCGATAATCAGAATGATAATAATAAAAATAATAATAGCTCTCCGTTGGAGACAGATGAAAGAAAGACAGAAGTTTACCTTACAAGATGGGAATAAGATTTTAGCAATTTACTATTTCTCGGATTTCTAAATCATCTAATGTGCCTTCTGCTTTTCCCCGCCCACTCAATATCCCTCGAAAACATAGCAGCCTGTTTCGGGTATGATTGAGATAAACAAAATATGATAGAGCAATTTAGAAGTAATGTTAAGAAACAAATACATGTATCTGAGTACCATTTATCCGTCTAAATCAGTGTTCATTACCGAAATATTTACATTTTTATTACAGTTAAAGCATTTAAATGTACATGTAGTTCCATCGCATTTTTACATGTTTTGTTTTAATTGGCGCTGGCCAGCAATGTGCTTGAGAAGAGATAGTCTAATTTACCCACACTAATTGAATGTCATTGTAGGGAGATAAACAACTAGCTAAAAACTACCTTTTTCCGCAATGTGCAACTATTGTTGAATCAAACACATATAAGAAGAAAACCACTATGCATTTATAAAATCTATTAACACATATCTGCATTAAGAGTTTTGGGCGGCCATTTTGTTTTCCGCCATTTTAGCTTAACGCTCGGGATACTAGTATAACTTTGAATGCAATAAAGGATATTCAACTTTAATAAATTGTCTTCCATTGGTCGTTTGTACATTTTAACAGAAAAAAGTTGTGTTACGCCAAGATGTTCGGTGAAGTGTATCCTTGTTTGGCTGGAAATAGTGCTCGTTGGTGGCCATTTTGTTTTCCGCCAGTTTGTACCTTAAATACGGAAATACAGGTTGGCAAACAGGATTCAGCACACTCAAATTAAGTAAAAACAACTGTATGCCAACTTTTAACACGAAATGTCTGGTGATGTCAGAATTTTCCAAATTCCGCCTAGGGTATTTCTACGCATTTGCAAACAGAGTAGACCAATATCAGACGGAACCCATAGGAGCCGTCTGATCAGGGTCTGCTCTGCTTGCTTTTGATATTATGTGATTCTACAGTTTCATGGCTAAACCATCCTGTTTCCATGTGCTATTATAGCAAATTAATCTAAATTATATTCACGACGTCATTATTTATTATATGAATATTCATGGAGGAAAGGGTTTTTATTACAGTTACACCTGTCTTAACCCTTTCCCTGTTGAATATTCTTGTTAGAAATAATGACATCATGAATATTTAACAGCGGATGTTTTTACCATGCTATATAAACACACTATTTGTTAACCTTAGAATATACTGTAGAATCAAGCCTATATAAATCCATTAACCTATTCCCTCCCTGTGATGCACTTTTGCGCTTCTATAAAATCACATTTTGAAACAATTGTGATAAATAGAGCTCTATTTATCACAATGGTTTCAAAACTACACAATTCTAAAACTCTCCTCCATATAGTTAGTGCTCCTCTTCGGTAGATTTATTAAAAGAGATTAGATCTAAAAATAGCCCAAGAGAGAATGAGTGAAAGTAAACAGAACATACCCTGATCAGGCGGATTCTATAGGAGTCGTCTGGTCTTGGTATTCTATGCCTGATAAGGCGTGACACGGTGTGCATATGAGAGAAAGTGTTAAATGACCTTTAAACGAGATATAATTCGGCGTCTTTAACTCAGGTAGTATCTTAATGCAGATTGGTAGTAGCTCCAGTCGGAGCTTTCTGCATTACCTTTTTCCAATCATGTAGCGATCTCCTCCTACTGTTTAAGCTTCTATATTAGTCAATTAATGCTTGTTTAACCATTTCCTTCATATAAACGTGTTTTCACGCATTTGCAAACAGAGTAGACCCAGATCAGACGGCTCCTATAGGAGCCGTTTGATTAGGGTCTGCTCTATTTGCTTATATGCCACAGTGTAAATTTGATTCTAGACTTTCTGCCTTGGTTAAGTATACGTGTGTTCATATATTATTATAAAGGTACCGCTGATTAATATGCATGGTATCATTACTTCGTACATGAATATTCATGGAGCTAAGGGTAAACCACGTTCTACTGTGAATGAACATTATAAAATAAGGATATTTTATACTCTGGCAAACAGTAGAGAATCAGATCTGTAACATACATGTAAAAGCAACAATAACAGTAACAACAACAACCACACACTTTTGTAATGGTTCAATTAAACCTTTACTCTAATGCATATTCATGTATGAATTAATGAATGTGGGAATATTAATGAGATTAATATTTATAAAGGCATGTGTTCAGATCTACAGTAAAACCCCTCTAAACCGGAATTATAGTAGAAAAGAATTTAGATACTTTTAGGCAGGTGGCTGCTTCATGCAGGGTGAAAGTCATGCAGAAAGCTCCTAGAGGAGCTTTCTGCATGACTTTCACCCTGCATGAAGCTGCCACCTGTCTCCGAGACCGATATTTATACCAAATTTAGCGTCCGGTTTAGAGGGGTTTTACTGTATCTATATTTGTGGTTCTATAAGCAAATAGAACATGACCCGATCAGACCCCTGGGAGCGTGGTCTAGATCTACTCTGTTTGTAAAGTCATTAACAATTTCCCTCATTTGCTTTTTTTAGATCCAACCCCTTTGAATAAATTTACCAAAAAGGAGCATTAACTAGAGAAAAGGAAAATTTCAGAATTTTGTAGTTCTGAAACCATTGTGATAAATAGAGCATTTGCTCCTTAGGAGCAAATGCTCTATTTATCACAATGGTTTCAGAAGGTGATGCTTACAAAGGCGTAGAAAGGCGTATCTATGGAGGAAAAGGGTAGACTCTAAGAGACATATTTATGGAGTAAACAGTTAAAATAATAGACCATTTGGAGCAGACGACAATAAGGAGTAATCACAGCCGATGTTCACAAGACATGGTGCAAATGGCGTACACAAACAATTTGAACCCGGATGAGACGCCGAGTGACGTGACCTTGTGTCTCAACAGGATCCAAACTGTTTGACACATCACTTACGTTTTAAATAAGAAACTGAAGGACACGCCACTCTGAAACTTAAAGCAGACGACATTGTTTTCAAGCGAAAATTATTTGGCGCCAAAATAGCATCTGTGTCTATTGGTGCATCGGTCGTCTGCTAAGACTATCGTCTGATTCAGGTTTCTTGGAAAAAAATAAAATCTGTGTTAAGACTAGCTGGACGCGGTTGAGACGCTAAGTCACTCGGTGCATTATCTGGATAAAAACTGTTTGCTGTGTTTTAGTTATTTCAGTTGTCACGAATTCGATTGTGACAAAAAAGTTCAAGTTTTCAATACAGACACTACGAGAGTATGTTTTCACTTTAGTAAAATATAATCTACATGTACATATAGGAAGCAAAAAGTGTAGATAAAACTCTGGGAGCATGCTTATAAAACGCTTTAGTTGAGTCTGAGTTCGTTCGTTTTCGATTGGCTCAAATCTGACCAATCAAAAGCTTGAGAACAAACTCAGACTCAACTAAAACGCTTTATAAGCATGGAACTAGATGCTAATCTGCTCGGTATCTCTTCTTGATCCAGCCCGTTTGAAATACAGTTGAACTTCGATAACTCGAACACGGATAACTCGAACTTCGAGATAACTTGGTCCTTCCAAATTTACAATACAGAATAATTATTGTTCTAAAATGTATCATTGCGCATATCATAACATGTGACAGCTTAATGCAGATCGAAAGTAATTCTGAAAGCTCCTATAGGAGCTTTTAGCATTACTTGAGACCTGCATTAAGCTGTTGAAATTGGGAAATTGTTCAGATTAGAAATCGGATAACTCGAACCTCTGTTAGCTAGATGTGATTCTTTATAGTCCCTTGAAGTTCGGGATAATTATGTTCAAATGTACATGTTCGAGGATTATTTTTTATGTTCATAGTCAAAACAAGTTGTGTTGTCCGATGACATTTGTTGTCGTGTTGACGCCGTTTGGACGTCGAATTTGCAGTACCGTGCCCCGGGTGAAGCAAGGTGTAATTGGTTTTTATGTGTTATTATGTTAAAACCATTAACTGCAGAATTGTGCTGTATAGATCATGTGATAGGAAAACGAATGCATGTTCTAATGATATGTCTTTCATGTTTTTAAAGACATCTGATCTGTTATAAAGAAAGTGTACAAACATAAATAAAAACTATCGCATGTGTCAAACGGTGTAGATACCGATGAGACGCTAAGCTGTTTGGCACCTCATCTTGACCCAATCCTTTTAAAATATGCAAATTAGAACTCGTTCTCAGCCTTCTAAAGGTTAGCGGAATTTCAATCCGTATTAATTAATTTTGAAATAAACTTGGATATCTGTAGAATTAAAAAATTAAATCGGGTTATTTTTCAGAAATTTTAGCACTAATTTTAAATCCGTTTTAATGTGTGGGAAAGTGATATATTTGAAATGAAAACAGCGTCCTTATTAATCTTTTCCGATATATTCAATTATCGTTTGAAACTGTTTTGATAAATTTATGTTTGAAATTAATTAAACGAACAATTTACAGGTAAATAAAACTTTTTTTATCCACACGTTGTAGCATGCCCTGGCTTAAGGTATGCATGGGAACTACCGCGAAAGTATTACAACAATTTATACAACTGTAAAGTCTCGCTAATTGCTATCACATAACTGATTAACGCGGGAGTCTGTAGCAGGAGATTGCTTAATGCAGGGCAAAAATTAATGCAGAAAGCTCATATAGGAGCTTTCTGCATAACGTTTGTCCTGCGTTTAGCTACTATCCAGAAATTTACAGTAGGACATGTCTTAACCCTTTCCCTCTTATAGACGTGTTTTCACGCATTTGTAAACAGGGTAGAGCCAGGTCAGACGGCTCCTATAGGAGCCGTCTGATCAGGGTCTGCTCTGTTTGCTAAAGGAATTTGAAAGATCCGCTTCCTCGGTTTCTAAAACGGCTACACTGTTTCACCTTCCATATTTCGTTATTACTATTTTGTCCATGAATATTCAGTAGGTACCGAACTTTGTGATAAAGACAGAACAGCGAAAGGGTTAAGCGGCCATCAAAAAGATGTCTAACTATGGGCCTGCAAGGCAGGTGCTAGCTTAATGCAGGTATAAAGTTATACAGAAAGCTACTATTTAAGCTTTTTATTATTACGTTTGCCCTGCATTAAGCAATCATCTACATTTTAAGACTCCTATGTTTAACATAAGAGCGGCCGCTTAGGACAGGTTCTACTGCACTACTTTTGACTGGTCGTACTAGCAAGACTTTACTGTAATAACACGTGAAAACCTCCCCAGGAGAACAAAACAAGCTCTATGAAATACAAAGAGGCCTTGATAAAATGCGTATATTATACATTTCCCAGTTTAATATTAATGAAATAAATAATGACGTCATGGAACATTTTTATCGCCACGTGGTAGTATGCCCTGGCTTATGGTTTGCATTGGAACTAGCCTGCCGCGAAAGCATCATTACATTTTATGCTACAGTAAAGTCCTGCTAATTGCTATCACATAATAGACTAACCATTTCCTTCATATTTAAAAGTGTTTTCATGCATTCGCGAACAGAGTAGACCCAGCTAAGACGACTCCTATAGGAGCAGTCTGATCAGGTTCTGTTCTGTTTGCTGGTGGAATTTGTTCAAAGGTCTGTTTCTTAACTTTCTAAAATGGCTATGTACAATGTTCCACCTACAATATTTCATTATAATTATTCGCTCATGAATATTCAGTAGTTTTGAAATTTGAACTAAATATAGACCTGGGATTGGGTTAACATGGGAGTCTGTAAAAGCAAGAATTGTTAGTGCAGATATGAGCTTTCTGCACAACTTGTGTCCAGCATTAACCCATTACCTCATAGGCTATTTTTAGATACAGCCTCTTTGAATTAATCTACCGAAAAGGAGCATTAGTTAGAGAAAAGGAATTTTTCTAGAATTTTGTAGTTTGAAACCATTGTGACAAATAGAGCATTTGCTCCTATAGGAGCAAATACTCTATTTATCACAATGGTTTCACAAAGTGACATTTACAGAGTCGTCAAAAGTCGTCAATATGAGGGAAAGCGTTAAGCTACTACATATTTTAACTATCCAGAAATACATGTAGGCCTATACTTCTTTTGAGTGGTCGTACTAGTGAGGCTTTACTGTAAATATCACTTGAACCCCTCACAAGGAGAACAAAACAAGCTCTATGGAAATACAAAGATGCCTGGATAAAAGGCATATATTAACACATTATACCCTTTTCTGTTTAACATTCATGAAAGAAATAATGACATAATGAATATTAATTAGCTGTATGTTATAAGGGCATACACATGTGTGTTTGGTATAGGTAGAAATGTAGTGTCAGATATATATTAGTTTCGTAAGCAAACAGAACATACCCTGATCTGACTGCTCCTATAGGAATCGTTTGATCTGAGTCTACTCTGTTTGCACAGGTGAGTAAACGCGTTTATATGAAGGAAAGGGTTAATTCATGGGAAAAAATCACATCACGAATATCAATTAGATGACATTTTTATAGTGTCGTATGAATACAGAAACATTTGATCATGTTAGAAACTATAGAGTCATAGATATATTGTATATCATTTCATGAGCAATCAGTGCAGACCCTGATTAGCCGGTTACGTTACAGGTTCTACTCAGTTTGGAAATGCGTGAAATGTGTCTTTATAAGAAAAATGTTAATCAATCATTTAATCAATGAATACGCATTTCTATGCCTTTGCAAACAGAGTAGACAAAGATCAGACGACTCCTATATATGAGCCGTCTGATAAGAGTCTGCATTGTTTGCTTATGATGTGATATAGATGGTCAAAGATGCATGTGTCCAAGTGCTTTAACAACAGTTAACCCTTCTCTTGCTGAATTTTAAAATACATTTCTCCTTCTTTACCCATGCCCTATTGTATAATTACATATATCTTCACTGTATACAAGTATTTCGCTGTGCAGTCGCTGTTGTGGAGTGCACTGGTTGCACAATCAACTTGTAAATAGTGCAGACCTTGATGAGACAGCTCCTGCAGGAGCTGTCTCATCTGGGTCTTCACTATTTACATGTAGGTATATTGACGCGAATAGCAAGCGAAGGGTTAAGAATTAATATGGAAATATACAGAGGCACAGACAAGATGAGTAAATTAACCTTGTAACTCATGCATATTCATGTAAGAAGTAATGACGTCATGCCTATTAATTAGATGGCCTTTTATAATGGCACATGGACGCAGATATGCTTTGACCATTGTAGAAAATATAGAATATTGTCCATATCATCCCATAAGCAAGCACAGCAGACACTAAACAGGCGGCTCCTCTACAGAAGCCCTCTGATCGGGGTCTGCTCTGTTTGTTTACATACTACTTAAAGCTGATTCTACACTATTTTGCAAAACTATGCACTCTATCAGTTCATTCGAAAACAAAACACCCATGTCGTTAGCCCATTCCCTCATATTGACGGCTTTTGACACCTCTTTTAAAAGTCACTCTTATACACCATTGTGTTCAATAGAGCATTTGCTCCATAGGAGCAAAATTCCGACCATTGATCACAATGGTGTCAAATCAACCAAATTTTTAAAATTTTCCTGTTCCTTTTTGCTTGTAAATGCTCCTTTTCATTAGATTTATTCAATGAAGTTAGGTCTAAATATTGTCTATGAGGTTATGAGTTAAACGTGACGAGTGACCGAATAACTTGACCTGGTAATGTTCTGGATCCAAATTGTTTACAAGGGTCAGTTGGAATTTGAAAACAGATGGGTAAGAGTTTTATGCATTTGTTAGATCTTCGGAATTTCCTGTGATGTGAAGAATCCCCTGGACTCTAGTGTAGTTGAACCTTGTAGGAGACTGAAATGCACCGTTCTGACTTTTCTTAACCATTCCCTCCATATAAACGTGTTTTAAAACATTTGTAAACAGAATAGATCCAGATCAGACGGCTCCTATTGACTGCTTATTTTGCATTTTGAAAATCGTTCAGAAAGCTTCGACCTTGCATTAAGGTAAAACCTGTCTTCAAGATCAATAATGATACTTATTTCAGAGTTCCAATTAGTGAGGTCTTGAGTGTTCGAATAAGCGATGTCTTGGGTGTTCGAATAAGCGATGTCTTGAGTGTTCGAATAAGCGAGGTATTGAGTATTCGGGTTCTATGTTTATTCCAAATAGCAATTCTGGAAAGTAAAGAAACAGATCTTTCAAATTACATTAGCAAACAGAGCAGTCCCTGATCAGACGGCTCCTATAGGAGCCGTCTGATCTGGCTCTAAACTCTGTTTGGAAATACATGTATGTGAAAATGAGTTTATATGAAAGAAAGGGTTAATCAAGTTTTGAGTACGCAGAATAACGGGGATTTGTGTGTTCAGAAAGATTAGCTGTTAGTGTTCGGTTTATTGGTGTATTGTTTGTTCGAATTAGCGAGGTTTAGATTGTTTAGATTAGCGAGGTTTTGAGTGTTTGCATTAGCGAGGGTTTGAGTGTTGGAATCTGTAAGGTTTTGAGTGTTTTTGAGTGTTCGTATTCGTGTGCGTTTTTTAGATTCCAGATTATCGAGGTTTTGAGAGTTTTGATTAACGTGGTTTTGCGTGTTCGGAATTGTAAGGTTTTGGGTACTAGGATTCGTCAACAGAGCTACAGATAAAGGTGCGTACCCAAATATTAATATCGTCAATTCTCTACCAATCCCTATACTGTGACCACTCTTTAGAATTGCCTCGAAGAGACGATTCTAAAGAAGTGATCACAGTACAATATAACCCCTCTAATGCGACCACTTTTTGAATAAACATTTCTGCCTTTATCAGCAGGTTGTTGATTAATGCAGGACGAAAGATATGCAGAAAGCTCCTATGGGAGCTTTCTGCATAACTTTCGTCCTGCATTAAGCTACCACCTGCCTCTGCCACGCAGAATTATGCCCATTTTTGGTGGTCGCATTAGAGGGGTTTTACTGTACATGTATAGGGTTTGGTGGAGAAGCAAAGGAGCTATTCTTTAAAATATTTTTACGCATCTTATTTGGATCTGTGTTTGTAAGAGTTTGCACATTTCGCAGGGTTTTTAGTTAAAATTAGCGAGGCTGTACTGTGTTGTACATGTAATAAGAAACATAGAATAGACCAGAATGGAAATTTTGATTAGGCCTAAATGTTTCATTAAATGATTATTTCCAAGCAGCCATACGCTCGTATCATGCTCTCCTAAAATTCTTTATCTCTTTATGGTTATTCATATTCTTATAAGTTTTTCTGAGATTCTCCGTGAAAACAGAAATAAAACAGAAACCAAAGATTATTTTTTGGCCCTTGTTGGCGACTTGGAGTCTTTCATGTTACATCTTGATAGTTATTTCAAATCCCGCCCTAGCGCGTTTCTTAAGTGGATTTTGTAAGGAAGAGTAATAATTCCAACATCAAAAAGATTGGAGAAGACCGCCTCTTTTGATAAACTTTTAATTTAAGCATGCACTAAATGCTGAGATATGGTGGATAATTTCTCTGATCCTTAAGTGCCTGTGTAGACGTAAGATTAAACGTACTGATAGCCGCGCCAGTGGCAGCGTCGACGTTCGATGTGCCGCTCCGATAGCCCGCAGGGCACTCTCGGGTTTCTAGCACAATTCTTGTACTTTATTTCTTTAACCCTTTTACCTGAAAGATTCGCATTTCATGCGTGTACAAACAGAGTAGACCAACATCAGATGAATACTGCATGGTCAGAGTAGCTTTGTTATCTTATGGCATTGCATAGATTCTGCCCTAGGTTCTTCCAAAGCCAACACATCATATGTTTAGACAAAGCTAATGAACCCCATGGTGTCGTATATTTATTACATGAATCTGATGAAAAGACTTGAGAGTCTGTACATTTTCAGTAGATAAATATATATAATGCACCGAGAACAGACGATTATTCTCTATATGTCGGGCTAGTAATAAGGTACATGTACATACATTTATTTTTTTCTTATTTTCTTACCATTTTTATTTTAACCCATTCCCTCATGGACTATTCTAAGATCCAACCTCTTTGAATAAATGTACCGAAAAGGAGCATTAGCTAGAGAAAAGGAAAAAATTAGAATTAGAAAAAGGAAAAGAAAAATTAGAAAAGGAAAATATTAGAATTTTGTAGTTTGAAACCATTGTGATAAATAGAGCATTTGCTCCTATGGGAGCAAATGCTCTATTTATCACAATGGTTTCAAAAAGTGATATTTACAGAGGCGTAGAAAGGCGTTATGGAGGAAAGGGTTAAATAAACTTGGTACATGTAGTGTGCACTGATATTTGTCGATAAAAGTAAATGCTCTTTCAAGCTGACTAAATCTCTGTCTGGGTGCACTTACATTTTATCTATCCATTGATACTTGCACTTTGAACTAATACAGAGTTTGAGTTCTTTCGCTGCAAACTTTTGTTGTCTGCAAACTTTGTCGTCTGCTATAATTTTCACTTTTTCTTTTTCTTTATTTTTTTTTTGTAAAACGACAGTCACAGTTACAGACATATTGGATCCTGATGAGACACCAAGTCACTTGGCATCTCATCTGGATCCAAACTGTATGCATAGACAGTTACAGATTTGCAACTGGCAGCGAAATAGTTCAGTCTATTTCAGTCTACAGGGTCTACTTGACAACAATGTTTTCATACCTAATGTATGGTATACCATTAAAGTTTATCCTTCTTTAAGGCTAACCCTTTCCCTGTTCTATGTTTATTACAAATTTCAATACCTACTGAATATTCATAAAAAAACAACAACAATAACACCCCCCCCCCAAAAAAAAAAAAAGAAAAAAGAAAAAAAAAGAAAACCCAAACAAAAAAACACACAAACAAAACACAACCCCCCCCCCCCCCCACAAAAACAACAAACCCCAACAACAGTTATAATGAAAATGGAAGGGGGAACAATGTAGCTATTTTAGATTTAGTATAGAAACAGATCTGTCAAATTATATTGACAGAGCAAACAATGGTTTCATAAAGTGGTTTTTACAGAGGCGTAGAAAGGCGTATTTATGGAGGAAAGGATTAAAATCCATTAAAGAGTGTCTCCCAACGTCACGCCAGGTTACTCGGCATCTCATCTGGATCCAAACTGTTTCCTTAGGTAAACCTGAATTCGTCACAACCATGCTAGGACACGATAAGAACTAATACCCTGTTTCAAGATTTACCTTTTACCTGTTCAATATTCATGAAAGAAATATTGACGTCATGATTATTTATTAGCTAAATGTTTTACGATATATTTTTCATCAGATTTTCTTTTGCTTTAATAAAAATCTGTAAAATCAGATTTATATCATATCCTAAGCAAACAGAGCAGACCCTGGTCAGACGGCTCCTTCAGGAACCGTCTGATCTGGGTCTACTCTGTTTGCAGAGACGTGAAAAGTCGTTTATTTGATGGTAAATGTGAACAATTAAACCTCTAGATTGCTTTCGTCCGCAAAAAGGTATCGCTTGATTCAATTCCTGCAGTAAATGTTTCGTCCATTTCCTCAGAGACATATACATGTATGCATATGTCTCTGATTTCCTTAACCCTTTCCTCCATAAATACGCCTTTCTACGCCTCTGTAAAAATCACCTATTGAAACCATTGTGATAAATTTATCACAATGGTTTCAAACTACAAAGTTCTAAAAGTGTCCTTTTCTCTAGTTAATGCTCCTTTTCGGTACATTGATTCAAAGAGGTTGGATCTAAAAATAGCCTATGAGGGAAATGGTTAAACAACAATGTCAGTGTGTCAGAGATTCTAGATTCTGCTAAGACACCGAGTCACTCGGCATTTTAGTATGATCTAAGCTGTTTGCAGAAGACCTCGAAACTGGGCGATGATATGGGTAACCCTTAGCTATAAACCTTCACCTCATATAAATGTTTAACGCCTTTGGAAACACAGATAACCCAGATCAGACAGCTTCTCTTGAAATTGTCAGATCAGAGTCCGCCCTGTTTGCTTTAGGAATAGCATAGATTTGAGTATGCAGGTTATGTCATGGCTAAATCTTCTAAAGTTCATATGCCATTATAAGATTCATCTAATTAATATTCATGATGTCATAATCAGACATTACTTCTCACATGGATATTCATTAAGTAAAGGGATTAATGGTTATGCTAATAACCGACTACTGCGAAAGATTCACATGACTTCTCGAGCAAGATTTCATAAAGATTATTTTCATTAGTAAGCATTAACCCTTATAAATGCGGGAAAGCAAACTCTGGCATTTGCAAACAGTGTAGACCCAGATCAGAGGGCTCCTAGAGGAGCCCTCTGATCAGAGTATGCACTGTTTATCATTCAGAAACCTCCAGCACGTTTAAGCCTTTCATGCTGAGTAAACTGTTTAGTTACACACTGGTGGGCTGTTCACTCGGAAAATTCAGCACTGGGAGGGTTAACATTGCTGATATCCACAGAGCACAAATGTGTTTTAGTTAGCTTTCCAATAAAATTACAAGTGGTCCCCAGGGCAATGTTTTTATCACAATGTTGTGTATTGTATGAACGTCTTATTGCAAAATTTGTGCATTTAACCATGCGGCGCATTTGAACCTTTTTGAACTGTTTTCGTCGCCACAGGCGAAACGTTGATAACGTTTACAAACACTTTTATTTGGAGCAAGAGGAAAAGTTTAGTAACTCGGCGTCTCCCAGGATCGTAACTGTTTGACACTATGAGTATGTATTTGGAAGGAAAGAAAACGCCATTAACCCATTACCTCATAAACTATTTTTAGATACTACATGTACCTCTTTTAAATAAATCTACCGAAAAGGGGCATTAACTAGAGAAAAGGGAAAAACATAGAATGCTGTAGTTTGAGACCATTGTGATAAATAGAGCATTTGCTCCTGTAGGAGCAAAATGCTCTATTTATCACAATGGTTTCACAAAGTGAATTTTACAGAGTCGTCAAAAGTCGTCAATATGATGGAAAGATTAACCATTTCCCCGTTCTATGTTTATTACAAATTTCAATACCTATTGATCATTCATGGACAGAATAGTTATAATGAAATATAGAAGGTGAAACATTGCAGCCATTTTAGAAAGTAAATAAACAGATTTATCAGATTCCATTAGCAAATAGAGTAGACCCTGATCAGACGACTCCTATAGGAGCCGTCTGATCTGGGTCTACTCTGTTTGCAAATGCGTGAAAACACGTTTATATAAGGGGTGGGGTTAAACCTGAAGGAGACGACAATTCTGGCAGATGAAATTCATTTAATCATTTACCTCGTGAATGTCCATGTTGAAATGATGACATTTTTAGTTTTAGAGATCGTCCGATCTTGGTCTACAAATGTGTCAAAACGCATATCTTACATGTAAAGAGTTCAAGCAACACTCTACTGATTAAAACTTGGGAGCACATGACTGCTTAATGTAGAACGTGCCAAATAATCGATTAAAGCATCATGTGATCATAGCCTATTATATAAATATGATTTATAAAGTTGTAGGATCTAAAACTGTTTGTTTCTGTTACTATATTTTTGAAAAAAAAAATGAAGAAAATCAAAAGAATGAAAATTTGTAGCAGACGACAAAGTTAGCAGACGACAAAGTTTGGCAGCGAAAAGGTTAAAGTGTCGGCCGACGCAACAATCATGAATAATTATTTTTTTAAATTTTTATATTACTTCATGAATACTAATGTAATATTTCTACTATTATGAATATAAATTGACGTGATTCTTGTAGTATAGATATAAACTATGGAATTTAATTTCCATGACAGCAGAGATTCGGATATGTAACTAAAGCAATAGCTAATAATACATATTGAAATATGATTTTTCCACCAAACCCTATGCCATGACCACTCCCTAGAATCGTCTCGAACAGACGATTCTATAGAGTTGTCATAGAACAGTAATAAAACGGGTTATTCTTGAAAATAGTTTAACCCTTTCCTCCACGAGTATTCGTGTAAGAAATAATGACATCATGAATATTGATTAGATTAATTTGTTATAATAACACAGGTACATAGTAACATTTGGCCATTGCAGATACTGTAGAATCATGTCTGCATTACATCATATGCAAACAGAGCAGATCCAGATCAAGTCGATCATAATGCTTAACCTTTAGCCTGCTATGGGCGGATGAGTGAATGCCTATGCAAACAGTTTGGATCCAGATGAGACGCCGAGTAAATCTGTTTGACACCCTGATTGCAACTTGGTAGAAAAAAATCATTATAGCTTGAATTTTGAAAATGTAGTAGGTGAAACATTCTGTAAAAATAATTTTCTCAGCAGGCTAAAGGTTAAACTAATTCTGAGGCGATATAATAATGGCAATGGTGGTGCCGATTACGATGATGTTGATGGTTATGTTGTTTGTGATCATTATGATATCATCATCATCATCAATCATCATCGATCATCATCATCATCATCATCATCGATCATCATCATCATCATCATCATCATCATCATCATCATCAACATCAACATCATCATAATCATCATCATCATAGCCGCCATCGTCGTCATCATTACCATAATGGATATAGTTGCAGTCATTGCCTTTGAACAGAAATAACAAGAATGATAAAGGATCAGTATGATGTAAGAAAAAGAATATGTTGTTAATGGCACGATTTGAAAACTGTTTTCTATAAACTTCTTTGAGACTGGATGTGTCAGTGCGCCCCGCCGCTCCCCAATTAGAAGTGTTCCTGCTCTGACGAGGGCTTTCTACGTCAAAAGAAGAAGAAAATATTTTCCAAACCATCAAAGCACTTCCAAACAATGGACAAACATTTACCCTTCAAAGCCAAATATTTTCGTTCACAGGACCACGATTATCCTGCAAGCGCTCAGGTCTAAGATTAAAGCGTTTATATCGCCTTGACCAATCAGACTAAGCCTCTTTACAAATTATTTGAAATTAAACCTGAATCCCGCACTCGTTTGATGTGCTTCTCGTTGTATTTGTAGAGTAGATTTTAGCACATTTTAAAGGAATTTAAGGGCATAGTTTGTTCTTGTGCTTACACTATTATGTGATTGTTTATATGTTAAGGCGGGATCAAACATACGCCGAAGGTCCGTAATCTCGTTTGGAAGAGGCGAGATTCCGCGGTAGTTCGGGTGATCTAGTCTGATACCAGGCATGCGCATGTCCGGCCCACCCGCAATAGACCAACAAGTTACCCGAATGACGGTATGTCGCTGAACGATGCATGTTTATTCACCCTTAGTCTGCTATAAAAATAATGTCGCTCAAAATTTGGATCTGGTACAATTTTAGTTTCCAATTCGATCGAGCTTAACCCTTTACTCCCTAAATACGCCTCTCTACGTCTTTTGCAAACAGAGTAGACCCAGATCAGACGGCTCCTTTAGGAGCTTAACCCTTTATTCCATAAATACGCCTTTCTAGTCTTTTGCAAACAGAGTAGACCCAGATCAGACGGCTCCTTTAGGAGCTTAACCCTTTATTCCCTAAATACGCCTTTCTAGTCTTTTGCAAACAGAGTAGACCCAGATCAGACGGCTCATTCAGGGTCTGCCCTGTTTCCTAAGACGTGACGTACGCTACTGCTGTTGCCAGACGTTACACGTGACGTCGACCTTTACGACAGCGAATGCAGACATTATAACTCTGCAATAATACAAGTCAACCTTTTCCTTCATATAAATGCCTGTTCATGCATTTGCAAACAGAGGAGACCAATGTCAGGGTCTGATTTGTTTGCTGATGAAATTATATTTCTGTCGTACTCTACAGTTTCTACTAATACAAAAAAAAACAACCGTACCGTTCATTGCCGCTAATAATATATATCGATCATTACTTTAGATATAACCAGCGATTTTATTTTATAAATGGTAAATAAAAAAATAAATATATGATTCTGCAGTTTCTATACTATCGTCAATACTTTTAGTGTCCATTTGCTATTTTAAAAATACATGTTCATGTAATCTAATTAATATTCATAACATTATTTCTTACACGAATTCTCACAGAGTAAAGGGATAACCCTTTCCTTGTTCAGTATTCATGTAAGAAATGATGAAAATGAATATTTATCAGTTGAATTTATTACAATGTAAACATTTCAAGACTTTGTTTTGCTTTGACAAAAACTGTAAAATCAGATCTATATATCATGTCAATAGCAAACACAGCAGACCGTGATCAGACGGCAGGAGCCGTCTGATCTGGGTATACTCTGTTTGCAAATGCGTGGGCATGCGTTTATATGAAAGAGAAAGGGTTAATAGAAATAATTGACCGAGTGATAATCAGTTTGGATTCTGATAAGATACCGAGTTACTCAGCGTCTCATCTGGATCCAGACCGTTTGCAATGGCGAGTGAAGTGGAGAATAGTGGGGTAGGTGTTTAAAGCTAATGGCCACTTCACTATTTCATTTAGGGAAAGGCTGGTGTGTTTGTTCTCCTTACCATCTCATATGGTGTTTAACCCATACCCTACTAGAGGGTCGCTCCTAGACTATTTTAAGACGCAACCTCTTTGAATAAATCTACCGAAAAGGAGCATTTAGTGGAGAAAAGGAAGATTTTAGAAGTGTGTAGTTCGGAAAGCATTGTGATAAATAGAGCATTTGCTCCTATGGAGCAAATGCTCTATTCATCGCAATGGTTTCCAAAATGATTTTTAAAGAGGCGTCAACAGGCGGAGGGAGTTAGTTAGTTAAACCTTTACCTCATGAATATACTATGACCACACAGTCCCAGTACAGGGACTGTATACCTATATGTTTTCATAGGCAAACAAAGTAGATCCTGATTATCTATTTAAAATAATTTAAAATCTATTTAAAATTTAATACCTACAGAATATTTAAGGACAAAATAGTCAAAATGAAAACATGGAGGGTGGAACATTGTAGCCATTTTAGCAAGTAAAGAAACGGATCTATCAAATACCATTAACAAACAGAGCAGACCCTGATCAGACGGTTCCTAAAGGAGCCGTCTGATCAGGGTCTACTCTGTTTTCGAATGCGCGAAAACTAGTTTATAGGAAGGAAAGGGTTAAAATCAAAGAAGATCGTAAGTTGTCCCTCGTGTATGTGGTTTCGTGTTTGAGTTATACATGTATTGTCAAACATCCAGGGCAAAGTCTCAGCGAGCAGGAGGTGACAACCAAATTCAAAATCCCTAAGTTTTAAAATCGAATCCTTGAATTTGGATGAAGACAGAACAGGGACCATTTCTAAACCCGGTAATGGCGTTGATTCAAAGGAAACACAAAAACATTAAGGAAGGGCGTCTTAAATATAAGCTTAGGACCCTGCCACGTGCCGCCGAAAAACAAACAAGTGCATTTTCTTTAAAATCTTGTTAACAGTTGTTGCGTGTGTTGAGATAATTATATCTAATCCTTATGTTATTCCTGGTGCCAGATGAAGAGAGATTGTATATATTATTGATATCGAAGTATGTGCCACTTCCTTTTACTTTAACCAATTTATTCCCATATCATTAAACCCGTCCAGATTTTACTTCAGAACCCTTCTATTTTTTCATGTAAAGAGAGCACAGCGAACACAATATTTGCTGGAATAATACATTAACAATGATGGTTTCAGCAAACAGTGCAGACCCAGATCAGAAGGCTCTTTCAGGAGCCCTCTGATCTGGGTCTACACTGTTTGTCAATGCCCATTTTAAGGGGCGCTGGACACTAATGGGTTAAGAAGGATAAACTGTTACCCATAGGTGATAGATAGGTCTTAACCATTATAGTATACCTTATCCAAATACGCGCCTTCTTCACTTATGTATGACGTAGCGGTCACTAAATCGCGATAGTGCCCGCTAAATAGTGCCCGCTACGCTCGGTCATTTCCGGTATTTTGCGCGTGTACGGAAACGCTTTTAAGTAGATAACTTCATTCTAACTTATATATATTAATACATTTTAAAATAAAACAGATTTTTTGAAAGTTAATTAAAGATTGTACTATATACATTGAAAATAACTTGTTTCATTATTAATAATAAATATGTACGTAATTAGTGCATACTTAAAAAGATACTGTAATTAATTGTGCTTAACGTCCTAAAGGGAGGTAATAACCCCCCCCCCCCCCTTCTATAAGAGCTTTCTGCAATTTTGTGCCTTTCATTAAACAAAAACCTATTTTTTAAGACTTCTGTGTTCAGTAAATGAATTGTCGCTTAACCCTTCTCTTGTTGAATTTTAAAATGCATTTCTTCTTATTTACCCATGCCCTGTTGTATACACTGTCTACAATTATTTCTCTATCGAATCACTGCTGTGCGGTGCACTGGTTGCACAATCAATTTGTAAATAGTGCAGACCCTAATGAGACAGCTCCTGCTGGAACTGTCTAATCTGGGTCTTCATTATTTACAGGTAGGTAGATTGACGTGAATAGCAAGCGAAGGGTTAAGACATGTTCTACTGTATATACTGGGTTTGCACATTTCCATCCGAGAAATTTATTTAAAAAGGAGCTTTTTCTACTTTTTTCCTTAGTAAAATGATAATTGATTATAATTGATACAAAAAGGTTTTTAGAATGTTTAGTAAACGCAATAATTGCTTTGCAGATTGATACTACTGAAAAAAAGTGAAATAAACGTATTAAAGGGTGTGTGGGTGTGGGTAGTAATCACGGAACACAGAAATGCTTAGCAGCTAAAATACGTTCGTGAACAAAGAAATGCGGTATACTATAAGAAATAGTACAGCCCACTTCGGGCCTAATTGCATTATAGTGACCTACCAGTCAGCCGGAAAATAGTTTAAGGCCCTCAGCCTTCGGCTTCGGGCCTTAAACTATTTTCCGGCTGACTGGTAGGTCACTATAATGCAATAAGGCCCTCAGTGGGCTGTACTATTTCTTATATAGTGCGGGGCACGGGGCACTAATGTCCTTTGCAAAAAGTGTAGACCCAGATGAGAGGGCTCCTA
The DNA here is from genome assembly GCA_963576725.1 of Azorinus chamasolen. NCBI lineage: Eukaryota > Metazoa > Mollusca > Bivalvia > Cardiida > Solecurtidae > Azorinus > Azorinus chamasolen. Next base: position 27,223,527 of record OY755253.1, on the reverse strand, counting down.
GAGGAGCCCTCTCTTCAAGATCTGCACTGTTTGTCATGTTACACTTTTCTTTAGAAAAATCCCTAATTATTCACCATAAGCTTGACCTGTTTGAGTTTTCGAATAGTCCATTTAACAATTCAGTGTTGTAAGGGTTCAAGTGATATACAGGTTTTTTTCATGTGTCCCCTTACTTGATGAATATTCATGTAAGAAATAATTACTGCATGGATATCAACCCTTTACGTCATAAATGTCAGTGTGAGAAATAATAATATCCTAATTATTAACCCTTCGCTTGCTATTCACGTCAATATACGTACCTGTAAATAGTGAAGACCCAGATGAGACAGCTCCTGCTGGAGCTGTCTCATCAGGGTCTGCACTATTCTACAAGTTGATTGTGCAACCAGTGCACTCCACAGCAGTGATTGCACAGTGAAATACTTCTACACAGTAAAGATATATGTAATTATTGAAGAGGGTAAGGGTAAAGAAGGAGAAATGTATTTTAAAATTCAGCAAGCGAAGGGTTAATTAGGGGCACATATAACATAGCACTGCAGAAACTATAGAACCAGATTTATATTACACAATAATCAAACAGAGTAGATCCTGTTTGTAAAGGGGTTAAAGGTGTATATGCAAAGTTAAGGGTCAACTAACTGATTTTAACCCTCTACTCCATGAATATTCATGCAAGAAATAATGACATCACGAATATAAAGTAAATGATATTTGTTTATAATAACATAACGAACAAAGAACATTCTTAGAATCTGTAGAATAAGATACACTTTATTTCATAGCAAAAAAGCAGCCCCTGATCAGACGGCTGCTAAAGGAGTCACATGATCTGGGTCAACTCTGTTTGCAAAGGTGAAGGAAGGCGTATCTATTGAGTATAGGGTTAGTAGCATATATATATGAACAACGGCAAATTTGACCATGGCAGAAAACTGTAGAATCGGACTTGTATCACTGCGTAAACAAACATAACAGATCATACATGAGCTATATGATCTGGATCTACTCCAATTGCAAAGGATCAGGTAAAGGACTAAAGCATAGACATATCTGCCAGGCAGATTAATTAACCTTTTCACCGCCAATATCGCAAAAATGCACCACGACAAATAGTGCAGTCCCTCATCAGACGCCGCCTTTTCAAGGCGGCGTCTGATCAGGGACTTCAATATTTGTTTCAAACTCTATTTCTATATCTGTGCTTTATTCCTTTGAAATTTGCATGTATTTATCTCATTTCCTTATTGATGAATGATTTAACAAAATTGGTTTGGAGACAACAATTAGAAACTTGGCGCCGAAAGGGTTAATAATATGGAGGAGAGGCACTAGATCGACGGTGTTTCGTGACCGTGTCGCAGAACTAAGAGAGATAACAAAGAACGTACAAGACTTAAGTGACTTGGAGTAACCTGCCTTCCCTGTATTTTTACTTTTATCTAGAAAATGGAAGTACTATTTTTAACCCCTTTTCCTATAGGAGTGACGTTGGACATCTTTGCAAACAGAGTAGGCCCAGACTAGATGATTCCGGTAGGAACCGTCTGGCCAGGGTCTTCACTATATGCTTATAAAATAAATCTAGAGCTGATTCAACATTTTCTGCCATGGTAAAACTTCCGTTGTTCATCATGCGAGTTAAAAAAGGTTCAGATAAAAATCAAAAAAAACATTCATTCATTTTATATGAATATTCATTAGGCAAAGGGTTCAAAACAAAGATTAAGAGAGTGTATCGATGTTTATCAATGCACAGGAATGACAACAAAGCAATCGAACACCACATACTGAGACTTTCAGTATTTTACTCCTTTGAAATAATACAGAATAATTCTGCAGCTATCTAGTATATTTGTTAAGGAACATGTTAAACATTTTATTTACAGTAACACCTCTCTATAACGGCCACTAAATTGTGTTAATTAGTTGGTATTTAGAGCAGGTGGCTGCTTAAAGCAAGGTGAAAGTAAAACAGGCCGCTCCTATAGGAGCGTCCTGTTTTACTTTCACCTTGCTTTAAGCAGTCACCTGCCTTTACCACAAAATACTTGATGTAATTTAGTGGCCGTTATAGAGAGATTTTACTGTACAATATATACAAAAATCAAGCATTATATATGGGAGACAATAATTATACAACCAATAGCCCTTTACCTGACAGAGAGATGCGTAATGACGAGTTTGCAAGCAGAGTAATCACAGACCAGACTGTAAGAGCCGCATGGCCAGGATCAGCTGTGTTTGCTCATGAAATACTATGGGTGTGATTCTATTCTAAGTATCTGCTATGGTAAAATAATGATGCTATAAAATTCGGCTAATTAATATTCATAGTTAGGCTACTTACAAGATGATCAATCAGGTAAAGAGTTACAAACTATTACCCATGGTAAATCTGTAATACAGTAGAATCCCTCTAATGCGACCACTTAATGAATAACATGGGTGTATTTATAAGCAGGTGATTGCTTAATGCAGGCCAAAAGTAATACAGAAAGCTCCTCTAGGAGCTTTCTGCATTACATTTGTCCTGCATTAAGCTACCACCTGCTTCTACAACCCAGAATTATACCTCTTTTATGTGTTCGCATTAGAGGGTTTTTAATGTAATTATCAATTGAACATAATTATATACATGTAACAATATAAAATCAGTGAATAAACAATAAAACCGGTTTTAAGCGGCCGCTAAAAGGCATGTTGTTGTCTAAAGACTAACTTGATGTCTCACAATTACTTAATAATAAACATTCACGAAAGACCTAAGTATGCGAAATTATTATCATTACCACAATAAATTGATTATAATATATGCATATAAATTTTTGGCTCTGTAATTTTTGCAAAGACCATACATTTAAGCACGAAAAAAATGATTATAACTGCCTAGTTTCCCTCCAGATTATTCCGCCCATGAATTTTGACCTTAACAAAACTTACAGAGTCAATAATTGATATGCAAGTTATTATAAAGTCTTATATCATATATAAATTGATAATAGTAATGTTTGGTGAATGTAATTTATCGAGTACTTAACCATTTCCATGTTCTATAATTATCTAGTCCGAATGTCAATACCTACTTAATATTCATGGACAAAATGGTAATAACGAAATATGGAAGGTGGAACAGTGTAGCCATTTTAGAAACTAAACAAACAGATCTATAAAACTCCATAGGCAAACAGAGCAGACTCTGATCAGACGGCTCCTATATGAGCCGTCTGATTTGAGTCGACTCTATTTGCAGATGCATGAAAATACGTTTATATAAAGGAACTTATTAAAACAGAGGAGTTAAACCCATTCTGTCCTACTGACTCCCCTGTAAAAGTCATGTTTTGAAACCATTGTGATAAATAGAGCATTGGCTCCATAGGAGCAAATGCTCTATTCATCATAATGGTTTCAAAGGTATACAATTTTAAAATTTTCCTTTCCTATAGTTAATGCTCATTTTCGGTAGATTTATTCAAAGAGGATGGGTTTAAGAATAGTCTAGTGGGGGAATAAGCTAACTGTAGTAACTTGGACATTTACTTATTAAATGTTGATGTAAGAAATAATGACTATATGAATATTGATTAGCAAAATGTTTATAATGGCATATGGAAAAGATAATGTTTGACCAGAGACTTAGAAGAATCATATCTATATTATTCATTAACCCTTTCCTTTATGCTATAATCGCATTTTGACGCATCTGCAAACATAGAGGACCCAGATCAGACGGCTCCTATAGGAGCCGTCTGATATGGGTCTGCTCTGTTTGCTTATGATGTAATAAAGATCTGATTCGACAGCTTCTGTCTGAGCCAAAATATCCTGTGTTCATATGGCATTATAAAAAGTAATCTTATTAATATTCATGACGTCATTATTTCCTACATGAATATTCATCAGGGAAAATGTTAAGCAAACGGAGCAGACCTTATTCAAAGAGGTCCTACAGGAGCTATCTGAACCGGGTCTTCTCTGCAGACACACCAAAAGGTGTTTCTATAAAGTGCAATAGAACCTACCCTGAACGATCTGAAAGGTTTCACATAAATATGGCTTATGATTTGATATATATTTATGATAAGAAAACATTGAATTACACAAATAATAGGCGACTCCATTCTGGGACATCATATCCCTCCTAACTTACTTATGCAAATGTGTTTAACCCTTTCCTTCCTTCATTTGCAAACAGAGAAGACCCAGATCAGACGGCTCTTGTAAGAGCCGTCTGATCAGGCTCGGCTCTGTTCGCTAATAGAATTGTTTTATCATAGATATTTTGTCCACGAATATTCAGTAGGTATTGAAATGTTTAATAAATGTAAAATAGGGAAAGGGTTAAGTGAACAGTATTGCTATTTCTATCAAGAGCTGTCTGATCAGTGTCAATACATTGTACACAGAGGTTAGAGGTTATCGGGAACTGGTAGAGTTTATCGGGAATTGCACTGGCATTTGGCAAAAGTTGTAGACCCAGTTACGCTGACCAGGGTCTGCAATGTTTTGTGATTCAAAAGCCTCAAACACACTTAACCCTTTCATTCTGAACGGACTCTAATAGTAACTCTTTCCCTGCTCTATATTTGTTACAAATTTCAATACCTACTGACCATTCACGGACAAAATAGCTATAACGGCATATGGAAGGTGGACCATTGTGGCCGTTATAGACAGTATAATAACAGATCTATCAAATTCCATTGGCAAACAGAACTGATCCTGATCAGATGGCTCCTATAGGAGCCGTCTAATCTTGGTCTACTCTGTTTGCAAATGGGCGAAAACATGTTTGTATGAAGGAAAGAGTTAACTCTTTGCACGCTAGCAGCGAAACTGTGATTACCTATGCAAACAGTTTGGATCCAGATGAGACGCCGCATAATGCGGCGTCTCATCAGGATCCAAACTGTTTGTCATCTTGACCATAGTTTTGAGAAAAAAATGAGAGAAAGGTATTTTCAAGAAATGAAGCAGACGACACTTGTTGCAGACGAAAAATTACTTTCAAAGAGTGCAAAGAGTTAAACACTGATGTTCCATTTCATTACAATAGTCAGCTCCAATGTAGCCGCGCTAGATTTTACGGTAATATCTATGATTTTGCCAAATATTGGCGAAGTTTTCCCTCAAATCGCATGGCATACTGGCGAACCTGTTCATACTCTTCTCTGTTCCCAGCCTGAATGAACCAGTTACCCCTTGGCATCTGAAAGCACGTGCGACTGAGATTCTCGTTTAAAAATCTATACTGATATTTCTCCGATGCATCAAAATCTTCCATCTTTACGACGTAAAATCTCGTGTGAACAAACGTCCTGGACTGAGTCTTCATTGGTGGACAGTTCAATATCTGCTGAATAAGAAGCTTCGTCACGTTAAGGTGGCCACACCTCAATGCGAAATCTAACGGCGTCCAACCATGTTTATTTCTAGCTATTAAAATAGTTACAATCTCTTTTGGATATGTATCCATGATCACCTTCATGACTTTCGCTTGTCCATTTGCAGCACAGATATGCAACACATTGTTTTCCTGATCGTCTGTGGCTAACACGTCAAGTTTGGTAATCATGAATATTTCTATTATAGTCTCTCTACCCCACCCGGATGCCACGAGAAACGGCGAAAATCCTAGAGCGTCGCGTGCGTTGACGTCAGCATGTTTCTTGATGAGCATTTTCACGACTTCTATGTTGTTCCAGTCACACGCGTGGTGGAGTGGTGTTTGCTGAGTTGCGTCCCGGTCGTGCACACTCGCACCACTCGCAAGAAGCAGTGACACAGTCTTCATCTTCCCTGTTGGGGAAATAAATGTGCATTAACTTTGAGCCCTTCACTACATAGTTTTGGCATACATGTGTTTGTAAGCAGAGGAGACCCGGATCATGTTTCATAGGATGTGACATAATTAGCAAGCTGTTAGTGCTTTTATAAAATAATTAAAGGCTCAGGTATCGAGTCCCAAGTGATTTGTATAATAAATGGAAAATATTCGAATCAATTCACGAAAACACAAATCAGCTGATGACATTACCCCGTTTCCTATTGACGCCTTTTAACGCATTTGTAAAAGTCATTTTTTTAAATAATTGTGACAAATAGAGCATTTGCTCAAATATCACAATGGTCAAAATTACATACTTCTAATATTTCCCTTTTCTCTAGTAAATGTTTATTTTTTCCGGTACATTTACTGAAAGAAGGTGTGTGTAAAAATAGCCTAGGAGGGAAATGATTAAATCGTACTTGGCACGTGGTGCAAAACATTAAGTGCATTAAAGTTACGTTTACCGTTTTACAAGTTATGGAAGTTTACACGTGCTCAATATAATACTATATTCAGGGATTGTACCTCCCCTTTAACCCTTTCTCTCATATTGACGACTTTGTAAAGTCACTTTGTGAAACCATTGTGATAAATAGAGCATTTGCTCCTATAGGAGCAAATGCTCTATTTATCACAATGGTTTCAAACTACAAAATTCTAAAGTTTTCTTTTTCTCTAGTTCATGCTCATTTTCGGTAGATTTATTCAAAGTAGTTGGATCTAAAAATAGCCTATGATGTAATGGGTTAAGTGTTCAAATGATTCCAAAGCCTAGACAAAGTACAAACGTATGTAACCCCAAGTCATCCTGTCAATTCTATCAGCAGATTTAATAAGTGACCACCACAACCTAAGCTCTATTTCGTAAATAATCTGGGAAATGCTTCGTCGTTCAAGATTCTATAAGCACATATCAACCTTCACCAGGAATGGCCGATGTGCATTACAATAGACTACCAATTTATCAGCTTGTTTCGAAAATAGACTGGTCCAACACCGACCAGACAGTTTCAGGATAGAGCTCAAAACAGACCGCTAACCTGACTTGACTGCTTCACAAAGCGCGGTGGTTCCGACCCGTATAGAATTTGCGGCTGCTCCTTCCTGTAGGAGCAGGGTGACTATTTCCTGACTCTCGGGTCTCAAACCCCTGGCCGCCCGAACAATGGCAATGTCCTTCTGCTCTGAACTCCAGTGCCGCCTCTGGAAATACAAATATAATGCAGTTTATTTTTATAGTGCAAACTTGTTCCATACTTGACTACAGGAATTAACCCATTTGCTCCCACGATCCCATATATGGGATGTAGGCAAACAGTGTAGACTCTGATCAGACGCCGCATAATGCGGCGTCTGATCAGAGTCTACACTGTTTGCTGATAGGAAATTCAATATAAAAACAAAAATGAAATATAGACCAGACATCTCTTAGATAAAGATAGACTAATCCAATATATAAGCATTTAAGAATTCACTGTGAGCAAATGGGTTAAACATTAATAAGAAAAGTGAAGCCTGATAAAACAAAATAAACAAGATTGGTCTGACCAGAGGCATATGTACACTGCGTCATTTAACCCTTTCGGCACCAAATTTCTAATTGTCGTCAGCAATCGAAGTTTGTTAAATCATATGGTAAAATAAAGAAATGAGATAAATAAATGCAAATTCCAAAGGAATATAGCACAGATATTGAAATAATGACTGAGACAAAAAGTAATATAATATAATAATCTTTATTTCCTCCAGATCAGGAGAGCATAGAAATATTTCACATACAAACACAGTAAACAAGTACAATCACAAATGTTATTTACAGTACAATGAACACTGAACAAAACATGAATGCGACGATTTACAATGATAATGATGAAAGCGATGATGACTATGAGTGCTGATGACGATGTGCTATGACTACAGTATAGACGCCATGTGTCATTACTCTGTCGAAACGAAACACAGAGTGACGGCAAACGTCCTTAACCCTTTCCTTACTGAAAATTATTTCAGCATGATTTGATCCGACAACCACTCCGTTTTGTCCAGGACAAACGACTAAGCTGACTGATCAAAGTATTTTTGCGACTTCGGCGGTAATATGGTTAAACCTTTAAAAATAGCTGCAAAGAGCTATAGATAAAGATGCGTTCCCAAATACTAAAATCGTCATTTCTCCACCAAACCTTATACTGTGACCACTCTTTAGAATCGCCTCGAAGACGGACTATTCTTGAAAATGTTTAAATCTACGTATCTTATCTGGACCTCTGTTAAATAAGCACCTTCATTTCTCTAACAAACCCTACATTGTGACCACTGATCGAGATGCTTTCAAAGAGTGATCACAACATAGGGTTTAGTGAAGAAATAACGAATTAAGTATTTAAAATGTGCCGCTTTATCTATGGCAACATTTAAATCCGAAATAAGTGTAGAACGAAATTGGACATCTCGTCAAAGATCTGAATGTACACTATTTACAGCATATCGGAGAACTTTCTTTCATGGCAACTGTCGTATGTATACACGAATATCCGAAACATAATGTTAACAGTTTCAACAGACACAATTAACATATTCCCTCATACTGACGCCTTTTGGCGCCTCTGTAACAGTGACCATTTGAAACCATTGTGATGAATATAGCATTTGCTCCAACGGAGCAAATAGAATGATATGTTTCAAATAAACAATGCTATTTGTTTCCATTAATCTAATAAATGCCCTGTTTCAGTAGATTTATTCAAAGAGGTTGGGTCTAAAATAACATACAGTTGAACATCGTTATCTCGAACTCGGATAAGTCGAACTTCTGGATAACTCGAATTAAAAGTTCAGTCTTTCGAAAATTTACAATACAGGATATTTTCTAAAACGTATCACTACACCTATCTAGAAACATACGTGACAGCTTAATGTAGGTCTAAAGTAATGCTGAAAGCTCCTGCAGGAGCTTTCAGCATTACTTTAGACCTGCATTAAGCTGTGAATTTGAAATATTTGTCAGATTATAAATCGGATGAGTCGAACCTCTGTTATCTCGAACTAATTTGTATGGTCCCTAGAAGTTCGAGATATCGAAGTTCAGCTGTATAAGGAAATGGACTAAACATTATAATACCGTGAGGATGTCCCTTATGATGTCCACGGAAACAAGATATTTCTCCATGTACAGGACCTTATCTGGGATCTGGACTCCAGTGGTGAGTATGGCCTTGTATATGTCATAAGTTCCACGCTCTATGGCCATACATAGCGAAGCCTGAAGCTCTGCCCCGCACCAGCTCTTCTTAACGTTCTTCTCCTTGTGAATACCTACGAGTAGCTAAAGCGTATTAACCACCTATTTCATGAATATTCATGTAAGGAATAAGGATAACATGAATATTAATTAGATTTATTTATCTAATGGCATATAAACACAGGAAATGTTGACTATGACAGAAACTGTACATTCGTATCTATATACAGTTGAACTTCTATATCTCGAACTCGGATAACTCGAAATTCGGGATAAATCGAACTAAAAGTTCAGTCCTTCCAAAATCTTACAATATAAAATTGCTCTAAAATGAATCACTACATTTAATGCAGGTATACAGCAATGCTGAAAGCTCCTGCAGGAGCTTTCAGCATTGCTGTAGACCTGCATTAAGCTGTGAACTTTAGAAATTGTCCAGATTACAAATCGGATAACTCGAACTTCTGTTATCTCGAACTATTTTATACAGTCCCTTGAAGTTCGAGATATCGAAGTTCAACTGTAATTTCAAAGCAAACAGGGCAGATCCTGATCAGGCGGCTCCTACCATCTGATCGGGGTCTGCTCTGTTTGCAAAGGCATAGAAAGGCGTGTTTATCGAGTAAAGGGTTACTATAATTCATGTAAATAATTGAATCCTGTCATGATGACTATATGGTTTGTATAGTACGTGTTGTAGATCCAGACCAAACACAAAGTCTCCAACTCTCCTATAAAGCAGCAAGTCAATTTTTTTTCAGACGTAATAAACATTGAACGGCTAATGATCTAAATATACACTGTTTGCAATGCATGATTACCAGTATTCTCAAGGAATGGCTCAACCGGTTACTATAGAAAAGATCAAATCGATAATAGCTGAGCTGTGTGGATTAACCCATTCCCTCACACGCTATCTTTTAGACATAACCTAATTGAATACATCTGCTGAAAAGAAACATTTACTTGGGACAGACAAGGAACATTTTAGAATTGTGTAGTCTTTAAACTATTGTGATAAGAAGAACAATCATTTGCTTCATAGGAACAAATGCTCTATTTATCACAATAGTTTCAAAAATGACTTTTATGGAGACGTGAAAATGCGCCAATATGTGAGAATTGGTAAAGTGGAGACTTTCATGACAGTGTATACAGTGTAAACCCAAACACAAATGTCACATTTTCACTGTACATGTATGTCTGGACAATGGAATTCTTTACATACTGATGAATGTCAAACAGTACAATATTTGTACTGCGGCTGATGTACCACATTTGTTTGCAAATCGCTGTAGGTACATTTTCTCCGAACGCAACCCGTTTCTTCAAGCATAAACTACCTGCCACTTCGTATTGTCATGAATACGCGTAGAAAAGTCAACCACACCATAACGACGGGACATAGAAACGTCATTATCGAATAGAAACCCAACCAACGAAGCGGCGCTGGCACGAATAATGTTTTAAACTGTATTACGCAGTCACTTGATTAAAAAAAAAAGATTTAAATTCCTCTATACTCAAGTCCAGTTTTGAGGAGGTTGCTGTTGTCACGAAGCTATGGTTAAATACTGCAGGAAAGTAGTCCAGGCAATATCTCCTTTACGAACGAACACATACACGGGAACAACCCGATTCCGACATACCCCACAAACACCGCTTGTGTGTTACAGTAACGTATTATTGCATATGCATTTTGAATTAATTAGGTACCTGTTTCCAGAATTGCTGTCACGAGTTCTACATTTGGAATCTCTTGGTCGATCGCCCCGTAGAGAAATCCGACTTTCCTTTTGATGGTTTTGCTTTCCTGTGAATTGAAAAAAAGTATATTGTCAGAGAGCCAGATAAAATGTGTAATTTGAAACATTTTCAACAATAACTTCTTTATTTCTCCACCAAACCCTATATTGTGATCACCCTTTAGAATCGTCTCTACGAGACGATTCTAAAAAGTGATCACAACATAGGGTTTGGTGGAGAAATGACGATGTCTGTATTTAACTGCGGCACTGTTCTATTCTGCATATTTAATTGTTCTTATGCAACTTAATCCTTATCTCGTTGCAATAAATTGTCTGTTCAAACTTGATACTACAATTTTAACTACAATGTACTTTCGATTCGATCAGACTTTTGAGTTACCCGGCACCTCATTCGGGTCCACTGTTTTCTCGGTCCTTATCTCAATATAATTATGTAACAAAACCTTCTCAGATTCAAAATTCAAGAATTTTCTAAAATGTTTCCTTTTCTCCCAGGTACTTAACTCTGATAGAAACAGGGTACCACGAAAATATATCAGCGACACATCTAGGACTTTGAGTTACAGCGTGAGAAGAGTTGTCATCCATACGACCGACCTCAGACTCAAAGACAAAGCGTACTCTGAATTAAGTTTGATAGCTTTAACCCTTTCACCGCCAATGTCGCAAAAATGCACCACGACAAATAGTGCAGTCCCAGATCAGACGCCGCCTTTTCAAGGCGGTGTCTGATCAGGGACTTCATTTTTTGTCTCTATCTCTATTTCTATACCTGTGCTTTATTCCTTTTAAATTTGCATTTATTTATCTCATTTCCTTATTGTACCAAATGATTTAACACAATTGGATTGAAGACGACAATTAGAAATTTGGCGCCGAAAGAGTTGAGCAAACATTCCTGAACGTGTTCTTGTGTTTCAAACATAACAAAAATAATGACGAATTTCTGGCCGAGCTCCATTAACCCTTTCCTCCATAAATACGCGCTTCTACGCCTCTGTGGAAAACACCTTTTGAAACCATTGCGATAAATAGAGCATTTGTCACAATGGGTTCAAGCTACACAATTCTAAACTTTTCCCTTTTCTCTAGTTAATGCTCTTTTTCGGTAGATTTATTCAAAGTGGTTGGATCTAAACATAGTCTATGAGGGAATGGGTTAATGCTTTCACTCATGCACACCCATTTGCATGCCTTTGCAACCAGTGTAGAACCAGATCAGAGGCTTCTGTAGGGGCCGTCTGAGTCGGGTCTGTTCCCTTTACTTCTGAACTTACAATTAGCTCCTAGTCTATAGTTTCTGCTTATATAAAAGTCACGTGTATACAGTAAAACCCACCCCTCCTAATGCGACCAGCAAAAGAGGCACAACTCACAGTGACAAAGGCAGGTGGTAGCTTAATGCAGTAATAAATTTATGATGCAGAATGCTCCTATAGAAGCTTTCTGCATAACTTTCGTCCTGCATTAAGCAACCATATGCTTATAAAGACAACTATGCTTTTTCATTAGTGGTCGCATTAGAGGGGTTTTACTGTATACCCCATTATATAAATTCAGCTAATAAATACTCATAGTGTCATTATGTCTTACATGAATATGCCACAGGGAAAGGGTTAACCCTTTCCTTCATATTAACACATTTTCACGTATTTCAGAGCAAACGTAGATCAGGTGGCTCCTATAGAGCCGTCTGACCGGGGTCTGCTTTGTTTGCTTATGAACTAATATAAATATAATTATACAGTTTTTACTATTACCAAAATTTCCTGTTCCCAATGTTTCGTTATCATAATCTAATCAGTATTCCTTACATCACAATTTCTTTCATAAATATTCATTGAGTGAAGGGTTATACAGCCATACGTTACCTGATTGTGTTTATCCTCGCTCAAGACGACTTTGACCGTTGTATTTGTTTGTTTTATATAGTCAAAGAAGAATTCTACGAATCTAACGTCTTTCATTGACCGGTGCTGGGAGATTCTCTTCACCTCCCCATTGAGAATGTAATGTTCTATAACCCTAGCCAACACCATAAAGTTCTCCTTTTTCACACGCATTATGAAGATTTCGTCCCCACGCTCTTCGTAACTGATGTCAGTGCCGACGAAATCCATCAGAAAGTGAAAAGAACATCCTGTAACACAACAAAAGTTAAGTCTTTGCCCGCCAATTTTTTCTCATATTGTGAAATTCATAACCCATTTCCTCAAAGTCTAATTTCAGAACTAACCTTTTTGAATACACCTACTGAAAAGGAGCATTTATTAGGGAAAAAAGAAAACTTAAGAATGGTGTGGTTTTGAAATCATTGTGATAAATAAAGCATGGTTTCAAAATGTGACTTTCAAATACGTCAATATAAGGAAATGGGTTAAACTTATTTTACTTCATTTTCCACAAAAATACGACCAGAGCGCCAAACGCTTTAGATTCTGATGGTACTAAGTTACTACGCGCCACATCTGGGTCCAAATCGTCTGTATTGATTATCAGATATGCAAAGAGATACATCCATCGAGGGCACGGCGCAATTCTGTTTTAAATTTGTACATATGTCACGTCATTTATAGATTGAAAAGAATATACAGTACAATTTCTTAATGAACAAGGACATGTTGTATTGCTATACAAGACACGAGTCCCCAACCGGACTGAAAAAAACCTCAACTCTCCCCACCCCACCCACCCATGGTGTAGTTGACCATGGTATATACATGACCACCTGAATGGTATTAGTACCTACTTTCATACATTGAATCAGTAAAAAAGTTATTGCCCGACAAGAAAATATGAAGAAGGGGAGTAACTCCAAAAATATTGATGCTAGAGTTACTGCCCTTGCGCATGGCACTACACCCCATCCTGCTTTTTTCGTATGAGAAGTTTCAAATCAATTGAACCAGTACATAAAGAGTTATTAACTGGACAAGAAAATATGAAAAGGGAAATAACTCCAAAAATATAGATGCTAGAGTTATGGTCTTTGCGCATGACACTGCCCCTCATCATGTTTGTTCCATATGTGAAGTTTCAAATCAATTGAATCAGTAGATAAAGAGTTATTGTCCGGCCAAAAAAATACGAAAAAGGAGAATAACTCCAAAAATATTGATGCTAGAGTTATGACCCTTGTGCATGACACTACTCCTCATCATGCTTCTTCAATGTGTGATGTTATAATGAATTTGGCCTAACTTTGTAGGAGATGTGGCCCGGACACGAAGCGTGACAGACGGACTGACAAGAAAATATGAAAAAGGGGAATAACTCCAAAAATATTGATGCTAGAGTTATGGCCCCTGTGCATGACACTATCCCTCATCATGATTGATCCATATGTGAAGTTTCAAATCAATTGAACCAGTAGATAAAGAGTTATTGTCCGGACAAAACATATGTAAAAGGGGAATAACTTCAAAAATATAGATGTTATGTTATGGCCCTTGTGCATGACACTAGCCCTCATCATGCTTCTTCAATGTGTGAAGTTATAATGAATTTTGCACAACTTTGTAGGAGATATGGCCCGGACACGAAGCGTGACAGACGGACAGACGGGCGGACGGACGGACAGACGGGCGGACGGACGGACAGACAGACGGCATCGAGCAAACCTATAGTCCCCCAACCGATAACCGGTGGGGGACTTATAAAGTTCATTTAAAGTAGATGCTTGTAAAACAGGATGAATGTAGTTAGTACCTATGGGATCTTTCTCATAAATTTAGTCTTTGCTTTAATTAACCTTTTATTCCATGACTGTGTATGTAAGAAATTACAACATCATGGATATTAAATAGATTATCTTTTATAATGGCCTATGAATACAAGGCATTCTGACTCAGACAGAATCGGTAGAGTTAGATCTGTAATCTACAAAAAGCCAACAGAGTAGACCCTGATCAGATGGCTCCTATAGGAGCCATCTGATCTGGGTATACTCCGTGTGCAAATGTGTAAACATGATTATTTATGGAGAAAAGGGCTAAGTTACCATCTGCAATTAAGACCAATAATTAGGCATAATATTGTGACTAATCTGTACTAATTTCGTTGTCATTTGTGATACGAAATCGGACACTCTCGATGAAAATCCGATATACGCCAACTATTAAATTGTTTGTAATTCCAGTTGCATTTAAGTAAGATACAAACCCTCCAACACTTCCTGTGGGTGTCGCTCGCCAAATGACGCCATCATGGCTTCCATGATACTCTCGTGAGCAAACGTGTAGCACTTCCGGTCCTCGTAGAACGTGACAAACGACTGAACCTGGTTATCAAGCGCTTGTAGTGTGTAGGAGTGGATGTGGTCGGAGATCGGGATTTGACAGAGGAAGGCCAGATCCAAAGTCTTTGTCTTGAAATCAGGGTCAGTAAATTCCTGAAATATACATTCAAGACATTTCTTGAAAAGAATGTCAAACAGTTAAAACTCTGGTAAGCTACTGGATTTCTGTTTTGGTTTGAATTCCCAACACCTGAACAGAATTTCAAGTATTTCGCGATGTTCAAATCTTTACAAGGTGCAGGGAGACCGTGGTTCTCATTTGTGTCCCGTTCCCTCATATTGACATCTTTTGGTACCTGTGTAAAAGTCACTTCATGAAACCCTTGTGATAAAAAGAGCATTTGCTCCATAGGAGCAAATGCTCTATTTATCATACTGGTTTCAAAACTACATACATGTAATTCTAAGTTTTCCTTTTGTTTAGTAAATGCCCCTTTTTCAGTAAATTTATTCATAAAGATTTGCTCTAGAATGCGTATGAGAGATTGGGGCATATCAAACAACTAGTATTGTTTCAGATACAAACTACCCAGATATAGTG
The DNA here is from genome assembly GCA_963576725.1 of Azorinus chamasolen. Classification (NCBI taxonomy): domain Eukaryota; kingdom Metazoa; phylum Mollusca; class Bivalvia; order Cardiida; family Solecurtidae; genus Azorinus; species Azorinus chamasolen. The sequence continues at coordinate 27,207,843 of OY755253.1, read as the reverse complement.
CCACAGGGTGAAGCGGACGCGAATGACATTAACTCTTTCACCGCCAATGTCGCAAAAATGCGCCACGACAAATAGTGCAGTCCCAGATCAGGGACTTCACTTTTTGACTCCAACTCTAGTTCTATATCTGTGGTTTATTCCTCTGAAATTTGCATTTATTTATATCATTTCCTTATTTTATCGAATTGGTTTGCAGACGACAATTAGAAATTTGGCGCCGAAAGGGTTAATTACTAATAGGAGCATGTCTAAACTACACTGAAATACCACTACATGTTGGACATTCATGTAAGAAATATTGCTATCATGATATCATAATATCATCATGATAATAATTCTTATTAGCTTGATTTTTATAATAACAAATGTACACAGGGTTTTTGATATTGTTAGAAACTGCAGTGTCACACCTGTTACAATTTCATAATCAAACAGAGTAGACCCTGGTCAGACGTCGTCTGATCTGGGTCTACTCTGTTTGCAAAGGCGTGAAAAGTCGTTTATATGACGGAATGGTTTAAATGAGCCCGAGCTACCCAAAACTACTCCCTAAGCACCTTGGCAGCCGACGATCACATTCGCTGTTACACATAGCGGAAATAGATACAGTAAAACCTCGATTATTCGAATTTTCGGTATAGAAGAATATAGACCCTTTTAGGCAGGTGGCTGCTTAATGCATGGTGAAAGTCATGCAGAAAGCTCCTAGAGGAGCTTTCTGCATGACTTTCACCATGCATTAAGCTGCCACCTGTCTTAAAGATCGATAATAATACGTATTTTAGTGTTCGGATAATCGAAGTTTTACTGTACTTGATCTGCTGGACTTGTCAAATGACGGATTGGGTTGTATCGATTCCTAGATATCAAAACGGAACTGGTGCTATTAACTTTTCCGGTATGGCACGGTTTTACGAATTAAATTGACAATGGTTCTAATTTTGCGTCAATAATGTTTAAACAGATTATGGCTGAAACTGACAACGATCATATAAGGCCCTCAAGTCAACGGCTCTTGCGACAGAAATCATGTCACGCATAATGAAGTTCTTGTGTATAATGTTTGCCCTATATTAAGCTACCCACTGTTTTTATTAGTCAGAATTAGACTTCTTTTGAAATGGTCGTTTAACCCAATTGCTCCCAGTGGATTCTTCCATGTTTCCATTGGATTAGTCCATTTTTTATCTAATGGGTGTCTGGCCTAAATTTCCAATTTCGTTTTGTTTTATATTGAAATTCCTATAAGCAAACAGTGTAGACTCTGATCAGACGCCGCATAAAGCGGCGTCTGATCAGAGTCTACACTGTGTGCCTACGTCCCATATATGGGATCGTGGGAGCAAACGGGTTAAGTCAGACTTTAATGTAGTACTATGGACAGCGGTAGAGAAATCAATAATGATCAATAGTGCAATAGGCAAATGTAAGAGAATTAAATCGCCGTATCATAACGGAATTCAAAATTATTAGATCACATTCGACATCGGAGGAAACCTTCCAGTTGGCCTGTGGCAGGTTGGTGATTCTACCCGAGTGCTCAATGCACGGAACAAATTGTATTGTTCCGTACTCTGAAAAACAAACAATCTGGGCGTCCAATTATTGGACGTTGCGATGCGACTGAAGTACAGTTTATAGACGTAAAACTGGATACATACAAACAATCAAATCATGGGATGATGATATTACCTTTACGCAATTTACAATAGCAGCAAAAATTTATACCGGTCATTACAACGCAGAGCCTAACTTGATAGATATGTATACTAAGGCTATAGTGTGCATTTCAGTCGAAATTCCAAAGCAATACAGAAATGTCTGTCGCTAACCAAAGGTGATCGACGCATGCTTGGACTCCCCATGGAAACAACCCCCCCCCCCCCCCCCCCCCCCAAAAAAAAAATGTGATCGAAGTATGTTAAACTAGCCTAAAACTATCTATTTGAACCTTAAACCACTCCGAAAAACAAGAAAAGCACGACCCGGAAAAAAATTTCCTATCGGGTCTATATATGTATTGAAAGGTATCCAACTACGACAGATCAGCGGCGGAAAATACAACAGTCGTGTTTTTCAAAGTCTTACAGCAAAGCCAATTCAACACCGATTTTAATCAGTTTGGTCTTGATCCGTTCCAAATTCCATATGCTAAGCGGCACTGTTGGTGATTTCCTTAAATATTGCCCCGTCTTGTCGCTGCAAGACCGCGAATTTGAAAATACGCTAGAGCGAAACGATGTGACTCCCGCCAGGATGCATAGAAGTATATAGGGGGGTCTGTATTCGTTAAACTTTTCAGCAGAAACGCGAATTATGCTGAAACACATTCGAAAAACATTCAACTTACCGCAGTTAAAACGGTGCTGGCTATTTGTAGTCTGCTGTGAGACGCCAGTTTTCTTTCTCCTACTTTCGTTTTGAACGGAGGTGGCCAAATCGCTGTGGCCCGGATATTTGCATATCGAATAGTTTATGAGCCGGATCACAGCAAAATGGTCGCATCCGTTCAAAGGGAAAGTTGGAGAAAGAAAGCTGGCGCCTCGTAGCTGACTGGAAATAGTAAGCACCGTTTTAATTGCGGTGAGTTTAATGTTTTTAGATAGTGTTTAACCATAATTCACGTTTTTGTTGAAAAGATTAACGAATACAGATCCCCCTATATACGTCTATGCATCCTGGCGGGAGTCACATCGTTTCGCTCTAGCGTTTTTTCAAATTCGCGGTCTTGCAGCGACAAGACGGAGCAATATTTAAGGAAAGCACTAATTGTGCCGCTTAGCATATGGAATTTGGAACGGATCAAGACCAAACCGATTGAAATCGGTGTTGAATTGGCTTTGCTGTAAGACTTTGAAAAACATGACTGTTGTATTTTCCGCCGCTGATCTGTCGTAGTTAGATACCTTTCAATACATATATAGACCCGATAGGAAATTTTTTTCCGGGTCGTGTTTTTCTCGTTTTTCGGAGTGGTTTAAGGTTCAAATAGATAGTTTTAGGCCAGTTGAACATGCTTCGATCACAATTTTTTTTTTTTTTTTTTTTTTTTTGGGAGGGGGGGGGGGGGTTGTCCATGGATGAGTCCAAGCATGCGTCGGGCACCTTTGTCGCTAACGAACATGAATCTAACCTATGTAGCCCTTGTGATACATGCAGTAGCAAACTTGTCAATCAAAACAGTACTGACGGTAATTAACGGAACACAAGCGTTATCAAATTATTGCAGAAACTTGTCCCTTGCAACTTGATAAGAAAATGCTACATTAACCCTTTCGGCGCCAAATTTCAAATTGTCGTCTGCAATCCAAGTTTGTTAAACCATTCAGTAAAATAATGAAATGAGATAAATAAATGCAAATTCCAAAGGAATAAAGCACATAAAAATTATATAGAAATAGAGATTGAGACATATAGTGTAGTTCCTGATCAGACGCCGCCTTCAAAAGGCGGCGTCTGATCTGGGACTGCACTATTTGTCGTGGTGCATTTATGTGACTGTGGCGGTGAAAGGGTTAAACCTATGAACTCTGTCAACCAGAGCAGCAGGTAAAGGCGCGTATTCAAATATTCTTCAAACCGATTCTGAAGAGTGGTAAAACATAGGGTTCGATGGAGAAATAAAGGCCCTGTTCTTGAAATTGTTTAAATATACGCATTTTTGTCTGGTCAATGAAATATACAACTGTACATGTAGTTTTTAATTACATGTACACGTATTCAGTTATACCTGCAATCTCCTGACATGGAGTATGCCATCCTTTTGGAACATCATCAGTACCATACCCAGGTAGGCGTATTTGTCACCATCATACATTCGGTTAAGCTGGTCAAATAGCAACTCTGGTCATAAAAATATATTTAGTTTAAACATATTTTATTTGAAAAGGTATACATTAATCGTGATAACCACTGAGTATCACTATATGATTAGAACGAAAGCGAAACATATATCTACAATATATAATACTAATTACTTCAAATTCTCTATGATCAGCCAATCAAAATGTCTTTAATACATTCAATAGCTTAATACAGGATTGCATCAGTTTCCACTCTGAATCAACCCATTTGCGCCCAATGGATTCTTCCATGTTTATATATTGGATTAGTCCATTTTTTATCTAAGGGGTGCCTAGTCTAATTTTTTCATTTTAATTTTGTTTTATATTGAAATTCCTATCCGCAAACAGTGTAGACTCTGATCAGACGCCGTATTATGCGTCGTCTGATCAGAGTCTATACTGTTTGCCTATGTCCTATATATGGGATCGTGGGAGCAAATGGGTTAAGCTGCTATTTGCATTTAAATAGTTTACAGATTCAAACACATATCAGGCATGGCATTTTGTTCATTTCTGTTGGCAATGCGCTCGTAATTCAATTATGTCAAACCATTCTACTTTTCAGAGTGAATAAACACATATATCAGTACTGCCTGTACATTATACGCAGATACACCACTCTCGGTACGGGAATTATGTTATAAATAATCTTAAAATGGGTGATCCTTCGAAAGCAAAAGTAGAAATGCAAAAAGAGAAAATTGCAGACTCGGTTTTATTGAGTCTGTTCATGAGTAGTAATTAAAAGTGCAACACTACTCACGCCCCCTAGCACCGGCTTAAGCAGTATTCAATTTTCAAAACTAATAACATTAAAACTTACGATCCCAAAAGGACCAGAAAATATAACAACACTGAGAATGAAGTACGGGGCGACTTTTTACGGCCGCCACACAAGCACTTAACACCTGCTGTTGTAAAGTACATATAATCTGAAAATGGGTGATCCTTCGAAAGCAAAAGTAGAAATGCAAAAAGAGAAAATTGCAGACTCGGTTTTATTGAGTCTGTTCATGAGTAGTAATCAAAAGTGCAACACTACTCACGCCTCCTAGCACCGGCTTAAGCAATATTCAATTTTCAAAACTAATAACATTAAAACTTACGAACCCGAAGGACCAGAAAATATAACAACACTGAGCATAATTTCCTTGCTACGTGTATTTCAACACATAGCTTGTAACTACTTCTTAATTTCAGCTAAAGTCCCTACAATAAATGCATATTTTCAAAAGCGTCATGCAATTTGTTATTTGTTATTTTCAATCATTATTATGATGATTGCTAATTTGAAATTATATTGTAAAATGTCTCTGTAATACAAAATAAACCGAGTTCATCGACTTATAAGTTTTTTCTATAACAAATTATTATCGTCCTATGTCGAACAATTTGCGACACTAAAACGCAACCCGAATAAATACTAATTCATTGGCGAATAACATCGGGTCGTCTGTATCAACACATGAAAGTTTTGTCTTCCTCGGTGTTTAGTCGATGTTCTTATGTGTGGTATACAGTGAACCCTCGTTACAACGGAGGTGTTTGTTTCTAGATATTTGCTGGTATAAAGAGGTTGACGTTAAAGTGAGTTTAAATATGAAAATAACCATATGGACTGTGTTAAGCTAATACCAACAGGTGAACGCTTAAGGAAGAACACAAGAAGTACAAAAAGCTCCCTTAGGGAGCTTTTGCACATCTTGCGTTCTGCATTAAGCGATCGCCTGTATTATTGGCATTGTACCCATATATTCAGCAGTTGTTTAAAAGACTTAACGGTAATTTTGTTTCAATTCATACTGCCGGTATAACGAGGGTGCCATTGTAACGAATGCCGGTATAATGAGGGTTCACTGTATATCTATTCAGCATATAAACAAATTATGTACGAAATGTTCGGCATTTTTAAAACACGTTGCAAGCAGGACCGATCACTTCAAGTATCGTTTGCAGATCTTTATATCAACAACCAATATGTCAACAAACCTATTGGACGCTCAAAGAACTGTGATCCAACAATGAGGAATGATTCCTTGGAAACGTAGAGAGCACAACACTGTGGATAACCGAGTCTGGAGTCGTACGACTTTGCAGCCTTGTCGATTTCCGACTTCGCTAGGGACTTGTTGTCTGCCAGCAGGTGGCGCGCCAGCATGGACCGCTTCTCCGAATAAACAAGCTCTGTATTCACAAAAAAGACAATTAGGCCTTTTGTTATGTGCATATTTTAAATGAACATTGCTTAGTCCTCATAAATGAATGAATCAAACCCTCAAGTGATTATAATTGATTAATCGTAAATACTCTTTGGTCATGTTAAACTTAATTGTTTGATTTTGTTTCGTTCTAAAGCTTCGTATTGGACAGCCTTTGATATTGCTTTCCTAATTCCCTCCTAGGCTATTTTTAGACAAAACGTCACTGAATAAATCTACTAAAAAGAACATTTATTTAAAAAAAAGAACATTTTAGAACTCAATAGCTTTTAAACTAAAGTAATAAATAGAGCATTTGCTATAGTTTTTAAATCAATAATATAAATAGAGCAAATGCTCTATTTATCACAATGGTTTCAAAACCATCAAAAGGCGTCAATGTGAGGGAATGAGTTAAAGCTTTCTCCAATTAGATGCTTGAGAATGAATTATGTACACGCCTGAATGCGTAATGGAAAGGGAGAAACCTATTCGTCAATAGTTTAAATTTCAAGTTGACAGTTTTCGTGAAAGCATTACTGGATCACTTTGATTTTGATGAGACTCATACCGGCGGAGCTGCAGTCGATGAACTTGTCCTTAGTGAAGAGACTGTGTTTGAGAAGCCTGTCGAGACACTGCTCCAGGATGTGTTGACGTATTGTGATGATCACCTGTACACCACTCCGGTCCTTCCTGTCAGTAATTCGCTCCTGTATCTACATACAAACAATAATTAGATGTTAACCATTTGTCTTAATATGCATACACGACTTCACGCACTGTAAATCTTAATAAATGAAATGTATGTACACTCTCTTTTCTGCTGGACGTTTTGACATATTTCCGATCCGTTTTGAACTTTTAAGAAACTACTGACTTAACGACAAAGGGCTATGATTCTGACCAGACTCCTAAATATCTATTCTTCGTCCAAGCTGTTTGAAACTATCAATAACCCGGGTTAGGACAATATGAAAAATAATCATATATTTGAAAACATGAAACATAATCACGATTACAAATCCTATAATGTAATCAGAGCAACAGATAAAGGTGCGTACCCAATTATTAAATCGTCTTTTATCCACCAAACCCTATGTTGTGACCACTCTTTAGAATCGTCTCGATAACTCGAACTTAGTGATAACTCGATCTAATAGTTCGGTCCTTCCAAAGTGTGTAATACTGAATTGTTCTAAATTGTATCACACCACATATCTAGAAACACATGTTACAGCTTAATGTAACTCAAAAGTAATGCTGAAAGATCTGCATTAAGCTGTGAACTTGAAATTTTGGTCAAATTATAAATCGGATGACTCGAACCTCTGTTATTTCGAACTACATGTAATTCATATGGCCCCTTGAAGTTCGAGATATCTAAGTTCAACTGTAGTTTTAAAAAAAGGTTTGAAATATACTTTTGGTCCCTACAGACAGGATCTATTGCACAACATGTAAGAATCAGAATCACTGTAACCAATGCTGCCAACTGGCCGAGTTGTAAACGAACAACTTAATCAGATTTTATTGTCAAAATACACTTAAATCGATTTAATAAGAAGATCGATAGTACATGTAAAATACACATACCTGGTCAAACTTTTTTTCCCACTCGTTCAAAAGTTGCTCGTCAAGCGAGCCACTTCCGAAGATGTCGTCCATTAAGATGGCACTGACCGCCCGGGGGTCAATGTACTGCCACTGTTCGGGAGAGGAGACCAGTAAGCATTCATCCTCATCAAACAAAGACAGCATAAGTGCTACGGCCATGGATGTCTTACCATCCCCGATGTTACCTAGGAAGTGCAAGACAAATCCAAAGACAACCAAGTTAAACCATTAATTCCCATACGGTGTTTTCCATCATGAATAAAAAAGTTTAACCCATTTCCTCATAGGTTATTTTTAGATTCAACGACTGTGCATAAATCTACCGAAAATAAGCATTAACTAGAAAAAAGGAAACTTTTAGAATTTTGTAGTTTGAAACCATTGTGATAAATAGAGCATTTGCTCCTATAGGAGCAAATGCTCAATTTATCACAATGGTTTCAACACGTGACTTTTACAGAGGCGTAGAAAGGCGTATTTATGGAGGAAATGGTTAAGACAGGCCCGTCCAGATCTTGCTTTGGACCCCATCAATGCTTCATATTGAAGGGGCACGGCGAACACAATATGTACTGGTGTAAGCCATTGACATCGATATATTCAGCAAACAGTATAGACCATGATCAGAGGGTTCCTGAAGGAGCCCTCTTATTTGGGGCTATACTGTTTGCCTATGTCCATTTTAGGGGACATTGGGCACCAATAAGTTAACCCTTTTGGTGCCAAATTTCTAATTGTCGTCTGCAAACCACTTTTGTTAGATCTTTTGATCAAATAAGGAAATGACATAAATAACTGCAACTTTCAAAGGAATAAAGCCACAGAATGATATAGAATTATAATTTGAGACAAAAAGTGAAGTCCCTGATCAGACGCCGCCTTGAAAAGGCGGCGTCTGATCAGGGACTGCACTATTTGTCGTTGTGCAATTTTGCGACATTGGCGGTGAAAGGGTTAATCATGTTAGATATTTTAGCACACCATTTTCTTAAAAGAATAGAAATTAATATCATCACTAGAGTCCAATAGGACACAATGCATTTGGCATAACTATACTACTAATTGCTTCATTGAGAAAGCAGACGATTCTCAACACAAAGACACGGTAATGTAGCCAACTCTGCTGAGGGGGTATAAGAAATAAACTGTTTGTTGGTACAAGTCATTGACATCGATGGGTTCAGAAAATAGTACATACAGTAAAACCTCTCTATAACGGCCACTGAATTGTGTTAATCAGTTGGTACTTAGAGCAGGTGGCAGCTTAAAGCAAGGTGAAAGTAAAACAGAACGCTCCTGTAGGAGCGTTCTGTTTTACTTTCAACTTGCTTTAAGCAGCCACCTGCCTTTAACACAAAATACTTTATGTAATTTAGTGGTCGTTATAGAGATCGGTATCCTGATCAGAGGCCTCCCTCAGTATAGCCATATGTTCAGATTCATAAGTTGTACCAGCACATATATTAAGGCGATGGGTATAAAAGAATGAGAAAACCTACCTTTCAGGATTATGCAGTTTGTGGCTGCCAGTTTCTCTTTCGCTTTTTGGTAACTTTTCGTGCTCACAAATACCGTAGGGTTTCTGTTCTTTTCCAAGAACCGCTTCGTCATTTCTGAAAGCAGACCTCACTCAGTTACTCTGATTTTGACCTCAGTATTACAGCAGTCAATTTCAATATTGATATATTTAACCCTATCCCTCATGTAAAGCCTTTTCACGCATTTGCAAACAGAGTAAACTCAGATCAGACGGCTCCTATACGATTAAGAGATCAGGATCTGCTCTGTTTGCTAATGGAATTTGAAATATCTGTTTCGTTACTTATTAAAATGGCTACAATTTTCCATATTCCATATTTCATTATAACTATTTTGTACATAAATATTCAGCAGATATTGAAATTTGGAATAAACATAGAACAGGGAAAGAGTTATGTCCTGGCCAATTACATACATGTATTCAAAATAGATTTTAACTATCGCAAATTTTGACAATTCAACATTGAAATTAATATTTCGACATTTCAATAGAAGTTCACGTTTTATTTCACAACTACGTCTGTTAACGCCTAAGCAAATAGAGTAGACCAGACAAGATGGTTTCTATATCAGCCGTTTGTTCAGGGTCTGCTCTGGAATCTGAATCTATAGATCTGATTGTATGTATCATGATAAAATAATCTAATTAGGTTTGATGATGTCATTATTTCTTACCTGCGTATGCAGAGAGTAAAGTAAAGAGTTGAATTGAACTTTGCATTTGGAAATTACGTTTTAAGTATTGAACTGTGAATTGCATAAACACGCATTAATCCACATGGAACGTTATAATTGCGATATAAAATAATTGTCTTCATCTTTAACCCATTCAGTGCCACGAAAATGGGTCTGTGATATCACATGCAAATAGTTTAGATCCAGAAGATTCGCCGAGTAACTCGGCGTATAATCAGGATCCAAACTGAACAAACGCCAACTCTAACACTGAAGTAGACGAAAATGTTTCCAGCAAACGACAATGCTGGTAGTGAAAGGGTTAAATATCTACAAATACATGTAGTCGTACATGTGTTGGTTTATTGGGCGGTATGAGGATGGTGTACCTTATTGCAATTTCAAACAACATATATACAGTAAAACCTCTCTATAACGGCCAGTAAATTGTGTTAATTAGTTGGTAATTAGGACAGGTGACAGCTTAAAGCAATGTGAAATAAATTGTGTTCATTATTTGGTATTTATTGCAGGTGGCCATTTAAAGCAAGGTGAAAGTAGTTTATGTATCATACAACTTGACAATACAGTAAAACCTCTCCATAATGGCCACTAAATGACATCAAGTATTTTGTATTAAAGGCAGGTGGCTGCTTAAAGCAAGGTGAAAGTAAAAACAGAACGCTCCTATAGGAGCGTTCTGTTTTTACTTTCACCTTGCTTTAAGTGGTCACCTGCAATAAATACCATCTTAACACAATTTAGTGGCCGTTATAGAGAGGTTGTATTGACCACTGCTGACGTCAGCTAATCTGATTCTAGACAATGTCTCCATTCAGCAACTAATCATTTACCTGACGAATATTCATATTAGATTTATTAACTGACCTTTTGACAATAATATAGAAACTCGGGATGTTTGACAGAAGCTAACCCTGTGTCTACTCCGTTTACAAAGGCACCACAATGCTTTTCTATACGTAAATGGTTTTAGACCGTTTAGGAACTTTTATTTCAAATCTTATTTTAAACATACCTGTTCGTAACTTCATTGCCTCTCCTGTATATTTTGCTGGGGCTGGATGAATAAAAAACAATATAATTATTACTCTTTACTCCATGAATGTTCATGCAAGAAATAATGACATCATGAATATTAATTAGATTAATTGTTATTCACATGAACACAGAAATGTTGGCCATGGCAGAAACTGTAGAATCATATACAGTGAAACCCCGCTAATGCGACCACTTAATAAACAGCCACTGGCGTCGTTTAAAGCAGGTGGTTGCTTAATGCAGGACGAAAGTTATGCAGAAAGCTCCTATAGGAGCTTTCTGCATAACTTTTGTACTACATTAAGCAACCACCTGCCTATGCCACCCAGAATTATGCCCCTTTTTGGTGGTCGCATTAGCGGGGTTTTACTGTATATAGTATATCATAAGCAAACAGAGCAGATACTAAATAGACGTCTCCTACTAGAGCCGTCTGATCTCGGTCTACCATTGGCATAGAAAGGCATATTTATGTAGCAACGGGCTAAATCAAACGGGCAATGAGGGTCCTTAAATCGCTCTTATTTGGTCACCACAGTCAATAGACTGACGACCTCTCATTGCAGCCATTCAGGCAACACATGCCAATGCCGTTAACAGCCATGTTTCATCCATATGAACATTATATTTCGTGTGAATTTAATAGATGACGCATTGCTGTAAATCATTTTGAAATCAGACGTTATAGTTAGAACATATCTATAAGTGAAATCTTAGTGGTTAAGAAGGGGCGGAGCGAGCGATAGCGAGCGCGCCCTTTCTTAGCCACTAAGATTTCACTTAATATGTTCTAACGGACTTAGAACATAACCTATATTTTGATTGGCTCACGGCATTAATCGTTCCCACGGTTCAAATAAACAAACATCGCGCGCCCACAGTACTTATGCGCCAAATGTGACGTCACTGATTCCTTACAAAACTCAATACAAAATGGCTGGCTATTTTGACATGGGGATTTCGAATCTTTGTTAGAAGATGCTACTTTAACTCAGCTATTGGATATACCAACGCAGCAATTGCTGCGTAATGACGACATTCTTAACTCTAGGTTTTCCGAACCTGTGTCATGTACGGAAATTAAAAAACGGAAGGATGGGGTTTAAGAAAACAAGCAAACAATTGGACATTGAATCTGTGGAAGCAATGGGCCCAACGCAGGAATACAAGGACAGAAACACTGTGTGAGCTTGCCTGCAAGCTAATACCTGAAGAAATTTGTGATTTAGACAATGTGCAGTTGGATTACTGGATGCAACGTTTCATTGTTACCTGAATGTTTTATACAGGCGTGTTAAACAAGACCATGACAGACAGTATAAGATCAGAATTATAAAATTATTTGAGCAAACAGGGTAGACCCTGATCAAACAGGGTTGTCTGGTCATGGTCTGCTGTTTGCAAAAACGTAATCTATATTAAGTAAAGGGTAAAACACAGAATAGTATGTCCTTTTTGCTCATGTTCGTCTGTAACGGAACGCAATGAAGAAAATATTCCAAAAAGGGAATTAATATGATATAGAATATATAGGTTAATACTTCAATAGCTCTGATCTAATATTTCGACCACAGGTGTTTGTCGTGTGCTACCCCTCTACCCGCCCATCTGCTACCCCCCTCTGCAACCTCACAGAAAGATATTGGTCAAAATAATCTCAAACATGTCAACATGTTGTCAAAATACCATAACACGAAATTTTGAGGTAAACTGAAAAAAAAAATTCACATCAATATAATATAATCTACTACAATGATGTGAACAAAAAAATCAGATCTTTTTAGTTCACTTTAAAATGTTATTTTATGGTATTTGACAATGTTTTGACATTTTTTAGATTGTTTTTGGCCAATATTCAGTATGTTTCTGTGTAGTTGCAGACGGGAAGGCGGGGGGGGGGGGGGTAGTGAGGTGGCACACGACAAACACCTATGATTTCGACCACTAAGGGCCTTTTTCAAAGATTATCATGATAGTCTTTGAAAAAGGTCATTAGTGGTCGAAATATTAAATCAGAGATATTCAAGTATTTATGTAATGGAACGTTAAACAGTTTAGATCTCGAATCAGGGCCGCGTTTCTATGGTTTCTTTGCCTTATAAAAACGCCGACTGCAATTTAGAACATAACCTACATTTTCAGCCAATCAAACTGCCTTTTGAATCCATTAAGTACATCACTTAATCATTAAGAGTTTTGTTTATTTCGACCTCGTGTGGTGTCTGCACGCGCTGTCATAACTCCGCCTCCTCGTGCGATTAGTAGTAAACACTGCCGTATTTGGCGATCTTACAACCGGAACTCATTGTTAACCTTCACGGAGACCGGCTCAAAATTGCAGTCGGCGTTTCTTATAAGGCAAAGAAACCATAGAAACGAGACCTTGATTCGAGATCTAAACTGTTTAACGTTCCATTACATAAATACGGTACTTGAATAGCTCTGGTTTAATAGTTCGACCACTAATGGCCTTTTTCAAAGATTATCATGATAATCTTTGAAAAAGGCCCTTAGTGGTCGAAGTATTAGATCAGAGCTATTGAAGTATTTACCGTATATATATATCATATTAATTCACTTTTTGGAATATTTTCTTCACTGCATTCCGTTACAGACGAAACTTGAGCAAAAAGGACATATTATTCTGTGTTTTACCCTTTACTTCATATATATACATTTGTACGCGTATTAACGTTTTTGCAAACAGCAGACCATGACCAGACAATCCTGTTTGATCAGGGTCTACTCTGTTTGCTTGAATAATTTTATAATTCTGATCTTATACTGTCTGTCATGGTCTTGTTTAACACACCTGTATAAAACATTCAGGTAATTTAAATCCATCTTCTAACAAAGATTCGAAATCCCCGATGTCAAAATCGCCAGCCATTTTGTACTGAGTTTTGTAAGGAATGAAAATCAGTGACGTCACATTTTGGGCATACAGTACTGTTGGCGCGCGATGTTTGTTTATTTGAACCGTGGGAAAGATTAATGCCGTGAGCCAATCAAAATATAGATTATGTTCTAAGTCCGTTAGAACATATTAAGTGAAATCTTAGTGGCTAAGAAGGGGCGCGCTCGCTTTCGCTCGCTCCGCCCCTTCTTAACCACTAAGATTTCACTTAATATGTTCTAACTATAACTTAGAGCCGGTCACCGTGAAGGTTAACAATGACTTCCGGTTGTAAGATCGCCAAATACGACAGTGTTTACTACTAGTCACGAGGAGGCGGAGTTATGACAGCGCGTGCAGACACCACGCGAGGTCGAAATAAACAAAACTTTTAATGATTAAGTGATGTACTTAATGGATGCAAAAGGCAGTTTGATTGGCTGAAAATGTAGGTTATGTTCTAAATGTAGTTTCTTACTAATATTATTTTAACTCTTCTCTTGCTGAATTTTAAAAAAACATTTCTCCTTCTTTACCTATGCCCTGTTGTATAATTACATACATATTCACTGTGTACAAGTATTTCGCTGTGCAATCACTGCTGTGGAGTGCACTGGTTGCACAATAAACTTGCAAATAGTGCAGACCCTGATGAGACAGTTCCTGCAGGAGCTATCTCATCTGGGTATTCACTAGATACAGGTAGGTATATTGACGTGAATAGCAAGCGAAGTGTTAAGTAAAATCATAAACATACAAACTAGCCCCGACAATGACGATTATGTCGTCCATCCCTGATTTAGTGAGTGAGTTGGGTTTTACGGCACCGCGACAAAGGTTTTTAAAATGAATACATAGACATATATAGACAAAATAAGTTAAATAACCCCACGTCAGGTGACTATTTAGGTTTTATTGCATCAATGTTTAAGGTATAAATCACTCAAGAACACGTTTCAGAAAAATCATTTTGAAATCGGATCAGCAATATCTTGGAGGACTGTTAAACTCTTTACTCCATACAATTATACTCCTTTCAATGCATTTTCAAACAGCCTAGACCAATAGATCCAGTAGGAGCCGTCTGATCAGGGTCTGTTCTGTTTGCTGATGAAATAATACAAATATGATTCTACAGTTTCTGTCATGGCCAATAATGTGTGTATTCATGTGTCATAATAAAACTTAATATAATCAATATCCATGATGTCATTTTTTTTATTTCGTACGTAAGTACATGTATTTATGCAAACTCCTCACAGTGATCTCCCTTGTCACTACGCATCTCTTCAGCGTAGCGATTAGGGGAGATAACTGCGTTGGAGGTTGGTACTCATGAAGTAAATGGTATACAGTAAAACCTGAACATGTAAATCGGAATTCTAGCAGAGAAGAATTTAGATACTTCTAGACAGGTGGCTGCTTAATGCAGGGTGAAAGGCATGCAGAAAGCTCCTAGAGGAGCTTTCTGCATGACTTTCACCCTGCATTAAGCTGCCACCTGTCTCCAAGACCGATATTTACACCAAATTTAACGTCCGGTTTAGAGAGGTTCTACTGTATCATAAGCAAGCCCTGTCCATTCCGGGACATGGATTTCCGGTATGAACATTTGTTAGTGATTTGGTTCATAACAAAACAAGAAACATTTCTATAAAATCATTTTAAAGTCAAACACATACTTTATGTTATGTTCTGCAACTAGGGTGTTCAATAGCGACGAAGTTTGCATTGATAATTAGTCGCAAGTTCGATGCCATGCGATTTTCAATATTTAAGTTTTGCTTTTAATTATTATAGTCCTAGACATCAGACGTATCACAAAATGGCGCCATATAATTTTCGTCTGCAAACAATGTCGTCTACTTTAGCTCATTATCTCGTACTGACGCCTATTTGCACAGCTGTATAACTCATTCATTGAACCCATTATGATAAATAGAGCATTTGCTCCATAGGAGCAAATGCTCTATTTATCACAATGGTTTCAGAACTACAGACTTCTGAAAATCTCATTTTCTGTAGTTAATGCTCCTTTTCGGTTGATTAATTCAAAGAGGTTGGGTTTAAAAATAGTCTAGGAGGGAATAAGTTAAGTTTCGTAAAGGACTTTTATTCACTTTATGCTCTTAACGCAACGTGTCAAACGACGTACAAGTTGTATGTCAAACAGTTTGGAACCTGATGAGACACCGAGTTACTCGGCATCTTATCTGTATCCAACCTGTATACAAAGGTAATCGAAGAAAAGTATATTGCGGTGTAGCCCATTACCCCATAGACTATTTTAGATACAACCTCTTTGAATTAATCTACCGAAAAGGAGCATTAATTTGAGAAAAGGAACATTTTAGAATTTTGTAGTTTGAAACCATTGTGATAATTAAAGCATTTGCTCCCATAGGGGCAAATGCTCTATTTATCACAATGGTTTAACAAAGTGACTTTTACAGAGTCGTCAAAAGTCGACAATATGAGGGAAAGGAACAGGGGCAAACCTATTATTCTGTCGCCAGTTTCCTCCGCCCAGTGGTTCAACACTGCCAGGTACTGCTCTCGCTCTGCGTATTTCGCCTGCACTTCCATCATCTCGTCAAGAATCCTGATCAGCTCAGAACCCTGCTTTTCTCCGCAAACGCGCAAGGATATCTGTGAAAACAGGTCTTACTCTATCGAACCAGTTTTCATCCTTTTACGCTTATACAACATTGAAGACAAAAACCAATTCTTTAACATATATATCATTGTGTTTATAAATGACGATAATAGTGAACGACAGGAAATATAGATGCAATTTCACAAATGCGTTCTGTATTTAATTCCCTAACCTATCCCATCATAGGCTATTTAAACCAAGCCTCTTTGCATAAAACTACCGAAAAACAACAAGAATGGTGTAGTTTTGAATAATAGGAGTAAATGCTCTATTTGTCATAATGAATTAAATAGGTGACTTTTACAGAGGAGTCAACAGGTGTAAATGTGAGGGAATGGGTTATATACTAAGGGACATTTGTCCACAACTTTTGTTGTCGTCTTAAAAGTACATTGTACATGTTTCATTTATTTCTCCGTTTAACTGGTTTCTTATTTACATAAAAAAACTTAATAATACTTGCGTTTCTCAAAACACACTTTCCACTCACAGTACAGTAAAAGCTCTCTATAACGGCCACTAAATTACATCAGGTATTTTGTGTTAAAGGCAGGTGACTGCTTAAAGTAAGGTGAAAGTAAAACAGAACGCTCCTATAGGAGCGTTCTGTTTTACTTTCATCTTGCTTTAAACAACCACATGCCCTAAATACCAACTAATTAACACAATCTAGTGGCCGTTATGGAGAGGTTTTACTTTATTTCTAACTCTTTACACCATAGAGACACCTGTAGACACCGTTGCAAACAGAGTAGCAATAGATAACAGAACACCTATAACAGTCGTCTGATCAGTGTCTGCTCTGTTATACTTACGGAAGTCGGATAGATGTGATTCTATAGTTTCATTCATTGTCCAAAACATTTGTCCTGTTCGAAGGCATTGCAATTATAGAAATTAAAGAATTATACGTACAGTATTTCTTACATGAATATTTCTGAAGTAAAGCGATAATTAAGTTTACATATTCTTTATAAAGAGCAACAAAAATGGTAGAAAACAGATTTATTTTCATGCTGAAGAGGCATTGCTTGTACACTAACTTGTTTCAGGTCGTCCACCTTCCTCATATATTCGTCATCGTACAGGGCTGGCACTGATAAGTTCAGCAGAAAGTTCCTGATATCACGAATTCTAGCGCTATCTCCCGTCTCTGTGAGATCTTCAGAGGCTGGTTTTCGCTTCCAGATAAAATCATTTGGTCGCTTGAGGTGACAAATGTAACGCAGGAACCAGAATATTAAAGCAGCGTCTAACTGATCCAGACTGGCTTTACTCTCGTCTTCGTCTGGATACATAAGACCCCATCTGCAGAGAAATCACATAACAAACTCTGACCCCGGGGAGAGATAAGAAGTTGAATATTGTATCTTATTGTATATGGATGATTGTGCTTAACCCATTCCCTCATACTGATGCCTTTTGACGCCTCTGTAAAAGTCTAATTTTCAAAATTATTTTGAAACCATTGTGACGAATAGAGCATTTGCTATATAGTAGCAAATGCTCCATTTATCACAACGGTTTCAAAACTACACAATTCTAAAATTTCTAATTTTTACAGTAAATTCTCCTATTCATCAGTATTGTTTTAAGAGGCTGGGTCTAAAAATAGTCTATGAGGCAATGAGTCTAAAATAGCCTATGAGGCAATGGGTTAAAGGTCAATGAGATATATGGAAGTCGGTTCAAACATGAACATTATAACAGATGCCTATAAGAAACGCCTTTGCAGTTTCTGGCCTAAAATACAAACTGTGGTAAACATACTTTAACATGTAATTCTTTAGTGTGAATACTCATATCAGACAAAATGGCTGTATGATTATTAATTAGCTAACAGTATAAGATTTTATTTTGAACAAGGGCTTTTTAACCATGGCAGGAACTGTAGAATGAAATCTATATCATTTATAAGAAACAGAATACAGTGCTCCCTCTCTACAACGACACCCTTTGGGATACGAAGATTGTATGTGTTGTTCAGAGGGAGTTGTTATAGGGAGGGAAAATCAAACATAGTTAGCTTGTTTGCAGATCCCCATATAAGGTGTATTTTGAGAACTAAACCCGTTATGCCTCAAGCAAACCCTATGTTTTGACCACTCTTTAGAATCGTCACTTTGTGACGATTCTAAAGAGTGGTCAAAACATAGGGTTTGATGGAGGCATAAAGAAAATACGATGGAAAAAAGTTGTGTCTGGAGCCTTGTTGTTTCGGGAATAATGACATGCGTTGTTGTAAGGAGGGAATCGTTATTGAGAGGGCCGTAGTAGGGAGGGAGCACTTTTCATAGAAAACAAGAAGCCACAAGAGTTGACACCATAATGTACGCAAGAGTATGATACTCGTGAGGCATAATGTCCCAAATCGTCTTACTAAAAGGTAAATATCGGATGTGCTGTCTAGGTCAGAACGGCACTAAGTAGGATAGCGCCAAAGGAAGTTGAACAGAAAAGAACATCCAAGCACCGTTTCACAGCAAATGAAGAAACTGTTCGGCTTATGCGCATGATGCCAAATATGCACACCGACTTTCACTAATGACATAGGTTGAGAAACATGCTATATTCTACCAGGATAGGCTTATTGGCTTACGTAAGTCACCTCACGTTTAAACCAACTTAAATAAAAGATACGCCGGGGTTACCCTTAACCTTTAGCATGTTGAGCAACTTATTTTTACAGAATTATTCACAAACTACATTTTCAAAATGCAAGCTATAATCAACGTGTCTACCAAAATGCAAGCATGGTGTCAAACACTTTGGATCCTGATGAGACGCCGAGTAATTCGGTGTCTCATCTGGATCCAAAATGTTTGCATAGGTATTCACCTATCCGTCCATAGCAGGCTAAAGGTTAATATGCAGTAACCAGATATATAATACGATGATAAACAGTTTAGAGTCCCAGATCAATATTAGGAGCCATTTGATCAATGTCTGCTTTATTTGTCATAAAAATCATTTTCTTTATTGATAAATGGGATGCAATGTTTTTGTTTGATTAATATTCAAAAAAGGAGGGGCCACATTTAATTATTCAGCAGGTTAATGATAAAATAACTATCACAGAATTCAGAGCTCCAGATAACATGGGTATATATAAACATTTTCAACAATAGCTTCTTTATTTCTTCACCAAACCCTATACTGTGACCACTCTTTAGAATCGTCTCAAAGAGAAGATTCTATAGAGTGGCCACATTATAGAATTTGGTGGAGAAATGACGTTATCTGTAGCTCTGAGTCTGTCAGATGCATTTAACCCTTCGCTTGCTATTCACGTCAATATACCTATCTGTAAATAGTGAAGACCCAGATGAGACAGCTCCTGCAGTAGCTGTCTCATCAGGGTCTGCACTATTTACAAGTTGATTGTGCAACCAATGCACTCCACAGCAGTGATTGCACAGCGAACTACTTGTACACAGTGAAGATATATGTAATTATACAACAGGGCATGGGTAAAGAAGGAGGAATGTATTTTAAAATTCAGCAAGCGAAGGGTTAATACTTGAGTCACCACAATTGGATTTGCAACTTAACTCTAATCCTGTCTAGAAAATATTGTCTGCTCAAACTCTGAAATGCTGTATATTGCATGCTGCGATTACTTAACACATTCCCCCATAGGCTTTTTTAGATCCAACCTCTTTTAATGAGTATACCAAAAAGGAGCAATAACTAGAGAAAATGAAAATTTCAGAATTTTGTAGTTCTGAAACCATTGTGATAAATAGGGCATTTGCTCCTGATGAGCAAATGCTCTTTTTATTACAATGATTTCAAAAAGTGACTTTTACAGAGGCGTATAAAGGCATATTTATGGAGGAAAGGGTTGAAAAAGGGATCGTCTGAGTTAGTCGGCGTCTCATCTGGGTTCAAGCTATTTGCGAATGTGACCAACTCATGTTTGGCAGGATAACGTTTACTTTAATAACACACTATACATAATTAGTATAGAGATATGGAATACACCATAGTTTCTACACTCACCTTCTACTAATTAGTTTGTAGGTAGATGCGTATCCTTTCAACCGTTTCTTGTTGGTTCGCAGGAAATCAAACAGTCGCCTGGGCGTGTGCTGTCTTTCCAAATAATTGTAGAATATCATTTTGAGCAGATCAGATCCCACGCGTGACACCATTTTCAAAAGTCGCACGTAGAACTGCTCATTCTTCGACAGCTGCAAACATTATATGGTAGATTCTATATTATACTAATCTCTAAATCTGACATTTTCATCCTACTGGGCCCGTTGTTTTTTTTAATAAAATATATGATATTAAACTATATTCTGCATTTAAAATAATCTAAACTGTATCAGTGTCTGTACTGTTACTTGTGAAATAATAGAAATATGTTTCTATGCTTGTGAACTAATACAGATATGTTTCTGTGCTTGTGAAATAGTAGAGGTGTGGCATAGTAGAGATCTGTTTCTGTGCTTGTGAAATAATAGAGATATGTTTCTGTGCTTGTGAAATAGTAGAGATATGTTTCTGTGCTTGTGAAATAGTAGATATATGTATCTGTGCTTGTGAAATAGTAGAGATATGTGTCTGTGCTTGTGAAATAGTAGATATATGTTCCGTGCTCATGAAATAGTAGATATATGTATCTGTGCTTGTGAAATAGTAGATATATGTATCTGTGCTTGTGAAATAGTAGAGATATGTTTCCGTGCTTGTGAAATAGTAGATATATGTTCCGTGCTCATGAAATAGTAGATATATGTATCTGTGCTTGTGAAATAGTAGAGATATGTTTCTGTGCTTGTGAAATAGTAGATAATTATGTATCTGTGCTTGTGAAATAGTAGAGATATGTTTATGTGCTTGTGAAATAGTAGATATATGTATCTGTGCTTGTGAAATAGTAGATATATGTTTCTGTGCTTGTGAAATAGTAAATATAAGTTTCTGTTTTTGTGAAATAGTAGAGATATATTTCTGTTCTTGTGAAATAGTAGATATACATTGTATGTTGCTTTGCTTGTGAAATAGTAGAGGTATGTTTCTGTTTAATAGAAGAGACATGTTTCTGTCGTTTCTGCCATGGTCAAATATTCCTTTATTCATAACACTCTTATAAAAAATGAGATAATAATATTCATATATTAATTCTTATATCTATATTCATGTGGTAAAGGATAAAGTAGAGAGGGAACCAGTTTTCTGGACGCAGTATGTACCCCCGCACGCATGCACTCCCTCTGTGGGTGAGTCATGATATGTAACACTATTACAAAAATCTAATACGCATTTGCTTGTACCAGCCATCTTCTAGGCAAGGTATGTTTACACTATAAATGTGAACTGTGAGTGCGGCATCTAGGCCACATATATTTACACTATTAATATTCATGAGTGGTTCGTATAGGATTGCATTTCATCATACAGTAGAAAATGTCTTAAGAAACCATCTGAACGAGTACTTATGCGTCTGTAGGACATGTGATAGCTTAACCCTTCGCTTGCTATTCGCGTCAATATACCTATCTGTAAATAGTGAAGACCCAGATGAGACAACTCCTGCAGGAGCTGTCTCATCAGGGTCTGCACTATTTACAAATTGATTGTGCAACCAGTGCACTCCACAGCAGTGATTGCACAGCGAACTACGTGTACACAGTGAAGATATATGTAATTATATAACAGGGCATGGGTAAAGAAGGAGAAATGTATTTTAAAATTCAGCAATCGAAGGGTTAATACAGGACAAAAGGAATGCAGAGAACTCATATAGGAGCTTTCTTCATTCCTTTTGATTTGTATTAAACAACCAACTGCTTTGTAAGATTCATGTGTCCAATTAATATATTACTTAGACACATGAATCTTACAAAGCAGGTGGTTGTTTAATACAAGTCTTTGATGTCGCTTAAGACGGGTTCTACTGTATTAATAGAGCACTAGCTGTCTTCTAATAAAAACATGAAAAGAGATGCACTTCGCACGATGAGTGGGCAGTTGAGACTGCTGAGTCATGCAGATAGTTAGTACAATGTGTTATGACATTTAACCCATTCCTTCATAGGCTATTTTTAGATCCAACCTCTTTGAATAAATCTACCGAAAAGGAGCATTAACTAGAGAAAAGGAAAATTTTAGAATTTTAGTTTGAAACCATTGTGATAAACAGAGCATTTGCTCCTATAGGAGCAAATACTCTATTCATCACAATGGTTTCACAGTGGGTTTTAAGAAGTGACTACTACAGAGGAGGAAAGGGTTAAAGCGAATAAAATGTGCAAAACCTAAATGCTTATCAGAGCTGCCATACATTGTAACTAATATGCTGTTTGCGCTTCTCATGCAGGAAACAGTTCTGTGAAGGCCGTGTATGTATGTGTGAGCGAGCCCATCATTTATGCTTCTGGTGTTGCTTTTGTATGTCATTTCCTAACTATGTATGTGTGAGCGAGCACATCATTTATGCTTCTGGTGTTGATTTTGTATGTCATTACCTAACTTCCTGCTTGACTTCTGTTTTATTCGTGTCACTACATGTAAACCATTTTCTATTGGTACACACTTGCTTTCATCAATTTATACAATCAACAACTGTATTTTGTTTGTTATGTTTTGTGCATCTCTTTTCGTCTTTTGATAGGTTTGTACATTTGCTGTTCTTTATGTTCTGTATGTGGGGTTTCTTGCATGACTTATACATTTACTTTGGTTTCAATTTACAGTAAAACCTAAGACAGTTGGCAGCTTAATGCAGGATGAAAGTCGTACAGAGAGCTACTCTGGGAGCTTCCTACAATGCTTTCACCCTGCATTCATCAGCCACCTGCCTCAAAAGATTTGTATTCTCCTTTATTAAAATATCGAATCAACCAGGTTTTACTGTACTTCCAATATTAAAGTATTGATAAACACAATGTGTGTATCATAACAACTATAGTTACTTGCCTTTTGCTTTGTTCGTGACTCCAAGACCTTTGACCGTTTGGCCCCTTTCTCCCTGTATATCATTGGCGCCATCATGTAATACTGTTTCTTGATTGGCAGACCCTCCATCGAATTTAGATGTTTGATTACAGGAGGTGGGGACTTCTCCCTGGAGTTGATCGTCGGTAGTTTCACGATAAGGTGAGAACCTTAAATATTTTGAATACTGCATCGTCCTTAGTAATACTAAACGTATAATATATAATATTGCCCTTAACCCTTTATGGGCCCGTCACACCATGACGTTCTGGTCAGCGTTCTCTGGCGTTTGAGGAAACGTTGGTAGTCGCCCATGGTCGCTGGAATAGCGCCAGAAGAGCGTTGTGTGAACGCTTGTGAACGCTAGTGAACGTCGTTAATCGCCGGGAATCGGCGGAGAACGCTGGTCCGGAAAATTTTTTTTGAACATGCACAAAAGTTCTCACTGAGACCAGCGTTCTTCAACGTTTAATTTTAAACGCTGAAGAACGTTTAAGAACGTTAATGGAACGTTTTACTAACGTTCGATGAGCGTTGCACGCGTTCGGATATCGTTAGTCAGTCGTTACTCTAGCGTTACTTGGTTGTTACTAATCGTTTGCTTTGCAGTGAACGACTCAATGGCGACCTGTCAACGACCGCTGAACGGTCCCCTAGCGCACGCAGCGTGTGACTAAAGTCAAACGAACGTCAAAACGCTATTCTGTCGTTATTCACACGTTAGTCACACGCTCGTCTAACGTTCACAAATCGTTCGTGGTGCGCCAGTGGCACGTCAGCACACGCTAATGGTTTTCAGGGGTATCTTACTTGGTTGCTGTTACACGCTTCTCGCGCGTAAGACACACGCTAGTCATGCGTTAGGTACACGTTTATCACACGCCAGATGTGTCATCCTCTTTCTAGAACGCTCAAAAATTGAACGATTGAATCGTTCAGAGAACGTTGACCAGAACGTCCTGGTGTGACGGCCCCTTTAACAGTCAATGCGCAAAAATGCACCACGACAAATAGTGCAGTCTCAGATCAGACACCGCCTATTCAAGGCGGCGTCTGATCAGGGACTTCATTTGTTGTCTCAAACTCTATTTAAATACCTGTGCTTTATTCCTTTGAAATTTGCATTTATTTATCTCATTTCCTTATTTTACCGAATGATTTATCCAAAATTGGTTTGCAAACGACAATTAGAAATTTAGCGCCAAAATGGTTAATGATACTGGAGTTATGATATAGAGGATATTGTAAACATGAGTGGTCATTAAAAATTGTTTTTTTATGAAACGAGTTTACTATAACGAGCTATAACAATTGTAATATTCATTATAGTAAACGAGTTTCATGAAACAATTTGTAATGAACACGAACGTAAGATTCTTTTTATCTCAACCCTTAAAAAGTGCCATAATAGGTGAAACAGATTATATCTGACGGCTATTTCGTCCATTGTTTACAGCATAGTACAGCTGGATTTAAACTGCTCATTTGCATACAAAATGCACTGCCTCTATTGCACTCTCACACGGCAGATTATGTGATAAATGTTAAATATGGCATTGTCGTTAGTATTACTAGACTAAAGGTATGTTAGATACGGCATTATCCTTAGTTGTACTAAAGGTACATATTAAATACGATGTTGTCCTGAACGATACTGGGCCTATTATGTTAATATGGCATTGTCCGTAGTAATATTAGACTTATAATATGTTAAATATGGTATAAGTATGACGCAAAGACGCCCGTGAACCGGTTTAAACCCCAGTTGTGCTTTTGCCACTGACCGTTCGAAGGCGGTACTCTCTTGGTCACCATTGTGTTTGTTTGGTGTCATTGTCTTTGTGCTTGTGCGTTTGTTCCTGTTTGTGATTTTCGTCTCGTTTATTTGCGTGCCTGCGTGCCTGCGTGCGTGTATGTGTGTGATGCCTGTTTTCTGTCGGTTTATCGGTGGTGGTTGCGTTTTGTGTGTATCTTTTACTGCTTGACTTTACTACTTTTTCATTAGTAATGTTAGACATATAATATGTTAAATATGGCATTGTCCTTAGCAATGTTAGACTTATAATAATACTATGCTAAATATGATATCGTCCTTAGTAATGTTAGACTTCTCGTTTTTGTCGTACCCTTTACATGTATTACGTTTCTACAGTTACTCTCTTGCAGCATTATGCTTAACCTGTATTAAACTACTCTCTGCATTACACACCCATAATGAGACCTCTAAGTGATGGCATATAAGATAAATTATATACTATACATCATTCTACTGTTATATACAATGGTAAGCTAAATCGAGTTATTTTCAACATTATAGATCTAAGTTTCTTATTTGAGATATTTTATTGTTGTACTCAATAGAAAAATGTTTGCAAAATGTTATATCTCTTTGATACCAACATATAAAGTCGCATCAAATGAAAATGTATCGACAGGCGCTGATTTAGAGGGGCGGACCCGGCGTAGTACGCCCCCCCCCCCCCCCACAGACACACACTTTATTACCCAAACAAACCTTTTTGAGTCAATATTTTATATGTACATGTAGATGTAATAAAAATAAATAAATAAATGATTTAATCTGAGTTTTTAATGTTTCTCCCTACCCCATTACGCTCTTTTCAACATGTTTTAGTTTTACTATAGTGATGTCATCAAACTTAAAATCTACATCCATCCCCCTAATCTGAAATCCTGGATCTGCACCTGATCAGTGCATTCTTTGTCTTTTATATGTCCTCAAAATACTTCTAAAATGTGCTAAATATTAATGGCGATACCGAACGTTTTACTCTATCAATCTTGTATTCCGTAAATACAACTTGTATGGCCTTTAAAAACAGAACAGACCCAGACCAGGCGGTTCCTGAAGTAACCGTTTTGTAAGAATTTGTCTGTTTGCGTATGGAATTACATAGATTTGCTTGTACAGTTTTTACCATGGCTAAACATTTTCTTGTAACAATGCCACAACATATTAAGATAATTAATAGATACATTATTTCTTACATGGATATTATGCTGTAAACGTTTAGATAAAACATATCGATTTGATATAATTATGTATTTATTTTAACGTACCTGAGAATCGCGGTGATGGTTTCCGCGTTTTCGTAGCCTTGAACAGTGTTGACTGTTGTTTGGCCGCTGGTACCCGGCCGTGTTCCATGACGTAATTGTTGGAATATGGCTGCGGTGGGGTAATTGAGCGTTTTGACGAACGTGATTGTTTCAGGATCTCCCTCTCCCGCTTTTGCTGGCGACCAGACACTCCCTAGAAATTACATTCGGATGGATTTAACCTTCTGCTAAATGCATATTCATGTAAAACATATTACTTCTAAAAAGCACGTGAAAACGGGAAAGTTTTGACATGTCAAAAGCTGTAGATATACAACTGTAGAACAGAGCAGACCCTGGTCAGACGGCTACTACTAGAGCCGTCTGATATTTGTCTACTCTTTTTGTATTGGTGGCGTTAAAATGCGTGTTCGTGGATTAAAGGATTAAAGTGCGTATACGGGCAGCTAAATAGCATACCATATGCACTATAAGATACATCGTCAAATATTTAGAGTTATAGGTATTGTATGCCACAATGCAAGTTTAGGAAACTATACTGGCTTCCAGTAAAAGTTCTTTATTTATTTTTAAACATATACCGGGCGCATGTACTGGACGGTGGTGTACCATCTATCGTTTTACAGTCGGTATAAAGTATACAGTTCATTAGTTTGATTGTTGGTACACTAGGGCCTCTTTTCCCCCATAACCTCTTTCCTGTTGTACATTTATGTATGAAATAATGACACCATGAATATTATATAGATCATTTTCATAATGGCATATGATCACAAGGCATTATGGCTCAGGCAGAAACTGTTGAATCAGTTCTATATCATACCATTAGCAAATAGAGCATATCTTGATCAGAGGGTTTCTGCAGAAGTCGTATGACCCGGGTCTATTCTATTTACAAATGCGTTAATAGGGCCTTGTATAAAGGAAAGGGTTAATTTAAATAAAGTTACACTTTTGAGCGAAAGCTAATATTTCATCATGCTTCATGTAGCGTCTATCACGAGCAACTTGGAGAAATATAATTAATTATAATTTTCACATTTTTCTCAAATATTTTGATTAATTCATAAATGAAAGTTGTCCTTCAAACAGTTCATATGATACTTAAACCTTTCAACACAATGCAACTTTAGAATGCCCCAACTATCGTCTGCTACAACTATAAAAGTACACTGTTCGTTCTACTCATTGAAAATCAATGTTTGCGTATTAAATAATGTGGAGTTACAATGTATATACGACGATCCATCGTGTTATTTAACCCTTTTCTTCATAAAAACAATTTTGCAAACAGAGCAAACCCAGATCAGACGGCCCATATATAGGAGCTGTCTGATAAGGGTCTGCTTTGTTTGTTTATAAAAGATACATAGAGTCTGCCATCGCTAAAAGTGCCTATGTCCCTATTCCATTTTAAAAATAATCTAATTAATATTCACTATGTCTGTGTTTCTTACATAAATATTCATAGAGTAAATATAGTCGGAATCTTACTTCATCTTTACGATTAAATTCTATATTTATTAACATAACATAACATAACATATTGTTTATTTCGGTTTAAGCATAACAGCTCATGACCATACAAACATACATGTATTCTGCATGCAACGAAAAAACGAGAAAAACGAGAAAAACATTAACATAAAGTACATGATGGATGTGAGAGTGTAACTCATTAACGTTACATATATAACTTAATTGTGATTATAAAGAGTTCATTAAAGTATCCCTGTATTTAAAACTCTTATAACAAATTTTGTTAATCTAGTGAGAATTGTTGTCTTATTACTACTTAACAGCTCAATTAGTTTAAACATGCTTGGTCGCTGCCAATAATATTTCTGAATATACTGTTTTCTAAAATTACCATATTTCGGACAAATTAATATGAAGTGATACTCATCTTCTATACTTCTATATCATTTAATGTGTAATAAGGGCATATTCTTTGGTTTATTTCTATATTCCTATGTCTACCTGTTTCAATTAGAAGTTTGTGTGACGATAATCTTATTTGAGCGATGGTATTTCGGTATTTGGGTATATGGAGCAAGGCTAGATAATCAGACCGCTCAAAATATGTTTTAAGTTCCTTATACATAGATAAAGATGTGCTTGAATTATCACTGTAACCGGTAATGTACATATCTTTTAATCGGGACTTAAGAATAGGAATAAATGATTTAAAACAAACTGATCCGGGAAAGACCCATATCTCCGCGAAACCTGAATTACACAGTAGATTACGTACTTTTGATGACCAATTTACAACTCCGTCGAATTCTTCTATCTCTCTCTCTCTCTTCTCTGCGTGTCAATTATTGATTTTAATATGCAATTGTCGTATTTTACAGAATAAAACGTTAACCAAAACTTGATTATTCTTACATGTCTATTTACATATAACGGAAACTGGCCTAATTCTGCATACAAAGACAGCGAATTGGTTGCTACTTTAACATTTAACAGCCATTTACAAAACTTTCTATGTATTCTTTCGATATTCTCAGCTTTCGCAAAACCCCAAACTTCACAGCTATAATTAAGGACAGGCAATACATATGCATCAAATATATTAAACATTATATCTATCGAGACTACGGTATCCTTTGTGATATTACAAAGTGCATGCATAGCTCTAAGTCCTTTGCCAGCCAATGTATTTGTTGCTTGCATAAAAGACCATCCGCATGAAACTACTAAACCAAGATAATTAAAACTGTTTGCAATTTCTATAATAGTTCCTGCATATGTTCAGTGGTTGTCCTGACCCAAAGTTCCCCCTTTTCTGAAAACAACAATCTTTGTTTTGTCTACATTTACAGTAAGGCCCCACTTGTTACAATACGATTCTAAATTGTTTAAAGACATTTGAAGGCCTTCTTTGGTATCTGAAAATATAACAGCATCATCGGCAAACGCCAAAAGGTATATAGACAACTGGTCAAAAGTTATACCAGAGTTAAGATCTTGCTGTAGGTGAAATTCAATATAATTCAGGAAAATAGAGAACATTATAGGCGAGGTTACTTCACCTTGCAATAATCCAACGTCGCTTTTGAAAAAGTCTGACAATGTATGCATGTGTTTAACGCACAATTTAATGAATTCGTACATAGATCGAATTATCGAAAACAATACATATTTATACTCACTTTCTAACAGTTTCTAATTCACTTACCCTGTCGCTTAAAATTGTTCTATCTGTGATAATATTTTTCTTTGTTCTTGCTAAGCCGACATCTCTTCTTCCCCGTTCGGACCTAGGAGTCAGGGTAAAAGATGTGGTTTTCTTCTGTAAAAAATGTTTAATGATTTAAGACCATTTGAGCTTATTATCATCTATTCTAAAACGGACATAACCAAACTATGTAGACTAACAATCGAAAGTTCCCGAAACGGTTTCCGATCAACGTCTTAATTGATTCTTTCAAATCCTTACAGGAACATTCTATCAATTGAAAAGTGATACATGTTGTAGATAGCACTAGATACTATAGGGTTTGTCCAGATAGAAATGCAGACAAACTAAAATTGGTTAAACAAAACACTTGCAAAACAGCTTGGAACCTGGTAAGAAGTCGAGAGCCTTCTCTGTATACTTAAGGAATGATTTATATCCAAATATAAGGTTTTGCCGTTACCAACATTTTCCCTGTTCATATGCAAATATCAGACTTAATGTAAAATATACTTTGTAGACAGAGGCCCAGATAAGATGTGTAAATTAAAACATTTTCAAGAATAACTTCTCTATTTCTCCGCAAAACCCTTTGTTGTGACTACTCTTTAGAATCGTCTCGAAGAGTACTTGACTACGCGCCTTTATCTGCTACTCTGTGTAGGTGTTATGTTTTTCCATTTTTTCTAGATTCTTATTCTTAAGTAGCGAAATCGTCATTTCTCCAATAAACTCTATGTTGCAATCACTCTTTAGAAGCGTCTCGAAGAGACGATTCTAAAGAGTGGTCGCAACATAGGGTTTGGTGGAGAAATAAAGACGTTATTATTGAAAATGTTTTGATTTTCGCATCTTATATGAAGCTCTGTATATTATATAGATTATACTAAAATCTCTTATACTAAAATAAGCCTTAACTCCGCTAATTGCGGATATATTCTCATTTGCAAGCAGTTTGTATCCAGATGAGACACCGAGTAACTATTGGTCAATATTTTCTCAAAAGCTTATGTCATCAAACTTATTCAATTGTTGCTCAAAAGCTTGATCGAATCGTAAGTGATAAACATTGTACCAAATCCAAATTGAGCATGCATTATGGTTTGACAGAGGGATACACCTTAATCTGCAAGACATGCTTCTTGTCTAAAAAATAAGTTACATATTATCATACTTTGTCGGTAAAATTTATTGATACGTTTCTTTCTATCATTTCCATTAACCATTTCCCTTTTCAATATTTATGTAAGAAATAATAACATAATGAGCATTTATTTGCTGCATTTTTATAATATTTATTTTTTTCCTGGAAAAAAGTTTGCTTTGACAGAACTGCAAAGAACCAGATTAATATTGTGTCAAAAGCAAACAGAGCATGAGCTGGTCCCAGGCGGTTTCTATAGGAGCCGTCTGGTCTGGGTCTACTCTGTTTGCAAAAGCGTGAAAAGACGTTTGTATGAAGGAAAGGGTTTACCCTTTACCCCATGAATATCCATCGACCCCTCCCATTATGAACGTGTACTGGTTATTTTTGCACATACATGTAGCTGTATAAAACAAGTGAAAACATGGTTATGCTAATCAGATCTAAGATGTTCTATAATCAAACAGAGCAGACCCCAGTCAAACATCTCCTACAGGAGCGGTCTGGTCGGGGTCTGCTCTGCGGTCTGGTCGGGGTCTGCTCTGTTTGCATACGTGTCAAGGGTATCAAAATGCGTCTC
Source organism: Azorinus chamasolen (assembly GCA_963576725.1). Taxonomy (NCBI): domain Eukaryota; kingdom Metazoa; phylum Mollusca; class Bivalvia; order Cardiida; family Solecurtidae; genus Azorinus; species Azorinus chamasolen. The sequence goes on along the minus strand of OY755253.1, from coordinate 27,176,424 downwards.
TATTTAGTCAAATACTAACCCTTTACTCCATAGATACGCATTTCTACGCCTTTGCAAACAGAGTAGACCCAGAACAGACGGTTTCTATAGGAGCCGTCTGATCAGGGTCTGTTCTGTTTGCTATTGGTATAATATAAGTCTGCAGATTCTGTCAATGCTAAAGATTCCTGTGTTCATATGCTAGTATCTCAATTAATCTAATAAATATTCACGAATTCATTATTTATTACATGAATAAGGTTAACGCAACTGCAGTGTTTTGCTGAAACAATGCATTATATGTACCTTATTGGCCTGTGCCTTCTTGTCCATCTTTACTCTCTTTCCCTCAGGTGGCCCCTGTATCTTTATTGACGCCATTTTCACATGCGCAGCTTCTTTATCACGTGACTCTTCATTTATGAATAGGTCATTATTATGACTATCTTCTTCGTCAATTCCATTTCTTCCAAAATCATCTGATATGTTTATGAGATTGTTTACACCTTGGTCAACGATACCGTGACTAGCATCATTGTTTATAACATTAGAATCATGCTCATTGTGTCTTTCATCTTTGGTTTCATAGTCGTTATAGCTCTGATTAGCTGTTCCGTTGTCATATTGATCAAAAACGTCTTCCTTGTTATGGTTGCTTCCGATGTTTCGCAATTCGTCTTCAGTTTGCTCTCTGTTCCAATTCTGTTCTTCGTTAAATGACTGGTTGCCATCGTGGTTCTCAGAGTCATCTGTGTAACAATGGGTCAATATTAAATTGTGTTTATAAAAAACATATTATGTCGGTGTTGTGTCAAATAAGTCTGTGTTCACGATATCTCGAACTTCAAGGGACAACACAAATTAGTTCGAGATAACAGAAGTTCGAGTTATCCGCTTTCTAATCTGAACAATTTTTTTAGTTCACAGGTCAATACAGGTCTAACGTAATGCTGAAAGCTCCTGTAGGAGCATTACTTTAGACCTGTATTAAACTGTCACATGTGTTTCTAGTGATGCATTTTAGAGCAACTCTGTATTGTAAGTTTTGAAAGGACTGAACGTTTTGTTAGAGAAACCCCGAGTTCGAGTTATCCAATTACGAGATATCGATGTTCAACTGTACACATGTAAAACGTTGGTAGAGATTGCTTTTGAATAGTAAGGAATCTAGTACAAAAATAAGGAATCTAAGTAACAAAATCATTTTCAGTACATGTTATCTATGTTTTTATTAACACTAATTTGGTGATTGGATAATTTATATTTAAACAAAATAATGATTAATAAAGGGAAACGCCCATATAGTTTTTCAGCTTACTGTTATAATTTGTGAGCCATTGATATTCTTTTAACCCTTCGCTTGCTATTCACGTCAATATACCTACCTGTAAATAGTGAAGACCCAGATGAGACAGCTCATGCAGGAGCTATCTCATCAGGGTCTGCACTATTTACAAGTTGATTGTGCAACCAGTGCACTCCACAACAGTGATTGCACAGCGAAATACGTGTACACAGTGAAGATATATATACTTATACAACAGGGCATGGGCAAAGAAGGAGAAATGTTTTTTAGAATTCAGCAAGAGAAGGGTTAAGACTTCAAATGTTTTGTAACAACTGATTTGTATATGAAATCATTAGCATACATATGTAAACAAAACATTACTTTGATTTTTGTTTCATTTACTTTAACTCTTCGCTTGCTGAACAAGTACAAGTACAAGTATTATTTCGCTGTGCAATCACTGCTGTGGAGTGCACTGGTTGCACAATCAACTTGTAAATAGTGCAGACCCTGATGAGACAGCTCCTGCAGGAGCTGTCTCATCTGGGTCTCCACTATTTACAGGTAGGTATATTGACGTGAATAGCAAGCGAAGGGTTAAAACATGGTTTTGCCTGTTGTGTGTTTTTTCTATTAGACACTACAAATAAAAAATCGTGCGCCTACCATGTCCTACGTCATTTCCTGTTTGATCTGCATCGCCATCTGTCTGCTCTGCTGTACCATCGGTAGATCCGTACGTGGGTTGTTCAGTCATCCCGGGTTCTTTCCCTTGTTTCCCTTCTACCTAGAGTTACCGCTTTCCCTGTTCAATATTCATGTGAGAAATGATGAAAATATTAGGTCAATTTTTATAATGTAAATGTCAATGGATTGTTTTGCTTTGACAAAAACTGTAGAATCAAATCTATATAATGTCAAAAGCAAACAGAGTAGACCCAGATAAGACGGCTCCTATCTGGGTCTACTCCGTTTGTGAATGAGTGAAAAGGCGTTTATATGAAGGAGAGGGTTATCCAGTATCAGTTACATGGTGTTGGGAACAAATAAGAACTGTTCTCTGTTAAAATTGTTTGCATAGTTCCCGTACTGTGTCTAGTCAGGGTCTGCACTGTTTGTCACTGCAGTATCAGACCTGTATAGTTCCATAAACAAACAGAGCAGAACCTGATCAGACGTCTCCTACAAGAGTCGCCTGATCTGGCTCTACTCTGTTTGCAAAGACTTAAAAAACGCATAAACAGTATAACCTCTCTATAACGACCACTAAATTGTGTTAATTAGTTGGTATTTGGGACAGGTGGCTGCTTAAAGCGTTCTGTTTTACTTTCACCTTGCTTTAAGCATCCACCTGCCTTTAACACACGATACTTGATGTAATTTAGTGGTCGTTATTGAGAGGTTTTACTGTATATACATGTACTGAGAAACGGGTCTTCTTTATGTGGTTTTCTTTACATCTACTAGTAAACGTGTACCTCTCTAAAAACCGGACTTCCAATTTAGTATACATATCGGTCTTGTAGACAGGTGGAAGCTTAATTCAGAGTGAAAGTCATGCAGAAAGACATGACTTTCATCCTATATTAAGAAGCCACCTTTCTAAAAGTATTTTACTGTATATTCATGTACGAAATGACAACCGCAAGAGCATCTGAATTAGCTGACGTTTAACCCTTTCCCTGTTTTTAAATTTCAATATGTACCGAATATTCATGGACAAAATAGTTATACATGTAATGAAATATGGAAGGTGGAGTATTATAACCATTTTTGAAAGTAAAGAAACAGATCTTTCAAATTTCATTAGCAAACAGAAGAGACTCTGGCCAGACTGCTCCTGGGTCCACTCTGTTTGCAGATGCGTGAAAAACACGTTTATAAGAAGGAAAGGGCGAACCCTTCAGAACCATGAAGATGGCCCTATAGAATTGGGTTCTTTTAACCATTTCCTTAATGTACATTTATGCATAAAGTGTCACTTCACTGCATGAACATTCAATGACATCATCTTATAAGGCAAACATTTACATGGGTACTGTAAAACCCCGCTAATGCGACCACCTAAAAGAGGTATAATTATGGGTGCTAGATGCAGGTGGTAGCTTAATGCAGGACAAAAGTAATGCAGAAAGCTCCTCTAGGAGGAGCTTTCTGCATTACTTTTGTCCTGCATTAAGCAACCACCTGCTTATAAAGACACCCATGTTTATTAAGTGGTCGCATTAGAGGGGTTCTACTGTAGTATCATATCTATATAATTGTATAAGCAAACAGAGCAGACCCGGATCAGACAGCTCATACAGAAAACGTATGGTCTGGGTCTACTTTGTTCGCAAAGACGTGAAAATGTGTTTGTATGAATGAAAGGGATAATTAACCCTTTACTCCATACTTACGCCTTTGCAAAAAGAGTAAACCCAAACAAAAGCATAATTACTTGAATAGCTCTGATCTAATAGTTCAACCACTAAGGGCCTTTTTCAAATATTTATGTATTATATTAATTTCCTTTTTGGAATATTTTCTTCATTCCAACTCAGATGGTCCCTGTAAGAACACTCTGATCAGGGTTTGCTCTTTTTGCCTATGCTTTTTTTTAAATCTGATTCAAAACGGGAATTTTGGCCATGGCAGAATCTGCATAATCAGGTCTGTGTAATTTCATACACAAACAGAACGGATCCTGATCAGACGACTCCTACATCAGCCTTCTGAATGGGTACAGTTATGGTAGAAAATGCGTAAATCGGCGTATATACGGAGTAACGGGTTCAAGCTTTGTCTCATGGTTTTCATAAGCAAAAACATAGATCATACGAAGCCCCTAATATACAATTTATACATCTAAATCGAAATATGGATTAGGAAATAAAACGCTTTCACAGTGAGACTCGCCGCCATTACTATAACAAACTTACCTCTAACATTCAAAACCCGACTGACGTCGTCTGCGTCAAAACTGTCGTCTGCTGCATAGTTGAAATACGCATCACCGTTATGTATATTTGTATAAATCTAAATCTCAATTATAAATACTAAATTTCATGTTCCCCAGTATGTATTGTGTATCAGACTTGATTCCAAACTGAGTGAAAATCCAACTACACTGTAAACGAAACTATGCTAAAGACTGGCTATATCAAGTTTCATAGAAATCAGCAGAGAAAAACCACTCTAAGACGGGCGTTACATTCAGCCCTTCAAACAGGTGGCAGCTTAATGCTGGTTGAACGTCATGCAGAAAGCTCCTTTGGGAGCTTTCTGCATGACGTTCATCCTGCATTAAGCAGCCACGTGCATAAAATACTTAAAATGTTCTTTAATAAAATTCCGGTTTACAGGGAGTCTACTGTATATAAATTTTACCGTCGCTGCTGATTAAGACACCCTTTCATTACGCACAATAATAGAAACAATGGACATGCCACGATCGAGTGATTAACACACTTATCACTTAACCCGCTGTGACAAAAATAATGTCTGCTCAAATTTGGATCTCATTCAAATTTTGAATACTTCCGATTCGATCAAGCTTTTGAGAAACTATTGACAGAGTGTAAAACAGATTGGATCCTGATGAGACGTCGAGTTACTCGGCGTCTCATCAGGATCCAAGCTGTTTGAAAATACGAGTCAGGTCGTGTATAATGAGATAAGCGTAAACTTGTTATAAAACTGTTGTCTGCTCTCTCTCGTCCGTTTCATTTTTGAATAGCATGGGGATCGAGTAGTATTCAGATACTATTGCCCGGATGACAAATAAAGTTCACCCAGATTTTAAGCAGTGTCATATCTGGATCTCGTCTGTTTCGAATGCCAACCACGCCGTCATTAATCACAGAACAGTTATCAATATTTATTGTTGTAGCTTTGACGACATAATACTTAGCCGGGTATATTAGTGCAGTTTTTATTCGTACATTTTCACTGCCAGCGGCGAACCATGCTTATCGGTTTTTTTATAAACAGTTTGGATCCGGATGAGACACTGAGTAAAATGAAGGAGAATATACAATATTGCAGGTGACAACACTTGACAATGAAAGTGTTGAGTCATAGGTATAGGGACTCACAGACATGGATTCATTGACAACACTTGACAATGAAAGTGTTGAGTCATAGGTATACGGACTCACAGACATGGATTCATTGACAACACTTGACAATGAAAGTGTTGAGTCATAGGTATAGGGACTCACAGACATGGATTCATTGATTACCTGCTTAACCCTTTCCCTCATATAAACTCCATTTCACGAATTTGCAAACAGGGTAGACCCATATCAGACAGCTCCTGTAGGAGCTGTCTGATATGGGTCTACTCTGTTTGCTTAAGGCACGATATAGATCTGATTTAATATAACATCTGTCAGGGCGAAAAATATCCTGTGTTCAGCAGATGTCATTATAAAACAAATAATCTAATCAATATTCATGATGTCATTATTTCTTACATGAATATTGAACAGATAAAGTGTTAAGTCATCATGGTTTATTAATACCGTGTAAATATGAAGGGATGTGAGACCATGCATCGGAAGAGTGAAGGGACGCCATAAGCCGTGTCACAGGCCACGCTCGGACGTGTGGTTTCAATATCAGCCGACCCATTTCTAACGCAATCTCCTGACTATATAAGAACTACAGTTGAACTTCGATATCTCGAATATCATGGGACCATACAAATTATTTCGAGATAACAGATGTTCGAGTCATCCGATTTATGATATCACCAATATCTCAAGCTCACAGCTTAATGCACGTCTAAAGTAATGCTGACAGCTCCTGTAGGAGCTTTCAGCATTACTTTAGATCTGCATTAAGCTGTCACATATGTTTCTAGACATCTGCCTAGACATCTGAAAGCAAGGTGTAACTACTGGACACGCAATTGCGATATGGGAGTGAATACTCATGAAAAATATACTAACATCATTAATATCAAGAAGTGGTTTTTGTAATTGTACATGAACAAATGATATATTTGGCATGGCCTTTGTTGAGAAACAAATATTTATTTTTAATGAGCAAATAGAGCATATCCTGATCAGACGGTACAGGAACCGTCTGATCTGGATCTACTCTGTTTGCAAAATCGTTAAAATGTGTTTCTACCAGTTAAATGGTTTAAACATAAAAATTGATTACCCGGCACTAGTGTAAACAAAAGGTAACATGATACATGTATTTCTCTCTGGAATTTTTCATATTCCAATTCGCTAACTTGACAGCTGAGGGCTCTATATACTCTTATGATAGAACGGATACCAGTCTTGCATATTGACAGCTGAGCGCTCTACATATTCCCATGATAGAACGGGCACCATTCTTGCATATTGAACCTGATATGGAGACAATATCGGCATGCGACAGAATTCCCCTGTGGCTGCGTTTGATGAAGTTAATTGTTATCTGATTTAACAGTTAAATGGCACCCCGCGTAGTACAAATAATGAGCACACAATTCTGCAAACATTTACAATAAGCTCCGTCTAAACGGGACGTTCAATTTTAGTATACATTTTAGTGTTTGAGACAGGCGGCAGCTTAATCCAGGACGAACGTCATGCAGAAAGCTCCTCTAGGAGCTTTCTGCATGACGTCCACCCCGCATTGAGCAGCCACCTGCCTTAAAGTATCTAAATTCTTCTCTACTAGAATCCCAGTATAGAGAGGTTATTCTGTATTGGAAATCTGTAAACTCCAATCCATCTCTTAGCATGCTAGGTGTGCTTCATTACACCCTTTATCTGTTCAATATTCATGTAGAAACAATGTCATCATGAATATTTATTAGCTGAAGCATTATTAAGTTCAACGGAACTGTTTCTTTGGACAAAAATTGTGAAATCAGATCTTTATATTGGTATAAACCAACAGAGCAGACCCTGGTCAGACGGCTTCTATAGGAGCCGTCTGAACTTTGTCTACTCTGTTTGCAAAAGCTTGACAAAAGGCGTTTAATTGATGGTTAATGATTTAAATGGCATACCGCTTTTTGACGCCTTTGCAAACAGAGTAGATCAAGATCAAACGTATATTGCATGAACTGCCTGGTCAGAACGAATGATAAATAGATCTGATTCTACAGTTCTCCCTAAAGCCCAAACTCTCCGTTTACTTATGGAATTTTATAGATCTGATTTTATATTTCTCCCTAAAGCCCAAACTCTCCTGTTTACTTATGGAATCTTATAGATCTGATTTTATAGTTCTCCCTAAAGCCCAAACTCTCCGTTTACTTGTGGACTTTTATAGATCTGATTTTACAGTTCTCCTAAAGCCCAAACTCTCCTGTTTAGAGAGGTATAGAGAGGTTGTACTGTATCCTATTCTATAATCCAGAAACATTACCTCATAGGCTATTTTTTGATAGGCCTCTTTGAATAAATCTACCGAAAAGGAGGATTAACTAAAGAAAATGAAAACTTTAGAATTTTGTAGTTTGAAACCATTGTGGTAAATAGAGCATTTGCTCCTATAGAAGCAAATGCTCTATTTTTCGCAATGGTTTCACAAAGTGACTTTTACAGAGTCGTCAAAAGTTATCATTATGAGGGAATGGGTTAAACTGTAGTTTCAGAAAGTGACAAACGTCGTCAGTATCAGGGAATGGGCTAAACTGGTTGATATCTCTGTCGACTCGTTGTAAAATGAAATAGAATAACATTCTACTTTTAAAAGATAATTGAGGAGACAAGTTTTCGCACAACCCAAATTTTCCTGTTTATTTTTATTGCACTGACATTTAGATATCTGTGACGGAGGCGCCTTCCAACGCTGGGGCCGTCTGATCTATTGAAAGGAGCATTTACCAGCAACAGGGATTATTTTCAGATTTGAATGCTTATTAAACCAATGCGATTTGCCCCAATGGAGCACATGTTCTATTTATCGCAATGGATTCAAAAATTACTTTTACAGAGGTGTCAAAAACCGTCAGTAGGAGGAAAGACTTTAACAAGGCTAACATATATATAGTCCTTTGAAAACGAAACATTTTTTCTGGAAAAATTGTAGACTTCTTTAATATCTAAAACATATATTCCATCTATTTTTTCTCGTTTCTAAACAGAATACAGTAAAACCTCTCTATAGCGGCCACCAAATTACATCAAGTGTTTTATGTTAAAGGCAGGTGGCTGCTTAAAACAAGGTGAAAGTAAAACAGAACGCTCCTATAGGAGCGTTCTGTTTTACTTTCACCTCGCTTAAAGCAACCACCTGCCCTCAATACAAACTAACTAACACAATTTAGTGGCCGTTATAGAGAGGGTTTACTGAAACCTTTTTAGATCCTGGTGAGTCACCGAGTCACACGACGTCTAATCTGGATCCAATCTGTTTACACACATTATCACGAATATCACTGAGAATGATGCAAGAATTGTGATATTGAAGAAATACAGAAACTATAGATAGCGCTAATTGTGGTTGATATCACCTCGTTTGTTTGTGATAAGGATAGAATTGTATTATGCCATTGTTTTCCCGGTACTATATTGGAGTTTTATTAGCTGATGTGTTTAGATAAATCTTTAAAAAATCAGGTTGTAAATTGTTTAAAGCTCTATGGCGCCATCTGGCATTTTTGACATTCTCCTACTTTCAGAAATTACTGTATTCCATCTATACGCTTTTCAACCCTTTATGCCATGAATATTCATCTAAAAATAATGACATTATGAACATTAACTTGATGAATTTGTACACAAGAATGCTTAGTCATGGCAGTAATGGTAGAATCCACAGTAAATCGATGTCTCAACCACAGAATATCGATAAATAACCCACAGTAACTCGATGCCTCAACCACATTACCTCGATGTCTCAACCACAGTAGCTCGATGTCTGAACCACAGTAGCTCGATGCCTCAACTACAATAGCCCGATGTCTCAACCACAGTAACTCGATGTCTCAACTACAGTACCTCGATGTTTCAACCACAGTAGTCCAATGTCTAAACCACAGTAGCTCGATGTCACGACCACAGATACTCGATATCTCAATCACATTGTCTAAAACGCAGTAACTCAATCTGTCAAATACAGTACCTCGATGTCTCAACCACAGTAGCTCGATGTCTCAACCACAGAAACTCAATGTTTCAAGCAAAGTAACTCGATGTCTCAACCACAGTAACTGGATATATCAATCAAAGTAACTCGATGTCTTAATCACAATAACTCGATGTCTCAATCGAAGTAACTCAATGTCTCAACTACAGTAACTCGATGTCTCAAATATAGTAACTAGATGACTCAACCACACATTAGCTCGATGTCTAAAGCATAGTAACTCGATGCCTCAACCAAAGTAGCTCGAAGTATTAACCAGTTCCAAACGTTACATACACTGAAGAAAGAGTCCGTTTTAGAATTTACCTTTACTCCATATAAACGCCTATCTAAGTGCTTTGCAGACAGTGTAGACCCAGATCAGATGTTTCCGTAGGAGCTTCAGACAAGGATCTGCTCTATTTGCCTATAAAAATACATAGATCTGATTCTACAGTTTCTGCTTTGGCAAAATAGTCATGTGTTAATAATCTAATCTAATTAATAACATGATGTCATTAATTCTTACATGAGTATTCATGGAGTATGGAGTTAAAGCCTGTCTCACACAGAACACACGGCTTATACGGTTGGCCATCCGTGTAAACCGTACATACAACCGAACCAACCGTGGCCTTATCCGAGTTACACTCGGGCCATTCGAGTGTATCCGTGAAAGCCGTGTATGATTTTTAAAACTTTTAAAAAAACTGACACGGGTGCCATGTCCGTGTATAATCGTATAAGCGATCGTACAAGACCGTGAGAGACCGTGTGAGACCGTACGAGACCGTATATACAACCGCACATGAAGTCCACTCCACGAGTGAGCTCAACCGTGTCAATATCGTATATAAATCGTATGGAATCGTGTGAAACCGTTCCCAAGTCCTACATCCAACACCCGGATTAACACTCGAATGTCACACGATCACCGTACGATTCACACGAGTGTACACGCGGTTTTATACGATCGCCATATGACCAATACGGTTTCATACGATCGCCATACGACCAATACGGTTCAAGTACGAATTATACATGGTCAAGTACGACTCATGTACATGTACAGAGTATCATATTGACCAAACATGACCCTTCTGTTGAGCCATTCTCTTGTCCAAACTTGTCTCCTTCTTCTTCTCCTTCTGTTGACTTGTTCTTATCTCCCCTCACGCCTTCTGGCCAAAATAATCTCAATGTCTATTAGTCTTATCATGATTTCTAATTCCCTTATTCTGTCATCTGCCATTTTCCTATACTTCTCTGTTGAAAGTTCGAAAATTTATGAAGCCAAGCCATCAAAACGAGTCAATTTATATCAAAACATATACATGTACGAATGTGTGATAATTCGAGCATAACTCGAACAAAAGTCGGTGGGACCGTATGTAAACCCTGTAAATGTCCAGTTAATCGAGTAAAAGTCGTGTTTAATCGTACTAGGCCGTAACAGACCGTACTAGACCGTACTTGGAACCGTACAACAATCGTATGAATCGTATGAAAATCGTTTTGCAAATCGTGTTCAAACCGTGACAAACCTTGCTTGACCGAGTATATCCGTGCTTTGTTCGTACATACTCATGCTACATTCGAGTCTAAATCGTACCAACTCATCCCCAGGCATGGTTGGAGCTCAATACTCGTACCAGTCAACCCGTGTATAACCGAGTATACCGTATTGGAACCGTGTGCCCAACCGTGTTCTGTGTGAGACAGGCTTAAAGCAGACGACAATAACTTGTTCGCGCGTGCTATTTTCATGCAGCATGGCGAACTAATTAATAATTTCCGTCTTTAACCCTGTACTCCATAAACGTGCCTTTCTATGACTTTGCAAACAGTGTAGACCCAAATCAGAGTATGCTCTGTTTGTTTGGAATGATATAGATGTGATTCTATAGTTTCTACTTTGGCAAACATTTCATGTGTTTATATGCCATTTTGAAAATTAATCTAATTAGTATTCATGCCGCCATTATTATTATATACATATTCATGGAGTAGAGGTCCCACAAAAGCCGTCTGATCAGGATCTGCTCTGTTTGCTAATGAAATTTGATAGATCTATTACTTTAATTTCTAAACTGGCTACAATGTTCCATCATCCATATTTCATTATAACAAGTTTGTCCATAGCTATTCAGTAGGTACTGAAGTTTTGAATAACTATAGAACAGGGAAATGGTTAACCCTTCGCCTGCTATTCACGTCAATATACCTACATGTAAATAGATGCAGGAGCTGTCTCATCAGGGTCTGCACTATTTACAAGTTGATTGTGCAACCAGTGCACTCCACAGCAGCGATTGCACAGCAAAGTACTTGTACACAGTAAAGATATGTGTAATTATACAACAGGGCATGGGTAAAGAAGGAGAAATGTATTTCAAAATTCAGCAAGAGAAGGGTTGAAGCAGACGACACTATTTGGCGGACGACAAAAATTTGTTCGCGCGTGCTATGTTCATGCAGCATGGCAATTTAATTTATCATATCCGTCTTTAAGCGTGACACTGAATATCAGAGACATTGATCTGTTCTATCGATCATTGAAACTGAACGCCCATATGACTTATAAGGAATTCATGAAACGTAGATTCGAGAAATCAATACAATGGATGATATAACTGCAGCCTGGCATAGCTTCAGTATGTAAGTGTCAATTGGAATAGCGAGACCAAAGGTGTTAGCAAGTGATTTACCAATTTGTTTTCAAGGTGGAAACCCAGGTGACAATTAGCTGACGTTAGGCACTCGCGTGCTGAAAGGTACTGATAGTTTTTCGTTCATAAACGCTTTGCTTATTGTATAGTATACATGCATTTCTGCTTGTTCAGTTGTACATGTATATCGTTTCTAAGGTAACAATGGCAAACATTATTCAGATATGTCTGAACTATTTTCGCGCCATATATAATGTCCGTCTGCAAACCGTGTCGTCTCTTTAAAGATTCATTTAGAGGACTTTCGATCAATTTCTTATCCAAAATGTATGTGGTGTGTCAAACAGTTTGGATCATGATAGGTCGCCGAGTTAATTGGCTTCTCATCTGGATCCAAACTTTTTGCAAAGGAAATCACATATTCGCCAAGTGCAGTTTTAATTCGTACATTTTCGCTGCCAATGGCGAACTAGTGAGTATCGTTGTTACAAACAGTTTGGATCCAGGTGAGACGTTTCGGTAAAATGAAGGAAAGGTCAAAGATGAAATATGATACAGGCTACAGTAAAACCTCTCTATAACGGCCACTAAATTGTGTTAATTAGTTGGTATTTAGGGCATGTGGCTGCTTAAAGCAAGGTGAAGGTAAAACAGAACGCTCCTATAGGAGCGTTCTGTTTTACTTTCATCTTGCTTTAAGCAGCCACCTGCCTTTTACACAAAATACTTTATGTAATTTAGTGGTCGTTATAGAGAGGTTTTTACTGTACACACTTCTTCTTCTTATGAAATACAACACTCTCTCAACTTTGAGAATTATGTGTTGGCGCCTAATTTAGAAAAACTTTAGTTCAATAACAGCGTGAATGCTGAACTAGTTAAAAATAAAACTATATACAAGATGTATAGGTCTAGTTATTAAGTATCGGTATTAGGACAGCCACAGGAACTAAAGACTTAAATGCATCGACTGTGGCTGCCGACTGTACAGAGACTGGGAGGAGATTCCACTGGTTTACTGTTCTAGGATAAAACGAATATTTGTAGGTGTCTTTTGTTGCTGCTATATGTTTGTATGAGTAAGTGTTGCCATGTCTGGTTCTTTTATCTGGTGTTTGAAGTAGATTTTCTGGTGGTCTGATGGCCACCACATTATGGATGATTTTATAAAACATAATAAGTCTTGCTCTAGTTCTTCTAATTTCTAAAGTAGGCCAGTTGAGGTTATGTAACATGTTAGAAACAGAGCTAGTATTGTGGTAGCGGTTAGAAACGAACCTTGCTGCACGTCTTTGCACTTTTTCAATTTGGTTTATATGAGAGTTTGTATGAGGGTCTCAGACAGTTGAAGAATATTCTAATTTCGGCCTTATGAGTGCTTTATACGCATGATCTTTTGCTTTAACAGAGTTTATTTTCAAGTTTCGTTTTAGAAATCCAAGTTTGGTTGGCTTTATTTGTAATGTTGTTATATGCTTGTCCCATTTAAGGTTGTTTTGCAGAGTGATACCTAAATATTTAGCCTGATCAACTCTTTCGAGCGTATGTGAGTGGAGCGTGTATGTAAATTCAACTGGTTTGCGTTTTTGTGTGATTGAGAGTACATTACATTTGTCTGGATGGAAGTGCATAAGCCAGTCTTGTTCCCACTGTGCTGCAGCGATGTAATTTAGTGGCCGTTATAGAGAGGTTTCACTGTATACAGCCTACAATCCTCAGCAGGGGAAGAGTTCAGCCATAGGTATAGGGACTCACAGGCATCGATTCAGTTCTTACCTGCTTAACCCTTTCCTTCATATAAATGACTTTTCGTGCCTTTGAAAACAGAGTAGACCCAGACCAGACGGCTCCTCTGAACTCTTTTCGTGCCACATAGTGTTCGTCTGCAAACAATATCGTCTGTTTGAAGATTCACGGTGGATTTTCCTTCAAGTTCTTCTCCAAAATGTATGTATCTTTCAAACAGTTTGGATCCTGATGAGACGCCGAGTTACTCGGCGTCTCAACTTGATCCAAACTGTTTGCAAAGGTAATCACACATTCGTCCATTGCAACATTTCTCGTAAGTCGCTTTCCAGTGACTTTGTCGACGAAAGAGCTAAATGTAAGATTGTATAGATATTTCACAACCTGATATAAGCCATTCCCTCATAGTGACACCTCTGTAAAGTCACTTTGCTAAAAGTTTCCTTTTCTCTATAAACTGCTCCTTTTCGGTAGATTTATTCAAAGAGGTGAGAATAGTAAAAATAAGGTTTAAAGCAAATGGTAGCTTAATGCAGGACAAAAGCTCCCAAATGTTGACTAACGTCCGTTTCTGCTCACTATGTGCAAATTGGACGCCCCAGAGATAAGCGAGGGGATACAAAGAAACCCGGGTGCGATGGCCTACGCTCATTGTAGACAGCGTTGTTCTTGTTCTTTAAGATCCCCTGTGTAAAGAGCTTTCTGTGTGTATACATGTGTGTTTAAATACTGTGACATTTAGTAGGTAATATAGCACGGACCATAAAAAACTTTTCTGCTTTATGTTTGTCTTTTTTTCCACATCATCGTGTTGTTTCCGTGATAGGACTGAGCTCGAAGGGAAGATAGAAAACATGACTAAATATGGTCCTCCGCTGGCTCCTATCTGTTTAAATTGTAACCATGAATTAGAATGCGGGAAAGAAATATACTGGCATTTTCGAAAAGCAAATTGTGTAGACCAAAATCATATAGGTCTTAAACTGTTACTCCATATATGGGCCTGTCTACGCATTTGCTAACAGAGAAGACCCATATCAGATAGCTTCTGTGGACATCACATATATCAGGTTTTATGATATTGTTGAAGATATGCGTTCATTGTAGGTACTTCCCCATTAACCCTTTTAAGGCTGAATGTTCAAATTTGAAAAAGTCACACCGTTGGCAAATGCGAGTCAGGTCGCCCGATTAGTCGAGGTACAGACCGATCAAACTCTGGGTCCATGCTTATAAAGCTTTTTAGTTGAGTCTGAATTTGTTCTCAAGCGTTTGATTGGTCAGATTTGAGCCTTTGCTCAAATCTGACCAATCAAAAACTTGAGAACGAACTCAGACTCAACTAAACAGTTTTTATAAGCATAGATACTGGGCACACGTAGTATTAAACCTTCCCTTTATATAAACGTGTTTTCGCGCACTTCCAAGCTGAGTAGACCAAGATCAGATGACTCATAAAGGAACCGTCTGATCTGGGTCTGAGTACTATATTGTTAGTGGAATTTGAAAGATGTTTCTTGACTTTCTAAAATGGCTACAACTTTCCACCTTCCATATTTCGTTATAACTATTTTGTCCGTGAATATTCAGTAGGTATTAAAATTTTGAATAACATAGAACAGGGAAAGGGTTAAAGTTGCTCTACCTGTCGATCTAAATGTATCTGATGCAATTACTTGCTGATCTAAATGTATCTGGTGCAATTACTGGCTGATCTAAATGTATCTGGTGCAATTACTGGCTGATCTAAATGTATCTGGTGCAATTACTGGCTGATCTAAATGTATCTGGTGCAATTACTGGCTGATCTAAATGTATCTGGTGCAATTACTTGCTGATCTAAATGTATCTGGTGCAATTACTTGCTGATCTATCTGGTGCAATTACTGGCTGATCTAAATGTATCTGATGCAATTACTTGCTGATCTAAATGTATCTGGTGCAATTACTGGCTGATCTAAATGTATCTGGTGCAATTACTTGCTGATCTAAATGTATCTGGTGCAATTACTTGCTGATCTAAATGTATCTGGTGCAATTACTGGCTGATCTAAATGTATCTGGTGCAATTACTTGCTGATCTAAATGTATCTGGTGCAATTACTGGCTGATCTAAATGTATCTGGTGCAATTACTGGCTGATCTAAATGTATCTGGTGCAATTACTGGCTGATCTAAATGTATCTGGTGCAATTACTTGCTGATCTAAATGTATCTGGTGCAATTACTTGCTGATCTAAATGTATCTGGTGCAATTACTTGCTGATCTAAATGTATCTGGTGCAAAACAGAGCAGTAAAGTTGAGTGGACTATTTACTAGAGAAAAGGAAAATGGTAGAATTGGTTAGGTTTGAAACCATTGTGAAAAATAGAACATCAATTTTACTCCTGTGGAGCACACAGTGGCTTCAAAAATTGACTTTTATTCGCAGAAGCGTCAAGAGAGGTCTATATGAGGAAATGACTTAGGTAAGATGTGTCTTCTGTTTGCAGCAGTCACCCGTGTCACGCCGTCACTGACGCAAGTATGGTGAAGCCGGGTGCACCCGTACTCAGCTGGATTTTCACGGCTATCGCTGCCGTCATCCTCATCCTGATGTTTACATTCTCTTTTATCCGGTTTCACCAGAGAAGACGAGTGAAACGAGCCAAGGAGGAGGAATATATAACTCGCTTAAAGATGATACTTCCCGGGTTTAGTTACAGGGAAATGAAGAAAACACAAGCAAGGTTAGATCTGGTTAAAGATTCACGATTATTCTTAACCCTTAGCCTGCTAAGCGCGTCCTAATTGTCATTTGCAAACAGCTTGGATCCAGATGAGACACCGAGTAACTCGGCGTCTCATCATGATCCAAGCTGTTTGACACTCTGTCAAAAGTATCTCAAAAGATTGAATGACTATGAAGTATGCGACAAAGGCAACAGGTCGGAGCTTAAAAATACCTCATTTTCATAGCAGGTTAAGAGTTAAGTAATTACCAACTTCATGTAACAGGTGTAACTTGTTAGGGGTGTCAGACTTGCACCTGGAGAATACAAATGAAGCAATTGTACAGTGAACCCTCATTATGCCCTCATTATGCCGCCATTCGTTACAATGGCACCCTCGTTATACCGGCAGTATACATTGAAACAAAATTACCTTAAGTCTTTGAAACAACCACTGAATAAAAAAGGTGCAATAACAATAAGACAGGTGATCGCTTAATGCAGAACACAAGAAGTGCAAAAAGCTCCCTTTGGGAGCTTTTTGCACTTCTTGTGTTTTGCATTTAGCGTTCACCTGCTGGTACTAGTATAAAACTGGCCACATGGTTCCTTTCATATTTAAACTCGTTATAACGACAACCTCCTTATACCAGCAAAATGTCTGGAAACAAACACCTCGGTTGTAACGAGGGTTGGCTGCATCTGAAGAGAATCCCTTGAGATAGTCTGTTATATTTACGTTATTTGACCACGGAACGTCGAATTAAACCCAAAATGAATTCATAAAATTCCAAAGTCCATTATTTGTTTATTT
This sequence comes from Azorinus chamasolen, assembly GCA_963576725.1. Taxonomy (NCBI): domain Eukaryota; kingdom Metazoa; phylum Mollusca; class Bivalvia; order Cardiida; family Solecurtidae; genus Azorinus; species Azorinus chamasolen. The sequence goes on along the minus strand of OY755253.1, from coordinate 27,159,154 downwards.
CTCCCCTTTGTTTGCCAATGTTTCGTACATAAATATAAAGCCTATTTTCTTCCCTTTGTTTTGCAAATGCATGACTGTATAAATCCTTAATGATATTCCACCAATGCATATCATTCAAATGAAGCGTAATAAAAAGGTCTCCAGACACCAGCTCCTTCTCCAGGATGGTGTTAAGTGTGTACATGGCACTTAATAGATTCTCTAGTGCGTGTCTTCTGACCCATGGTCATTCTCCGATTTGTTTGGTAATTTCCTTCTAGGCTGTTCTGCTCATTTTCTGTCTATTTTACAGTTTGACCGTGATTGATGAAATCTTGACGTTCACTTGTGATAGCAGTTTTTCTGAGTCAGATACTGTTGCCGAGTTTAACCAATTTTATGTCCAGTATCCCATAACCACTGGCACTTGATCGAAAAAGACTATAGTTTATTTATAGCAACTAGTACATTAAATACACTACTATGATATAACTATTATATTACGCGACTATAGTCTGTTTCGATCAAGTGCCAGTGCCCATAACCCATTCCCTCATATTGACGCCTTTTGACGCCTCTGTAAAAGTCACCTGTTTAAACCATTGTGATAAATAGAGCATTTGCTCCTATAGGAGCAAATGCTCTATATATCACAATGGTTTAAAACTACAAAATTCTTAAATTTTCCCTTTCTCTAGTTAATGCTCCTTTTCGGTAGATTTATTCACAGGGATTTGATCTAAAAATAGCCTATGAGGTAGTGGGTTAAAGTACACAGTGTAGATGCAGATAAGAGTTCTTCCTTCAGCCATACGACTAGGACATGTCTTCTGTTTGCTTAAACAATATATGTCATCGACTTCTACCAGCAAATACATATATATTCTTTGCTGTGCTCCCTCAACATAAAAATGGAACGAGCTCCAAGATAAGTTTCCTTAATATTATAGGGATAAATGGGGGTTAAGATCTCCAAGTTATCATCCTGATCGCCCAGCTCTGAATGGGTGACAAGTTAACCGTAGCTGGTTGGTCAAACTGAATCGTATTTCTATAATGCCGTTCACTCTTGTCGCCCATAAGAACCGGTACGTTGTGTGTATATGGCTTGTGGTTACAACTGGCAATCATCTGTGCTGTCTGTATTCTTCCTAAATCAGAAGATTTGGATGCGCAGTAAATTTTCTTTTCGACTAGACACTCGGTTTCCACGTTCTTCTGATGCACAATGCCACTGACGAACTTCGTGTAGTGCTCTGGAACAAACCTTGTATCCAGAGAATATCTTTGGTAGAGGTCCCAGTGCTCTTCTCCATCTCCTAAATTCTGCCAGGGATATACACTGGTCACGTGACTCACTTCAGTATTGGAATTGGTTGTTACATCGGTATCTGGGCCCTGTTGAAAGATCGCTTTCAGATCAGGCTGAACCCACAAACGATCCAACCCCAGATCACCAATGATGCCTTCATAATCACTCATTCGAAATATGTAATCATGTCCTCCGCCCGCTTGTCGAGACATCTGCATGTCTGAATATGCCAGCTCGAACTCCAAAGAGGTGCTTTCGCATATTGAATCCTGAAGGGAAAAATCATTTATATGACCAAAATCATACAACTGAATATTTTATACACTTTTTGGTCATTTTCGTTACTTTCACTCTTTTCTCCATAAACGTTACAAACAAAACAGACTTAGATAGACTGGATCCTGTAGGAACCGTCTGGTCGATCAAGGGATCTGCTCTGTTTGCTTACGGTATAATACAGATATAATTCTACAGTTGCCGTTATAAATAAATCTTCTCATATTAATACGCAAATATAGAAGGCCATTTAATTAATATTCATGGTGTAATTATTTCTTACATGAATATTTATGGAGTAAAATGTTAAACAAAATCCTTTCTTGCACATGGTTATATTGACATTCTCTTTGTCATATACAGTAGAATCCCCGGCTTATATCTCTTTTATGTGGACGCTTTAGAGAGCTTTTAGTGTATACAGAGCAACAGAAAAAAGTACATGCATTATTCAGGCTGGAAACACCACATACAAAACACACAGCCGCCCGAACAGCACCACGACAAAAACAATAAATGTACATGCATATCAAAAGACACAAAGAGACGCACACATAGACATAACAAAAAATATGCGTACTCAAGTTCTAAGTGTCCTTTCTCCACCAAACCGTGTGTTGCGACATGTGTGTTTGGTCACAACATATGGTTTCATTGGTTTGTTGGGGGGGAATAAGTCATTCTTGAAAATGTTTTAAATTTTTAATTTACATATCATATCAGAACCTCTGTTATAAATGCCTCTTATATACTACCAGTGAAACAGCTCACCGTGCTAGGTAGTGCTTTCCTCATTATCATCCATTTTTTAACCCTTCGCTTGCTATTCGCGTCAAATATACCTACCTGTAAATAGTGAAGACCCAGATGAGACAGCTCCTGCAGGAGCTGTCTCATCAGGGTCTGCACTATTTACAAGTTGATTGTGCAACCAGTGCACTCCACAGCAGTGAGTTCACAGCGAAATACTTGTAGACAGTGAAGATGCATGTAATTATACAACAGGACATGGGTAAAGAAGGAGAAATGTATTTTAAAATTCAGCAAACGAAGGGTTAACCCTCTACCAGAAAGAGGCGCATTCCCACGTCTTCGCAAACATAGTAGACCTAGATCAGACGGCTCTTGTAGGATAATACTGCTACTGCAGTTTCTGTCGTTCATAGTGCCATTACAAAATTTCAGCTAATTTATAGCCATACAGTCATTATTTCTTATATGAATACCTGTCAGACCTTAATTTTATCATGCAACGTCAGAAAATACAGTCACTTCCTACTAGCATAATATTTTCCACGTCGACGCTGTATTTTGTGAGGTACAGTGCATGTGTACTGACCCGACTGGAATGCAAGTTTGGTTCAGCCAATAGGAGGAAAACAGAAGGACGAAAAAGGCATAATTAAACATAAACATCAAATTAACACATTTTCCCACCTTTGTCTCAACTATCTGTCCATATAAAAGGATTAAATCAAGTTTGTTTATGTTGTAAAAGTCGATGACGTCACTGCATGCCAACATGACGTCACGTAATTCGTACTTGCATGTATTTTCATTCAGGGGACGAAACTGCTTTAGCAATCTTTCTTTTTCTTCATTTTCTCCATTTTTCTTTGAGTTGCATGATAAAAGAATTACTATGCTAGTAGTTTGGAAGTATTTTGGCTCGTCAGAAAAGTAGTTAAATGCTCGCCAAGGCTCGCATTTAACAACTTTTCTAACTCACCAAAATACAGCTGAACTTCCAAACTACTAGCATAGTAATTCTTATGTACGTTCAAATGGAGCATGTGTATGGCAAAGAAACTACATACAGTAAAGCCTCGATAATTCGAACAATCGCTAATCCGCACACCCGCTAATTCGAACACTGAAATGAAATAAGTAATATTATCGGTCTTTAAGACAGATGACAGCTTAATACAGGTTGAAAGCCATGCAGAAGTTTCTCTTGGGGGTTTTCTATCACGACGTTCACCATGCATTAAGCAGCCACCTGCATAAACAGATCTGTTATTTACACAAAAAATGAAAAGATGTGTTTGTGAAACACTATGCCCCTGATATAACCTATGACCTTGATGTATGACCTTGACTTTAATGAAATTAATATAAAAAACTAAAAATATTCGCCTCCATAAGCTGCACATGAGTTTGAAGGATGTATGTTGAATGCCGACAAAATAATGACAATGAATATTTATTAGCTGATGTTTTACATTGGCATATGTGCACAGAGGAGCATGATAATAGTTAACAAAGCAATGGCTATTAGATACAAGAGCACCACATGCAGCTGCCAACGTTCGCTTGTTGGATTGTACACAGCCGTTGTGACGGTGAACAAGCGTATTAAGTTTCATAAGATTTGAAAAAATAATAACGAAGTAATAGCCAACGTTCCCGAATGTCAAGGACGACAACGAAGACGACGTCAATGCGGACGCCGGAGTTATACTACAATAGCTCGTATTTCTTTCTTCGAGAAACAGACGAGCTAATAAACATTGAAAAGCGCATGTATACATACTTATACTTACGTTGAACATTATGCAGTTATGCCTGTGACTGTCTTCATTAAAGGTAAATATGGTGTACGGATCTCAACATGAACGGCATCATTGAGACATCATATATAAGCATTTTAAGCAGTTCCAATAACGTATTTGAGCTTTTAACGTTTTCCAACACTGTAGACCAAGATCAGCCCCTGGATCGGGGACTCCACTATTTTGACATTCATCAACAGTCCCTTTGTTCGCGAAGTCCGGAATGTAGTATGTGGGAAGGGTTCCGATGAACTTTGCAGTCAAGTATCCGCTGTGTTCTTTATTATAAATGGTGATATACGGTGATAGCTAGCGATTGTCTGCAAAAGAAAGTATTGCTGTAATTTAGTACATGAATATTAAATGGATTATTTTTAATATTTAAATAACACTATGAACAAGAGATATTTTTCATGACAGAATGGGTAAAATCATATGTAGATCTATGCTGTTTCATAATTAAACAGAGAAGACCAAGTGCTATATATAAGCCGAACATAGATCTAGTCTTTTTCGATCTAGTTCCAGTGATCAGCATCTGTTTGTAAAGGGTTAAAAGGCGTTTATATAGTCTATAGAGTAAAGAGTAAATCTTTCATAATTGGCGTATATCTATCTATGAAGTAGAGAGTGGGAGTATTAGAGTTATAGATCTATAAGTAAGAGACAAAAACTTTAACCCTTTCGGCGCCAAATTTCTTAGTGTCGTCTGCAAATCAAATTTTGTTAAATCATTCGGTAGGCCTATAATAAGGAAATGAGATAAATAAATTCAAATTTCAAAAGAATAAAGCACATATATTAGAAATAGAGACTGAGACAAAAAGTGAAGTCCCTTGACATCATTACTTTAGTGATATGTATCTAATTGTGCAAGTTTGAGCAGTTTACAAAGATAAATTATTTTAATAGGCTATAGATCTAGCACTTAGAACTAGATCTAGCTATTGCGTGCATGGCATGTAGATCTACATCTAGATATAGATACGGTAGATCTAGATATACAGGGTTTGATTTTCATTAGATCTAGATCTACAAGAAAGGCATATTAATTAACGCTTTGGTCGTGAATCCCTGCAGTCATTATACCCTATTGAACCATAAGCCAGGGAGATTTGAACAGCGTCTGATCAGGATCTACACTGTTTGACACTCAGACCACCGTTTTGACAATAAAGAAACATGACTTTCAATAGAAACGTGGCTGTCGACAATAAGTTGAGACAGATAGTTTTTTACTCTTAGCGTCCAATTCACCACTTTCGTCGTGACCTCTACTGAAGGGAGTGATTAATGTAGAATCTAAAACACATTTGCGAATTTTCTGTGTACAAAATTTTAAAATGCGTAGATCTACGGTGTAGATTTTTAAATCTACAAACTGGACATACCGTATATCTAATGGGCCCGTCACACCATGACGTTCTGGTCAGCGTTCTCTGGCGTTTGAGGAAACGTTAGTAGTCGCCCATGGTCGCTTGGATAGCGCCAGAAGAGCGTTGTGTGAACGCTTGTGAACGCTAGTGAACGTCGGTGATCGCCGGGAATCGGCGGAGAACGCTGGCCCGGAAAATATTTTTTGAACATGCACAAAAGTTCTCACTGAGACCAGCGTTCTTCAACGTTTAATTTTAAACGCTGAAGAACGTTTAAGAACGTTAATGGAACGTTTTATTAACGTTCGATGAGCGTTGCACGCGTTCGGATATCGTTAGTCAGTCGTTACACTAGCGTTACTTGGTTGTTACTAATCGTTTGCTTTGCAGTGAACGACTCAATGGCGACCTGTCAACGACCGCTGAACGGTCCCCTAGCGCACACAGCGTGTGGCTAAAGTCAAACGAACGTCAAAACGCTATTCTGTCGTTATTCACACGTTAGTCACACGCTCAACACGCTCGTCTAACGTTCACAAATCGTTCGTTGTGCGCCAGTGGCACGTCAGCACACGCTAATGGTTTTCAGGGGTATCTTACTTGGTCGCTGTTACACGCTTCTCGCGCGTAAGACACACGCTAGTCATGCGTTAGGTACACGTTTATCACACGCCAGATGTGTCATCCTCACTCTAGAACGCTCAAAAATTGAACGATTGAAACGTTCAGAGAACGTTGACCAGAACGTTATGGTGTGACGGCCCCTTTAGCTATGACAGTCATACGTGTAGGCCTACGGAGATGCGTCTGCGTATATATACTGTTTCGCCCCTGAATGTCATTGCATCTAGAATCTATTTAGATCTGTAAAATAAATAGCCTACGTCATCTGCAAATGGATCTCAGAAATAGCAATAGCTACATGTAGATAGTTATGGCTAGACTGCACTTTACCGGTACGTGAAATGTGCATGTGCATAAACAACAATGGCCGCCGCCATTTTTATTTGAATCGGGCGATTGCCTTCGTAAAAGCGGGTGTATGGGGGCAGTAGCCCCCGACATGAAGCTAATAAACGCATGAACTTGAAGAAAAAATGATCAAATAAGTCAAGGTTCTTAGTCTGCTCTGATGTTACAAAAGTTATCAAAGCTCCGATGTTGCAAAGTTGTCAAAATGCTCGTATACGTAGATCTACCGGTAAAGTGCAGTATTCCCGTAGTTATAACAATTAAAACAATCAATAATAATTTCTTACCGAATCAATATGTGATGATTGAAAATCCTTTAGCAGGAATTTAATGAAAATCCAACTCAAGCAAAAAAAAAGTGTGACGTAAAACTCGTGCCGGATGACGTCATGTCAATACTATTGACGCGCCAATTTGTCTGAGGTGTTATCCAACGTCGCATTCTATGGACAGTACTGAGTAGGCCTATAAAACCTGTCCTTAACGCGACAGTCATTCATTTAATATGAATATATATCTATATATGAGTAAAAAAAGGCAGGTTGTTACACGATACAGGGCAAATGCAATGCAGAAAGTTCATGTGGGAGCTTCTGTATTTCTTTTGACATGCATTAAAGGGGATGTCCCTACATTTGACGCGTTTCATAAACACTTAAAATATACAAAACTCATTTGTTTAAATATGCTGAAAAGTAGTATATCACAAAAAGCCCCATCCAATTACCGTTTATAATGACAACACATCCATGTGTTTGATATCGCCGATCCCGGTTTTACTCCCCGATGTTTCAGTTTTATTCGGGTTGAGTTTTAGTTTCGTAACTGTTCGCCCTTTTCACGATTCTCCGACCACTTCCGAGAAAGCTATTGCGTGAACAATGGAGGGATCGGGTGATCATCGGCAAAACGCGGAAGAATTTAACGGAAAAGGCCGATAATATTGTGTTGTAGTACAAAAATTATCAGTTATTGATGAATTCGGTTTATTTGTATCACAGGGGCATTTTTCGATGTAAGATCATATTGGAAACCTTCATAATAATGATAGAGCATAACAAATACCAAGGTTTATGATATTATTGAAAATATGCGATCATTGTAGGGACCTCCTCTTTAAGTCACTACTTGCCATGTAAACAGGCCCATAATAAGACCTCTTTTGATGGCCGCTGTAGGCCTGTTATTCATCGATAAATATTAAACTATTTTATTCATAAGAACACGAAGTTGCTACACCACAAAGCCCTTTTTATCTCTATGTCTGCTACCGGTAATACCATTAGCGTACAAGGCAGATCCTGATCAGACAGCTACTATATAGGAGCTCCTACTCTGCTTGCAAAGGCTTAGAAAGGTGTAATTTTTTTGGTAAAGGGTTGAACAAGCATCTGCTTTTATAGTTGTCGGAACGGTAGTCTGAAGGTCCCGGGTTCGAGCCCCGGTCTGGCTGCATATTTTTTCATCCCGACTGTGTTAGGTTCGGTACCGTGACATATGTATAGATGCTTTGCATTGGGATGGTCAAATATAATGTTGGGCGCCAAATAAAACAGGGGGAGAAAAATATGCAGCCAGACCGGGGCTCGAACCCGGGACCTTCGGACTACCGTTCCGACGCTCTACCGACCGAGCTACCGGGCCGCTTACATATTCTTCATCCCGACTGTGTTAGGTTCGGGACCGTGTCATATTTGTATGGTTAGACGCCTTCAAATATATAGGTATATATATATACTACTCACGATTGAATAAATTCGAGGACGAATTTCAATTAAGTGGGGAAGTATGTCACGGTACCATCTACCTTATAAATCCCTAATTAGAAATGCTTTTGATGGCCCCTTAACCCATTACCTCATGGGCTATTTTTAGATACAACCTCTTTGAATAAATCTACCGAAAAGAAGCATTAAATTTTAGAAAAGTTTAGTTTGAAACCATTGCGATAAATAGAGCATTTGCTCCTATAGGAGCAAATGCTCTATTTAGCACAATGGTTTCACAAAGTGACTTTTACAGAGTCGTCAAAAGTCGTCAATATGACGAAATGAGTTAAGCAGTGTCTACTGTAAAAAGCAGACAATAGCCATGTTGGCCACCAGTTATATCGGAATAACCTTTTCTCATGACTTAGCCGGACAAATTTCAATTTGTATCTTTCAGGAAAATAATGACGAACACTCACGCCGTCTCCTTAGCCGAGTTGTTCCAAGTGCCGTCCTCTCTCCAGTCATCCTGTTCGAAACTACCGGAGTTGCTTGGGTCACCTAAGTTCAGTGAACACCCCCATTCAACAGCTGCCTTTATCCATACAGCCACGCCACAACGGTCATATCCTCACCTAACAGGTATTTTGATAAATCAAAACAGTAACGACACCACCACAGATGATGAAAAGCCTCTTGTTGGGAGCAGTGGACATACAGACATTAAAAGGAGGCCAGGTGCAGACAGAGCTGACAATACGTTTATTAAAGAACATGTTCAGAGCAACACATCTGACCAATTTTACCTGAGTAAACGCAAGGCAAAGCCCAAAGTCGAACGCAGGAAACAGACAAGTGAGCTAAGCACGAAGAACAACTTCGTGCCAATGTCTGTACAGTTTTCTGACCGCGAGAAACAAAACTACATCGTATATTCTCCAAATGACCCGACCCAACGCAGAGAAAGCGAACCTGAATTGGTCCAGACTCACCAAGATACCACGACATCATCAAGCGCTCAGGGTATGTATGTTAGTAAATCCTTCGTCGAAACTAATGTTAAACCAGCAAAGGTCAAATCTAAACATGGTAAAGGACACAAAGCTGACAGGCAGACAAGAAGATACAAGAAGTCGTTGTTAATGGAACATCGTCCGCGCTCCTTACCACAACTTGATGACGTCTATTATGCTAACGTGGTTGACGACTCGATTGCGTCCCAGGGTGATCTGCACGGCCATGGGGAAGGGACGTGGGCAATGCCAACAGATAACTCAGCATCCATAGACATCGACACAGTGTTTACGAAACGAAAGCACCTTGTGGGTCGAAGTGGACACGCTGTGTCAGACCCTACCATTCCAATGAGCTCGTTTCCGCTGGTCTCACAGAGCGAGGAATTCAACGAGAAATATCAAACATTCAACTCGGAATATATGTGACTATAAAACATTAATTACCACATATTGTGGAACTTCGATATCTCGAACTCCGATAACTCGAACTTAGGGATAACTCGAAGTATAAGTTAGGTCCTTATAAATTTTACATTGCATAAATCTTCTTAACTCTTTCCCTCATATAAACGTGTTTTCACGCATTTGCAAACAGAGTAGACCCAGATCAGACGGCTCTTAGGGGAGCCGTCTGATCAGGGTCTACACTGTTTGCTAAAATAATTTGAAAGATCTGTGTCTTTACTTTCTAAAATGGTTACAATGTCCCAACTTCCGTATTTCATTATAACTATTTTGTCCATGAATATTCAGTAGGTATTGACATTTAGAAAAAAAATCTAGAACAGGGAAAGGGTTAAATGTCTAGAAACACACGTGACAGCTTAATGCTGATCGAAAGTAATGCCTAAAGCTCCGACAGACATTACTTTCGGCCTGATGTCTTCAGATGTCTCGACCTCTGTTATCTAGAAGTAATTTCTTCTATGGTCTCTTAAAGTTCGAGATATCGAAATTCTACTGTACTGTACATCGAGTTAACTCCGTCTGAAACATTTATTGCCGACCAGGTTCCAAGGTTATAAAACTGACCAATCAGAATTATTGCCGACCAGGTTCCAAGGTTATAAAACTGGCCAATCAGATGTTTGAGAATAAACTCGACTCAAACAAAAAGCTTTCTATATAACAAATGAGTCTAGGCTTCGAGATTACAGTACTTCTGAGTCTTAGTTCATTCTCAAGTATCTGATAGGGCAGATTATGAGCTTGCTAAAACATCTAACCAATCAGATACTTGAGAATGATAAAGACCCAGATTCAAACCAATCAGATACTTGAAAATGATAAAAACTCGTGCAGATTCAGACTCGAGTTTTATAACCTCGGTGCCAGGTTATATTATGTATTTTTCTTTGTATTTTCTTTCTATTTTCCATGCTAAAATATTTTTTCAAATAAATTTGCCTATCATTTTCTAATTACAGAAAAAACCTATCTTAAGTGATATTTCCTTTGTTGAACATAGGAGTCTTCAAGAGCAGGTGACTGCTTAATGCAGCTGCAAAAGTAAGGCAGAAAACTCCAATAGGAGATTATTTTCGAACTGCATTAACCCATTTGCTCCCACGGTCCCATATATGGGACGTAGACAAACAGTGTAGACGCTGGTCAGACGTCGCATCATGCGGCGTCTGATCAGAGTCTACACTGTTTGCTGATAGGACTTTTAATATAAAACAAAACGAAATTGAAAATTTAGACCAGGTACCCCTTAGATAAAAAATGGACTAATCCAATACATAAACATGGAAAAATCCGCTGGGTGCAAATGGGTTAAGCTACTGCCTGTCTTAAAGGCAGATTTATAATGGTTGCTGAATGCAGGGTATACTGTAAAAAGTACTATGTATAACAGAGCAACAAATAAAGGTACAAACTCAAATATTAAAATCGCCATTTCTCCACCAAACCCTGTGTTGCGACCACTCTTTAGAATCGTCTCGAAGAGACGATTCTAAAGAGTGGTCACAACATAGGGTTTGGTGGAGAAATAAAGAAGTTATTCTTGAAAATGTTTTAACTTACGCATCTTATCTGGACCTCTGTATGACAAGTTTACTACAAAGGTGATTTACTTAGTCACCTCATCTGTAGCCAAACTGTTTAGAAGGTAATTATGGATTCACCCCTTTTAGGGTGTTAATTGTTAACCCTTTACTCCATGAATATTTATGTATGAAGTAATGACAGCACGACTATTGATTAGATTAATTTTCAAAATAGTATATTAACACTTTGCTGAACAGTTTGCTAAAACAGAAGCTATATAGAATAACATTTATATTTTTATTAGCAAACAGAGTAGACCCTGTTCAGACGGCTCCTATAGGAGCCGTCTGATCTGGGTTTACTCCGTTTGCAAGACATAGAAAGGCGTATTTATTGACCAACGGGTTAAACTTACCATTTCAGAGGTATAATTGTGTGGTCAACGTCATGAGGGATACTATATATGTTTGGCCATTTATACCAAGATCAGCAGCGTCATTGTAATCCGTCTGATCATGGTATACACAGTTTGTTTTTCTTCAAAATAAACAGTATTTTGCCCGTTTCAATTTCAAGCAATGAAGACACCGTCCTTTAATTTTCGAAAATTCATGTAAAAAATAATGACATCACAAATGTGTTTGGGTACTGGTAGAAACTACAGCTATTCTGAAAATAGGTGATCCTTCGAAAGCAAAAGTAGAAATGCATAAAGAGAAAATTGCAGGTTATTATTGAGTCTGTTCATGAATAGTAAATTAAAAGTGCAACAATACTTATGCCCCCTAGCACCGGCTTCAGCAGTATTCAATTTTCAAAACTAATAACATCAAAACTAATGATCCCGAAGGACCAGAAAATATAACAACACTGATAATGAAGTACGGGCGACTTTTTACGGCCGCCCCAGCTCGATAATAATTCCATAAGTAAACAGAGCAGACGCTATAGGAGCCGTCTGATCTGGGTCTACTCTGTAAAGGCGCGAAAAGGCGTTTTAGTATTAAGGAAAGAATTAGTATTAGTTACCAAATACCAATGCGGTAACATATCTTTGTCTACATTGCTTGCAGTTGCTCGGGTTCTTACCCCTATCACACGCACATGCATGTACTTGTCTTTGACCAAGTTCGTCTTGATTACGCAATATACCGTAAAACCTCGATACTACGATATACGCAATATACAGTAAAACCTCGATACTACGAACACTCTGACTGCAACACGTGCCATTATTGATCTTTAACACAGGCGACAGCTTAATGCAGAGTGAAAGTTATGCAGAAAGCTCCTCTAGGAGCTTTCTGCATGACATTTACCCTGCATTAAGCAGCCACCTGCCTAAAATGCACCAATTCTTCATTACTATTTCGTAGTATCGAGTTTCACTATACTATAAAATTAGTATTAGCCGTCTGTTCAGGGTCTGCATTGTTGCTTGTGAATAATACAGATAATTATGATTCTAAAGTTTCTGTCCAAACAATTCCTGTGTCAATGCGTAGTTATGACAATTAGACCCAATCAAATAAATATTCATCGTGTCATTATTTCTTAAATGAATATGCATGGAGTAAACGGTTAATATATTGACTAGTCCATACAGACAATTCCCTTTAATGTCACCACTAAAACGAGGTATAATTCTGGATCTTAATGGTTGCTAGCTTAATGCAGGAAGGAAGCTATGCAGAAAGCTCCTACATGAGCTTTCTGCATTACTTTCGTCCTCCATTAACCCTTTCCCTGTTCTGTGTGTGGGCCAAATTTCAATACCTACTGAATATTCATGAACAAAAATAGTTATAATTAAATACGCAAGGTGGAACATTGTGGCCATTTTGGAAAGTAAAGAAACAGATCTTTCAAATTCCATTAGCAAACAGATCAGACCCTGATCAGACGGCTCTTATAGGAGCCGTCTGATCTGGGTCTACTCTGTTTGCAAATGCGTGAAAACACAGGGTTAAGTAAACACATACTTTTCAAAAGATAAAACATGCTTATTCATAAAGTCGTCGTTTTAGAGGGGTTTTACTGTACAGTGAAACCCCTCTAAACCGGACGTTCAATTTGGTATAAATATTGGTCTTGGAGACAGGTGACAGCTTAATGAAGGGTGAAAGTCGTGCAGAAAGCTCCTCTAGGAGCTTTCTGCATGACTTTCACCCTGCATTAAGCAGCCACCTGCCTGAAAGTATCTAAATTCTTCTCTACTAGAATTCAGGTTTAGAGAGGTTTTACTGTATATGCATAACGACTATATTGTTTACTTCGTAACGCTGGCCAGATGAAAGTGTTGTCTCGTTGGTTATTGATTCAATAACCATTTGGCCGCCATGTAATATCGTCTGCAACATTTGTCGTCTGCTACAATTTTCTTTCTCTTTTTTGTAAAACTTTCTTCCATTTTACTTTAAGAAACATAATCACATCATCAAACAGTTTGGGTCCTGATGAGACGCCGAGTTACTCAGCGTCACATCTGGATCCAAACTGTTTACATAGGTATTCACAGATTCGCCCTTGACTGAAAAAGAGTTAAAAGCACTCATGTGGTGTTAAATGCCATGTCAGTGATGCTTTGCTTTATTTGTTATATTTTCCTGCTGAAAAAGGTGTCTGCTTAAAATATGATCGGCTACATATTTTTTTAAACTTTTTATCCCTTAAACCTTTTTGAGAAATTATTGACCGATAGTCAAACAGCTTAGATCCTGATGAGACGCCGAGTTACTCGGCGTCTCATCTGGATCCAAGCTGTTTCCAAATTCCCGCCATGTCGCGCGTTGCATGTGACAGGTTGAAAATCGAGTCCTGCGTCTTGCATGTTTTAATGTGACCTTCGCTGTCATTGCAATCTGTAACGCAAGGTCATCGAAGCCAATTTTGTTATACAATGCATTTCTATTTTTATATACTAGTAATGTGTCTATGTATGTTCCTGTTAAAAGTCTTTATATTGTACGACGCTTAATCCCTGTAACTCCCATATTATGTAAGATAGACTCGTCCATGTTGGAAGTTTGGACCCGTTCATTTTGAAGGGGTAATATAACCTCGAGATTGGTACAGGAAACCGTGCAGATCCTGATACTTCAAGGGTCCGAGGTTATAAAACTTCTGAGTCTGAGATCATTCTCAAATATCTGAAGCAAGCTCAGAATCTGACCAATCAAATGCTTAAGAATGATCTCAAACTCAAGTACAACGTTTTATAAATTCGAGGTCAGGCGTCCGCTAATCAGAGTCAGGACTATTTGTTGTACACTTATTTTCATGATGTCACATCGGCAAAAGAATTCCATGAATTGCAAAGAAAAACACATGGAAATCAAAACGCAAATTACCGTATTCGCCCTTTTCTAGAAAACACCCACTTACTTCAAGGGGATGGGGTGGGCTTAAGCTTAATAACCAAAACCTTGTATATCAGCCATGAAATTGAGTTATACAGGTTTTTCAATATACAGCCGGTAGTTAAGTGCAGCCTGAAAACAATGCAGACGGCTCCCTTTGGAGTTTTCTGCATTGCTTTCATTCTGCATTAAGCCACCACTTGTGTACAAAATGCAGGAAGCCTCCAGGTATGTTTGTCAAAGATACAATATAACATGTCTTAAACGGCCACCTAAAAGAGGGCTAATAATTGGTGGGTCTGAAAGGCAGGTGGTAGCTTAATGCAGGTTGAAAGTAATGCAAAAAACTCTTCCTGGAGCTTTCTGTATAACTTTTGCCCTGCATTAAGCAACAATATGCGTTTTAAGATTACTATGTTCAATAAATGAATGGCCGCTTAGGACAGGCTCTAATATACATTTTCAATTTACCCATTTGCTCCCACGATCCCATAATGCGGCGTCTGATCAGAGTCTGCACTGTTTGCTGATAGGAAATCAACATAAAACATAGCAAAAATGAAAAATTAGAACAGACACCCCTTAGATAAACAAGAGGGTCATGAGGCCCTGAAGCGCTCACCAGACATAACCCCAGGGGCGGGCCATTTTTGACCACAAGAAATCATGTGTACACCTTTGGTAGAGAAATATGCCATTAATTGTAGGTCTTAACTTATATAGAAGCCTTATGGTTTCAGAGAAAAATATTTATATTTTTCCAAAGAAAAACTGATAAGCCCTGGGGCAGGGCCAAGTTTCGCCCAGTGGTCAGGGTAATAAGTTAAACATTCTTGGCAGAGGACCACAAAGATTTTTAAAGATTTTGGGCCCGGCCAATTTTGGCCAAGGGGTCATAATTTGAACAATATTTGTAGAGGACCATAATATCATGCTACATACCAAATATCAAAGGTCTAGGCCTTACAGTTTCAGAGAAGAAGATTTTTATTGATTTTCCTATGAAAAACCGATAAGCCCTTGGGCGGGGCCATCTTGGCCCGGGAGTCATAATTTGAACAATCCTTGTAGAGGACCATAAGATCATGCTACATACCAAATATCAAAAGTCTAGGTCTTACAGGTTCAGAGAAGAAGATTTTTAAAGATTTTCCTATGAAAAACTGATAAGCCCTTGGGCGGGGCCATTTTTGGCCCGGGGGTCATAATTTGAACAATATTTGTAGAGGACCATAAGATCATGCTACAAACCAAATACCAAAGGTCTAGGCTTTACAGTTTCCGAGAAAAAGATTTTCAAAGATTTTCCTATGAAAATTCCATATTACCATATATGGAAAAAATGACAAAGCCCTCTGGCGGCCATGTTTTTTGCCGGATCATAATTCTTTTAACAACTTTTGAAGTCTATCAACTGAGAAAGATTTTGGTGAAAACTACATTCAAATCGGACAAGTCATTCTGGAGAAGAAGATTTTTCTAGATATTGTGTATGGTTGCCATGGCAACAGGACCGATGACCCCACCCACTATCGTTTCAGAGAAGAAGTCGTTTGAAATTGTTGACGGACAGACGGACAGACGGACAGACGGACGCCGGACACAGGGGTATCACAATAGCTCACCTTGAGCACTTTGTGCTCTGGTGAGCTAATAAAAGAAAATGTGTCCATGGGACACGGATGCCCCCGCTGGCAAACAGGGAGTAGATGAACGACAGACCTGAAAAGGGGAGACACGGTACAACTCACTATGATTATGCTTCAGACCAAATATCAAATCATTCAAGCTTACACAAGCCAAAAAATCTTTGACGAAAGTTTCAGGACGGACGTACGTACGTACGTACGGACAAGGGTAAAACTTAATGCCCCCGTCGCCTAAAGGCGGGGGCATAAAAATAGACTAATCCAATACAAAAACATGGAATAATCCACTGGGAGCAAATGGGTTAATGCGGTAGATCGGTCATGAATTCATAATACATGAAGCATAAACGGACAAAACATAGTTTTAGCTGTATTATGTAGGTCTAGTTTATCTGTTGGCTAAAAGTCAATAGTCTGCAACGGCTGAATTCGGTAACGCAATCCGCTGATTTGAGTAACAAGAACATTTTCAAATCATTTCATGTATTTGTCTACTAGAATGGAAGCAGTTATGAAACAATGCAAATCATTAACCCTTTGAATACAGGGCAATGCATTGGCATTTGCAAACTGTGTAGACCCAGATCAAAGGGTGTCTAGAGGAGCTCTCTGATCAGGGTCTGCACTGTTTGCCATTCAAAATCATCTAGCAGGTTTATCCCTTTACTCCATAAATAACGCATTAACTAAAAAAGTACGCCTTTCTATGCCTTTGCAAACAGAGTAGACAGAAATCAGACGGGCTGTTTGCTTATGATATAATGTATACGATTCTACAATTTCTACCATGGCCAAAACTTTCTGTGTCCATGTGTTTTTTTTATATATACATGTAATTTTATCTACATAATATTCTGACATTTTTAAACATAGCTCCTTTTTTCTCTCCACCAAACCCTATACTGTGACCACTCTTTAGAATCGTCTCGAAGAGGTGGATAATATAATATTATCAGACGACACTTGCTTAAGTTGCTCAGAGTGCAGAAGATTAAATTACCACTATTGCCACGTAAGACACACAACCATGGCAACCATGTTGCGGAATCCGATGTATTACACACCAACCTGAGGGAACAGTTCAGTTAAAATCAGATTAACATAAAACCATATATCGAAAAGTCACCTTTTGAGAATATTTCTTAGGAAATTGGTAGAATTTCATCCTAATTAATTTGAAATCAACACAAACACTTTGGAGCATATCTGTTTTAACCATTTACTCCATAAATACGCCTCTGCAAACAGAATATACCCATATAAGACATAATATAAGATAATATAATAATAATATAATATATAATAATATAACATCAGATATAAGACTGGCTTACGACATAATATAGATTTAATTGTACACTTTCTGTCTTGGTTAAATAGTCATGTATATGCATGTACAGTGCACCATCTCTACAACGACACCCTTCGGGATACGAAGATTGTATGTGTTGTTCAAGCAAACAGAACTATCAAATTTCATTAGCAAACAGAGCAGACCCTGATCAGACGGATCCTATAGGGTTTATATAGAGTCTACCCTGTGGAAAATATTAAATGCGTGGAAAGTGTTTATATGAAGGAAAGGGTTAATCTGTGTCATTCTGGAGAGTCTGTTTTATCTGTTTTGTCTTGTTTTTCAAAAAACACATAATTATGAATATTTCATTCCCGACTAATTGCTGAAAATGAAGTAAAAATCAATACAAACCTGCAAAGCGACTTCATTACAAGCTAAATAATTGTCGTCTGCAAAAACATGACTGTTATAATCCTCAATGAAAATATTTTATCTGTATTTGCTTTTTATTTCTGTTCTTCAAAAATACCACCAGAATGAGAAATGCAGTAAAACCTCTGTATAACCACCTCTAAATTACATTAAGTATTTCGTGTTAAATGCAGGTGACTGCTTAAAGCAAGGTGAAAGTAATAGGAGCGTTCTGTTTACTTTCACCTTGCTTTAAGCAGCCACCTGCCCTAAATACCTACTAATTAACATAACTTAGTGTCCGTTATAGAGAGGTTTTACTGTGGAATAGATCCTGATGTGATTATATTGCCAGTAGTTCATCTGTTGTTTCATCTGTATTCAAACCGGTTGCATAGTGTTATCAGCGCACCAGTAGAGTGCGAAGAGTTAAGTCCCTTTGAACGTAGGGGAATGATATAGCCAACAGATTCAGCAGTAGATTGCAAAGAGTTAAGTCCCCTAGAAAGTAGGGGAATGATATAGCCATTTGCATTCATGAAGATTATTCATGTAAGATTCCATTAATTTGAAATACTAACAAGCCAATTTGTTGAATTGATATCCCACACCATACAAGTGCTGGCTTTTGTATTTGACCCCTTCATTCATAAACATGTAGATGCCTGTTTATTGATTTGCAAATACAGTAGACTCAGTTCAGGCGGCTCCTATAGGAATCGTCTGATCAGGGTCTGCTCCGTTTGCTTATGACATTATAAAGGACCTAACCATACAGTTTCTAACAATACCAAAGGCTCCTATGTGCATATACCACTTTAAAAATCAGCTAAATGCAGGTATGGTAATGTTCAAATTTTAATTTTCAAAAAATGACCGATTGATATACAAAGATGTATACGCAAAAACATAGTTGCAATATAAAGAATGCGAACTTTTTATTGAAAGATGGTGAAGGGAAAACCTCCCTACCCTTTCTGAAATATAACTACAGATTAGTGGATAGAAAGATGCCACTCTATGGTAGACCATTTCTGAAATATGGCTAAGGATGGACAAAAAGGTTTACACTTCGCAATGTTTTTGACAAAACTCCGGTGTTCCAAGGTTATCTGCAAGGTCGAGTTTGCCAATGGTAGTTAACGTATACACAAAGTTTCACAAAATGAATCTGATCAGAACCAAATATTCATGGAGTCTAATCTGATTCAAATGTTAGAACTAAAGCATCCATATGGACTTCTCAACTCAAAAGGAACATACAGTAAAACCTCTCTATAACGGCAAACTAAATTACATTAAGTATTTTGTGTTAAAGGCAGGTGGCGGCTTAAAGCAAGATAAAAGTAAAACAGAACGCTCCTATAGGAGCGTTCTGTTTTACTTTTACCTTGCTTCAAGCCGCCGCCTGCCCTAAAGACCAACTGATTAACACAATTTAGTGGCCGGTATAGAGAGGTTTTACTGTAACATCAAGGCAATGATAACTTAACAAATGCAGTTTTATAATGATAACTCATGCAGTTTTATTATACTTAATTATAACAGAAACACTCATCAGGATTGCTTGCTTTTAAACACACTGTATGCCGCGATCTAACAAAATCACCATCTGTCAAACTTTATTGGTAGAATCCTTTTCTTAATAACCTTTTATGATTGTTCCTTTAACTCTTTGCCTCCATGAATAGTCAGGTAAGAAATAATGACCTCATGAATATTTAATTAATTAGTTAAATTTATCATAACACATGGACACACACGTTTCTTTTGTCTATGGCACAGACAGTAGAATCATATCTATATTATATAATAAGCAAGCAAAGCAGATCCTGATCAGATGGCTCCTATATGCGCCGGCTGATCTGGATCTACTTTGTTTGAAAAGGCGTTTTTACTGCAAATAGGATTAACCCTGTACTCACTAGATACACATTTTAATCCTTTTGCATGTAGACCCAGATCAAACAACTCCAGTAGAAGGCGTCTGATCAGGGTCTGCTCTGTTAGCTTAATGGATTATATAGATCTGATATTACAGTTTTACCAGGGCAAAACTCGTTTTTGTTCATATTACGGTAATCAATATTTATACTGTACATACATTATTTCTTACCTCAATATTTATGGAGTAAAAGGTTTAAATTAGTAGCTTTATAAATATTAACACTTTACCTGATATAGATGATTATTTACCACCTATGCAATTAAAGTGGATCTAGATCAGATGGCTCCTGTCATCTGGATCCAAACTATTTGCAGTTGATATCATCAATTTCTGCATCATGTGGTAAAGGTTACACTTTTCCTAGTACAAATGCTTTTTCAAGCCTTTGTAAACAAAGTTGTCCCAGATCAGATGGTTCCTGTAGGAGCCAACTGATCAGGGTCTGCTGTGGTTGTTTATGAAAATTATAATAGATCTAATTGTACAGTTTCTACCAATACCAAAACATCCTGTATACATGTGCCATTGTAAACATTAAACTCATAAATATTCATGATGTCATTTTTTCCAACATGAATATTTAAACATGGACAGATTAAAAGGTAAAAGAGACATAATACAGAGGAAAATCAAACTCTGCCCCAAAATCGAGGGCATGGTGGAAAACTATAGTGACTCCTTCACAAAGTGAAGGAGTTAGAATAGTTTTGCACCAAGCCCCCGAAATGTATTCCTGTTTCAATGATTATGATATTATACAGCTGAACTTCGATATCTCAAACTCCAAGGAACCATACGAATTAGTTCGAGATAACAGAGTTTCGAGTTATCCGATTTCTAATCAGGACATTTTTCTCCAGTTTACAGCTTAACGCAGGTCTAAAGTAATGCTGAAAGCTCCTGTAAGGAGCTTTCAGTATTACTTTAGACCTGCATTAAGCTGTCACATGTGTTTCTAGATGTATGTAGGTTCATTTTAGAGCAGTTCTGTATTAAAAGTTTTAAAAGGACCAAACATTTAGTTCAAGTTAACCCTAAGCTCGAACTATCCGAGTTTGAGATATCGAAGTTCAACTGTACATGTGTTTGGTACAAAATTACAAAATTGTAGCTATAACTGTGAACAGCTACAGATATTGGTTTTGTTTTGTTATCCCTTTCCTTGACAGAAGCACTTATGGTGCCTTTATAATCAGAGAAAATTTCAAGAACCAGTTTATAATAGCTCCTGTATGAATTATCTGATCAAAATTTGCTCTCTTTGCTTATCAAATAATATAGATCTGGGTCCTTGCTTATAAAACATTTAGTTGAGTCTGAGTTCGTTCTCAAGTTTTTGATTGGTCAGATTTGAGCCTCTGGCTCAAATCTGACCAATCAAAAGCTTGAGAACTCAAAATTGACTAATCAAAAACTTTAGAACGAACTCAGACTCAACTAAAAAACTTTATAAGCATGGACCCAGATTCTATAGTTTCTAAAAGGGCCAAAACATAATACTATGTTCATATGCAACAAAAGAAATCAGCCATAAATACACATGATGTCAATATTTCTAAAATGACTATTCATTAGGGGAAAAGGTTTAACACAAAAACCTACTATAGCAAGTTATGATGTAAGACCAGCATAAATAAAACACATAGGCATACTTAATATACACACAGATGTGACATATTCCAAAATATATTCGAAGAGCGGTATGTACAATACTCAATAAAAGCTTTTTAACTCTTTCCCTGTTCTATGTTTATTTCAATTTTCAATACCTACTAAATGTTCATGTGCAAAATAGTTATAATGATTATGAAATATGCAAGGTGGAACATTAAAAAGTAAGGTATCAAATCTTCTCAAATTCCATTAATAGAAAACAGAGCAGACCCAGATCAGACGGCTCCTACAGGAGCCGTCCGATCTGTGTCTACTCTGTTTGCAAATACGTAGAAAGTCGTATTTATGGCATTTCAACGCTGAATTATCAGAGTGGATCAGCCCATCAAGTGTTTAACTATTGAGTCCACTAATAGATAAAGGGGCGTATTTAGATTCATATATATATAAATGCTTTTTCATGCATTTGCAAACTGAGTAGACCAAGCTCAGACGGCTCCTATTTGCTCTGTTTGCTAATGGACAGTGATAGACACGTTTCTCTGCTTTCTAAAATGGCCATGAACAATATTGAACCTTCCACATTTTATTCTAACTTATTTTGTCGGAATATCCAGTAGGTATTGAAATTTGGAAATACAGAACAGGGAAACAGTTAACCCTTTCAATATCAAACTACTAACTGAATTAGCCCATCAGTGTTTAACCCATTATCTCATAGGCTATTTTTAGATCTAACCTCTTTGAGTAAATCTACCGAAAAGGAGCATTAAATAAAGAAAAATAAAATTTTAGAATTTTGTAGTTTGAAACCATTGTGATAAATAGAGCATTTGCTCCTATAGGAGCAAATGCTCTATTTATTACAATGGTTTCACAAAGTGACGTCTACAGAGTCGTCAATATGAGGGAATGGGTTAACCAAATATGAGGGAATGGGTTAACCCAATATGAAGGAATGGGTTAACCCAATATGAGGGAATGGGTTAACTACAATGTCCACTCAGTACGGAAGGCTTAACCCTTTACTCCATGAATATTCATGTGAGAAATTCATGACATCATGAATAATTAGGATTAATTTTTATAATGGCATATGAACACAGGTTATTTTAAATCAGGCAGAAACTGTAGAAATATATCTATATTATACCATAAGCAAACAGAGTAGACCCTAATTAGACGGCTCCTATAGGAGCCGTTTGATCTGGATCTGCTCTGTTTGCAAGGGGATAGAAAGATGTATTTATGGCGTAAAGGGTAAACACTTTCTAGAGGACTTTTATAGACAAATAGTGCTCCTCTAGGAGGGCTGATGTCACAAAATGTCAACAGTTTTAAAAACTTGTAATCAGCAAAACATGTATTTGAAACAGTTGAAACAATAACAGTTTTGCTGAGGAAGGGAGTGAGATACTCCCGAAAATTATGAAATAAAATTTTTCGCTTTGAGTCTTGGAAATCATTCTTCTAGTCAAAATCTTTGTACTTGTACAATAACAACACCAACTATGACAATATCAAGGCAATGGCACTACCTCAACTTTATTTCATTGAATAACAGAAAACCTAAACAAAAGCACCGCAAGCGGGTGCGAACACTCGTCTGTCGTCATTGTCAAAAAATATAAAGGGCCATAACTCCAAAATTTTGAAATGAATAGTTATGGTTCTTATGTAGGGGCCTTCCCCTCAATGAGATCTACTGACCTATGAAGTTTCATGTTGATACCTCTTATACTTTTCGAGTTATGGTCAATGTTAAGATTTCGGACGACAACAACGACGCGGACGCGGGAGTTACGACAATAGCTCGTGATTTCTTCTAAACAGATGAGCTAACAAAAACAACTAAGTAAATATGAAAATGTCGAAGTACAGTAAAAAAACCTAACCCAGACGTTAAACTTGGTATAAATATTGTCTTGTAGACAGGTGGCAGCTTAATGCAGGGTGAAAGCCATGCAGAAAGCTCCTCCAGGAGCTTTCTGCATGACTTTAACCCTGCTTTAAGCAGCCACCTGCCTAAAAGTATCTAAATTCTTCTCAACTAGAATTCCGGTTTAAGAGAGCTTTTACTGTGTTGAGTGTTTCCTGTACATGTAATTCAACTTTGCACCACTTTGATAATTTTGCAAGATACTAGTTGAGTTGCAAGTAATGTAGAGCTTGATCAAACTACAGTAAAACCTCTCTATAACGGCCACTAAATTACATCAAGTGTGTACAGTAAAAACCTCTCTATAACGGCCACTAAATTACATTAAGTATTTTGTGTTAAAGGCAGGTGACTGCTTAAAGCAAGGTGAAAGTAAAACAGAACGCTCCTATAGGAGCATTCTGTTTTACTTTCACCTTGCTTTAAACAGCCACCTGCCCTAAATACCAACTCACAATTTAATGGCCGTTATAGAGAGGTTTTACTGTACTCCTTGCAGAAACAGTTTAATCAGGCAGGGTAGCATTATTGGGAGTGAGCTTCAAATCCTTTGGTGATATTCAAAATATTACTGCTCAACTCTTTGCACGCTAGCGACGAAACTGTGATGCAAACAGTTTGGATTCAGATTAGACGCCGCATAATGCGGCGTCTCATCAGGATCAAAACTGCTTGTCATCTTGACAATATTTTTGCAAAGAAATGACAGAAATTTAATTTTTAGAATTGAAGCAGACGACAATTGTTGCAGATGAAAAATTACTTACCGTGCAAAGAGTTAAATATGGCAAATAAAAAGGGCACCGCCACAGTTGCAAACAATTGCAAATCATATGTCAGTGACCGACATGGACTTATGCTGAAAAGTGATTATTCGTAGATTATATTAATATTTAAAGCGTAAATTTAAACATTTTCAGAAATAACTCTTATCTTTCTTCACCAAACTGGATGTTGTGACCACTCTTTAGAATCATGTCTTTCAGACGATTGTAAAGAGTGGTCACAACATAGGGTTTGGCTGAGAAATGACGATTTTTGCATTTGAATATGCACATTTATCTTATAGCGCTGATTATTTATTGACTAGCAATGCAAACAGAGTAGTTTCAGATCATATAATATATCCCAGTACAGATGCTGATATGGGGTTACACTTCCTGTACCAGTCTTATAGATTCAAGTATGTTCTCATGAAAAACTAATCAAAAACATTTTCTACAAAATTGACAAAGATAACAATATTATTACAGTAAAACCTCTCTATAACGACCACTAAATTATATCAAGTATTTTGTGTTAAAGGAGCGTTCTGTTTTACTTTCACCTTGCTTTAAACAACCACCTGCCCAAAATACTAACTAATCAACACAATTTAGTGGTTGTTATAGAGAGGTTTTACTGTACATGTATTTCCAATAACTGCTGATTACCACTGAATATCGCTCATTCATGCTTTTGCAAATAAAGTAGACCCAGATCAGACAGCTCCTATAGCAGCCGTCTGATCTGGGTCTGCTCTGATTGCTTATTGAATGATATGATTCTGATTCTACAGATTCTGTCATGGCCAAAATTCCTTTCTTTACCCTTTCCCTGTTCTGTACCTAGGCCAAATTTCAATACCTGCTGAATATTCATTAACGAAATAGTTATAAAGAAATAAGGAGTGTGGAACATTGTAGACATGTTAGACAGCAAATAAACAGATCTATCAAACTATTAGCAAACAGAGCAGTCTAGGAGCCGTCTGATCTGGGTCTACTCTGTTTGCAAATGCGCGAAAACGCATTTATATGAGGGAAAGGGTTAACCGTCTACTCCATGAACATGTATGTACAAAAAAATGACGCCATGAATGTCAATTAGATTATTGTGAACACAGAACATTTTGGTCATGGCAGAAACTAGAGATTCAGATCTGTATAATACCCTTAAGCAAACAAAGCAGACCCTGATCAGATGGCTCCTACAGGAGCCATCTGATCTGGGTCTACTCCATTTGCAAAGGCATAGAAAGGTGTATTTATGAAGTAAAGAGTTAACCCTTTCACTCATATAAACGTGTTTTCACGAATTTGCAAACAGAGTAGACCCAGATCAGATGGCTCCTTAAAGAATTTGATATATCTGTTTCTTTGCTTTCTAAAATGTCTACAATGTTCCACCTTCAATTTTTCTTTTATAACTATTTTGTTAATGAATATTTAGTAGGTACAGTAAAACCCCTCTAAACCGGAATTCTAGTAGAGAAGAATTTAGATACTTTTAGGCAGGTGGCTGCTTCATGCAGGGTAAAAGTCATGCAGAAAGCTCCTCTAGGAGCTTTCTGCATGACGTTCACCCTGCATGAAGCTGCCACCTGTCTCCAAGACCGATATTTTTACCAAATTTAACGTCCGGTTTAGAGGGGTTTTAATGTATTATATAGCAAATCATGTAATTGATGTTCATGAAATCATTATTTCTTCTATGAATATTTATCGGGAAAAGGACTAACAGTTGCTGATCACAGATATTTCGACATATTTTTATATGTAACAGAACAATAAAATACTAACCCTTTACTCCATAATTACGCCTTTCTACGCTTATGCAAACAGAGTAGACCCAGAGCCTTCTGATCTAGGTCTGCTCTGTTTGCTTATGAAATAAAATAGATGATTCCTGTGTTCATATGCCCTTATAAAAATTAATCTAATTAAATTCATGATGTCATTATTTATTTATCAATTTATGGAGTAAAGGGTTAAAGAACAATTAAATATTTACCCTTTCACCGCCGCAGTCGCATTAATGCACGACGACAAATAGTGCAGTCCCAGATCAGAGGCCACCTTTTCAAGGCATGGTCTGATCAGGGACTTCACTATTTGTCTCAAACTCTTCTTCTATATCTGCGCTTTATTCCTTTGAAATTTGCATTTATTTAACTCATTTCCTTATTTTACCAAATGACTTAACAAAATTTGCATTGCAGGCGACAATTAGAAATTTGGCGCCGAAAGGGTTAAAAAATTAAGCAAAACAAATATCTTTGCAAAAATAAATACAACATTACAAATTAAGACATTCTGTACAAGTTCATTAATATTGGCAACATACTTCTCCCTTCTCCTTTGAACCCTTCCTTTATACAAACGCCTTTTCACAAATTTACAAACAGGGAAGACCCAGATCAGACAGCTCCTGTAGCAGATATCTGATCAGGGTCTGCTCTGTTTGCTAATGAAATTTGATAGATCTATTTCTTTAGTTTCTAAAATGGGTGCAATCTTCTACCTTCCTTGTTTCATTATAACTATTTTGGTCATGAATCAAGAAGGTAGTGAATTTGGACAAAATATAGAACAGGGAAAGGATAAATACTTATAGAATATACCAAGAATCACTTATTTATGTGAGTCACTGATATTTCTCAACACGCATATAAATCATCGAAAATAGAGTTTCTTCCTCAAGGTCACCAGTGGTGCCGGTGTCTGTTTGAATATCCCGCCATCTATGTGTGCATTTGCATGGCTCACTTCTCGATTCACTTCCACAAGTATACTCAGCAGATCGTGCCTGAAACCATAGCAGCAGAAAATGAAACATTACAAAAACTGTATACAGATCCAGACAAGATGTGTAAATTAAAACATTTTCAAGAAGAACTTCTTTATTTCTTCACCAAACCCTATGTTGCGACCACTCTTTAGAAACATCTCTTCAAGCCAAGACAATTTTAGTATTTAATCCTTTCCTCCATAAATACGCCTTTCTACGCCTTTGCAAACAGAGTACACCCAGATAAGACGGCTCCTGTATATAATATAGATATAATTCTACAGATTCTACTATGGTTAAAATTCCCTTGTCCATATGATATTATAACAAATAAGTTCAATTAATGTTCATAACATCATTATTTCTTACATGAATATTCATGGAGGAAAGAGTTAAATATGCACATCTATAACATGAATAAGATTATTTTACCATTGCAGAAACTGTAGAATCAGATCTATATAATTCTACAAGCAAAAAATGCAGACCTGTTCAGACAGCTCTTAACCCTTTCCCTCATAGGCAATTTTTAGATCCAACCACTTAGAATAACCTCTTTGAATAAATCTACCAAAAAGGAACATTAACAAGAGAAAAGGAAAGTTTTAAGAATCTTATGGTTTGAAACTATTGTGATAAATAGAGCATTTGCTCCTATAGGAGCAAATGCTCTATTTATCACAATGGTTTCAAAAAGTGACTTTTACAGAGGCGCAGAAAGGCATTTTTATGGAGGAAAGGGTTAAAGGAGTTTTATGATCTGGGTTCACTCTGTTTGCAACTGTAAAGTATTAGGCAACGTGTTAATGAACTGGACATTGCAACCTGAAATATTAACTCTTTACCTTCAGATACACCATTTAATACCATGGCAAAACCAGTAGACCCAGATCAGATAGCTTCTACTGGAGTTGTCTGCTGTTTACTTAGGATATAGTTTATATTTGATTCTAGAGATTATGCCATGATCAAATATTTCTGTGTTCATGTGACATTATAAACAAGAGCAACGCATGCAGGTGCCAACGTTGTTTGTCAAGACATTTTAAGTTTATATTTCTTAGGTTCAATTTTGTAAAAAAAATCCTACAGAGTTATGGCCCTTGGTCAGACTGTAGCCCTTGTGATGATGAACAAGTGTGTGAAGTTTCATAAGATTTGGATGAATAGTAAAGAATTGATAGCCAATGTTAAAGTTTCTGGATGGCGAACAACGAAGTTACGACAATAGCTTGGAATTTTTTCTTAAAACCCCCCAAAAAACTCCAAGATAAACTAACTAGAAAGGTTTTCCTCAGAACACTTGTGTCACCTGCCGGCATACTGCCCCTCTTCCCACCAATTTTAAACTTGACACAACTGCAGTACATGTATAAATACATGTATATGAGTATAACATAAATCCAGCTACTATGCTACGGAACTTGGAGTATGATCTATATGTAAGAAGTGTGAAACTAAGAAAAAACAATAATGAGAATAATGAGCAAAGTGTTACATGTGAAGTTTGAATTCAAGGGTATCAGTAGAACAGGGCTTATTGGCCGAACAAAAAAAAATGAACAAGTGAAATACCAAAAATACCGAAGCTAGAGTTATGGACCTTGTGTCTGACACTTCCTCTCATCAAGCCTGTTCCATGTGTGATGTTTGAATTAAATAGCATCAGTAGAATAGGACTTATTGGCCAGACAAAATAAATGAAACAAGGCAGTCCAAAGGACAGCTATATCCCCCACCGCCGCCACCTAAATTAAGACATTGACCTGGGTTTTAACGTGGTTGACATTAAACCTTCCAGTTGTTATGAAAATAGGACGCGGAAACAAATATAATGGAAACTGAAGGTAAGAACACGACTTTCAAATGTGACCTTGACCTTGAGCCGACATGACTGCCACATATGTTCTGCACATCATCTCAATTCGGTTAATATTTGACCCAAGTTTTATGAAAATCCTTCAAATGGTTTAGACGATATGGAGCGGACACGAAATGTAATGGAAATTGAAGATTAAATCACTTGGCCTTCAAATGTGACCTTGACCTTGAGCCGACATGACTGCCACATATGTTCTGCACATTGTCTCAACGTGGTTAACATTTGAGGCAAGTTTCTTGAAAATCCTTCAAGGGGTATAGGAGATAACGAAACTATAATGGAAATTAAAGGTGAGAACACTTGACCTTAAAATGTGACCTTGACCTTGAGCCGACATGACTGGCACATGTGTTCTGCACATCGACTCAATTTAGCTAACATTTAACTAAACTTTTATGAAAATCCTTCAAAGGCTTTAGAAGATATGGAGCGGACACGAAAATGTAACGGAAATTAAAGGTTAGAACACTTGACCTTCAAACGTGACCTTGACCTTGAGCCAACATGACTGCCGCATGGGTTCTGCACATCGTCTCCATTCATTTAATATTTGACTCAAGTTTTATGAAAATCCTTCAAAGTGTTTAGAAGATATGGAGCGGACACGAAACTGTAATGGCAACTGAAGGTTTAAACACTTGACCTTCAAATGTGACCTTGAACTTGAGCCGACATGACTGCCACATGTGTTCTGCACATCGTCTTAATTTGGTCAATATTTGACTCAAGCTTTATGAAAATCCTTCAAATGGTTTAGAAAATATGGAGCGGACACAAAATGTAATGGAAATTGAAGATTAAATCACTTGGCCTTCAAATGTGACCTTGACCTGACATGACTGCCACATATGTTCTGCACATTGTCTCAACGTGGTTAACATTTAAGGCAAGTTTCTTGAAAATCCTTCAAGGGGTATAGGAGATAACGAATCTATAATTGAAATTGAAGGTAAGAACACTTGATCTTCAAATGTGACCTTGACCTTGAGCGGACATGACTGGTACATATGTTCTGCACATTGTCTCAACGTGATTAACATTTGAGGCAAGTTTCTTGAAAATCCTTCAAAGGGTTTAGAAGATATGGAGCGGACACGAAACTGTAATGGCAACTGAAGGTTTAAACACTTGACCTTCAAATGTGACCTTGAACTTAAACCAACATGACTGCCACATGTGTTCTGCACATCGTCTTAATTTGGTCAATATTTGACTCAAGCTTTATGAAAATCCTTCAAAGGCTTTAGAAGATATGGAGCGGACACGAAAATGTAATGGAAATTAAAGGTTAGAACACTTGACCTTCAAACGTGACCTTGACCTTGAGCCAACATGACTGCCGCATGGGTTCTGCACATCGTCTCCATTCATTTAATATTTCATTCAAGTTTTATGAAAATCCTTCAAAGGGTTTAGAAGATATGGAGCGGACACGAAACTGTAATGGCAACTGAAGGTTTAAACACTTGACCTTCAAATGTGACCTTGAACTTGAGCCGACATGACTGCCACATGTGTTCTGCACATCGTCTTAATTTGGTTAACATTTGACTCAAGTTTCATGAATATCTTTCAAAGGGTTTAGAAGATATGGAGCGGACACAAAAATGCAATGGAAATTGAAGGTTAAAACCCTTGACCTTCAAATGTGACCTTGACCTTGAGCCGACATATCTGCCACATATGTTCTGCACATCGTCTCAACTTGGTTAACATTTGAGGCAAGTTTCTTGAAAATCCTTCAAGGGGTATAGGAGATATGGAGCGGACACGAAATTGTTACGGACAGACGGACAGACGGACAGACGGACAGACGGACGGACAGACGGACGGACAGACGGACAGACAGACAGACGAAGGCCATTCCTATAACCCCCCTCCGCTATGCGGTGGGGGATAAAAAGGGGAAAAACTCCAAAAATATTGACGCTAGAGTTATGGACCTTGTGCATGACACTTCTTCTCATCATGTCTGTTCCATGTGTGAAGTTTAAATTCAATGGTATCAGTAAAATAGGAGATACAGGACAGACAAGAAGTGTGACAATGACGACAACGATGACGAATACAGACCAAGTGATACCTATGTGTCTGCCATGCTATGCAGGCAACACTATAACACCTTTCCTATAGGAGCCGTCTGATAAGGGCCTGCTCTTTTTGCTAAGAATATAATATAGATATATATAATTCTACATTTCCTGCCATTTCTAAAAATTCATGTTTCTGTGTGCTATTATAACAAATAATCCAATTAATATTCATGATGTTATTATTTCTTTAATGAATATTCATGGAGTAATTGGTTAATACTCATGATATCATTATTTTTTACAAAAATATTCATGAAGTAAGGTTGAAAACAGAGCAGACCCAGATCAGACAGCTCCCGCAGAAGCCATCTAATCAGGGCCTGGGTTAATGCTTATAAAGCTTTTAGTTGAGTCCGAGTTCGATGTCAAGTTTTTGATTGGTCAGATTTGAGCCTTTGGCTCAAATCTGACCAATCAAAAGCTTGAGAACGAACTCAGACTCAACTAAAAAGCTTTATAAGCATGGACCATGATTTGTTTGCTTATGATAACATTCAGATAATATTAGATATGTTCTACAGTTTTAACCATGGCCAAACATTCCTGTGTCCATGTGCTATTATAGCAAATTAATCTAATCAATATTCATGATGTCATTATTTCTTACATGAATATTCATGGAGTACAGGGCTAAAGTGACAGTGATCCAAACACCAATCCATAAATTATTTTAACCCTTTACTTCATATTTATATATATATATAAACCTGTTTTCACACATTTGCAAACAGAGTAGACCCAGATGAGACGGCTCCTATAGGAGCCGTCTGATCAGGGTATGCTCTGATTGCCAACAGAATTTGATAGATCTGTTTCTCTACTTTCTAAAATGGCTACAATGCTCCACCTTCAATATTTGGTCCATGAATATTCATTAGGTATTGAAATTTGAAATAAACATAGAACAGGGAAAGGGTTAAGCGGACTTGCAAAATGGAAATTTGGAACAAATTGTGACTAGATGGAACAGTGAACAATGAAGAACCTGATCAGATGGCTCCTAGACAGCCTATAATGATTGTCTATAAAAAATGCACACATACCTTGATGAATGTTTTTCCAGTAGCTCGCAAAGCTTTCGTATGTACCATGACCCATGATTCCTGCTTCTGAAAGACACATACCCTGGCACCGTAGCATAGCCTATCAAAAAGTCTGCCTCATTTGGAATCATTTCTTTATTATCATCATCTGAATCAAGAATTCCCTGGTTTCCCTGTCCACCGCCATCAGTTCTTCCATTACTTCTTACAACAACTGCATCTCTTTCAATATCATTACCTGCATCAAAAAATAAAGTAGTTACTTAGCCGTCTTAACATGCACAATATCAATTTGAGTTGAAGGTCACCTTGACCTTTGACTGACTGACCTCAAAATCAATAGGGGTCATGTACTGGCCATATAAAACTTTCCTACTTAGAATGAAGACAGCACACCTAATACTTACCAAGTTATTGAGCGGACAAGATTTTTTAATGGAAGGTCACCGTGAACTTGACCTTTGACCGACTGACCTCAAAATCGATAGGGGGTCATGTACTAGCCATGACCAACCATCCTACTTAGTATGAAGACAGCACACCTAATACTTTTATCAAGATATTGAGCGGACAAGGTCAGTGTGACCTTGACCTTTGTCGACTGACCTTAAAATCAAAAGGGGTCATCTTCTAACCATAAACTTCCTACTAAATATAAAAACAGCTCACCTAATATTTATCAAGTTATTTAGCGGACAAGATTTTTTAGTTAAAGGTCAGTCACAGTGACTTTGACTGACTGACCTCAGAATCTATAGGGGTCATCTACTAGCCATGACCAATCTTCTTACTAAGTATGAAGACTGCACACCTAATAGTTGTCAAGTTATTGATTGGACAAAGATGTGGCTAACGGACAGACGGACTGGAGGACGGACAAGCGCCATACCATAATACGACTGAAGTAACCTTCGGGCGTATAATATGGTAAATGGTTAATACAAAGCAACAATAATGCAGAAAACTCTTTTGAGAGATTTTTGCTTTAGTTCATTCCAGCATTACTCTATTACCTGCCCAAAAGATCATGAATTAGACTTCTTTATAATGGTATTTTAACCCTTTCCTTTGTGAAAAGTTATGCAAGACATAATGACATCAAGAAAATGTATTACAATGCTCCCTCTCTAAACGACACCCTTTGGGATACGAAAATTGTACATGTCGTTCAGAGGGAGTTGTTATAGGGAGGGAAAATCAAACATAATTAGCTTGTTTGCAGATCCCCAGATAAGGTGTATTTCGAGAACTAAAACCATTATGCCTCAATCAAACCCTATGTTGTGAGCACTCTTTAGAATCGTCACTTTGTGACAATTCTAAAGAGTGGTCACAACATAGGGTTTGATGGAGGCATTAAGAAAATATGATGGAAAAAAGTTGTTTCTGGAGCCGTGTTTTTTCGGAAACAGTGACATGCGTTGTTGTAAAGAGGGAATTGTTATTGAGAGGGCCGTTGTAGGGAAGGAGCACTGTACCTGAATTTTCATTATGGTTTTTGATTACAGGATTGATTGATCATTTACATTGCCCTAACCAGATGGCTCCTGCAGGAGCTGTGTGATCTGAGTCTACTCTGTTTGCAGAAGCATTGGATAGGGTTTCCTGTACACCACAATAATAAGCAGCCCACCTTCCATCTTATTTCTGCCTTGGCATGCCTGAAAGAAGAACAGTTTTGGCTTCCCTCCAAGCTTAGGACACCTGTTGGCCTGGAATGTTGATGTTATGTCTTTGATGGACACCAGTCGTCCGTTGGATCCATATACATGGTTTTCAACTCCGTGCGTGAGAACACAAACCACCAAACAGTCGAAGTTACTGTGATCCACATTGTAGCTGACATCATTAAGAGTTCGCATGATTTCTGTGTCTTTAAGATTGTCGCGACGATGGATAGTGAATCCAAGCTTCTCAAATACATGCTGCAAACTCTCTGTAAAATAAACAAAATCAATGCATGTTACGCTTTTATGCATTTGCGAAAAGAGAAGACCTAGATCAGACCTGCAGAGCAAATGTACTATTTATCACAATGGTTTCAAAAAGTCACTTTTACAGAGGCATTAAAAGGCGTCACCATGAGGTAATGAGTTAAGTGTAGATCACATTCAACTCTTTCCCTGATGATTTTTCATGCAGATTTAAGATACAGTAGAACCCCTCAAATGCCATCACTTAATGAATAAACATGGATGTCTTTATAAGCAGGTGGTTGCTTAATGCAGGACAAAAGTAAGGAGCTTTCTGCATAACTTTTGTCCAGCATTAAGCTACTATCTTCATCTAGCAACCATAATTATACCTCTTTTATGTGGTCACATTAGCGGGGTTTTACTGTATTTTATAAGCAGACAGTCACAGAGCAGACCATGATAAGACTGGTTCTGTTACAGAATGATATAGGTCTG
The DNA here is from genome assembly GCA_963576725.1 of Azorinus chamasolen. Classification (NCBI taxonomy): domain Eukaryota; kingdom Metazoa; phylum Mollusca; class Bivalvia; order Cardiida; family Solecurtidae; genus Azorinus; species Azorinus chamasolen. The sequence continues at coordinate 27,124,775 of OY755253.1, read as the reverse complement.
ATCCTACAGTCTTTGTCAAAAAATAAAATCCCCTTGACAATTTTACATTATACATTATAAAAATCAGGCTAATGAATATTGATGAGGTGATATTCATTAGGGAAAGAGTCAACGGCAACATGATTAATTCAGTTTTAACCCATTACTTCATGAATATTCATGTAAGAAAAAAATGCATCATGAATAATAATTAACTGTATTTTTATAATGGCACTATAAAGAAGGGAATTTTTTAATCCTTTCCTCCATAAATACGCCTTTCTTGGCCTCTGTAAAAGTCACTTTTTGAAACCATTATGATAAATAAGGAGCAAATGCTCTATTTATTACAATGGTTTCAGAACTACAAAATTCTAATAGTTTCCTTTTCTCTAGTTAATGCTCCTTTTCGGTAGATTTATTCACATAGGTTGGATCTAAAAATAGGAATGGGTTAATCGTGACAGAAACTGTGGAATCATACCTGTATTATTTCAAAAGGAAATACAGGAGATGTCTGATCTGGGTCTACTATGTTTGCAAAAGCACACAATGGCACATATATGGAGCATATTCATGAAGAACTCAATGAGATTTCCATTTTCATGGTCACTGAATTATCCAACCTAATAGCCTGTATTAACCCTTCCCCTGTTGAATATTCATGTTAGAAATAATGACACCATGAATATCTACTACCCGATTCTTTATAATTGCATATTTACACATACATGAGTTTTTGGTATTGGTAGAATCTGCTGAGGCAGATCTATTATACAGTTAAACCTCTCTAAACTGGAATTCTAGTAGAGAATAATTTGGATACTTTTAGGCAGGTGGCTGCTTAACCCTTTCCCTGTTCTATATTTAGTCCAGATTCCAAATTACAGTAGGATTAACCCTATAGTATTAACTTTACCTGCATCTTTGTCAGTGCCAATTCTAGGTGGCATTTCTTTGGCTTCGCTGTCACCACTAGCCACATTGAATTCACGATTGTTGATAATGACACACCAGCCTGTAGAGAACACAGTTTACAGAATATTAAATTATCTAAAACAAAATGTGTTCATGAAACACTATGCATAAGATATAACCTTTGACTATGATGTAAGACTTTGACCTTAATAAGTCACCCCTAAAAATGTTCACCTCCATAAGTTTCACATGCATGCCAACTTTGAAGTATGTATGTGCAATGGCGACAAAATTATCGCCAACGTTAAATTTGGAGAAAAACAATAAAAATGTTACAGAATAGTGACTTATCTCAAATTATGTTACAAAATAATGACTTCTCTAAAAATACTTTACAAAATAGCCACTTCACTCAAAATATTTCACAGAACAATTTGACTTCTCTCAGAGTATGTTACAGAATAGCGAATTCCCTCAACGCATGTAACAGAACAGTGACTTATCTAAAAGCATTTTACAGAATAGAGTCTTGTCTCGACATTTGGTACAGAATAGTGATTTATCTAAAGGTACTTCACAGAACACGCATGTAACAGAACAGTGACTTATCTAAAAGTATGTTACAGAATAGAGTCTTGTCTCGACTTTTGTTACAGAATAGCGACTTATCTAAATGTACTTCACAGAACAGTGACTTCCCTTAACGCATGTTACAGAACAGAGATTTATCTAAAAGTATGTTACAGAACAGTGACTTTTCTCAACTCAATTACCATCACCATTTTCATCATCATAATCATAATCAATATATTAACATCCTCATCATTATCATCACTAAAGCCATAATGTTAATGTTTATAAGATGATATTGATCACATTCATCTAGACCTCTTAACTCATTCCCTCATATTGACGCCTTTTGACGCCTTTGCAAAAGTCACATATAGGAGCAAATGCTCTATTTATCACAATGGTTTCAAACTACAAAATTCTAAAATTTTCCTTTTCTCAAGTTAATGCTCCTTTTCGGTAGATTTATTCAAAGAGGTTGTATCTAAAAATAGCCTATGGGGTAATCGGTTAAAGATTTTTATTCATGATGGAAAACACTGTAAACTCTGATCAGATTTACAAGTTTTCTAAAAACTGTAGAATCATATCCATATCAGTTCATAAGCAAACAGAGTAGGCCCTGATCAGACAGCTTACAACAGGAGTCATCTAATCTGGGTCTACTCTGTTTGCAAAGGCATAAAAAACATTTATGCTGAGGGAAAGGGTTAATATAATGTACCATAATAATTATCTACTGCTCTCTATGTAACACTGCAATTTATCATATCTCTTGCTCTATTTTTAACCCTTTGCCTGTTAAGCATGAACTGTCTCGTATTTGCAAACAGCTTGGATCCAGATGAGACGCCGAGTCCAAGCTGTTTGACACTCAGTCAATAGTTTCTCAAAAGCTTAATCGAATCGAAAGTCAGCAACAACTGTAGCAGATCAGTATCCATGTTTATAAAACTTTTTAGCCGTGTCTGAGTTCATTCTCAAGTTTAATCTGACCAATCAAAAGCTTGAGAACAAACTCTGACTCAACTAAAAACAGGGTTACAAAAAGGTTTTGCGTTAATTTGGTATTTACTCCTTACTTTTTCAAGGAATTGGGTAATCAGAGTTTCAATTGAGTGTCAAGAAAATTGTTACTCCATCAATTTGAAATGAATAGCTTTTTTAACTCAAACAGTTTTATATTAAATATACTATATATGCTATAAGCCTATATATACCTACAACTGAGATTGGTGTATTTCACAGAAGGATCCTTTTCAGTCTGTAATTCTAACAATCCATTAATGGATACTCGACAACTGAATATTCAATATAGCCCTTCATTTGCCAATATTTTCAACATATCATTTGTGCAGGAGAAATGTGTTTTATGCCAGGGATACTTTGAAACATATTTCTTGACAGTAATTTTGCCGACTTTAGCTGCAATTTCTCTACTAGTGGCTTACAGATTTGAGACAAAGATCGGCGATTATACCACTGACAACCTCTTTTGAGGAGTTACACACCTTGTTCACAAGCTCATCAATGATGCATTTTACAAATTATTTCTGGTTTGCCAAGGGAAGTCCAAATATAAGGAAGTGTTTATCCGTTCTTTTTCCATTCTCGTTATGCCATGTTTATGTACGCATGTAGCAGACTATTTGAATGGTTTTTCTATTTGAAATAACCCTGATGAAAAGATCGCTGCATAACATCCTGTATAATATATATGTACGAGGATCTATGACCGGACCCGTGAAATAAGCTGTTTTTACAAAATGAATAACCAGTCTAACCGGTGATGCAGTAAAACATGTTCTGTGTCACAGTAAAAATAGTTGCTTATGCCAAAGAAATGTCTGAGTATCGCATAGTAAAACGCGTCTGCTTGAATCTTTTTGCGTAAATCACTTTTGTAATTGCTTTTCAGTACGCATAATCTTCAAAATAATTGCTTTTCAACTGAATTTAATTGCGTATTTATGCAGATACGCATCTTATCTGTAACCCTGAAAAAGCTTTATAAGCATGGACCAAGAGTTTGTGCAGACACTATTTTTCCCAGCAGGCTGAGGGTTAATATTACACAACTCATATATGATTATTACCTCTTGGCCTCTTGGTCATGTTGTACTCTGGTAGACGCAGTCCAGTGTCATCAGTTGCATGACCATCGGCAACTTGATTTGCAGCTTGATTTGCAGGCGGAATTTCAGGGACCGGAATTTGTGGGTCAAGAACTGCTGTCTGTTGTAAAACATTATTTACAACCTGTTGTGGCTGTGTCTGACCAGACATATTCATGTTTCTAAATCTCTGTTCAATGCGCTCTATATTTATGTCTTGGATCTGAGGGTTGATGATATGCTGTCTTGCCTCCCTCACTGCAAATGTCAATTTTCAAATTAACATAGTTAACCCCTTACTCCGTGAATATTCATGCAAGAGATAATGACATCATGAATATTAATCAAATTATGTTTAGCAAATGAACATGCCAACATTTGGCCATGATAGAAACTGTAGAATCATAATCAACATTGTTTTATTAGTAAACAGAGCAGACCCCCCACCAGAGGCCTGCTCTGTGAGTAAGTAGTTTGATTATTTACTTTGTCCTGTCCCAAAATTTTCCTGTTTTGGACAAGTAGTCAATTAATTTGTCTGACCAAATCAGAGCTCCAGATAAGATGCGTAAATTGAAATATTTTCAAGGATAACTTCTTTATTTCTCCATCAAACCCTATGTTGTGACCACTCTTTAGAATCGTCTCTTCGAGACGATTCTAAAGAGTGGTCACAACATAGGGTTTGGTGGAGAAATGACGATTTTAGAATTTGAGTACGCACCGTTATCTGTAGCTCTGCCAAATGTCCCAATTTATGAGGTTGTATGAGTAAATGTGTCAAAGGACAAGGGCTAGTATCTATTACAAAAAAAAGTAACTCACCGCTAATGCAGACATTTTCTTGCTCTTGTTGTTGATAGTTATTTATTGGAGGGCCAACTGGGGTTGGCAGAACTGGCACGCCTGGTCTATTGTCCGGAAAACCAAACTGTTGAGGACGGGCCTCATCTAAAAACAATGGCAAAATAGTACAAGTAAAATATTTCAACTCTTTCTATAATGAGCATTTATGCATGGATTGATCACTTCATGAATATTCATTAAAATTATTATTAAAATGCAATTTTCGGAATTTTCAGCTTAGAAACTATAAAGTCATATCTATAATACAGAAAGGGAAGCAGAGCAGACTCTGATCAGACAGCACCTGCAGCTACCTTATCTGGATCTATTCTGTTTGCAATGGCTTTAAAAAGTGTTTATATGAGGGAATGGGTTAACCCTTTCCCTGTTCTGTATTTAGGCCAAGTTTCAATACCTACTGAATATTCATTTTCAAAAGAGTTATAAAGAAATACGGAATGTGTTGCATTATAGACATTTTAGACAGTAAAGAAACAGATCTATCAAATTCTATTAACAAAAAGAGCAGACCCTGATCAGAGGGCTCCTCTAGGAGCCGTCTGATCTGGGTCTACTCTGTTTGCAAATGCATGAAAACACGCTTATATGAGGGAAAGGGTTAAAGAGGCAATTAAAATAAAGGGACTACACACAGGTTACTTAATACTTTCCCTCTTATAAACATATTTTCACGCATTTGCAAACAGAGTAGACCCAGATCAGATGGCTCCATAAGGAGCCATCTGATCAGGATCTGTTCTATTTGCTAATCAAATTTGATTGATCTATTTCTTTACTTTCTTAAATGTCTACATTGGTCCACCTTTCATATTTCATTATAACTATTTTGTGCACGAATATTCAATAAGTACAGTAAGACCTCTCTATAATGGCCACTAAATTACATCAAGTATTTTGTGTAAAAGGCAGGTGGCTACTTATAGGAGCATTCTGTTTTACTTTCACCTTGCTTTAAGCAGCCACCTGCCTTAAATATCAACTAATTAACACAATTTAGTGGCTGTTATGGAGAGGTTTTACTGTATTTAAATTTATAACAAACATAGGACAGGGAAATGGTTTAAAGCAGGTAGCTCCTTATTGCAAACAAGAGCACAGCATAACACGTTCAGCATGAATGAGAGATGGTCAATTAACAGAGTGTAGCTCCAGTAACTGTGAACAACTGTGTGAAGTAACAAAGGAAAATCTGTACTGAAATTGTCAAAACTTTTGTATGACAATAATGAAGATGATCATAACCATGATGACGGCACCAAGACTATGGCAATATAGTAGGATCGCATAATGAACAAGAGCACCGCCAGCGGGTGCCAACGCTCGTCTGTCGTCATTGTCAAGATGAACATGCATACCAAAAATTAAGGTTGTAAATGAAAAATTGAAGAAGTTATGGTCAATGTTAAGATTTCAGACGACAATGACAACGACGACAGCAAGGACAATGACGACAAGGACGCCGGAGTTACGACAATAGATTTCTTCAAAACAGACGAGCTAATAAGAACTGTCATTTGTAAAATGGTCATAAGTAATGCATAAGTTCTTAAACTTCTAGAGGAGCTTTCTCCATAATTTGCATCCTGCATTGAGCTCCCACCTGTCTAATCTGCAGTAGCATCTCTTGGATCAGTAATAAAACACTAACAGGAATAAAACATGTCAATCTTTTAACCAGTTGTATGTCGAATGATTGCCTTTTTGGAGCAATGTTAGTAATATGTGTCAAATCAGATCAATTTGAATAATAGTTTCATAGTTTGCCATCTGTGACTTAATTACTGCCTAGTTAGCAGAATATTTGACAGGTAATTTAACCCTTTCCCTGTTCTATGTTTATTTCAAATTTTAATACCTACTGAAGATTCATGGCAAAATAAAATTATAATGAAATATGGAAGGTAGAACATTGTAGCCATTTTAGAAAGTAAAGAAACAGATCTACCAAAGTCCAAAAGCAAGCAGAGCAGACCCTGATCAGAAGGCTCCTGTAGGAGCCGTCTGATCTAGGTCTACTCTGTTTGCAAATGCGTGAAAACACATTTCTATGAGTTAAGCAGTGATTTGAGAAGATGCAAAACATTCTCATATTCCAAGTAATACTCCACATTCTTAGACAAACAAAGGGCTTATAATTATCCCTTTACTCCATAATATAATCATGTAAACAACTAATGACATGAATGTGAATTAACTGTTATAATTGAACATGGACACAGTAACTTTTGGCAATGGCAGAAACTGTAGAATCATATCTATATATTATATCATAAGCAATCAGAGCAGACCCAGATCAGATGGCTCCTGTAGGAGACATCTGATCTGGGTCTACTCTGTTTGCAAAGGCGTATTTATTGAGTAAAGGATTAAAAGCAAAGAAGCCACCTGATCTGGGTCTGCTCTCTTTGCAAAAGCATGAACATGTGTTGGTATCATGTAAAGGGCTAAAGATGAATCAAGCAAACAAACTTACTTATACTAGCTGTGTAATTGATTTCCTGTCCTTGGGGAACCAGCTGCCTGTTGGGAGCACCCACTGGTACCCTACCGGAGGCACCTCTTAACTCTTGATACTGATCCTGCTGCGTTGGCTGGTTTCCATGGTAACAGCTCTCCATCCAGTTCTTGAGAGTTCCCGCCAAGTTTTTTTCACCAAGTTTTATAAGAGTATGGTGAAGCCCTGGGGCTATCTGTAATAAATGACCATGTATATGATAATTTTGCCTTTATACACCAAACAAAGTAAACCCAGATCAGCGTTGGCGTATTTGCATACATGTTACAAATCCAATTTTCTGCTGTTTTCCATGGCAATGTTTCCTCATTATATATTATAAAATTGCTTTCAATGCTGGGTTAAAGGCAGGTGGCATATTGACCCTTTCCGTCTTATAAACACACTTTCACGCATTTGCAAACAGAGTACACCCAGATCAGACGTATCCTATAGGAGCCGTCTGATCAGGATTTGCTATGTTTGCTAATAGAATATGATAGATCTGTTTCTTTACTTTCTAAAATGGCTAAAATGTTTCACCTTCCATATATCACTGTAACTGTTTGTCCATGAATATTCAGGTAATGAAATTTGAAATAAACATAGAACAGGGAAAGGGTCAAAGAAGGCGGTGAGAGTCCACCAGATAGTTCCTAAGGATTTTCAATGCTGGTCTTGATGACAGGTGGCATCTTAACCCTTTCCCACTTAGGCTATTTTAAGACCCTACCTCTTTAAATAAATCTACCGAAAAGGAGCATTAACTAGAGAAAAGGAATTTTTTTTAGAATTTCGTAGTTTGAAACCATTGTGATAAATAGAGCATTTGCTCCTACAGGAGCAAATGCTCTATTTATCACAATGGTTTCACAAAGTGACTTTTACAGAGGCGTCAAAAGGCGTCAATATGCGGGAATGGATTAACCTCTTCCCTCATATACATCCTTTTACAGAGTTGACCCAGATCATACCGCTCCTTTAGGAGCCATCTGATCAGGGTTTGTTTTGTTTCCGTATGAAATTATAATAGATATGACTCATTCTTACCAATACTGAAACATCCTGTGTATAAGAGCCATTAAAAAATTTCAGCTAATAAATATTCACGATGTCAATATTTCATATTATGAAAAAAAAATTCATTTAAAATGAATATTCAACTGGGAAAGGGTTCATACATGGTGAAAGTCATACAGAATGCAATGTTCATTCCCTCCTAGGCTATTTTTAGACCCAATCTCTTTGAATAAATCTACAGAAAAGGAGTATTTACTAGAAAAAATAACATTTTTAAAATTATATAGTTTAAAACCAATGTGATAAATAGAGCATTTGCTCCAATGGACCGAATTCTCTATTTATCACAATGGATTTAAGAATGGCTTTTAAAGAGATATCAAAAAGCGTCAGTAAGATGGAATGGATTAAAAAAGAGTTTTACTGTAACACAAGTACCTGTCTCTTATCAAGTTTCCTAGCCTGCCAGTCATTCAAGAGTTTCTTCGTTTTCTCCAACAGGTTTTGATACTCAAGATTGTACATGTCTATCTCATCGTTGGTGAAGCCCAGCTCTATACCAGTATCAATGAAATGATGCTTCAGTCTGTCAGCTATCTGATGGAACAGATCTGGTGGTATGTCTGAAATATTATATTAAAAAAACAGGTTAACCCTTTCCTCCATAAATACGCCTTTCTACGGCTCTGTTATAGTCACTTGTTGAAACTGTTGTGATAAATAGAGCATTTGCTCCTATGGACCAACTTTTCTATCTATCACAATGGTTTCAATAATACACAATTCTTAACATTTCCTTTTTCTCTAGTAAATGCTCCTTTTCGGTAGAATGATTCAAAGAGGCTGGGTCTAAAAATAACCTATGAGGGAATGAGTTAACCCTTTCCTTGTTGAATATTCATGAAAGAAATAATGACATCATGCCTAATCATTTATCATTTGAATTTATAATGGCATATATAACAGAGGATGTTTTGGTATTGATAGAAACTGTAGTGGCAGATATTTTCATATAAAGCAAACAGAACAGCCTTCTACAGGAGCCATCTGATCAGGGTCTAAACTTTTGGCAAAAGTGGGACAAAAACGTTTATATGAAGGAAAGGGTTAATACTTTACTCCATGGATATTCGTGTAAGAAATACTGAGATCATTAACCCTTTCCCTCATATAAACGTGTTTTCACACATCTGCAAACAGAGAAGACCCAGATCAGACAGCTCCTCTAGGAGCCGTCTGATCAGGGTCTACTCTGTTTGCTAATAGAATTTCAAAGATCTGTGTCTTTACTTTCTAAAATGGCTATAATGCTCCACCTTCCATATTTCATAATAATTTTTGTCCATGAATATTCAGTAGGTATTGAAATCTGTAATAAACATAGAACAGGGAAAGGGTTAATATTAACTGGATAGTCATTTTATCACGACATCATTCTGCACACAGAAAAGTTTGGCCATGACAGAAACTGTAAAACCAGACCTATAATATAATTCCATTAGTAAGCAAACCAGACTATGACCAGACAACCCCTGTAGCAGACTCATCTGGGTCTACTCTGTTTGCATGTGCTACAAGACACACATCTAAGGAACAAAGGGTTAATTAGGTGTCAAGATAATAGGGATTAGCTGAAGTTGATGAATACTTTGGAAACTGATTTTTTCTTTAACACATTCCTTCATGGGCTATTTTTAGACCTGGTCTCTTTGAATCAATCTACCAAAACCGATCATTTTTAATACTAGAAAAAGGGGAAATGTTACAACTGTGTAGTTTTGAAACCATTGTGATAAATAGAGCATTTCACAAAGTGAAGGAGTTACAATAGTTTTGCTCCAAGCCCTCGATTTGCTTTACTGTGCAATATTTGTGCATACTCACATTCTCCTCCTGCTGCTTCACTGAGAGAGCCACTTTCACTTTCAGAGACAGACAGGGTACCAGCACTTGGGGATCTACCAACAATTGGCCTTCCTCCAGCAGTCATACCACTACCCACCAGTGCCTCCCTCTGCTGAGGGGCGTTTCCTGAAAATAAAGATAAGCATTAGCTGAAGAACTCCTTCCATACTCAGGTACTGATAAGATGGGTAAAATAAAACATTTTCATGAATAACTGCTTTATTTCTTCACCAAACCTTATGTAGTGACCACTCTTTAGAATCGTCTCGAAAAGACGTAACGGTTTCTAAAGAGTGGTCACAACATAGGGTTTGGTGGAAAAATAAAGAAGCTATTCTTGAAAATGTTTTAATTTCCTTATCTAATCTGTACCTCTGCAGATTCAGCATATTAAAATACTAACATTGTCACTTTTCCACCAAACCCCATTATTGTGACCACCAGAGCAACACATAAAAGACAGTATTCAAATACCAAAATCTTCATCTCTTCGAGGCAATTCTAATGAGTGGTCAAAGCATAGGGTTTGATGGAGAAATAAAGACGTTATCTGTGAAAATGTTGTAATTTATGCATCTTATTTGGACATCTGGACCACTCTTTATAATCACCTCAAAGAGAACTTTTCTTGAAAACGTTTTAATTTATTTTTAATACATGCATCTTATCTTGTCCTCTGCAGACTCAACTGGTACTCATACTTTCAGTCTTGGGTGAAAAACAGCAAGAACATTTCGAGGTCTTGGAGCAAAACTATTGTAACTCCTTCACTTTGTGAAGGAGTTACAATAGTTTTGCTCCAAGCCCAAGATTGATTTTTTTACTTACCAGATAAAAACCTCTGATCCTGAGTTCTGATGCCCAGCACAGGTAATGCTGGCTGCTGTTCGACTGGTTGCTGGTTTCCAGCCACTGGATTGGTAACTCTTGTGAAAACCGGTTCAGGTCTGACAGGTGCATTTCCTGAAATGTGTATGTTTTCCATTGAAACTGACATCCAGAGTTGTTACATAAGTTGAATATTGTATACCTTCAAACTAATATCCTGATTTGTGGATTAACCTTTTGATTCTTGAATGATGTAATTTCAATGTGGAACAACGCATCATTGTTTAATGAATGATAGGTCTATTACCTAGCATGAAAGGATTAAACTTGCCAGAGGATTTTGAATGACAAACATTACAGACCCTGACCAGAAGATTATTCTTTACTACAGAATGGACTTTATAATTAAACACTGACGGGCCATTACATTTTGAATAATCAGCATTTAACCCTTTCCCTGGTCTATGTTTATTTCAAATTTTAATATTTATTGAATATTCATGACAAAATAGTCTAAATTAAATTTGGAAGGTAGAACATTGGAGCCATTTTAGAAAGTAAAGAAACAGATCTATAGAAGTCTATAAGCAAACAGAGCAGACCCTGATCAGATGGCTCCTCTAGGAGCCGTCTGATCTGGGTCTACTCTGTTTGCAAATGCGTGAAAAACACGTTTCTATGAGGGAATGGGTTAATGTCGCTTTATGATGTAAGATTTTCATTTATCAATTTAATTACCCTAATTACAAAGTATTCGGACAGACAAACTTAGGCAAATAGTGCAGACTATTGATGGTCGTGGTTTGGTCTAGTGGTTGAGCATTGAACTGAGAACTATTGGGTCCAGGGATCAAATCCTGGCAGGACCAGTTCGAAATTTCAGATACCCTTTTCAGTGTCTCCTACCCACAAGAGGTTGTCTCCTCTCCACCCAGGGGTTAAAATGGGTACTTGTGAGGGTCACTAGCCAGTACTGTGGCTGCATAATCACGTCATATGTTAGCAGAGCTCAATATTGTAGGCGAATGGCTCAATGATCAGGGAAGTAAATGTACTGTCGGCTAAGCCGGCATCAGGTCTGAAAGTAGACTATTTCTGAAGGAGCGGTTTGATCATGGCTTTCACCATTTGCTACTAAGTTTAAGCTATCAAAATGGAGTCAGTGTAAATTCTTCAGCCTTATAGACTGGTGGGGGGTGGGGGCGGGGGGTGGGGGGGGGGGGGGGGGGGGCGGGTGTGTGAAAGATCTGGTGTCTCACAAAAAAGCAAACCCACTAAACATTTAGAAAATGTGTCGCTGTATAAGAGCTACTTCATTAGAAAAAATGTTTTTGCAGCCGTTTATCAAACAGTATAGACCCAGACCAATTGTCATATACAGAGGACCGGGGTTAAGATACTTAAATCAAAACATTTTCAATAGATCCTTTAATTCTCAATCAAACCCTATGGTGTGACCACTCTTTAGGTAACACCATAGGGTTTGGTGGAGAAATGATAATTTGAGTATGTTAACCCTTTCCCTGTTCTGTGTTCATTCCAAATTTCAATACCTACTGAATATTCATAGATAAAATGATTGTAACGAAGTATGGAAGATGGAAAATTGTAGCCATTTTAGAAAGTAAAGATACAGATCTTTGAAATTCTATTAGGAGCCGTCTGATCTGGGTCTACTCTGTTTGCAAATGCGTGAAAACATGTGTATATGAGGGAAAGGGTTAACCCATTTCCTTATACTGACACTTTTGACACCTCTATGAAAGGCACTTTTTGAAACCATTGTGACAAATAGAGCATTGAAACCATTGTGACAAATAGAGCATTGAAACCATTGTGATAAACACAGCATTTGTTCTTATGGACTTTTACAGAGGCTTTTAAAGGCGTTAGTATGAGGGAATGAGTTAATACAGGGCAAAAGTAATGCAGAAACTCCTGTAGGAAAGATAACTTTAATTTTACAATTTTATCTAGCGAGCTCTAATTAAAGGTAGAGTTATTGTTTATTTACCTGTAAATTCATTTATAACCCGCACAAGATCAGTGCGACCAATTGATCTCATTATGTCAACCATAGCTTCTGGCTTGTCTGGGGAGACAATCCCTTCCTGCTCTATAAGGACAAATACATCCAGTATAGTACTGGCATCACTCAGCTTCTTCTTTTTGATCTGTCCTGACAAATAGAACTTCAGTTTCTGTAGGTCCTTGTCATCCATATCTTCAGCTAACTCCATCAGGAAACGTCTGAAAATGTCATATAAGAATACCGCTAAAACCCACGGAAAACAATAAAGCGCAATAACTCCATTAGGAAATGTCTGCAAATGTCAAATACGAATATTGGTAAAACCTAGAGAAGCAGATTATGATGCATACTCAAATGATCATTTCTTCACCAAACCCTATGTTGTGACCACTCTTTAGAATGGTCTCTTTGAGATGATTCTAAAGTGTGGTCACAATATAGGGTTTGGTGGAGAAATAATAATCTTAGTATCTGAATAGGCATCTTCATCCGTTACTCTGAAAGACATAACCAGAGTGTCAAAAAAATTATAGATCCTGATAAGAACAGAGGTCCAGATACGATGCATAAATTAACCCTTTCCCTGTTCTATGTTTATTCAAAATTTCAATGCCTACTGAATATTAATGGACAAAAGAGTAATAATGAAATATGGAAGGTGAAGCATTGTAGCCATTTTGGAAAGTAAAGAATCAGAACTATAAAATTCCGTTAGCAAACAGAGCAGACCCTGATCAGACGGCTCCTTTAGGAGCCATCTGATCTGCGTCTACTCTGTTTGCAAATGTGTGAAAATGCGTTTATATGAAGGAAAAGGTAAAAACATTTTCAAGAAAAACTTCTTTATATTTTCACCAAACCCCATCTCAGAGATGATTCTAAAGAGTGGTCACAACATGTGGTATGGTGGAGAAAAAACGATTTTAGTGTCTGAATAGGCACCTTTATGTGTTGGTCTGAAAAAGTCTAGTATATTGGATACAAACTAGTTTACAATGAACGACTCTCCCATACTTCAAACATAACTTACCTGTAGGGAGTAACTTTCTCCATATTTGGTAGTTCTGCTTTAATTAAGTCCGGTTCATAGCCAATTTTCCTAACCAGGTCAAATCGGTGAACTCTTCCAAGACACTCCAACAGAAAGTCCACATTATTGCAATCGATCAGCAGGGACTTCTTCATATGAGCAAATATGTCAAGAGAAGATGCTGCACTTTCCAGCTTGGATACTGAAAAAAGTAATACAATAGAGAAATGCAGACATCCATTAAATGCATAAATAACCCGTTTAGCTGATGAAACAATAGCATTACGAACATTAATTAGAAACTGCTCAACTAAGAGAGCAGATACGGCTGATTTTGTTCATTTTTTTTATTCAGGGGACCTAATCCAGAAGTGCCTAGGTCGATCTGGCTGGTTATCGAACTTGGTCGAGATATTATTGAATTTCATGTTATTCAAGGGTGATAATCCTGAAAAGCCTGAGGTAATTTTACTCGTTTGCAAACATGACCTAGATTTCATACGGTACCTAAAACAAAACTGGACACTATGATGGACAGATTGACAGAGTGATTACTACTGGGCACCCACACAACATTTAGGGCCCTAATAAAGGATGGTTTAATTTAAGCAATTTATGCTTGTGTATTTGGTGTTGATAAAAAAACAGTACCATCATCTTCAAACCTGATCAAAAGTGAGTGAGTACTAATCGGCTATTTCTGAGTCAACTCTAAAAAAATTGAATGCCAATAGGCAACATGATGAGCGCACTAGCTATTCACATAATATAGTATATGCAAAAGTTGGACAGAGCTGATCCTTATCAGGTAGCTCCTACTTTGCAAAAGCATGAAAAGGCATGATATCAAGTAAAGGGTAATTACAGGCATACATTGTGTTTGTGAAATCTGACTTTTGACCTCCAGGTGTAACCTTGACCTTTCAGCTACTGACCTCATTTTTGAGTGCTACAGGCCGTACCTTCTTGAGAAACATTTATGCCTAGTCATTTCACAATCCATCCATGGAGTTCTGAGTTAGAGCCTGGACAAACAAATAATACACATGCTTTTGACCTTTGACCTCTAAGTATGAGCTTGACATTTCTGACAGCTACTGACCTTGTTTTTGCATGCTACAAGCCATACCTTCTAGAGGAACATTTATGTCCAATTATTTCACAATTCATTCATAGACTTCTGAGTCAGAGCTCGGACAAGACCGGCCGGACAGATGCACAGGCGCACGCACAGACATATATGCACTAATATACATCCACCATGCACAGACATTGTGGCGACTATGCCAAGCTCACCGCAAGCGGACTCGACAAAAAATGATGGAAATTATAATATGATCACATTCATGTTATTAATTTTTATAAACCTAACACAAAAATAAATGATTAAAATCATAAAAGCTATGCAACAAGATACAACAGATAAATGTGCATATACTCAAATACTATAAAAATCATCATTTCTCCACCAAACCTTATGTTGTAACCGTTGTAATGGGTCACTAACTACTCTTTAGAATCATCTCGAGACGATTGTAAAGAGTGATTACAACATAGGGTTTGGTAGAGAGATATATATAAAGGAGATCTAAAGGAGTCGTTTTTTAATGTGACCTTTAACCCATTCCTCCATAAATACACCTTTCTACGCCTCTATAAAAGTCACTTTTGGAAACCATTGTGATAAATAGAGCATTTGCTCCTTTGGAGCAAATGCTCTATTCATCACAATGGTTTCAAAACTACACAATCCTCCTTTTCTCTAGTAGTTGCTCCTTATTGGTAGATTTATTCACAGAGGTTGGATCTAAAATAGCCTATGAGGGAATGGGTTAATTTATACAGCTTATCTGAAGCTCTATACAATTTTCTCAATTGTTTCGTTGCATCCATACTGTTTGCCATCAAGAGTGCTTTTACCATGGCAATATTAAATACCTGGGATGTAGTCAACACAGAGAAATTTTAGGGCATGCAAGTCCTCAATGCCCATCTCCTCATCGATGTCAATCAAGTGCTGCTGGAACACCTCCTCTGCCAGTTCATTCATCCCGACACTGTCACACTCCTCTCCTTCCTTTTCCTGTGTTGTTGACCAACTTGGAACTCTGCCCTGTCCGTTAATGGACATTCTATTTGATGTAGTACGCGCATCTGCCATCTTTTATTTCATTTTCTGTTGAAATCTATAAATAGAAATATTGTATATACCTGAATCTTAGTGATGCCGTAGATGATCAAGTAGAAACAATTAATCGCTGTTGAATGCGAAATACGGAGACAATCAATTCTCAGTCCGGGAAATCAATGTCCCTAGTTGTTGTTGTTATGTAACTTCCCCACCTTTATATACTTTTTGATATTTTACTGTTTTATAGTCACTACTCACTTGCCTCATTACTCAGTTGTTACTCAAAATGCATTTGCTTGTTAAGATAGTCATAATTTACTTAAACTTAGCTGTAAGTTTTAGCTAAGTTCAGCCTTCAGGTATCTAATGCTTGTTTACATGCAAATGTATTATGAGTAACAAATAAGCACTAAGGATAGACTTGAACAGTGATACATCAATGAGTAGATTTCTGATTAATATTACAACAACAAAGCAAGATATTAAATAAAATGATGTTTGTCTTGAAAGCAAATGTTTCATTTTTTATGCCCAACTCTTACAAAGTTGGGGTTTAGCTTGTTACATCAACCTTTACATGCATGATATCTCTGAAAGTAATTTTGATTAATTATTGATTTTTTATCGATAATATATGTTTGATTCAATTTGATAATCGAATATGATTTTGGTCCAATAAGTAACAAGGTTAGAGTGTCAGACTTGTAGTCCAGGGTTCAAATACAACAAATAACACAAGCTCTATAGAGCTTTTAACAGCGACAAGGATAATTTGGTTTGTATGCGGGATGCATGTAAAGGCTTCTAGGGGCATACTGGTTATCAGGGCATGGGTATATATCTAGCTTCTAAAGGTTAAACGGGAGCATAGTCTCATCAATGAGCTGTAAGACAGCATGCTATTTTTGTGTGGGTTGCAGTCTTAAGCCGTCATGGCAATACGTCAAATGCGGGTTGGATATCTCTAATTTACAATGTTGTCATATTGGACCTAATTTTCAATGTAATTCTGCACTTTTGTGGTAATTACATCATTTAAACAACAACTGACCTCAGATACGCTCATAAATCCACACTGCAACCAACACTGCTTAGCAGCTTTTGTCACGCGAAGCGAGTGTATACACACAAGTGCAATTTATGGTTACTCTAAGCGCTGTGAAAATAATTAAGTGGATGAAAAGCAACCAAAAAATAACTGACTTTGGAAGTTTTCTTGTCAGATACATACATTTAAATTTTAATACATTTATACTACTGCATGTCTTTATTTAAGAATTATGTTGTGTTTTGGAAGAAAATCCAACCCGACAGGTATCAGTGGTGTGTACTGAGGAATGTCCTAACCTAAATCAGTTTTAACACCTGTGTACTCTGCCAGGATATCGTTAAAACCAAACGTAGCTCGATATCACCATTTAGATTTTGAGTACAAAAATGTTAACCAACGGGAGGGGAGAGCAGTGATCAACCTTAAGGTGTTAGGCATCTCCAACAGCCGTGCTGCTGGATTAGCCCTTTAGCAACATAGGTTATTTTTAGATACAACCTGTTTAAATAAAACTACAGAAAAGGCGCATAAACAGGAGAAAAGGAAAATTTTAGAATTTTGCAATTTGAAACCATTGCGATAAATAGGAGCAAATTCTCTATTTTATAATATCACAATGGTTTCACAATGTGACTTCTACAGAGTCATCAAAAGTAGTCAATATCAGGGAAAGGGTTAACCCTTAAAAGCAACATGAGTGTCAGACTTGTTCTAAATTGTAGTCCAGAGGTCTGGGGTTCGAATCCTGGTAGAGGCCAGTAACTTTTCCTACCTTAGAATTACTTCAAAATGTTTTTTAACATAAATATTTTACTCTTCCTTCATTCAGTAACATTTTTCATCCGAACCCAGTTCTAAAGTTTCACCCTACCTGACATTAGCTATTTCCAGGTTTCTCTCACATTTCGTAACTAATACTCCGTCGACGCGCACCTTCCTGACTGCAACACTCGAAGTCGAAAGAGGGGTATGCATAGGCTAGCCCTTAAAACATGGTTACACTCAGCCTCAGCAGGGGTGGCGAAATCAAACGTCCGTATTGTCCGTGTTGTCCCAAAGTCATAAAGGACAAGTGGAATTTTACAGGTTTTTGTTATTAATTCATCATACGGACAAGTAGAAAATAGCTCTTGACAAAAACGGACAAGTCATCCAAAATTAGATTTCGCCACCCCGTGGTACAAACTGCACAACGGACACAAGTAAGTTAAAGAGCGTATACTCTTCATTTTTTTTATACCGTTTCTTTTGACAAAAAAATACATTATTAATAATATACCTACTCAGTTCACTTCTTTCGTCTGGTTATTCCAACAAAATCCGTCAAGAAATAGGAACTTCTTTCCAGTTTCGGTTTTTCCCATTTAATCATGAACAGTTAAACGCTTGATTGTAGAACAACATAATACCTCACAAACAGAATCAAGCGTCTGAATAACGTGATGGTAGAAATGCGACACTCGGAACACCTCGACTATTTCTATCGAAATATCACTCGGAACACCTCGGCTATTTCTATCGAAATAAGACCTATATTCCGAACTCTGACGGAATACGTCGAGTAGTTACGATTGTCGAAATATATTCCGAACTCTGACGGAATATGGCGAGTAGTTACGATTGGAAATGCGAATGATCAAAACGGCCCACTACCAAAACGGCCCGTGTCTAAACGGCCCACTCTTTAAATCAAAACGGCATGGCATGCTTATTATTATTATTATTACATGTATTGTATGAACGTTATTAATCATATTTATACTGATTATCACGATCAGTATAGTAGTATGATTATTTTATTTTAATGTAATCTCTTATGACAATAACAATAAATCTCTTATAACCACAGAGTCGTTCAAGGCAGATATATATCAGCACTATACTGATCAATAACTAATTAACCTGTACCTAGTTTTATTCACAATCGTAGAAGAAAAAATGTATGTACATAGTCACTTCCTGATGCATCCAGCGCACACCGAGCACACTAGCGTTATCTTCGTCTAGTTGAAGGCGGCCGATTATGATTGAAGTAGAAGTAGTGTCATTGTTTCTATCAAATATTAATAAAGTATATAACAAATAATCGATTTGCATCACTAAGTCAGGAATTTATTATACGTGTTCATAGTTTCCCTGGTTAACTAAATTCTGCAGATAGACTTTATTTTTTGATATTACAAAAAATATTACAGGTGTCGAAATTAAACGGTTGTCGAAAAAGTATGGATCTGCTCTACTGAAGTCTTATAATTTTATTTATTCATGGCTAACAGTGCAGATCAAGATCACTGGACCCGCAGGCATGTGCTCTGAATTTTACTGGTGGTCACGTGGCAGACAGTGCATGTTATATAGTATCCGTTTCCACTTTGTGTATGTCTTTAATTTTTAATCACTAAGTCTTATAATTTTGATTATACAGGGGCGTAGCAATGTACGCACGGAGGCTGTAGGGGTCCGGGAGTATGCTCCACTGGGAACATTTAGATCGGTGTAGTTTTGAAACCATTGTGACAATTTGTGCTCTATTCATCACAATGTTTTCAAAACGTGACATTTACATAGGCGTCAAAAGGCGTCGGGAGTGTGTTAAAGTTTTTTAAAAATGACACGACTCAAAGCTTATGAAGGTGTACACTACTTAGCCGTCAGATTTGGCCATAACAATGTTAATTTTCACCTTTCAAATTGATGTTAAGCACGTGCGTAAGTGCGTACCGGTAGCTACACCCCCGTTATATCGACCCCAGTAGTCATTACACAGTTTGATCTTTCGCCATGTAATGTTGGGAGCTGTCTGAGTCTATACTGTCTGGTTTCTCTGAAACATACTTATCTTACTTTTTTTACTTTGTGCTGCCAAACATCTCTAACCCAGCAAGCACACAACGTCGGTTTGAGGGCGGCCCGACGTTGCCAGGCTATTCACCGATTCTGTCTAAAACCCTGAAGTGAACTGCCAAACATAGATAAAGAAAACGCCGAAGGCATAGAAATAGAAATATTGCGAAAAACGCTGAGGGCAAAGACATAGAAGGGGTTTCTATTTATATCATTTCATAATCTCCCGTTATACATTAAAATGTGTTGATATTTATTTACAGACCTTAATAGTAAATAGTTTAAATGAAAAAAATACCTATTTTATACGAATAAATCATTTTTATTGTATTCTCAAACTTCTTTTCCAAGTATCAATAACTACATGAAGTGAAAGAACCATTAACTCGCATGCAATTATCTGAATTCTTCAACAACCATTTTAACACCTACTTATCAGAATTTCGCCCTTGGGGGCTACGGCTTCCAAAGCACTTGCTTATTAAGGTAGTCAAAGACTGGAAACAAGCTTTGGATGAAAACTAATACAATGTAATGTATGTAGCAGCGACATTGATGGGTCTCTATATAAAGCTTTTGATTGCCTCGCACATGACCCACTACTTCTTAAATTAAAATACTACGGGATTTCAGAGGCTGCTCTTAAACTCTTAAGTAGCTATTTATCAAATAGGAACAGTGTGTAAAAATCGGTCAGTTCAATAGTAGTTTTAGATACATTTATAAGGGAGTTCCTCAAGGGTATATTCTTCGGCCGGTCTTGTTCAACATCTTTCTCAACGACATTTTCTATTTGTTTCTATGAGCAATTCTGTATAATTATGCCGGTGATAACACAATCTCTTTTAATGAAACAAAACTAGAAAATATTATCACTACTTTAGAAAGTAAAAGTAAGGCACGTTTTCAGTGGTTCTCAGACAATCAAATAAAAACCAACCCTGATAAATTTCAAGCCATAGGCAAAAAACGACAACAACAGAAACGAGAATGTTAAATTTGCTCTATACAACAATGAAATTGACGAGAAGAGGAAGTGAACTTATAAGGAGTATATTTAGATTTTAGACTTATATTTCATTCCCATATATCTAAAATCTGCAAAAAGGCATTTTGTTTGCCATGTGTCTTACCTTCGTCTTTGTGTTTGTAGTTTGTTCATGTTGTGGAACGTTTGTCCCTGTTTCTTGTGTGTCTTTTGGTGTTTTCTGTGTTTATTTCGTGTGTGTGTGTGTGTGTGTGTGCGCTTGGGTGTGTGGTTGTGTGTGTGTCATGCTGTCTATCGGTGTTTTGGTGGTGGTTGCGTATTGCATGTGGCTTTGCCTGCTTGACCTTACTACTTTTCCATTTCCAGGCAACTGAACGTACTTAAACAATTTGGTAAACATCTATGTAAATTAGGGAAATTAAATATATACCACTCTTTTATCATGTCAAATTGCAACTACTGTCCTCTTACTTGGCTCTTTTGTGGATAATTAACTACTAAAAAGTCAGAAACAATCAAGAAAGAGCCTTACACTTTATCTGCGATTAGTAAGTTTCAAACTATAATTCTCTGCTATTGAGATCAAAACTTCCCAATTTAAAATTGCGAAGAATGAGGAAAATTTAGCACTTGAAACGCACAAAATACAAATAAACAAGGACCTACATATCTTCATGATCTTGTTTGTGTAAACAATAATAATTACCATTTCAGATATAGCAGTACAATGAAAGTTCAATAGGTACGAACATTGACATATGGTAGCCAATCTTTCCGTGATCTAGTGCACCACCCCCTCCCAATTTGGAATCATTTTAGAGATGAAACAAATTTCAACCATTTCAAAAGTTTGATAGATGCCTGGGACGGAGACATCTGTTCATATTCTACTTGTGGTTTGCAAAAACAGCTTCCTGCTCATTCTGTTTATCTTAAGCTATCATTTTCTGCTGTGCTCTTTTGTTTGTTATAGTATTAGTGTTTTGCTTGATATTGAGAATGCATGCAGGAATCATCTGCTTGCTTGCTTCTCGTTATTTTGTTGTACCCTTTACCTGTTGATCACTATAGTTCGATTTCGAGCGCTGAGCCGTGACCGCACTTTTCTATTTATGGAAGTCGCAACCATTCCAATTTATGGGTAAGTCAGGATTGAAACATTAAGTTGATAGTTAAAATAAGAACTGGAAACCTTTATGCCACCGTGTCCGAGACAACAGCGAAGTGTCTGAATGAAAACGTAGGGTACTGAGTTCGAAACCCAGCGGGGGATTGTTTTTTATGCCCCCAAAGGCGGGCATATAGTAATCGCATTGTCCATCCTTCCGTCTGTCCGTCCGTCTGTCCTTCCGTCCCAAATTCGTGTCCGGTCAGTAACTTCTTCATCTATCAATGGATTTCAATATAGCTTGCCACAAATGTTCACCACAGAAAGACGATGTGTCGCGTTCAACTCCCAGGTCCATGGGTCAAAGGTCAAGGTCACAGGGTACAATTACTTTGTCACAAATTTCGTGTCCGGTCTGTAACTTCTTCATCTATCAATGGATTTCAATATAACTTAGCACAAATGTTCACCACACAAAGACGACACATATGTCGCTTTCAACTCCCAGGTCCATAGGTCAAAGGTCAAGGTCACAGGGTACAATTACTTTGTAACAAATTCGTGTCCGGTCTGTAACTTTTTTATATATCAATGGATTTCAATATGATTTGGCACAAATGTTCACCAGGCAAAAATGATGTGTCGCTTTCAACTCCCTGGTCCATGGGTCAAAGGTCAAGGTCACAGGGTACAATTTCTTTCACAAATTTCGTGTCCGGTCTGTAACATCTTTATCTATCAATGGATTTCAATATAACTTGACACAGATGTTCACCAGACAAAGACGATGTGTCGCGTTCAGCTCCCTGGTCCATATGTCAAAGGTCAAGGTCACAGGGTACAACTACTTGTTTATCTGTGAATGGATTTCAAAGGAACCTGGCACAAATGTTCACCACACAAAGACGATGTGTCAACTCCCTGGTCCATGGGTCAAAGGTCAAGGTCACAGGGTACAATTTTTGGGGGAATTTGTCACGTGACTGTGACATCTCTTGTTTTTGTGGAAAATGGTATTTTGTATACACACAACGATTATCACAAGAAGATCGTACTAATCCTGCAGTATTAGTTCATGTATATATAAGCTTATTACATGTCTGTATAGCCACATTGTTCAAACTAAAGATGCCGTGACAGACGAAACCATCGCGTCAGTATTCTAAAGATGCAAGGGAGATTGTATCAAAACGTATACGAGTTCTACAAGAAGGAGAAGCAGGAGGGATTGAATATCCCATTGGATCGAGCTTTGGAGCGAACTTCTGAGTTTACAGGCGCCAGCGTCTCCTCGGTGAAGAGATTCACAGCACAGAAAGTAGCCACACCAAAGTCACCACTTCAGTGTCATGAAAAGTTGCATGTCAACGACATTGACGAAGGGTTTGTGAGTCGAGCGATTAACGCAATGTACGGGCAGCATAGGGTACTGCCAACTTTGAGGAACATACAACACGCACTGGAAGAAAGTATCGTATTCGCAGGCAGTACATCATACATAAGAAAGAAACTGAAATCTAGATTTTGTCTTTCAAACTGGCATTAGTGAAATATCTAATCCAGTAAGGGATACAGCCCATTACTGATGCTAAATGGGCGAAGTGTGTTAACCACGTGAAGTTAATAGAACGCTAGTACTGGGATGTAGACATCGCTGTCGACAACCTTGTTGACCTGCTCCTCATCAACTTGGCATCAGATTCCGAGACAGATGACTCAAACACAGATTCGGCTAGTGAAGGGGAATATTGATATTTTTTTGTAAATGAATTGATTGCCAGTTTGAAAATGAATTAATTATAAATATAAATGAGATAAATTTATGTGAAAAAAAGACAATATTGTAAATCTGAATCTTCAGTAAAAAATGTTTGATAATGAATGAAATAAAATATAACAAAATTTTCTGTTTTTCAGCAAACATGTTGACAATAGTGTATCCCTCCATTTGTATGGATCAGTGACCTTTCATTTTCCGTGTCTTCAAGCGTTTTCTTTCGTTATCTACATGTATGTTCATCACTTCCGCGTTTAAATAGTCTGCGCCCAAGCTATCTAATTGCTTATAGCAACTTTATGAATATTGTTAGCGGGGTTGCAATAGATTATCTCAGTCGGTTGTTTCGCCTAGTCACGGCAAATATTGGTAATAGTATAACTAATTATCTTGCAAGAGTATTTAACATGCCAGAAAAATTATTCCAGGGATATTTGTGAAATAATTACTGTCATAATTAATAATAATTGAGTGAATGTTTCTGATCTGATGCAGACCTGACGGCTCCGGTAAAAGCTGCCGGATTAGGGTCTGCCCTGTTCGCTTATGATATTATGATTTACAAAAAGTAATATGCATTACACTGAAACATAAAACTATCAGTGTTATACAATTAAAACAGGTAATTATTGATGTAGCTTCTGTTTTATGTTTTTGTTTATTACCCATGCTTAACCCTTTACTCCATACATACGCATGTTAACCCATGACCTCATAGGCTATTTTTAGATACAACTTCTTTGAATAAATCTACCGAAAAGGAGCATAATTTTGTAGTTTGAAACCATTGTGATAAATAGAGCATTTGATCCTATAGGAGCAAATGGTCTATTTATCACAATGGTTTCACAAAGTGACTTTTACAGATTCGTCTAAAGTCGTCATGATGAGGGAATGGGTTAAACAATCATCTCTATGCTGGGGTATGTGAAGTTTTTCGTGGCCAACTAATTGGTAAACTGTGTGAGATGAACAATATAACGTCTGATATAAATCGTTCGGATCGTTCTTCTGTAAACATCTCTGTATATGCATTTACGGAATTACTACGTTCTGAGGGTGACAAACTTTTCTCAAAAGAGGTCCGGTACTCAAGTACATCGAAGCGTAAGAAAAAAGCTGAATGGTTCGACAACGAATGCTAAACGAACGCAAAAACACATTACATGGATGCCCTTAGAAGGTTCAAGTCTGATAAATGCTCAATAAATAGGGTTGCGCTGTGTGAGAAAAAGTTGTTTTATAAAAAGATTATGATACGTTAACGAAATTGCTATAAAAGAAATAGGGTAAGAGAAATTGAAAACTTAAGGCACAAAAAACAAAAGGAATTTTGGTCTATGTTTCGAAAAACTAGATCCTCCGAGAATAGCATTACAGCAAATGACTTTTTCAATTATTTTCGTAACATATCACAGCAAGCTAAACATAGAGGTAACGACGAAGCCGATACATTTTGCAGCAATCATAATTTTGATGATGAGCGATGCACTTTTGATGAATTGAATACAGACTTCACAATTAAGGAAATATTAGAAACTGTAAAGACATTTTAGCACGATAAGGCACCGGGTAAAGATTGTTAAATTCGTATGTTTTAGAAACTCTCGATATCATAGCGCCGCACTTGTGTGATTTATTCAATGCTATTTTTAACTCTGGTTTTTATCCTGATCAGTGGACAGAAGGGATTATTATCCCTCTTTATAAAAAGGGTGATCGTGAAAAGGTTGATAATTACAGAGGCATAACATTGATAAGTTGTCTAGCAAAGATCTTTACCGGTGTGTTAAACAATAGAATATCGAAGTGGTGTGACGACAATACCATTATATCAGACGCTCAATTTGGTTTTAGATCTGGTAAATCTACAGTAGACGCCATATTTTTGTTACATACATGTAGCATTGTTCAGAGATATCTTGGCGAAAACAAGCGCCTGTACTGTGCCTTTGTTGATTTTAAACGTGCTTTCGATAGTGTAAATAGGAATAATTTATGGCTTAAACTTTACAGATTAGGACTAAATGGTAAAATACTCAGAATAATTAGACACATGTATGGCAAAGTGAAATCATGTATACGGAAGTTTGATAAATATTCAGACTTTTATAGGTTTTATTACAAGCGGAGATAATGTCCCCGAACTTTTTTGAATTGTTTATAGAGGATATGGAGTTATTGTTACTGGATAATTTTAGCAGCGGTTTAGAATTTGACGATCTCCTTATAATAGCCTTACTGTTTGCTGATGACCTTGCGATATTTGGAAAAAACACCCACCGAACTTCAAGAAAATTTAAATAGATTGCAACAATATTGCTGCACATGGGATTTAGAGTTTAATTGTAGTAAAACAAATATTGGTTGAAACTAATTGATACTGATAATATTATTTTAAAACATATGTATGAATTGATGGCAAGTGACAATGAAAAGGGTCGCAGAAATTGGGTAACAGGAGTTAAAACTCTGTTAGAGGAATATGGTTTTAACTATGTATGGTTAAATCCCCATGATGTTACAAGTAAACATTTTTGTAAATAATTCAAAAGGAGAGTTATTGATTGTTTCATGCAGAAATGGTATGGAGATTTAAGTAAGTCTAGTGTTTTATATTCCTATAGGCATTTTAATCGCATTTTTGTATATGAGGATTATTTAGATTTATTATCGTGGAAATTA
Organism: Azorinus chamasolen; assembly: GCA_963576725.1. Lineage (NCBI taxonomy): Eukaryota > Metazoa > Mollusca > Bivalvia > Cardiida > Solecurtidae > Azorinus > Azorinus chamasolen. Next base: position 27,098,434 of record OY755253.1, on the reverse strand, counting down.
AACGAGGCTGCGGCTGTCGTCACACCCATTGAAAATTGAATCTGGTCGATATGGTAGAGCACGAATAGATAGAAATGAGAGATACTACATATGTTTTGTAGTAAGTATGATTTGGAAGATGAGTACCACTTTGTTTGTATTTGTACTGTATACAGCGACTGTAGAAAGAAATACTTAAGACAAAAATATTATCTAAGACCAAGTTATGTTAATTTTTGAGAATTAATGAGTTCCTCAACTAACACAGAATTAGTAAATTTGGCTATATTTATAAAGGAATCCTTAGAAATTAGAAAGAACGCGTTAAATGCTCAGTGAGTCTGAATTCATCCTAAACATCGATTTTTGATAATCATATCTGTATCACTTTTAGGCTATACGTATTTTGGTCCTATATATGACATTGAGGTGAAATTTGATTATACGTATATATATAGGATGTATAATTACCGAGTAAATTGCGATATACTGCGAGAGAAGTTGTGTGTTTGGGTATGTGTGAGAGTGTGTGTGGTTGGTGGATGAGAAGGCGCCAGGTTGAAATGAGTGATGAGTGGTATTGTGACCAAAATGACATTACTGAATTGTGTTGCAACAACGTACTCATGTACACGTTGAAACGAATAAAGTATATCTGTCTGTCTGTCTGTCTGATATATTGACTCATTGTACATCACAGAGGTCACACGTGCTACCAACAATGTTTTGTAACTGGAACACTGCTGATCGCACGCGCGACTGCTAAGCTGTGTATTTCACTAAGCGACATACTTATAAATATGACGACTGCTGTCACACAAAATTACACACATACTTTAATATGAATGCAGTGTACTCACATCTTTAAAACAAATGCAAGTAAATTCACGCGAATAACTCCTGTTTAAATCTTATTGTTTACAGTTATCTTTCCATTAATTTATACGATTATAAACTTACAATTAGACCAACGTATAGTATTTATGTTGTATGATTCATTAGTGGGCATATTGTATTTCATTTGGTCTAATTATTGGGAGATTTGAGGATACAAGCTGCCCGGCAAGAGGCCATGAGTGAATGCTATCCCAAATGCGTAGCACTTTGTATTAAAGTATAATTAAAGTAAATCTGCAATGCCTGCCTGACATGACAACATCTCTGCATTCACCCATGCTACCCTGTTGCATAACATCGGGCGGACCTAGCAACAACAGACAAAAATCTTCAATCATAACATTGGTTTATTTACGCATTATGTACAATTAAGGTTCAGGTTTGGCTCTGTTGGGCATGGTTCCCGATCCCACCATGCTAGCCCACTTGGCTAGCAGGTACACCGGACTGCTTGTCGTGTAGGGGCGACCTTTGACAGCCATCCGCATCGGTATCCCAAATTATTAGTCCCAAAAGGCTGCCCCAAAAGGCTTCAAAATATGCCCCAAAAGGGATAAGCATATGCCCCAACAAGGCTTCAAAGTATGCCCCAAAAGGCCACAAAATATGCCCCAAAAGGCTTCAAAATATGCCCCAAAAGGCTTCAAAATATAAAAGCTTCAAAATATGCCCCAAAAGGCTTGAAATGAAAATATGCACCAGAAGGCGCCAGACTGAACACACCACATGCAAATTTGACATTAGCTTGTTACATTGAGCTGCAACCCTGAGAAGGGATGTATTGCCAATTCAACTACGGTAGATCCTGGGAGGTCAGTAATCCAACAATCATCTACAATGGCGACACCCGGGCATCTATCAGAATTGCAGTCCTTTTAAATTATAGTCTAATATAAAATTATCAAATATGTACTAAAATTGTGCATGTAAATGTTTTGTTCGGATTTCGCTGTCGGCCAACTGGCGCCAACCTGATCCCAAGAATTGGGAGCAGGGTGGCGCCACCGCCAAAAGAACAATAGCAACCAACTTTTTTTGGCACAGCGACAATACGGACACTGCATGGGACCGCCTACGGATGGCTTGCTGGAAACGGGAACTATCGCATTTAAAAGGACTTTATCTTACAACAAGAGTGTGTTTCTGAAACACTTATGCCCCCCGAAGTTTGACCCTGAATGATGACCTTGACCTTTGACCCATGGACCAGGGAGTTGAACGCGACACGTCGTCTTTGTGCGGTAAACATTTGTGCCAGGTTATTTTGAAATCCATTCACAGATAAAAAAAAAATACATGTATAGAAGGGACACGAAATTCGGGACGGACGGATGGAAGGGCAGACAGCCGAAAAGACAGACAGACAGACGGACGGACGGAAGGACGGACAATGTGATTACTACATTCCCGCCGTTGGGGGCATAAAAACCATTTAAGACGTACAGAAATGAACAAATCGACACATAAATGATGTTTTTATTTCCATTGCGTGGTTTTTCTCCATTTCTCCAGTGGCGCAATGGAAGTATTAATGTATGATTGTACATTTATTACTAGACATATCGTGTTTCATTTGGCATAATTCAAAGGGGTTATCCTACAACATCCATAAGACTTCTCTTTGAACAACCCTGAAGCTAACACGGCTATTAATGGCTTGACACAAGTACAAAATGACGCTTATGATGCTTATGTGGAGTTTATGAAAATATGACGAAATGGATAGAATCTTGTCATAATATAAGAGTTTAGTGATTTTCAAAAGCCCGACCATACAAAAAATACTGGAATGATGAGCCTTAAAGTTAGTAGGAGAAAGTATGTGACCACGAAGATATATAGTTGAATTGTCGTAGCAACCATAACAAGCGTGTAAAAGAAACTTCGAACAAAAGGTTTTTGCCTTCGGGATCATCAATTTCAGTGCTTCTAGTTTTGAAAATCGAATACCGCTTAAGCCGGTGATAGGGACATGAGCAGTGTTGCACTGTTCATGAACAGACTCAATAAAACCGAGACTGCAATTTTCTCATTTTGCGTTGCTGTTTTTGCTTTCGAGGGATCTCATCTTATCAGAGTTTTTAATAGAAAATACAAACATAAACAGCATGTAAATGAGCAACAAAACATGCTAGAAACCGATGTATCACGTTAAATTTGTAACGAAATTGACAAGTAGTCCTTAGCAAACAATAGTAAATTGAGAATTCCAATGGTGATTGTCGATCTCCAGAAGGAAAGTCAGTACTTGACACTGATCACATACTTCTAGGATGGAAACACTATTATTATAGAACTCGTTTAACCCTGCATTGTAAGACGGATTTGATAATAAACACTTTCCAAAAGGTCTTCACAATCTGCAAAATGAACATATTTATAAGATATCGATGTATTGTATTTGAATCGCGATATTATATACCATGCGGTAAAGCAAACGGTTAGTCGCGCTAAGCTCGGAAATGCTTATGGTTTTGACAGAATCCCATCATAAGTGCTAAATATGATATTTCCATAGATTAGCTGTATAAAATCATTTCTTGCTGTTTCATGGATATTGGAATCCCGACAGATCAGACAAATGCCGTAATAAAACCTATCCAAAATACAGTAGTAAATTGCATAAAAACGGAAACATATTTAGGTAAAAAAAAAGCTGAACCCACATATTTCTAGTGTACTCAATGATTGAGCTGCAATCAGAGTAATTGTAGAAAAGTAATAAAGGCTACGACAAAAACGAGGATCCGACATTCTCCTTCCTGTTCGGATTTTAGAGTACTAAAGTTTTCCTGTCGACGTACGTGAAAAGAGCACAGTATGATGGGCAACTATAAAGGAGTTGACAACTATAGTTTGCTTTTGACCCGTGAGCTGTGAACTTTAGGACCAGTCCACCCGTAGAGGTAAAACCCGTCACAAGCCATGTATTTGTTCCGGGGTTACCAGTGGTAATACAGACAGGTAATAAGCATATACAGTAAAACCTCTCTACAACGGCCACTAAATTGTGTTAATTAGTTGGTATTTAGAGCAGATGGCTGCTAAAAGCAAGGTGGAAGTAAAACAGAACGCTCCCATAGGAGCGTTCTGTTTTACATTCACCTTGCTTTAAGCAGTCACCTGCCTTTAACACAAAAAACTTGATGTAATTTAGTGGCCGTTATAGAGGGGTTTTACTGTATATACTAATATTGCATGATTACTACGAGCTGCTTGTGACAACCATTGTCCACTTACCCATACATTAGAATGGTTGCAACTTCTATAAATAGAAATGTGCAGTCACGGCTCAGCACTCGAGATCGAACTATACACATGCAGTATTTTGTAATACTGTAGGATCATAAGTATCCATGTTTAAAGAATTTTTAAATAAATTTGAGGAATAAAGTAAGAAAATGGGTATAACATATTCTGAAAGTGGGAGATCCATCGAAAGCAAACGTAGCAATGCGAAAAGAAAACAATGCAGACTAGTCCAATAGACGTAAATTTTCGAAATTTGTAAATCACATCACCGTTAAATTCCGGGTGGGAAATGCCTTGTCGCAGGAGCTTTTTAAGATTGCACTTATGCTTGCCAATAAGTGAGAAGTTTCGATAGATTAAAATTAGCTGTTTTTTTGTTTACGATACCAGTATCATTGTTAAGCAGCATTTCAGTTAAACTAAGATTTCGACTGTTACATTCGTCAACAGAAGAACACGCTCGAAATAAAAGAAATACATATAGAAAGCAGGTTATGTAACTTCTGCAATACAAGCTCTACTGAAGACGACATAATTTCATTTTAAGGTTAAATACATGGATATATACGTGAAATTATTATATCTAGTTCGCATCTTGAAAACTTAATAAAAGCGGTGAAAATATTATCTTTATAATCAAACGGGATTTAGTTCTGCCCAGGGACAACAGTAAAACACGTTTAAAAGGTGGAAAATACTTGTCCTAAAGTCATAATAACCACCCGTTTTAAACGATAAAAATGATTTTAAGAACATTTTAAAACGGGTTTAGTTGTCAACGTGATGTATTTAGTTATATTGTTTAATGTACATTTTAACATTATGACATAAGACTGTCTATTTTTAAGAATGCATGTTAATTAACAGGAGTTATAATTGCATATGTACACTTAAGAGCTTTTTGGAAAAAAGACACACCAACTAAATGTTAAATATGTTTACACTATGTTTATTTGTTTCAGATTCTGGAAGATATTTCTTCATTTTCAAGAGGATGAAGGGAGCAGGAATAGGCTATTCAACAAGACCCAGGCCCACTGACCTCAGAATTGTCTTATTTGTTATAGTATATAATTGCTTACATCTTTAATAACAAATTATGTAAACAGACACATCTGGAGATGAAATATATACAAATATGTTCATGAGTGACTCTTTATTATGTCTCCCACCACGTAGTGTGTGGAAGACATATTGCTTTATTCCTTTCTGTCTGTCCGTCTGTCACAAAATGTCCGCTCACTAATTTTAAAAGTTCTCATCCAATCTTCACCAAACCTTAAAATAAAATATAAACGTTTATAGCTATAATAGCTGGGCCAAGTTCGATATTTAAGCAAGATTGTTCGGGAATTGTAGAGTTATAGCCCTTGAATTGTCTAAAATTGGCCTGTTTAGCCTTGTCCACTCTCTAAGTCAAAAACGTCTCATCCAATCTTCACCAGACCAAGAATGTTTATAGCTATAATAGCTAGGCCAAGTTTAATACCCAGCAATATTATTTCCGGAATTTCAGAGTTATGGCCCTTGATTTATCCAAATTTGACCTTTTTTAGCCTTGTCCGCTCTCTAAGTCAAACACTTCTCATCCAATCTTCACCGAACCTTACAAAATGTTTATGACTTTAATATCCAGACCAAGTTTAATATCCAGCAGGATTGTTATGGCAAGATTGTAACAGTGAGTTATGGCCCTTGAATATTATACAATTTGCCTTTTCAGCCGTGTTCACTCTTTAAGTAATAAAGTTCTAATCACCACCAGAGGTCCAGATAAGATGCATAAATTGAAACCTTTTTCAAGAATATCTCTTTATTTCTTCACCAAACCCTATACTGTGACCATTATATGTCACTGTATAGAGTTTAGTGAAGAAATAACGATGTTTAGCTCGCCTGTTCGTAGAACTGCAAAGCTTATCTTATACCCCCGGCGTGAGCGTGGGCGTGGACGTGGGCGTGGGCGTGGGTGTGGGCGTGCGCGTGAGCGTGGCCAAGGTTTGTTTGTGGACGGGATGTTTTAAAAGCTTAATATTTGTACTAGGATGCTGAAATTTTATATGGAAGCTCATTTGGGGTCAAATATTGCTGTTATGAAGTTAAACTTGAAAATATGTTTCAATTTTATCAATTTTGACATGGACTTAGTCCTTTTGGCCACAAATCACTAGGTTAAAGTTTTTTGGACGGGTTGTTTTAAAACTTAATAATTGTGTTAGGATGCTGAAATTTTGTATGGAGGTTCATTTTGGGTCAAGTATTACTGTTCTGAAGTTAAACATTAAAAATAACTTTAATTTTTATTCAATTTTTGACATGTTTAAGACTTTTTGGCCCCAAATCACCAGGTCAAAGTTTTCGGGACAGGTTGGTATAAAGTTTAATAGTTGTGCTATGATGCTGAAATTTAGTGAGAAGGTTCATATTGTCGAGACCTTTCCGACCATGCCAACATTACCCCTTCTGATCTTGACCTTGACCTTTGACCTCATTTTGCAAAAAAATCTTTAGATGCCTATATTATTGTAACGAATAGGCCTAGGGCTTCCATACTTGGTATGACCATTCCAACGAGTTTGCCCTTCTGACCTTGACCTTGACATTTGACCTACTTTTACAAAAAATCTTTAAATGCCTATAATATTTGAACCAATGGACCTAGGGCTTCCATACTTGGTATGCAACTTTCTTGTGTTAAGCCTTTTTCAACAATATCATTGTTTGCTCTTCTGACTTTGACCTTTGACCTACTTTTGTAATAATCTTTAAATGCCTATATTATTGGAACCAATATGCCTATGGTTTCCATACTTGGTATGAACATGCCAACATTTTTGCCCTCCTGACCATGCCGTTTGACCTACTTTTGCAAAATTCTTTAAATGGGCGAAAGGGCTTCCATACTTAGTATTCAATTTTCTTGTGTTAAGACATTTTCAGCATGTTCTTCCGTTGACGATATTAACGGTCGAAATATCCCTTTAACTGAAAAGTTGCTAAAGCAAGGATATAGATGTCATAAGCTAAGAAAAAGATTCTCTAATTTTTATTATCGAAATCTCTCACTTATTGGCAAATACAAATATAATCTTAAGGCAGTCTTGCGACACGATATTTCAAATCCTGGGTTTTATGGTGATTCGTAATTATTGGACATACCCATTTTCTCACGTAAAAATCATTAAAAAGGGATATGATCCTATGGTACTACAACATACTGCTTGTCTGGTTGTCAATCCTTTTACAGTTGGCAATCACGCTTCCCTTTTTTCATGTACGCTGACAATAAAGGTTTAGTACTCTATGAAATCGACCTCTAAATCCGGGAACGGAAGGAGGACGTCGAATACTTGTATCTCGTTTTTGTCGTAGCCTTTGTTATTTTTCTCAGTTGCTTTGTTTGCAGCTCGATCATTGAGTGCACTAGCGATAGGTGAATAGTTTGTTTCACTTAAATATGTTTTCGTATTACATGCACTTAACCACTGTAATTGCCATCGCGGTTGCTGTAGGTTAGTCGGATAGGGGATAAGTTTATTTGCACTGTTTGTCTTTTAGGGTAGGATGGAATACGTGTGAGGTTGGGCGCCCCTAAACCGGTTTAAACCCCCAGTGACATTTGTCACTGACCATTCCAAGGCTATTCCCCCTTTTGTTTGTTTGTTATCTCTTTATGCGTATCTTTGTGTCTTTTATATACATGTACATTTACTGTTTTTCATCGTGGTACTGTTCGGTCGTTGTGTGTTTTGTATGCGGTGTTTTCTGCATGACTCATACATGTACTTTTTGGAATATCGTGCGCTTTGGCATTGCCAAACCGCTTTAAATCTTCGACCGACCTACGGGAATTTCGCTTAGCGATCCCGTATTCACGGAGGCCCATATTCTCAAAACTTCAATTTTCTTCTTCAAGTATTTTCGGTACATTTTCTAATCCAAGTAGACGGCATTAAAACCTGCAGGTGGCCCCTTGTAAACAACGAAGGATCGGGGCATGCAAACCATGAATCGATCAAAGCGTATTTTAACCATTCACCGCCAAATGTCGCATAAATGCACCACGATAAATAGTGCAGTCCAAGATCAGACGCCGCCTTTTCAAGACGGCGTCTGATCAGGGACTTCACTTTTTGTCTCAATCTCTATTTCTATATTTGTACTTTATTCCTTTGAAATTTGCATTTATAATTCATCTCAGGTCCTTATTTTACAGAATTAATTAACAAATTTGGATTGCAGACGACACTCAGAATTTTGGCGTTAAGGCTTCCCCAGTTAACATTTCAACTGAACAGTTTTCTTTGAAAAATTGAAGAATCGACTATGAACCATAAACACAACTACTTTTTCATGTTTATTAGACATCAGTAAAAATGTCCTGTCATCGCTAACAGTCGTTATGAGTTTTGTCTCGTTTGATTAATACCCAAATCTTTGAAAATTGGCCCATTATTTTAAAGGGTTTGGTAGAAACAGACTAATACGATCTTTTGAAATTGTCCCGTCCCCTGAAAATAGTTTCTCTATGAATTTTTAAAAGAATTATAGCACCTGGATGTGGACTTTGTGAATATTTATAATTTAGTATAGTTTATAAATGCAGTTCCATGTAGATTTGGAATTTTAACCCTTACTGTGCGGGGCACGCGTCACTAATATCATTTACAGTGTAGACCCAGCTGATAGGGCTCCTAGGGGAACTTTCTCACTATGGTCTGCACTGTTTGTCATGTTACACTTTTCTAAAATCCCTAAACATTCATCATAAGTTTGACCTGTTTGAAGTTTGGAATAGTTCATTTGAATATTCAGCGTTGCAAGGTTAACTATTCTATCTTTAAATGTGTTCCACTACAAGATATCTTAGTTATGTGTTGGTCAAGAGTGTCGCCAGAGTTCCATTAATCTTTTAGCCTGCTATGAGCGGATGAATGAATACCTATGCAAACAGTTAGGATCCAGATGAGGCGCCGAGTTACTCGGCGCCGCATCAGCATCCAAACTTTTTGACACCCTGATTGCAATTTGGCAGAAAAAATGATTATAGTTTGAATTTTGAAAATGTAGTAAGTGAAAAATTCTGTAAAAATAACTTGCTCAGCAGACTAAAAGTTAATAAGCTTTTAAGACGGCATCTTAATTTTGCGATGTTTGTTGTTGTTCCCAAACTGAAATCATCCCGACATCACCATTTGTACCATTTCTGCGCTTATAAATTATCAGTTGTTCATAATGTCATTATTAAAACTCAGTTAATGAATATACATATCATTATTTACATGTACTATGGAAATATTCACAGAGTAAGGGATTGTTGAAATAATAGAATAAACATGAGACAAGTAAGCTCAGATAAAGTAAACAGTATTTCCTCTAACGAATTTCAGATACGGTATATGTCCTTTACCACATACAGTAGACCTTCTCTTAATCTTAAATGTTATTAAATAACAATATACGATATTTTAGGTTGCATGTTGAGCGTCATGCCGAAGCTCATTTGAGAGATTTCTGTATAATTCGCAACCTGCATTAGGGTGCCACCTGCCTGACAGACCGGGTTTGATACTTAAGTTGACGCCCGGCTTAGAGGGGGTTTACTGTTTATGAATTTCATATCCATGGGAGATAAAAAAAAAAGAAGATCAGTGTCTATTTTAAATAATTAATTATCAACAAAGAAGTCCTTCTATTAGATAAAGCAATTTCTAAGAAGCTACAATGCTTTTATATCTCCTATAGCCGATGTTTCTTTTTGTGACGAATAATAAGGAAGTTCATATCTTTAAGAATTGAATTGGTTGATAGAAATTCCCGTAGCTATAAAATGAAATAGACTAACAAAAATCACTTAAATACGTGTTCGGCATTGACAGTTAGATTTTAGGTACATATGAATGTATTGTAAATAAACAGTTTATAATATAACAGTCATTCTTCACGTTAAGAGTATGTACTTAGAAAACATAATGGCTAATTTTACTCTCCATGCGAATAATGCCGAACGTCATACATTTAGGAAAGAAAATGGCTCATAGGTTTTTCTTTAGATGGAAATGAAATAAAGTTACAGTGTATTGTCATCGTGTGTAATCACCAGTCTTCCTCGTGTTTAAAAGTACCGTCCTTAAGACCGAATGTTAGATTCATACTCAATCTTTCTCCGTCCTAATGGATATGGATTCACATTCATGGGGTTTAAAATCATTTATAATTATATATTCGGCACTGAATATGAAAATTAAGTAATGAAATCGTACTGTAAATAAAATAACCAATCTGGCAGTTAAATTAACTCTTTCACTGTCCCATATTTATTCTTATTTTCAATACCTACTGAATACTCATGGATAAAACATTAAAGAAATACATCAGGAGCCGTTAGATCTGGATCTACTCTGTTTGCAAATGCATGAAAACACGAGTGAATGGGTTTAAATGTCGGAAGATATTACGTTTTCGCTCCTCATATATGTCATCTTTGTTCAGGGAGAATTATAAGAACTTCATCTTCATCTATGTACTTATATTCCTCAAGTGAACTTTCATGAAATTTCATATTTATAGGATATTTACATATTCGGCACTGAAAAATGATATTGTAAGTCCATGTACATGAACTATAGAGGTACATGTTGTTGCTTTAGTTTTTCAATAAAATAGTCATTTTGCTGGAGATAAAGTTATTACTAACAATACAGAAGAGCATTTTCAGTAGATCGTAAGCAGATTATAGTGCTTGCTTTGAATGAAACCGTGAAAGTTTAAAAATTCTACACCACAGTGGTTATTTGCAAAGTGAGATTGGACATATCTTTCACAGATGACTAGGATACAAAAGTGTGGATATCAAACAAATATGTTTAACCTCTGGTTGACAGGTAATGATCCTTAACCAAGCAAGGGATACGCTGTTGTGAGCATGTTGTATGCTTTGTGTTATTTGTCTAACACTTACATTAATCCATTGCACTCAGTGGATTCTTCCATGACTATTTATTGGATTAGTCCATTTTTATTATCCAAGGGGTGCCTGGTCTATTTCGTTTTGTTTTTTATTGAAATTCCTATCAGCAAACAGTGTAGACTCTGATCAGATGTCGCATTATGCGGCGTCTGATCAGAGTCTACACTGTTTGCCTATGTCCCTATATGGGATCGTGGGAGCAAATGGGTTAAAATAGAATTTTTTAGATAACTAATCTTAAGACCAGGGCTGTCAGAATGGTGAATTCCATTAACGTTCATTGCTCTGCATTTCATTCACATTGACATGTATTATTGAAGTCAATCACCTTTGTCTTTTTCTAAACAAAGATTTGAAACGTAACGTGGTTTGAACAAAACATATTTTATTAACCCTTTCCCTCATATAAACGTGTTTTCACGCATTTGCAAACAGAGTAGACCCAGATCAGACGGCTGTTCAGGGTCTGCTCTGTTTGCTAGCGACATTTTAAAGATCTGTTTCTTTAGTTTCTAAAATGGCTGCAATGTTCCATCTTCCATATTTCGTTATAACCATTTTACCCATAAATATTCAGTAGGTATTGAAATTTGGAATAAACATAGAACAGGGAAAGGGTTAATTTTCAATTGATATTAATTGCTCGCCTTTTCAATTGATATTAAACCCCCCTCTCTCTCTATATATATAGCAGTTGACACTTTAGCTCAACATAGTATATTCCAATGACCAAGACCGACGGTTTACTTGTCATCGATGAATCACCAATACTTTACATTCAATAAGCTGTAACTTAATATCCCCGAGCACGATAGGGTTAAATCTTATACGAGTCGCCATTATGGTTATGGAAGTCGCCATTTGGTTATCACCGTGATCATGGGAGACCCCATTTTTATTGAGTCTGCTGTTGTCCGCCAGTTTTATTACACAAATGTCCCTCAAAGATGGCCACGGAAGTCCTTTTTGCACCCTACCTCTGGATATGAATCGTTCTTTCGCATTATTGCGTAAGTATTAACCCTTATATTTATTCAGGTAAATGGTTAACACTTGACTTCATAAAAATACCCATTTCTACGCATTTGCAAACAGAGCTGACCTAACTTAGACGGCTCCTTAAACAGCTGTCTGATCAGGGTCTGCTCTGTTTGCTAATGATATAACATACGTTTGATTCTACAGATTTTGCCATGGCCAACAATTCCTATGTTCTCATGCGCTATAATAAGAATTTATCTAATTAATATTCATTATTTCATTATTTCTTAAATGAAAATATATGGAGTAAAGGGCTAACCCTTTCCCTCATGTAAATGTGTTTTCACGAATTTTTAAACAGAGTAGACCTAGATCAGATTGCTCATGTAGGAGCCGTCTGATCAGAGTCTGCTCTGTTTGCTTATGGAATTACATTGATCTGTTTCTACACTCTCTGCCACAGTCAACATTACCTTTGTTAATAATGCTTTAAAAATAATTCAACTCATTAATTTTCATTACGTCATTATTTTATTCAAGAATATTAAACAGAAAAAGGGTTAAACATGGTTTTATCCGTAATCAGTCGACTATGTGCACTATCAGGCGTAAAACATACTCTCTAACACGCATAAAATAACGCCAGGTGTGCTCCATTATAGGATCCTTAACCTCCTGAGTACATTTATAATATTAGTAAATTAAAACCTTTTCAAGAATAACTAATTTACCCACCCGTTTGTATACTGAAAATATGTCATTATGTGAATTACAGTATTTAAATCAAGCGTACTTTAAAGCTAACGTATATTGTTCTCGCTTCACGGTCAAACCTAATGATCTTTGATGAACTGAAGTAATAAAATGGTCCATTTAACAAGCGTTCTATGGCAATTAACTTAACACTTCGCTTGCTATTCACATCAATATACCTACCAGTAAATAGTGAATACCCAGATGAGACAGCTCCTGCATCAGGGTCTGCACTATTTACAAGTTGGTTGTTCAACCAGTGCACTCCACAGCAGTGATTGCACAGCGAAATACTTGTACACAGTGGAGATATATGTAATTATACAACAGGGCATGTAGCCTAATGGGTAAAGAAGGAGAAATGTATTTTAAAATTCAGCGAGAGAAGGGTTAAGACGGTAGCCTAAATGTACAAGCAGACATTGTTTGTCAAGTTTGTAAGTAGAGATTAAAGTCATGCTATAATGTGAATTCATAAAATGGTCGTCAAGCTGAAATAAAGCCAAATTTACCAACATGTAACCAGTAATTAATAATGTAATTAGCTCTGATATTTCACGGTTGATTGACATTTTCACTATTTACGAACTTTACAGACAATTCTTCTGTTATGCTCGGAATTAACTTAATAATTAATAACGTCACGTGATAGTGGGCTCCCGACACAAATGTATTATTCTCGGCAAGCCGGTGCAATGAGGAAAAGTGACCCCGTAGTAGATCGACCGGGTGGGTATAGTATTATGACCCCTGGTCATTTTTCTATAAAATAATTATAGTAACTCCCTTGCCATAATATAATTACCCTCTTATATTATCATGACCACTCTTTTTTTTTATCGTAGTAGGTCGTAATAAACTATGACACATTCCCAACTTGGCAGGATCAATAACTCCAAAACTATCAGAAAAAAAGTACTGCAAATTTATAGGTGCACAACTACTCATACCGGGAAACATTCTAGTAAAGTTTAAAGAATCTAACCTAAACGGTTTCTGAGTTATACATACCGCAAAAATTGTCATTAATCATGGCAAATTCAATATATTCAGGACCAATAAGTCTACTAGGGGAGAACTGCAAACATAGAGGTACACAACAAAGCATGTTGGGCATAATTCATGTGAAGTTTCAAGGTTCTAACCATAACAGTTTTTGAGTTACGCGTGCCGCAAAATTTCTGGCAGACGGAAGGACAACTCTGGCAAAAAGCAATATGCCCAATATACATTTGGTGGAGATATCTATAATTATATAACTATCAGGCTCAGTGTGTTATGTCGTTAATGAGGTCAGTTTCTTATACATAAGGGGGTGGGTTCATTGTACTATGACTTACTCGGGCAGTTTGTTATATGAGGGGTCATATTTTTATATGTAATAGGGTTCATAGTACTACTACTCCCCCGGTTATAGTACTATAACCGGGGGTCATAGTACTATATAATAAATCGACCCCCGGTCGATCTACTTCGTGGGTCACTTTTCCTCATTACACCGGCGTGTACTCAAAAGGTAAACATTAGCTCGATAGTGTTACGAAGACAAGAATAATAAATCATTAGCTGATTAAATTCGACAGATTAGATAAAATAGTGTTATTTTTAATACGGATTCAGGGGTATGTTTATCATGGATGCTACATACATATTAGATGATTCGCGATTTTACCATGATTTGAACGATATTATGACTTAAACATAGGCGACATGTTTGGCCATAGTGTAGATAAACGGTTAAACATCTGTCAGCAGAACCTAAAGGTATAACAGAGTCCATGCTTATAAAACTTTTTAGTTGAGCCTGAGTTCGTTCTCAAGCCTTTGATTGGTCAGATTTAGTTCTGAAGCTTTTGATTCCTCAGATTTGAGCCAAAGGGTCAAATCTGACCAATCAAAAACTTGAGAACGAACTCAGACTCAACTAAAAGTTTTATAAGCATGGGCCCAGGCAGGACATTAGGTAATGACATACAAAAGTCCTCCGCACCATCAGAAGCACAAATGAAGAGCGCGTTCAAATATACATACATGAATCTTTACATAACTGCTCTGTTTATTTTAACCATTTACTTTATATTTATAAACGTGTTTTAACGCATTTGCAGAGTAGAACTATATCAGACGGCTCCTACAGGAGCCGTCTGATCAGGGTCTCCTCTGTTTGCTTTTCATGATATAGATCTGATTCTACAGGTTTTGTCAAAGCAAACCATTTCTTTGAAAAGTTTACATTATAAAAATTCAGCTAATAAATATTCATCATGTCACGTTTTCTTACATTAATAAAATGGAAAAGAATCATTACAATTGCTAATATTTTTGTTATTCTATTTTCTCTGTTTTAACAGAAACGACTTGTGTTCAGTTAAAAATGTTAAACAATAGTTTTATCATGTCGTCATAACCAGAAAGCCCAATAATGTACTGCTTTGTTTGTCCAAGAGATAGAGGTACGCCCTTCCAGGGTAGGTAAACAATCTGTAAGGCGAGTATTACAGTTAAGTTTCCTCAGGGAATACGTTTATTGCAAGAATGAGAATCAATCTTAACTGGTCACACTGCAGCCCACAATTTGAATTTGGAGGTCAATCAGAACAGTCATAATGTCTTGTTGACATTTGCTACGGAATCTGTACGATATCTTTGTCTGCGATTTTCCTAGGATATGTTTTTGCATTGTAGAAATCTATGGACTGCGATGTTTTTGTTCAACGTTGTATACATTCATCGAACGATAAAGACTTACCCGTACGATGTCTGAGCGGCGACCCTACCGTACGGAGATCATGCGATCTCCACAGTCACCGCGCGGTCTCTGCAAGGTTGGATACGACTAAACAAACTATTCATGCGGGAAATGTCAAATATATTTATATGTTCTCACCTGAATTATAAAAGTCGCTTCACCACCATCGTGCAGTCGCTGTGTGGTTGTGATGATGACCATGCGATATATGTACGATTTTTCGGGTATTGCACAGGCACCGAACTGTATTTTTGACATTATTGATACGCTTACTGCTTTATACAACTCAAATAACCAGCTTTTACCACCTCGGCCTAGAGTAACATTTCGATATTTGAAGAAAACCATGTCGAATTTTCATTTTATTTATTTTCTTGCTCGTGCTGACAATACATCAAATAATGTAATCCTTATTTGAAGTTTGTATTATGCTGATGTTTTAAAGAAGGAGTGAACTAATTACATATTACAGTTCATTTACCTGATAAAGATATAGTTTCAGAAAATATATCAATTTTCAATACTTTTAAGACTGATCCTATCATAAATCAACAAATAACCTTTCTACAATTTATTGGATTTCAAAGCTACATAAAGACACGTATAATGCACGTTTTAGTACTAACTCTGTTTGTTGTACTACTACTAAACTATCTTTAAACGTTTGATGTTCTGTCTTACTACTATCAAAGAACATGTACAGCGTACTGTAATAAAATATATGAAAATTCTGGTATTAATGTGTTTTATTCCATTACGAATTCAAATGATATTTTAACTAAAAGTACATGTATGAGACATGCAGGAAACACCGCATACAAAACACACAACCACCCGAACAGCACCACGACGACATATGATATTGAACATAGACAGTACATTGTTTTTCTTCAACGAGCTCTTATGATTTCTCTACACTCTGTACTGCTCTACCATACCATCTTTTAAGGAAAAAACTGATTGAATTAATAGAAAAATAGAAAAAGGCATTTGCCAGAATAAATAAAATGTTCCTTGCTTGTAATGTTCAATGTTCATTCTTTTCGAATTAAGAAGTTGAACATTACACAATATGGACTTGCCTTGATCTCTACGCTATTTGGACACTATATATCGACAAATTGTTGGTACATGTATACCCATTGGTTCAAATTGTGCCCCTCTTTTTGCAGATTTGTTTTTGTATTGCTACGAGAGGGATTTAATGCTTAAATCCTGATACGCGAGCTGGTATTGTTAATGCTTTAAATAGAACTGGATATTTAGACGATGGTTTGAATTTGGATAATCCTTATTTTGAGACTATATTTTATTCAATTTACCAAACAATTTGACTTTAAACAAAGCGAATCGATTTGATATTATAGCTTCCTTTTTAGATTTGAATCTTTCATTCACATTAAAATGTTTAGGAAGAAAGGCTATGGCTCCATTATATTGCAACGCACTGCATGTTTGGCCATTGATCCCTTTACAATTGGTAGCCATGTTTCCCCTTTCGCTTGCCCGATGACAGACCGAGGGTACTACTCTATGATAGTACACTCTTAAACCCGGAAACGGGATGAGCTTACCAGACTCATATATTGCATTTTCTCTGCCGTGCTCTAAAGGGCTTCCCTGCAGTTCTTCTGACTTCAGCAAATTTATTGAGAACATATTTGACGGATTTTCAAAGTTGTTTTTATTCTATGTTTTATACCATATTGTCACTCTGCTGACCGCCTTCAATGTTGTGGAGAAATCTAGCGGAGATATTTTTATTTACACCGATTGCTAAACTATGGTGACTTTGAGACAAGTGTCAGGTTAGGACGCCCCTAAACCGGTTTAAACTCAAGGTGGTACTTTATTTGTCATCCTTAATTTTATGTTTGTATTGTGCCTTGGTGTCTTTGTATTTGTACGTGTGTGTGTGTGTGTGTGTGTGTGTGTGTGTGTGCGTGCGTGCGTGTGTGTGCGTAAGTGCATGTATGTGTGTGGTGTGTGTTTGTGTGTGTGCGCGCGCTCGCGCGCATTTTCTGTTAAAGTTTTGATAATGGTTGCGTCTTGTGTGTGACCTTTTCCTGCTTAATTTCACTGCATTTACATTTACCTGATAGAGATGTCTTCATGTGGTTTTTTTTCAAACAGATTAGACCAATATCAACTTCGAAGATCAGCTTTCAGTAGGGTAACCTTTTGAAAACTAAGTAACTTTCATTAACAAAATTGGTATTTCTTCTATTTCCTTTCAAAAACATTAGCAGAGAGCTCAATATCCGGGATCCTGATGAAACACTGGGTTACAGTATAGCATGTCAGGATCCAACCTATTTGCAATTTATCAGAAATTTGCTAAGATTATGCAAAGCAATAAAACAGAACAACTGATTAAATACCGAATAGCGCGTATTCAAATACTAAAATCGTCGTTTCTCCACTAAATCCTATGTCGTGACCCTTTTTAGGATCGTCTCACACAGGGTTCGGTGGAGAAATAAAAAAGGAGCAATTCATGAAACTGTTTTAGTTTACTGATTTTGGTCTCTTATTATGAAAGGGGTGCTTCGGGTATTATTTGTTATTTTTATCTTCATGAAATTCTCTCGGCAGACAGAGATTATTATGGGCAACATAATGACTTTTGGAGGAACACCAGCGGTGGACAGATTCCCGACTGCTGGTAGCCTTTCCGTCTCTGAAGGTGAAAGTGGATCCCTCAATGAAGCAGCAAGAGAAGAATGTGAGTATGCCAAATCGCTCGTACAATAAAACCTACCTGAATATTAATAAGCTGATTTTTTATAAGGACATCAAGCACAAAGGGAAATTTACCATTACAAAAAAAACTGTAAAAATATATCTATTTGATTACATAAGCAAATAAAAGACCCTGATCAGACGGCTCCTTCAGACGCAATTGTGCTAAAAGGTGCCGCTATAGAGAATAAGGTGAAGCAGTTATTGACTAGAAAATTTTACAGTTTCTGCCATTAACAAACTTTCCTGTCTTAACATGTCATTACAAAAAGAAATCATGTAATATATTCAGAATTCGGACTGACAAACTTAGAACATAGTGTAGACTCAGATCAAACAGCTCCTGGATGGTTCGTGTGATCAATGTCTACAGAATTTGCTACTAGGTCAGATTAATTTAATGAAATATTTTGCAAAATGTTCAACTGATCCTTATTATCTTTAACCCTAATTAACCCAGTACTCGATAATTATATACATTTAACGCCATTCACCAAGATCAGACTCATGTCTCAATATGATTCATACGGCCAACAATTCCCATGTACATAAATGCCGTTTATAAAAGTTCGGCTAATAAGTGTTCATTTGGTCATGGAATAATCTGTCGTATGATTATAGACATAGCAGCTGATGTGTTCCTTGAGATAGTTAACGGATTGAAGTATCTGTTCCACGATACTGGTATAGAACTGAACTTTACCAATGATGAGATGCACCACAATGAAGAGTATCAATACGCAGTGGAGAAAACAAAGAACCTCTTCAACGACTGGCAGGCTAGGAAACTGGATAAGAGACAGGTACATGTGTTACAGTTAGTTGGGTTTGAAACAAAAACCTTATTAACGGTCTTATCTTAACCTCAAATTCCGCCTGTAATAAATAAACGGTCTTTCAGTGTACAACAAAAAATGGTTATATTTGCATCCAGGAGGCAGTATTTGGTATAAGTTTGAACTGACAATCGTCATAAGAATAAATTAACATAACCAACAGTCAAACACAGTGTTGTATTGAATATATGGTTTTATTGTTTTCCTGTAGCAACCATTTGATGACAGAGAAAATTGTATCTGTAACGTATAAGCAAATAGGCGTGGAGGACCAGATAGCTAGTTGAAGAACTTTCTGGTCTAGGTCTATCTTGTTTAGGCACGATTATCATATATAGGGTTATTTATTACAGATAGTTCCAGGGCTCCAACAAACACTTGGTGTGAACTTGGCTGAGAATCGGGCGAACTGGATAGTTAGCTGTTACCATGAAAACCAGCCAACACCGCAGGATCGATATCAGGCATTAAGAGGTGCTTCGGATAGGGTACCAGTGCAGCTCAAAGGAGTACATGAAATCAAGCGCACAGTTAGTTTAAATAAGTTTGTTGCTTGTTTTGCCTTTTACGATTATGTATATAAGAAATAAGAACTTTCCTAAATGTTAATTATATGTTTGGCTATTATGC
The DNA here is from genome assembly GCA_963576725.1 of Azorinus chamasolen. Taxonomy (NCBI): domain Eukaryota; kingdom Metazoa; phylum Mollusca; class Bivalvia; order Cardiida; family Solecurtidae; genus Azorinus; species Azorinus chamasolen. Next base: position 27,078,645 of record OY755253.1, on the reverse strand, counting down.
TGTTGGTATTGAGCAGACAGGAAAAAGTTCGTGTATGCACCTCATTTGTGCTTCTAGTGCTGACCTCTGTTCGAATAAGATGAATTTTGTAACGACATAAGTACAGGGGAAATTTTAATCATCGAAACTGCAGAATCAAATATATCTTATTTCATAAATAAACTGAGCCAACCATAATCCGTGGTCACAGGAGCTGTCTTGAATTGGCCTACATTGTTTGTAAAGGTGCCATAAAGACATCTCTATGGAGTAAAGGATTAACGATGTATTCTACTCATATACTTGCTAAATTTGTGTAACAAAATGGTTTCAAAACCAGAATACAGGTTACTGTAGCCTTTGTTTTAATTTGAACGCTATTTCACGCATTTGCAAACAGCGTCGACCCAGATCAAAGACGTGGTCTGTAGGATATGCCTGACCAGGGTCTACTGTGTATGTTTATGGAATTATATAGATATGATTCTACAGTTTCTGCTGAAGCCAAACACCATGTGTTCATAAATTATTATGACAATGACTATATAAGTAGTCATGGTGTCAGTATTTCTTATTGTCAGTATTATTGCCGTTCTTGCATAGACCTTTTTGCTTTTCTGTGTTCATTTAATTGTTCAAAGTACAACCATAAATAATTAAATGCTATTTCTTACGGCTCATTCACGCTGTTACCTGGACACTGTAAAATGCTGTAGTACTCGCACCTACCGTTGAAGTTAGGCCCCGAAAAGGTATAATTAAAACCGGTAAACAAAAGCGCGTGAGCACGAGATTCGCCTTGTTAATACGTAGACAATCCGGACAACAACAGCGCGTTTTATGTTTTTACCACCCAATTAACACTTTATTCCATGCATACAACTTTCTAGGCCTTTGCAAAGAGAGTAGGCACATATCAGTAATAATGATTGTTAATATATATCTGGATGACTGAGGCTGTGGAGATACGACTAATTTGGTTTAACTCTTCGCCCCATAAATATTCATAGAAGGAATGATAACATCACGTATATTAATCAGATGTATTGTTATAATAGCACATGACACATGCATTTTGTCCATAACAGAATCGTATCTATATCATATCATAAGGAAACAGAGAATACCCTGGTCTGACGGCTCCTATAGGAACCATCTTATCTGGGTCTATACCGTTTGCAAAGACATTGAAAGGCGTCTTTATGGAGTAGAAGGTTAAGATGGAGTTAACATTGGACACTACTCTACCCCCATTGTTTATTGAAACTTATTCACCCGTATTATCCTAATATTCGAAGAGTTAAAACATTACAATAGTGTAGAACTTAAGCAACAGTTTGAATAGGTTACACATTCTTTTCTTCTAAAGACATGAACGCAGAGCTTGTTGAACAGAGGATCAGAACCATGTATGTGTTGGACCAGACACTGCGAAAAGAGGTTGTGGACAGTGTTAAACAACAACAGACAGCAGCTCTTGAACCTCAAACTCCGCCTGTAAATCAAGCTGTTAATGGTAATGAAGTTGTTCCCAAGGAACTGCTTCTGCCAGAGTACAACATGAACAAGAGACCAAGAGGTAATCATGAATGAGAACGATAATGCTAAACGTAGGGCAAGAAGATACGATGAGTTAAACCATTTCCACTTATAAATGCCTTTTCTCACCTTTTGGTAGATCAGAGTAGATCAAGGTCAGACGACTCCAATAGGAGTCATCTGATCAGGACATGTTTTGTTTTCCTGTGAAGTAATACATGTACACACATATATCCTCTTATACATAATATGATAAAATCAGCTTTAAATGCCAATTGTCAATATGTCATACGTTTTTCATGGGGTAGTCACTATTTTTTAACGTTCTTTGAGAGAATTCACTATTCTATAAACTACTTTTCCTACAGGCATGTGTGTGATTATCAACAATCGTGAATTTAATGTTGCTAAAGGAGACAAAGAAGCCGTTGGAATGCCACCTAGAATTGGCACTGACAAAGACGCATGTAAAGTTATTACAGGATATTTGACTGTAGCTATTCAGTGAAGATGAAAAGAAACAATTGGTAGTATGATGGAAGATGTAATATCAACCTCAGTTTCACTTCAGTCGGTATAACATCTACCCTTAACGCTTTCACCGCCGATGTATCTATTGTACGCCCCCACACACAGTGCAGTCCAGGATCAAACAGTGCGTGTGATCAGGGACTTCGCCGGTTTTTCATCCTCTAGTTCCATGTCTGCCGTTTTCTCACTTTACAGTTTCGTTTATTCAAATCGTCAATTTAGCAAACAGTACATATTTGTGTAAAGCAAGAATCACTACATACAAACAAAACAGTCGTCTGAACAGCACCATGACAAAGATGTACATGTACATGCCTATCAAAAGACGAAATGCGACGTTTATTTTAACCTTTCTCTTGCTAATCGCGTCAATATACTTACCTGTAAATAGTGAAGACCCAGATGAGACAGCTCCTGCAGGAGCTGTCTCATCAGGGTCTGCACTATTCACAAGTTGATTGTGCAACCAGTGCACTCCACAGCAGTGATTGCACAGCGAAATACCTGTACACAGTGAAGATATATGTAATTATACAACAGGGCATGGGTAAAGAAGGAGAAATGTATTTTAAAATTCAGCAAGCGAAGGGTTAAAGACATAACAAACACAAATAGGGGGAAGACGGATGTACCGCCTTGTATCAGGTCAATGACAAATGCCATGGGGTGGGGGTAAGCAATGTAAATAAACGTATCCCCCCTCCAACTAATGTACAACAACCGCGATGAGAAATACAGTGGTATATTGCATGTAAAACGAACATGTATTTAAATGAAACAAACTGGATCCACCTATCGCTAGTGTACTCAATATTTGAGATGCAAACAGGGTAATTGTAGAAAAATAATGAACGACGAAAACGAAATTGGGTTTTAACGAAATTGGGTTGCAGAAAACAACTAGAATATTGGCGCAGAAAGGGTTAACTTGCTTGTGGTCTAAAATGTCATGTTGTATTGTTAATTATATCCTAAGTCACATAACCCGTTAGCCGTTCAATATTCATGTAAGAAATAATGACATTATGAATATTATTAGCTAAATGTGTTAACATTTAGCCTGCTATGTGCGGATGAGTGAATACCTATGCAAACAGTTTGGATTCAGATGAGTTACTCGGCGTCTCATCAGGATTCAAACTGTTTGATACCCAGAATGCATTTTGGTAGACACATTTATTATAGCTTAAATTTTGAAAATATAGTAAAATAGGAAAATTCTGTAAAAATAATTTGCTCAGCAGGCTAAAGGTTAAATGTAAAACGAATTGTTCCGTAAACTGTAGGATCGGATCTGTATAAAGTCATAAGCAATTATAGCAGAGCCTGAACAGACTGATGGTCTGATCTGGGTTTAGTCTCCTTGCAAAGACGTCAGAAAAAAGAGTTAATATAACGGAAAAGGTTAATGCGAGATTATATGAGGGCAAGGCTTAATGCTATAACTATGATGCGCACATTTTACTTGAACCCTTTCGGCGCCAAATTTCTAATTGTCATCTGTAATCCAATGTTGTTGAATCATTCGGTAAAATAAGGAAATAAGATAACTAAATGCAAATATCAAAGGAATAAACCACATATATGGAGAAATAGAGTTTGAGACAAATAGTGAAAAGGCGGCGACTGATCTGGGACTGCACTATTTGTCGTGATGCATTTTTACGACATTGGTGATTAAAGGATTAATAGGATTTATTAAGAGGTGCTGAACTCAATGTCAAACATAAAATTGCCCTTATAAGATTTGATCTCACTACCATTCATGTTGTCATTATTTCTGACATGGATATGCATGTGGATAGCGAGTTAACATGTAATGGTTTGTCTATTTATTTTACAGAACTTTTGCGGCATGTATTCACTAAGTTTGAATTCATTATTAATCGCCGTGACAATCTGACAGACACAGAAATCATGCGGACCCTTCTCGACGTGAGCTTCAATGTCGACCATAGTCAATTTGACTGTTTGGTGGTATGTGTTCTCACACACGGTGTTCAAAACTATGTGTATGGATCGAACGGAAGACTGGTGTCCATCAAAGACATAACATCAACATTTCAGGCCAACAGATGCCCTAAGCTTGGAGGGAAGCCAAAACTGTTCTTCTTTCAGGCATGCCAGGGCAGGAATAAAATGGAAGGTGGGTTTTTCACATATTTGCATACAGAATAGTCCCAAATCAGATTGCTCCGTATGACCAGGGTCTTGTTTATTTGATTTTAGAGTTATATGGATCTGATTATACAGTTTCTCTGATGGACACAACACCATTGTTTATAAACTATTGTAAAATTTCAGCTTATTATATCCATTATGCCATTTTTTTTAACTCTTTAATCTATAAATATACAAAAGCAAGTCGGTTTTCGGAGGGTCGGTGGACTTACCCCGGCGTTCTTCTGTGCATGCAACAGTCCTGTTATTAGCTGGACGTGGCCATGTGACTATAATACTAGTGAAACGACATAAACCCGACGCAAATAAAGAAATAAAGCATAAATACGCATTTAACGCCATTTGCAAACAGTGGAAACCCAGATAGGAGCCGTCTGACCAGCATAATTTTGTTTGATTATTGAATAATATAGATCTGATTCTACGGTTTCTGATATGACCAACATTTTCTTTGCTTGTTTGAAATTAATGTAATTATTAATATTTATAAACGTAATTATGTGAGTCATGCAGGACCACATACAAATCAGTCGCCCGAACAGCACCAGAACAAACAGAACAATATTTATGCCGATCACAAAGACACACAACGCACAAAGATATAAGGAACAAATCTCAGCGGGAAGCTGTACGTACCGTTTTGGAATGGCCAGATTTTAAACCGATTAGGTGTATCCAACCTCACACTTATTCCATCTCCACACTAAACGACAAACAACATAAATAAACGTATCCTCTTTCCGACTAATATACGACAACCGCGATTGCAAAAACAGTAGTTAATTGCATTTAGAACGTTATTAGATTATTAAATCTAATTATAGATTAAATGACATCTTGTCAAGTACAGGTTTTACCTTTTTATGCAGGTAATGATATTGAAAGCGATTCAGCTGTTGTGCCACCTGATTTTGATGATCGTGTACAGGAAAACCAGTCAAGTATTGAAGTAGATGCTGGTGGTAATGAAATGATTCCAAATGAGGCAGATTTTCTGATAGGCTATGCAACGATGCCAGGCTACGCATCCTTCAGAAGCAAGAATTTCGGTTCATGGTACATACGCAAGCTTTGCGAACTATTGGAAAAACATTCTTCAAGGTAAGTGTGCATTTTTCTTGGCAATCATTATATACCCTCTAAAAGCCGATTTGCTGAATTAATATGTAGGGCTATTTGGATACCCCTAAATTAATCATAGGTGTTTCAAAAGAAGAGAGAAGTTGTCATGGTAACGGAGTGGTTGTCTCTGATTGGTCGCAATTGAGGTATTATTCGACTTTGCTGAAATTCGTAGATAAGGGTTCCCCGAACATTACTGTAGGATTTTCAAAAGTGGTGGCATGTGATTGCAAAATATATGTGTTGCAAAATGCATATATTTTGCTTGTCTATAACTGTTGTCTATTTCGTTCGGGGACACCATGTAACGGAACCCATTTGATACACCTTGTTGGTATTAAATGATTTACCGTCACTTCAACCCATTACTCCATGAATATTCATTTCAAAATTATAAGTTCATGAATATTTATTAGATTTTTCATAATGGCATATTAATGCAGAACTTTGGTCATTGCCAAAACTGTAGACACGTTTTTTATACAGGGTGTCCCAAAACAACCGGAAGCCTGGATCAAATGTTTATGTTAACCAATGTAACCGGACACTTTAAAAATATAAATACTTACCGTTGTAGATAGGTCATTTATGCATATGTCTGCCAAATTTCTCTTAAAAATATGCATTGGTTATAAAGATATGAGTAGTTCAATGAATGCACCTAATATCTGTTTTAACATGATATTTGTACATTGCATAGTCCATGCCTATATCACGTTTAAAACAGAGTTTCATTTAAATGCTGATATCTTAAAAAACAATGAATATGTTTAGACAAAATTTAGACAATATATGGCAAAATGCTGTTTCTACTAAGCTACATGTAGATACTTTCAAATTTAAGTTAGCAATATTGACAGAAATGGGATAACTTGCAGGTCTTAGTCCCGGGTTCCGTTGTTTTTTGGGACACCCTGTATTGGCTGGTACGCAAGCGTAGCAGGACTACTTTTATCTGTTATGAAAAAGTTAACAGTATTTTGCAATGTCTAGGTTGACCTGATACAGACGCCTTTGCAAACAGATCATACGGCTCATGTAGGAGATGTCTGAACACATCTGCTGTGTTTGCTGCCATGGTGAAAACACTTGTTCCAAATGCCACTGTAAAACTCAGCTAATTAATATCCATACTGTCACGGTTCCTTATATGACTAGCATTAAGTAAATGGTTAATGATGGAGAAAGACGTGACAAATCCTTTCAGATGGCTTACGGTAGGGCGGGTGTTTTTCCGTGCACGAAACAATGCAAAAAAGCTTCTGGGTTCTCATCCGCCTGTAATTAAGTGGACGCCGCGATATGACTGTATACTGATACCCCCCCCCCCCCCCCCCCCCCCGATACAAACAAACAAACAAACATTACACACAAATCACTGACATGGTACAAGTCAGATGGCAGTCTGCCTTACATGAAACAATTGTGAAATATAATGGCGAGCACTTAGCCATTTTAAACCTTTACTCAATAGATATACGCCTTTCACAATTTTGAAAAAGAGGATGGACCTATTGGAGCCGTCTGATCTGGGTCTGCTCTTTATGATTATGAAATATTATAGATTTGATTCTACAGTTTCTAACATGAGCAAACCTTCTATTGTTCATTTGCCATTATGAATATTTAGTTAAGAAATATTCACGGAGACATGAATTATTGTACAAATATTCATAGAATCACGGGTTATGTCAAACAAAGACTTTAGCTACTCGGCTACAGAGACATTCTGTTTGAATATATAGGTATAACTGAATTAACTGTGATTCAGTTTAATTGTTCATGTTTTATATACTGTTGATATGGTTTCAGACATGATTTGCTGAGTATACTGGTGGAAGTGAATCGGGAAGTGAGTCATGCAAATGCATACATTAACGGCGGGATATTCAAACAGACCCCAGCGCCACTGGTGACCTTGAGGAAGAAACTCTATTTCCGATGATTCATATTATTCTTGCGACAAAGCAGTGTTTGCTTGAATGTTTAGTACAGTAAAATCCCTTCTAAACCGGAATTCTATTTGAGAAGCATTTAGATACGTTTAAGCAGGTGGCTGTTTAATGCAGGATGAACGTTATGCAGAGGGCCCCTCTAGGAGTTTTCTGCATGGCTTTCACCCTTCACAAAGCATCCACCTGTCTCAAAGACCGATAGTTATACTAAATTGAACGTCCGGTTTAGAGGGGTTTTACTGTATTTGATTGTTTTAACATATAAAATGTCCAAGTATCTGTGATAAGCAACTGTGAGCCCATTACCTGATGAATATTCCTGTAAGAAATAATGATATCAGGAATATTAATAAGATGAATTGTCATAATGACACATGAACAAGGGAATTTGGCTATGGCAGAAACTTTAGAATAAGATTTATATCATTCCATTAGCAAGCAGAGCACGACCAGGTCAAACGGCTCGTACATGAGCCGTTTGATCTGGGTCAACTCTGTTTGTAAAGGCGTTAAAAGGGTTGATAATGACTTAAACAGCTAACATAGTTCAGAGTTACTCAATGACAATCAGCTGTTATTAGAAATAATAATTGTGTTATCTTAATTAGTCTTTGGAAAGTGTTGAAAATGTTGTCTTCTTCATTTCCTTTATGAGCCGCTTTCTGATCTGGGTCCACTTTGTTTGCATAGGTGTTAGAAGGAGTTGACAGAAGGTTAATCGCTAAAACTAATTGAACAATCGGTGGCTTCCTAACTTTTCCGCAACTAGTCATTTGGTTACGTGAGACTCAGAGGCATTGGACATCTCATCTGTAGTAAACAAAACAACTTATTCACCATACCTGATTTGATTTATTACGCATATTAATGAAATACATACATATATATGCCAAAATTTCCAGTAAATGTGGTATTTAGGGTCATAGAATGCCTTGGAACTTCGGATCTGGACCTAAACTGTAACCCTTTCCCTGTTCCATATTTATTTGAAATCCCAATACCTACTGAATATTCAGGGACAAAATAGTTATATTGAAATATGGCAAGTGGAACATTGTAGCCATTTTAGAAGGTAAAGAAACAGACCTTTCAAATTCCATTAGCAAACAGACCAGACCCTGATCAGACGGCTCCTCTAGGAGCCGTCTGATCTGGGTCTACTCTGTTTGCAAATGCGTGAAAAGGCGTTTACATGAGGGAAAGGGATAAGCAAGTGTTATCTTAACCATTTACTCCATAAATAAGCTTTGCTTTTCTATGCCTTTGCCAAAAAGGCGGAAGACCCAGATCAGACGGCTCCTGTAGGAGCAGTCTGATCAAAGTCTGGTCTTTTTGATTATGATATGATATATTTATATGATTCCGCAGACATTTCTGTTGTGGTTAACAATTTATGTGTCAATGTGCAATTATCACCGGCAATCTTATTAATATTAATGGCGTCATTAGTTCTTATATTATTATTGATGGAGTAAAGGGTTAACCCATTCCCTATTTTTAGATCCAACCATTTGAATAAATCTACCCAAAAGGAGCATTAACTAGAGAAAAGGAGACTTTTAGAATTTTGTAGTGTGAAACCATGGTGATAAATAGAGCATTTGCTCCTATAGGAGCAAATGCTCTATTTATCACAATGGTTTCAACAGTTGACTTAGTTGCATAGTAATACAGTTGACATAGGCGTAGAAAGGCGTATTTATGGAGTAAAGGGTTAAAATAGTGTATTTACTAGTATGCTGCACTCCTGTAGTTATTATTGTCGTCATTTCTGTTAAATAATTTTCCTGCATTGACATTTATGTTTATCCCATAAATATTCCTTTCTACGCCTTTGCAAACAGAGTAGACCCAGATCAGACGGCTCCTATAGCAGCCGTCTAATCAGGGTCTGCTCTGTTTGTTTATGCTATAATATAGATATAGGTCTACAGTTTCTGTCATAGTAAAGCAATCCTGTGTCTATGTGCTATTATAAAAATATTTCATGACGTCATTATTTCTTACATAGATATTCATGTAGGAAAGGGTTAATTGGTAGAAGGTTTGTAATGTGAACATGGGAATAGCTCACCATGACACTTTTTTTCAAAATCATATCTCTATAATACCGTAAACAAACAGAGCAGACATTGATTAGACGACTTCTACGGAAGTCTACTCCGTTTGCAAAAGTTATGTTTACCCTTCTAATGATTTGACACTAATCTCTGTGCAAACTCCGATTTGCTGAACTTTTTACTGACCTTGGATCTGTTTAAACATTCGAGAAACTGCTGAAATACAGTTGAACTTCGATATCTCGAACTTGGATAACTCGAACTTCGGGATAACTGTATTACAACACACGCAGCTTAACGCAGGTCTAAAGCAATACGGAAAGCTCCTCTCCTACAGGAATTTCCAGCATTACTTTAGACCTGCATTAACCTGTGAACTTAAGGAATTATCCAGATCACAAATCGGTTAACTCGATCCTCTATTATCTCGAGCTAATTTGTATGGTCCATTGAAGTTCGAGATATCAAAATTCATCTGTAATATCAAACACATTAAATCTTGATGATACACCGGTGCAGTTGACCTCGGTTCTGGACAAAACCATTTTGTAGATCCCAATAAGCTCGACAAGGCTTAATCTTATTCTTTAACTCTTTCGCGGCAAACTTTGCCGTCTGCTACAATTTTCAAGTTTTATTTTTCTATATTGTTGTTCCATAAAATAGTCAATAAAACAAGCAGTTTGGATCCTGATGAGACGCCGATATTTCGGCGTCTCATCTGGATCTTAGCTGTTTGCATAGGTAATTAAAGATGCGACACTAGCAGCGAAAGAATTATCCCGTTCCCTCATAGGCTATTTTTAGACCCAACCTCTTTGAATGAATCTACAAAAAAGAGCATTAAATAGAGAACAGGAATTTTATTAGAGGCGCAAATGCTCTATTTATCACAATGGTTTCATAAAGTGACTTTTACAGGGGCGTAGAAAGGCGTATTTATGAGGGGAAGGGTAAAAATGTGACTGATTTGTTAGTAGTTCTTGCAGATAGGAATTTATTCATTGATATTTTACTTAGAATGTTTATATCGATTTTTTTGTTATAATTTGTTTCTTTAAGTTGAATAATGTATGATTATGTTAGATGTAATTTGTAAACATATGTGAATATGACAGAGTGAGCTTTAAGGATGGATAAACGTCCGTCCATATTTTAGTTTAGGTTCAGTCAAACCCAATATGGGGTAAGTAAGACTTAAGTTAAGTGCGTTTATTGTATTAAAACAATGGCATATGGCGCAGTGTTTACAACCAAGCGCCTTGTTTCATATGGATCATCGTGTTTAGAAATACAGCAGAACTTCTATCTACCGGACGTTAACTTAAGTATAAATATCGACAGTTAGCAGCTTAATGCAGGATGAAAGCCATGCAGAAAGCTCCTCTAGGACCTTTATGTTTTCTCAGATTCTGATCATATTCAGACTCATTGTGTAAGACTATAACTTTGATTGTTAGCAGTCTATAATTGTGTTCCTTTTATATTTTACATTGCGTATTAACTCATTCCGCCCTAGGCTATTTTTAGACCCAACCTCTTTGAATAAATCTACCGAAAGGAAGCATTAATTATAGAAAAGGAGAATTTTAGAATTGCGTAGTTTTGAAACCATTGTGATATATAGAGCTGATGTGGAGCAAATGCTCTATTTATCAGAGCTCATATGGAGCAAAATAATTCTCTATTTATCACAATGGTATCAAAATGTGACTTTTATAGAGGCGCCAAAATGCCTCATATGGAGGGAATGGGTTACCCTCTATACCATGAATATCCATGTAAGAATATGTATGAATATTATTTAGAATTTGTTATAATGGCATGGGAACAAACCATGGTAGAAACTAGAATCAGATCTATATTATACCATAAGTAAACAAAGTAGACCATATAAGAGCCATCGGATCTGAGTCTACTCGGTTTGCAAAGGCGTGAAAATGCATTTATATGAAGAAAGGTTTATGGGCAAAATTGGGTCACATAGATCAAAAGTTAAGCACCTTTGATTTGCCAAAAATATTATATCTTATTGTGTTTTCTCAGATCCTGATCACAATCAGATTTATTGAGTATGACCATAAGGTTTACACAGGAAACCTTTAACCCTTTCCTGCATAAATAAACTTTTCTACGCCTCTGTAAAAGTCACGTTTCGAAAACATTGTGATAAATAGAGCATTTGCTCCTAAGGAGCAAATGATCTATTTATCACAATGGTTTCAGAACTACACAATCCTGAAAAAAATCTTTTCTCTAGTTAATGCTCATTTTCGGTAGATTTATTGAAAGAGGTTATATCTAAAAATAGCATATGAGGGAATGGGTTAATCTGGGTCTACTACTCTGAAAATGCAGTGAAAGGTATATCTGTGGAATAAAGGGTTTGAAGTTTTATAGCTTCATATATTGATTTTCACAGAACCAGACGAGCGTTGGCATCACCTTGCATTTGCTCTTGTTCATTATACTGCAGAAGTTTGTATTGTCACAATTATTATGTTATGAATGGAAATTGTACTTCTTTTTCACTTTGATTCTAAAAGTCAGTTCTTGATTTGATTGTAGGACATTGTGGAAAATTATTGTTCAGTGTACTTAATCATTTGAATGTTGAATGGTCAGATCGGAATGGCCCATCAGTTTTGTATTCTTTACCTCATGTTAAAAATAAATAAAAAATCAATATTTTAGCTTAATTGTTATAATAACTGCTCCTACTGGATTTATTCATGCCTCGTCTGATTTGTTTGCAAATGCACGAAAAGGTAAGAAAAGGCATCTGTATTAGGTATATAATAATACAGATCTTAACTTTGCTAAAGGATTTCAAATCACAAACAGTGCAGACCCTGATCAAAGGGCCTCTCTATGAGCATCCCCCTTCATCCGGTCTACGCACATTTGCCACGAGACACATTTCTTGCGTGTAAATGATGACCTTGCCCTGTAAATAATGGCATAACAATGCTGCAAAGCAGTCAAACAGTTTGAACCTTTGTGCGACAGATTTAAGCCTTTCGCTGCCAATGCCGGATCTGTGATTACCTATGCAAACAGTTTGGATCCAGATGAGACGCCGAGTAACTCGGCGTCTCATCAGGATCCAAACTGTTTGTTACTGTTACTATGTTTTTGAAACAAAAATGAGGAAAATCAAAAGAATGAAAATTTGAAGCAGACGACAAAGTTAGCAGACGACAGAGTTTGGCAGCGAAAGGGTTAAGCATATTTTTCCCATGTAGACAAATAACAAAGTTAAGCCTTTACTTAACCCTTTCGTTGCCAACTTTTATAATCTGCAAAAGTTTTCGTCTGCTACACTTTTCATTTGTTTTTATTTTTCTTCATCGTTGTTTCAAAGCCAGTCACAGTAAGAAGTAGCTTGGACCCTGATGAGACGCTGAGTAACTAGGCGTCTCATCTCGATCCAAACTGTTTGAATAGGCAATCACAGATGCGATATTGGTAGCGAAAGAGTTAAAGATTATTTGCGCAAATGTTAACCCTTTATGAAAATTAATTAAATCATTTCCCTGTTTCATGTACATGTAAGAAATAATAATATCATAAATATTTACTAGCTGATTTTGTAAGCAGGACATTTTGGTATTGTTAGAAACTTTAGAAATACAGCTATTATAGTTCAATAGGCAAACAGAGCAGGCGCTGATAAGCCGGCTCCTACAGGAACCGTCTGATATGGATGTGTGTGTATGTGTGTCATGCTGTCTATCGGTGTTTTGGTGGTGGTTGGGTCTTGTATGTGGCTTTGCCTGCTTGACTTTACTACTTTTCCATCTATTATATGTGCAATGGCATGAAAAGCTTGTATAAAGGGTAGGGTTATTTTACTAGTGGCAGAGATATCGATAAAGCTGCGTACACAAATACTTAACTCGCTATTTTCTCCACCGAACCCTAAGTTGTGACCACTTCGAGACGAAAGAGTGGTCTTAACATAGGGTATGTTGGAGAAAAAAGAAGTTATTTTTGAAAATGTTTGAATTTACGCATCTTATCCAGAACTCTATAAATGTATTGGATTATACAATTAGGTCATTATTGCCTTGGCAACCAGTACAGAATCAGATCGGTAACAGGTTAGTAAGGGTTGTTTTAGGAACAATTTCTAGGCAATATGAACGATGGTCCAAAACAGGACTACATGCCATTATTAGTGCGCGCCATGCAAATTATGAATAAAGAAACAATAAAGAAATTATTTTTTCTCAAGCCAGCTTGCAGTTACACAAATGACAATCCACTGTACCACTATGTCATGCATCAATCTGGCAGACTTTGCTTATATGTGTGCGTCAGTCACATTTTGTCTAGGCACAAGTGCAACACAACAATTAGCATCATCGGTTTTAACTCTCCTTTTATAATATTTATTTCGTCTGACCTACATCTATCTTATGCAGTGGGATTTGGTGGGTATATGTCTACTTTTGTAATAGATTTTGTCCGTACCATGGATTGCCAAGTTTCCTGTGTTCGGTTGGGATTTCCTTTTAATCATGTTCAACTAAATACAATAAACTCAAGATAAGTGTTAAAAATAACATCGTTTGTGTTATGTAATGGTCGATAATTTTAAGGTTTTCATAAAAGGATGGACATACTAGAACCATTTGAAAAATAGTGGCAACAATCAAGTATTATCACCAGTTTCTCTTTTTGCAACTCTTCGATAGTGTTTCTGTGGTCAAAAGCATCCATCGGTTGACCCTTTTTGAGACTGAAGGAGTACAGAGCCCGAGATTATGAACATTAACATAAGGGTTTGACTCAGTTTTGAACCCAACTTCCTATAGATAAAGTTGATGGTTAAACTGATTCTTAAGACCATGGATATATGCAATTCATCTTCAGGTTTGTATATATAAAACATAAAATGACAAAGATGTAAACACTTACGTACAACAAAAATGACAATTCTGGGGCCTTAGGGTCTGTTGGATAGACTTCTCCTTCCCCTCCAGATATTTCCGCTTTTGGACTTATGGTCTAGACAAAATTTACAGTAATATGTATATAATTATAAAACTTACATTTTTCATGGAATTTGTTGCGGTAATAGTAATATACTATATTTAAGTGAAAGTTCCTACAATAAACGGTTGCATTTGTGGTGTTCAATAATTATTATGAAGATTGCAAATTTGAATGTAATATCGAAAAATGCCCCTTTGTGATAAAAATGCCTTTTTCATCGATACATATTTTGTTCTACAAAATTAAACTTCAATCCGAATAATACATTGCTTAATAAAGTCCGGGTCTACGATATCAAACACACGAGAGTACTGTCTTCTTCGGCGTTTATTGTTTTTCTTGCGATAGACTTCTTGTCAGCATATAAACAAACGATTTATGTAATTGTTATGCAAGTTTAAAACACATTGCAAGAGACTTTAAGTATTTTTGCAATACGTATACGTGTAGAACCTTGTTAGGGAACTGTCTCGATAAAGTTGTTTTTTGTGATTATTTAACTCCTTCACCGCCGTAAAGCGTCTCACAAAACTTGGGAGAATCGGTGGTTACTGTTTTAACCCTTTCGGCGCCAAATTTCTAATTGTCGTCTGCAATCCAGTTTTGTTAAATCATTCGGTACAACAAGGAAATGAGATAAATAAATGCAAATTTCAAAGGAATAAAGCACATATATAGAAATAGAGGTTGAGACAAAAAGTGAAGTCCCTGATCAGACGCTGCCTTGAAAAGGTGGCGTCTGATCTGGGACTGCACCATTTGTCGTGGTACATTTATGCGACATCGACGGTGAAAGGGTTAAACAGTTTGGATCAAGATGAGTTACATGGTGTCTTATCAGGAGGATCCAAACTGTTTGACACATCACTTACAACTTGCAACTTAAATTAGACGGCAGTGAGAGAGAGTTAAAGATTGAAATAAACAAACAATAAGGTTTGTCTATAAACAGTGATATGTGAAGATGTGTCTAAGCGGTGCAGTATACCATCTACTAGTTTAAATAAATTAGTGATTAGTGTCTGCACATATTAGAATCTGTCTTAAGCGGTCATCAAAAATATGTCTAAGTATCGTCTGTAAGGCAGGTTTTTAGCTTAATACAGGTCCATTAGGCGCTTTCTGCATTACCTTTGCCATGCATTAATTAAGAAACCACTTGCTTTTTAACCCTTCGCTTGCTATTCACGTCAATATACCTACCTGTAAATAGTGAAGACCCAGATGAGACAGCTCCTGCAGGAGCTGTCTCATCAGGGTATGCACTATTTACAAGTTGATTGTACAACCAGTGCACTCCACATTCATTATTCAAAATAAATTGCTGGTCCCTAGAAATTCAAATTAACGAGACTTTGCTACTTTGTTTGCGTGTTTATAACAATATATGTCCAGACCCGGAACCAACGACGCAATCAGAGTGAACAAAAATAGAGGGCATATGAAAAATAAAACACAAAAAACGCACACCTTTATTTATATTTATTTTCGAAATCCTGCATCCCATAACACTAGTTTTGTCAGTTTCATTTCTTTTATTTTCGAAAATGTATGTATGTCATTGGTTGTGTTGTATTTATTGATGTAATGAGCACACCTATTCTATTAATAATTGTTTGAATTGTGAATATGTGACCTTTTACTTATTTCAGACTTAGATATATTTCTACTTAGATCAAATGTTTAACCATTTATCCCACATAGCGCACTTTCACACACTTACAAACACAGTAGACCCTGTTGGATCCGCCTGATCAGAGTCTGCTCAGTTTGTTTATGGATTAATTCAGTTTCTGTCAAAGCGCTATTAAAACATGTGCTGATACATTTTTTATAGATATTCAGTATACATTTGGATCCTGATGAGACGACGAGTTGCCCAACGTCTCACCTGAATCCAAATTGTTTGTAAAAGTAACTAGAGGTTTGCCAGTGGTATGCTAAGTACTAATGAATACAGACACATATCATACACAGTTGAACTTCGATATATCGAACTCGAATTACTCGAACTTCTGGATAACTCGAAGTAAAAGTTCGGTCATTACAAAACTCATAATACGGAATTGTTCTAATGAATATTACTACGCATATCTAGAAACACATGTGACAGCTTAATCCAGGGTTATAGTAATGTTCAGCATTACTATAGACCTGCATAAAGCTGTAACATTTAGAAAGTGCCCAGTTTAGAAATCGGATGGCTCAAACGTCTGTTATTTCGAAGTAATTTGTATGCTCCATTAAAGTTCGAGATATCGAGGTTCCATATAAATATCCGCAATTAACCCTTACAGCGCTGACGTTTCCAATGGACTATTCCAACATTCAAACGGGTCAAGCTTATGGTGAATAATCTTATCCAAGCTTAAATTTGACTACCCTAATGGATATTCAGGGCATGCCACCAGGCACTTCATATCCCTTTCCATATACTCCTATCTTGTCTGTTACAAGCTCGCTAGCTCTTTGCGAACCCGGGAACTGGATCTGGGAGTGACTCCATTGCTGGCAAGTGACATAGCCCATGTATGGCGCAGTTCTCGTGTTTTTGAAACACCTCTAACCATAGCTTTGCTGTTTTGCTTAGCTAATTCTGGTGACTCTTGACAGTGCTCTTGCATGACAAATCTTAGTTGGCCCTCTGCAATTAGTGGCATTGTTATGCCGCGTTGTTGAAAGTTCCTGTCTGTCAACATGTGTCCGTCACTTTTTACATGTACTTTAATCAAACTAATTTTTACGATCAGAAGGGCAATGATCTCGATAACGCCCATAAGCAAATACTTGCCTCCAGCTCTCAAAAGTCTCATACGCCAGTTTCACAGCCTGTGTCACCTTATACAGCTGTAGGTCACATGTGCATATAAAACACGAAAAAAAATTGCTAATGTGCAATTCAAGTCTTATGCTTTTGTTAGATCTGTCAGCCCTGTAATTTGGTAAGAAAAAGGTATCTATCTATGAAAGGTATGTATGCAGCTTTAATTTGTTCTGATTACGGCTTAACACTGTACTCTAGAATGTTGACAAAGAACCTTTAATGTAAGAACTGATCTAGGAGCTGCATAATTATTATGTCCATGCTGAATATTGATACGCAGCCGAATAAAAATGATTTAAAAGATAGAGTTAATATAGCAGAATTATTAATTCCTTCATTAAATAGATATGTTTATGAATTATGTTATCATCGGGGGCTTGCTGAATTAGGTATATATTGTTTACAGATAATATAAATATATAAAAACACAACAAACGGTTAAAAGACAAAACACAAAAAAACCCTAGCGTTTAGCACGAAACTAGTTTTCTACTATTACTTTTTACCTTCTAATTAATATTCATAAGTATGTAAATGAGCTTATTAACATGCATATATCTTAGAATGTGTCTCTGCTATAACTTCAATGTCCGCTAATTTTTAAACAGTAGACAACGTCAGCTGTAGTAATTATAAAACCGCAACAAATCTATAGCTTTTCCGAACTTTGATTATGTAAAATATGGTCGGTGGGGTAAAATTGAAAGGTCTAAAAAGTTATTACATTATTCATTTAAGTGATATTTTTATGAAATATGTTGTCATTTGCAGATTGTTGAAGAAGGTCTACATTGTAAATATATAAGAATAAAAGGGAAGAGTTTATAAGGCAACATAATAAACGGTTAAAACACACCTAGAGTTTAGCACGAAACCAATTTTTTATCATTAATTTTTACCTTCTAATTAAAATTCATAAGTATATAAATAAATGTATTAGCATGCACATATCTTAGAATGTGTCTCGGCTATAACTTCGAATTACATTCCTACTAATTTCCAAACTATAAACAACATAGTTGTAAATCAGATAAAACCGCAAATTTATAGTTTTATCGAGCTTCGCTAATGTAAAACATAGTGGGTGGGATAAAAGTGTAATATACCAAAACCCTCAAGGGTGCCAGGGTGGCACCCGGCAGATATTCAACCAGTACCATTTCCTCTACTTATATCGACAATAAAAAATCTATACACCGCAATCGAAGCTTCTGGCCAAAACTCCAGTTTCGCTGCAGGACTATCTAGGGAATTTTCATAAGAAAAGTGTATCATGACAAGTGCAAACCCTGATCAGATGGTTCCTCACAGTGCAAACCCTGATCAGAGGGTTCCTCTCATCTGAGTGTACACTGTTTGCAAAGGACATTAGTGATTCGTTTCCCGCGTCGTTAATCACGATTCGTGTAGATGCTTACCACGTCAACCCTTTACCCCATAGCAACGCCTCTTCAAGATTTGCAAACAGAGTAGACCTAGATAAGACGGCTCCTATAGAAACCGTCTGCTCAGGGTCTGCTTTATTTCCTGATGACATTAAACAGACCATATTCTAGTTTCTGCAATGGCCATAATGTGTATTCGTATATCAGTCTATGAGCAGTCAATAAAGCATTATCTCTTGCAGTATATGTGCATGCAGTAAAGAGTTGCATACATTGGGCATGTTGACCCACAGCAAAGACAATTAAATACAGGAAAGCCCCTCTATACCGGGCGTTCAGTTAAGTATAATGATCGGCCTTGGAGACAGGTGACATATTAATGCAGGATGAAAGTCATGCAAGAAGTTTTCTACATGAGTTTGACAGCCAACTGCCTAAAAGTATCTTAATTCTTCTCTAATAGAACGCCGGTTTAGAGGGATCTTACTAAATCGTCGAATATACGAATGTTCGTGTTAGCACTTTCTACAAACAATCCCTTGTGTAGAGTACATAGCCACTGACAGGTGCATAAATGTCAGGGCGATCAAGTTTTGTGTAGCTTTGGAGGAAACAAACACTAGAGGAGAACTCTACAGTTTTACACACGAACGATGTGCATGATACACAGGATGACAAGCAATCGTCTAAACCCACATTTAACAGGGTGTCTTGATTGTTGTAGAGTAGGATCATTCCAACATCCGGTTGGAAAGTGTTCCCGTACGTTGTACATGCTGTAATATACAGAACAAGAAATATATTAACATTTTCAGCCCTGAAATATTACAGTTGAATAGCCCATCAGTCAGTATTTTTGAAAGGCTTAAATAGGACAGAAAATTTTGAATGACAAACGGTGAAGACATGATCTGGATCTACATTGTTTGCAAATGATAGTACATGCATGTTCAATTTTGAAATGGCCAACCCATTATTACCTCTGTAATTAAAAAGAGTTTGCTCAGATTTGAATATGTTCTATTTTGACTACTTCCGATTCGATCAAATTTTGAATGAAAACATTGACCATGTGTAATACCACAGACGTTTAGGAAAATATTGACCTGATGTCAAATAGTGCGGGTCCTAATAGGTCGGAGAGTTACTTGACATCTCATCTGGATCCAAACTGTTTGCAAATGCGGCTAATTTCGAAGCATGTCGTAAGTTTGCTGGCCGTGTAGTTCGCTTATTTTGCACACCGCATATCCCCCTAATAAATGCCCCCACTCTAACACACGCCCTCTTACTTCGTTTATGTGTGTATGTGTGTGTGTGGTGGCTTGCGATAAATATAAAACGTTAACCCTATATCAAAATCATTTAAAAGAAAACGAAATAGATTTATATGCTTCGTTTGTGTTTCTTCCTTAATGAAGGCGGCAGCTTAATGCAGACTGACGTCAACGAAGAAAGCTCCAATGGGAGTTATATAGCAGATCAGATTAAACAAAATGCCAGGCTTACAGAGAAAGAACTTGTAAAAGTTTAATACTGCTTACAGATGATGGAGCTCGGAATTATAAATTTGAGCACGCATCGATAATAATCAGTGGTTCCGCTAAGAACAAGCAAGGCCAGTCATCTAAAAAGCGCGGGAAAAGTTTTAAAATGCCATATTGTTTTTGTTTTATTCCGATGAACCTATTGCTCAAGTGACCGATCAGCTACATGTAATGTTTATAAAACAGTGTACTGTGTAAAATGAAGATATGTTATGAAGAAAAACATTGTCCAGCAACTGAACATAAACCTGTTTAACTCCGCCCCAGTAACTTTTGTCACTGACCGTTCCAAGGCGGTGCTTCCATCTTCCTCTTATTGTGTGTTTGTTTTGTCTTTGTGCATCTCTTGTTGTTTTTATAGTTATGTACATTTGCTGTTTCCTTGTGTTGCTGTTCGGGCAACTGTTTGTTCTGTATGTAATGTTTACTGCATGACTGATTTTTGTACGTTTACAGCTTCCGCTCTCCCAAACGCTTTATTCACCAGACAATTTTGTCCTATTTTCTTTATTGAAGAAACCCCTCTTCGGACTGACGTCGGTATGAAACTCGACATGCACTAAGTAGTGTCTGCAGGGTGTGTCGTTCTGCTTTACAGAGTGAATTTCAAAATTAGGAAAATGTATTTTTGTCAAAGGGGAATACCTTGAAGGGTTGAAGTAGATAAATTACGATTGACTCGGTTTTAGTAGATAAATTACGATTGACTCGGTTTTATAAAGTATGTTCATAACCGAGTCTGCAATTTTCTCTTTTTGTGTTGCAATTTTTGCTTTCGGGGGATCACCTCCCTTCAGAATTTATAATCTTCACAACAGGTATTAAGTGCTTGTGTGACGGCCGTAAAACGTTGCCCGTATTTCATTCTCGGTGTTGTTCTACCTTCTGATCCTTCGAGATCATGAATTTCAGTACTTCTTGTTCTGAAAATTGAATACTGTATAAGCCGGTGCTAGGGGGCGTGAGAAGTGTTGCACTTTCAATTACTGCTCATGAACAGACTCAATAAAACCGAGTCTGCAATTCTCCCTTTTTGTGTTGCAATTTTTGCTTTAGGGGGGTCACCTCCCTTCAGAATTTATTTGTTCAAATAGGTCCCCGACAGACTAAAGAAAGAATGTTGAGAGACCTAAGCAAATATAAAAAATATGATAAAAAATAGATTGGGAAGAATTTTTCGAAATACTCATAAGTCGCATTTTGTCATAAACTTATTTGACACAAAGGATGTAACACTCATTAAAAAGGAAACGGGGTCGTATTAAAACTATTCAAGGTAGCAAATATACAGCCGAATATTTTGAAATGTTGTGTATATTAGTCAAATGAACACGAAGGAGAAGTACGAATTACGTGGAGGGGAGAGGGACCACAAAGGATAAAATTAGATTTTTTTTTATCCTTAGGCAGCAATATCTTGACAAGAAATTTAGAAAGTACAGATTATACTTCTTACGAAAAGGCGAACTTTCGGAAGAAAAACACGACTTGTGTGAGTTCATACTCAAACTACGAAGAAAAAGAAACAAAAAAAATATCATAGAAAACAACATCGAAGGATTTAAGTATTGAAGTAAATTATTTTTTTGTGGGCCCGAACTCAGATTTTCAAACTATCTTGAATTATGGGTTCTGTTGTTTAAGACAGCCTAATGTTTTTTACATTGTCGATCCCGCCCTATTCAAACCTCATCAAGAAAATTATTTTAAGGGAGGAAGTCTATACCTTCGGTCCCTTTTATCTCATACTTGTGATCCCATCTTAGACAAAAGGTTGAGGGTATCCAAACCTCTCAATTTGAATAGGTAGCCAGAAATAGTTTAACACTGAGCTTATACCATTTCATTTAAACTATGGAAAACGCGTATAAAAAGGGAATTTGATTTGTTTTTATTAAGTATGCCACATATAACAATCCAACCAACATGTCTTCTCTTATGGTTTCAGTGAATTTGAGTGGGTACGTCCTCTATTGTTTTGATGAGGAGTTCGAGTATACCTTGACAGCTACAGAAAGCAGAACTCGCTATTGTCTTATGGGAGAATGATATTGATCATGATACAAATGACGAGGAGATAGATTATAATACACCTGATAGTAATAGATATCATTCAAATTAGTCTACCATCACATCCATCGTAATGGCTAATTATGCGTTGTGGGTAATTCATAAAGAGACACAACACTCCAAAAGCGTTTAATTAAAGTATTCCAATGAGTCTCCATCCGACTCAGGTAAAAAAACCCAACAGAGAACGATCAGCCCCGTCTCGGAGGTAGGTTGCGGGACTGAATATGAGCTTAAGCTTATTTTTGTGAAGTGGTGATAAAGTTCGATTATTCTGTGTAAGATGTGATGGTGCTTAAAAGTAAACAAATTTATATAGCGAATTAATTCGAATAGAACCGCCATCCCCTATACTACTGCTATAATGACGGACCTCGTTTATTATCCCCGTCATTGGAATGTATGGGTCGGGGATCTATCCCTCTCCACACCGTACACTTATCGAGCATAATGCTATTTCTATATCATACTATTGTACTCTATCATCCATAAATAAAAAAAATGCGTCTTCGCAAAAAACAGGGTAGACCAAGATCAGACGGCTTCTATGTGTGTTTCTTGATCGGGATCTGCTCCTTTTGCTTATGATATAATTTAGACATGTTTGTGCACTTTCAGTTATTACCAAACTTTCTTTGTTCACGAGCTACATGTATTATAAAATCTAATGTAATTAGCATTCATATAGATTATTTCTGACATGAATATTCATGGAGTATGGAGATAAATCATATTTTACATTGCAGAGCCTTTAAAAATGAGATTAAACAAAAAAGAAAATATGTGGCCATATTGACATAATACTTATGTCTATTGATCTGTATACCTATTTACTGATCAAATGAAAAAGAAAATTGTTGAATTACATGGTATATATCAATGATATGACATGTTAAAGAGGAAGTCCCTACAATGATCGCATATTTTCAATAATATCATAAAACTTGGTATTTGTTATGCTCTATCATTATTATGAGGGTTCCCAATTTGAACTTATATCGAAAAATGCCCCTGTGATACAAATAAACCGATTTCATCAATACTGATATTTTTTGTTCTACATAACAATATTATCGGCCTTTTCCGTTAAATTCCTCCGCGTTTTGTCGATGATCACCCGATCCCTACATTGTTTACGTAATAGCTTTCTCGGAAATGGCCGGAGAATCGCGAATAGGACGAACAGTTACGAAACTAAAACCCAACCCGAATAAAACTGAAACATCGGGGAGCAAAACCGGGATCGGCACTATCAAACACATGGATGTTTAGTCATCATAAACGGTAATTGGATGGGGCTTTCTGCGACATACTAATTTTCAGCATATAAACAAATGAGTTTTGTGTATTTTAAGTGTTTATGAAACGCGTCAAATGTAGGGACATCCCCTTTAACTTTTGTATATGTACATTTAAAATCAATTTGATTAACTATATAGTCAATTTGATTATATGTTCCCAATTGTTATTGAATTCGTCTTCTCTGTTTCCTTCTGAGGCAACCTTTACAATATCATATTTAGATGCAATATAACGTCTTAGACAAACTGAAGAAGGTCTGAAATGTTTGTGTTTGCACTGAAAAATATACATTTTAATGAAGGTAAGTATACAATGATTTGCAATGTCACAGGCTGATAAATACACAAGCAGCATTGTTGTAATATCTGGAGGAACAAAACGACTATTTGGAAATGTCTGAATATTACTTATGATGGAATGGCTGATTGGACAATACCAAAACAAATGTTTTATTTTTTCTGGTTCCATGTTACAGAATGTGCATTCTATTTTATCTGTATTTATTGTGTATAAGTAGTAATGTTCTTCTAAAATGCGGTGTAAGATTATCACTTGAAACCACTGCATAAAAGCATCATTTGTAATATTAAATGGTATACTAAATATCTGCTCCCAATCGCTAGCAGTAAAATTAGTGCATGAAATTATTTTTCTACACCATTCATGTTTTTAGGACTGCTGTCGCTTCTATTAAGGTTATATTTCCTTCTATGTTGTTTGTTTCTGAGTCTGTTAGTTTAGGTATATTGATGTTATTAAAGTATTGTTCAAAATCATCATTGATGAATTTGTAACCTTTGCTCTGTATAATAACTCGTAAACATATTTCACTTTACTTAAAATATGTTGTTTTATAATGTCTGAGCCGTCTTCTTTAATTATCTTGTGTATTGTGTTTGTAGCACTATTGATTTTCTCTAATCAACAGAAATATTCAGTAGGACTCTCTCCTTCAATTGCCCATTTAACCTTTGACCTAATAATAAAAGCGTTTCTCATTGGGTAAATGTTAAGTTGGTTTGATAAATTATAGTGTTCCTCTGAATTCTCATCGGTTAGGTTTTGTTATAATTCATTAATTTTGTATTGTAGTTCGTCCTCAATTTGTATTTTTCTTATAGAGCTATATGATAGAGATGTTCCTCTAATCTACATCACTAACGTATCAAGGATCACTTATAACAAATTGTATTTAATTTTTCGGTATATTTCTAATATTCTCCTAGTCATAAATAGGTAGAGCGTATTGATTTATTATTTCTTCTATGTTCGCGTTATATATAGTCGTTATCCCGTAGAAGAGAGTTGTTATATTTCCATGTACCTGAGCTGAAAGAGGAGGAGACACCAGAAAAAAGTCCAATCTTGCTTGCTGTACTGGTTTTTGTTTTCTCAACGTATAAAGGTGTTTTTTTTCAGGAAAGTATTCTCGAAATGTATCAAGTTGCCTGTTTGATATATGGAGTAGCAAGATTTCCCGTGCTTTTTTTATTATTAAGGGTTTTATAATTGTATTAGTCCATTTTCGGGTCCATAACTAAATTAAAGTTACCACATACGATTTGTTTCCTATATTATCTATTATATAAAAATGTTGTTGAAAAAACATCGTCGGTCAGTATTCGGGCCGTAAAGAGATACAAGTGTTATGCATTGATCAGCTATTGACGGATCAAGTACCACATAATTGCCTTCAGAATCGGAAACCTAGTTTGTGTACTTTATATTCAATTCTATGAAAAAAACCAGCTACCCCCTACTGTTTGAACTACAACAACTTTTTAATACATCGGTACCCCATTCTGAGTAAGTAAATATGGTAATTTAAGTCTTTAAGGTGTTTAAAAACATCCAGTCTTTTCTTTTTTGTGCACAACCCTCTGCAGTTCATGGACATTATTTTCAAATAATTCATTTTGTAATACTGAAAGACAAGTATTCAGTAGCATTGTGTGCAAAAAAATCAATAAGTACACAAATTTTAGCAAAATGGCCAACAGATATTACAACAAAGCAAAAATATTACATCTATGCAATCAAATATACAGTTTACCATTAAAAATTCAATATGTTTGACATTCTTGGTAATCATTACTTGTGACTCAAACATCTATGTCGTTGAGGCCAACGATCGGTGAAAACAATTGGGTTACCCAAAGAGGCAAACCTAGTCAAACGAGATCCTGTTAATACCTGCCGAGGGTAGTACTCTATGCTGGTATACTCTTAAGCTTGGATACAGGAGGAGCTTACCAGACTCATGTATTATTCTTTCCCTGTCGTGCCCTTAACGGCTTACCTGCAGGTGCTCTGACTTCAGCAAAGTCATTGAGTACATATTTGACGGATTGTCACAGTTATTATGCTATGTTTTACATGTTGTCCTGTGTTCACCGTCGTCTATGTTGTTGGTAAGTCCAGCGGGGATACCTTTATTTACAATATTTGTAAAGCTAGGGTGACTTTGAGAGAAGTGCGAGGTTAGGACGTCCGTAAACCGGTTTAAACCCCCAGTGGTGTTTTTGCTGCTGACCGTGCCAAGGCGGTACTCTCTTTGTCACCCTTCCTTTTGTTTGCCTTGCGTCTTTGTGCTTGTGGTTTGTTCATGTTGTGGAACGTTTGTCCCTGGTTCTTGTGTCTCTTGGTGTTTTCTGTGTTCATTTCGCGCGTGTGTGTGTGTGTGTGCGTTTGGGTGTCTGGTTGTGTGTGTGTGTGTCATGCTGTCTATCGGTGTTTTGGTGGTGGTTGCGTCTTGCATGTGGCTATGCCTGCTTGACTTTACTACTTTTCCATTTAACAGCATTGTTCTGGAGATATGCCTCTAAATTCAGTGTTAACCTCTAAAATTGTCTTTCGCTTCGTCTTTTCATGTTCCCCCTTCTGCTATTAATACCATTTTTCATAATGGACCAAAAATCGTTTTGTCTCCTTTAAAGGAATCTATCCTTTGTTATAGTAAAGCCTATCTCAATTCACATTATTTGAACAAAAGAATATGGTGTATCCACTAATTACTAAGTGCAATAGTAATAAGTGCATGTGTTGCAATTTTATTTCTACTAGATAAACAATTAAATCTCTTGTTAATGGTAGAGTGTTTAGTGTGAAGATTTATTCTGATTTAGACTGAAACTCATCTAATATTGTATATGTTCTTACATGAAATGTGCCACGCCGTGGCATTCAATATGTATGACAGACAAAACGTACTTTGAAAACTAGGTTTCGTGAACACAGTTACAAAACTGTTCAGGTTTTTCAAAATTAATAGCATCAACACTAATGATCCCGAAGGACCAGAAATTATAACAACACTGAGAAAGAAGTACGGGGCGACTTTTTACGGCCGCCACACGAACACTTAACACCTGCTGTTTTGAAGTACATATATTCTAAAAATGGGTGATCTTAGGACACAGACGAGAAATGTCGATTTTAGTATTTGGGTACGAACCTTTATCTGTAGCTCTGAAAGTCTAACACTTTAACTTTGTATTTTGAAATAAATTGAAGAAGAGGGACTTTCGTTAAACAACTTAACACTTGACACTTGTTGTTTTTAAGTACATACGTTCTGAAAGTAGGAGATCCTTCGAAAGCTTTTTTATCTAGACTCCTTAGTCTGCCTTTAATTATAATTATAGATTGTTTCACTTTTCAGCCAGTTAGACCAGCTGATTTATCTTCCAAACAACAACAATCAAATACTTAAACAATACATGACATTTGGCTCCATTGAACTGGGTCTACTATGTTTGCCGATGCGTAAAAATGCGTTTGCATAAGGGAAAGGGGGGGGGGCTTTAAAACTTTGCTAGGGTTATTAACCTTTATAATGATATACAGGTAAAAATAAATCGGTAATGATCTTAGGAAACAGATGAGAAATGTCAAATAAATAAATTGAAGTAGACGGACTTTATTATTGCTCCGAATGCTAAACTACATACATACGCCGTTTGACGTATTTGCCAATAGGGTAGACCCAGAACAGATGGTCCCTACAGTAGCCTACTATGTTTTCTTACGAACTAATATAGATCTTGCTACATATTTCCTGTGTTCACACGACATTAAAATTAATCAAATCAATATACATCATGCCATTATGTCTTACATGAATACATTTATCCATAAAGTAAACGATTAACCCTTTCACCGCCAAGTTCGCCTTTATTCATCACGACAAATAGTGCAGTCCCAGATCAGACGCCGCCTTTTCAAGGCGGCGTCTGATCAGGGACTTCACTATTTGTCTCAATCTCTATTTCTATATATGTGCTTTGTTCCTTTGAAATCTGCATTTATTTATCTCATTTCCTTATTTTACTGAATGATTTGACAAACTTGGATTGCAGACGACAATTAGAAATTTGGCACCGAAAGGGTTAACCATTTACTGCTTAATTACGCCTTTCTATACCATTGCACACCGAATATGCCCAGGTAAGACGACTCTTATAGGAGCCGTCTGACCAGGGTCTGTTCCGTTTGCTTATGATATGATATAGATATGATTCTGTAGTTTCTTTCATGGCCATAACTTCCTGTATGCATTTGTCAATACAACAATTAATCTAAATTAAATTCATGACATCATTATTTCTTATATGAATATTCATGAAGTAAAGGATTAATGCGATAAACCATGTGACTTACAGGCAACGCACTGGTATTTGTTGCCATCATAACTGTACCCAGCCTCACATAAACATTGGTTGTCCCCGCATTCAGAATATGGGTCTTCACAGTCAGAGTCCCATCGACACTCCTGTCGCATTGTGGTCTGAAATATATTTCAAATATCGTATACAAAAGTAAATGTATGGGTCACGCAGGAAATTTTACAAAACACAGTCGAACAGCACCCTGACAAAGAGAATCGTAAATGTATAAGTCTATCAAAAGACACAAAGAGACGCTCAAAGACATAACAAACAAAACTTAGGAGAGAAGACGAAATACCGCGTTAGGGCAGTAAGTGACAAAAATTGTCACCAGGGGTTTAAACCTGTTTCGGGGCACCCCACCTCTTACTTATGCAATCCTTATTCAACACTAAAAGACAAACAATGAAAATCAACGCATGCCCTCTCAGACTAATCTACAACAACCGCGATGTAAATAAGTGGTAAATGACATGTAAGACGAAAACATATTTAAGTGAAACAATCTGGATCCACTTATCGCTAAGCCACATATAGGAAACTGAATATTACAATAGACCCCCTCTGAATCACCAAAACCACATGTTGAGACCACTCTCTAATCCATTCCCTCATAGGCTATTTTAGAACCAACCTCTTTGAATACTTTTACCGAAAAGGAGCATTTACTAGGAAAAGGATCATTTATTAGTTTTGAAACCGATGTGATAAATAGAGCATTTGCTCATATGAATCAAATGCTCTGTTTATTAGAATGAACACACTTCAGCATAACAAATGTACATTGTCCACATGAAACAAAACATTTGGAAACATATGCATGCGACGTTAATATATCGTATATAGTTTTACCGAGTAAGATATAACTTTATACACAAAGACTACTCAAATGTGGTTGGGTTATTTGGGCCTATAAGGAATGCATTAGTAAAACACTTTACTTCTTAGATTTGCCTTTCCATTCCTTTGCAAAGAAAGTAAGCATACGGCTCTTGTAGGTACTGTCTGATCACGGTCAGCTTTGATATCTGATTCTAGAGATACATACTATCTGATCTGGCCAAGCATTAATGTGTGCATGCCACTGACAGGTTGGTCATAATCTCTTTTCTGAACGGAAACGGACGTCTTCGTAAACAATGTGGCCAAGATCAGACGGTTCCTGTTTGCTTATAGGTCAATATAGATGTGGGAGAAATTGGAATTCGCTAGCTAAGGGTAATACCTATTTCATAGCCTGGGGCGATTATCTGGTATAGTCCATTTTAAAAACAGGTAAATATGTGAATATCAAATAGGTAAAAACCTACAATATAGTAATTGTAATAGTTTTAATAGCCTGGAATAATGAAAAATTGTAAACGTTTTGCAAACATATAATTGTTCTCACTCTATATGTCAGTTCAAGCATACTCTATAACAGTAAACTGGTACTGACTATGGTCTAGTTTATGCTCGACTGAGATACCTAACTGGTTTGAATGTGGGACTTATTGGAAAATGGACAATCAAAATGTTGAAGATATTGGAATAAACCATTACAAAAACCCGAGTCTACACTTTCTGCCATTGACAAACTATCATGTGTAAGCATTCCACTGATAATTCGCTATTTCATAAATATTTGTAGCTTAGAGAACGATGCTTAAATAGGGTAAGTTTTAAATGAGGAAATCAGTGTATTACCTCTGATAATGGTACGCACTGTTTGTCAACAATATACATTGGAACCTTTAATACTGAATGGAATACGTCTTTTGATGCCCTTTCAAACAGTAGATCCAGATCAGATGGTTCTTGTATAATAAATCGGAACCTTTAATACTGAATGGATTCTATAGTTAACAAGTTAGCATTTAACCTCATAAAAACGTATTTTGATGCCTTTGCAAACAGAGTAGACCAAGATCAGATGGCTCTTGTAGGAGTCGTCTAGTTTAGGTCTACTCACATGAATTAGATCGATCAGAGTTTACAGTTTCTGTCACACACAAATGATAATGTGTTTAAGTGTCATAAAACATCGGCTAAAACATATATATGAATATGCATCTGTAAAGTAAAGAGTTAAACACTAAATGGTAACTTCACTTTGAATATTCAGTTTTTAAATATTTACCTTTGTGACTTTTCTCCCATAATAAACGATACTCGACCCCAAGCAGTCTGTTCCTGTCCCGCAAAGCACGCCTGATAAATCTTGTGACCAACGGTTCGCTGTGCACGCCATATTTGCGGGATCGAACACGGCGGACCTACAGGTTTCGGCCTCTGAGCACTTTGACATGCATTCCAACATGCTTCTTAATGTACTGTTGTAGATGACTTCACCATACAGCTCATTACTAATGAGACTGATCTCAAACGTGTTGAATAGATTCACGCTGACAGCATTTCTCAGTAGGGATACCAGTAGAAGCACTGATAAAAGTGCCCTATCTCTAGTCATTTCTAACAGCAAGTTTATTATCCGTATTTACTAGTGCATCCTAGGTTCATGTCCGTCTATCTCTTGACCAACAATATGAGTGAATTCAATATTTGATTTCGAACAAAATGAATTAGTTTTACAGTTTTAATTAGTTTTATTTTACCAGTTTCCCGCTACTTACGATTGTAATTAATCTTTTTCCCGTTTATCGCGACCTGTCTCACATTTGCATACAGCTCGAGTCCGCATGATTCAAGCTGTTTAATACTAAATCAATAATGTCGAATATAAGTAAATATTGCGCGAGATACGAATTAGAGCAAACATTATCTTTTCACAGCAGGGTAAGATTCAATAGCAATATTGTTTTGTCTGTAATGTCTGATTATTCTATTTGAATGTGTAATATTCAGATAGTAAACCCTTGTTAAGCTTAGCACGACCTGATACACAACTACAAACAGCTTGGATCCAGATGAGATGCCGAGTAACTCGGTGTCTCATCAGGATCCAAGCGGTTTGACACTTGATCAATAGTTTCTAAAACGTTTTAACGAACAAAAAGTAATTAAAATGCAATAGATCAGGGTTGTAATATAATGTTTTGACAACGATCAGGGTTGTAATAATGAAAATGAAATGTGTTGATTGTAACCAACATCCATTGTTAATTATTCTGCAACGAATTTAAACAGCGAAAACATGCGGCGTACTTGAAGAATGGCAAGTATTTGTTCCTTCTGGAAAATGGGCGACCTCTTCGTTGCAATGTTAAGACAATAATAATTATTGATCAAATTGCATTAAAAGCAAACAATGTTCAGTATTTGTTTTGTGCGAAAGATGCGCATTTGTAATGTAAAAAAGATATATACAGCAAAACAAACCGCAATTCTCCAAGCTTTTATCAACACTTTCCCTGTTCTAAATTTGCTAAATGTTATCATCGACATTTACCTCGAATTAGTAAATATAATTGCAATCTATGGACATTGCATTATCCCGTTTCTAAGTTTAACGTTTTCCCTGATATTGACGACTTTTGACAACTCTATAAAAGTCACTTTGTTAAACCACTGTGATAAATACAACATTTGCTCCTATAGGAGCAAATGCTCTATTTAGAAGCAAATGCTCTATTTATCACAATGGTTTCAAACTACAAATTCTAAAATTTTATTTTTCTCTTATTATTACTCCTTTTCGGTAGATTAATTCAAAGAGGTCGTATCTAAAATAGCCTATGATTTAATGGGTTAAGAGTTATACCATCATAAAGTTGATGTGTAATTTTGATATCTGTTTATAGTTGTTTACACTTTTTTACATGTTCTCCTATAGGATTTGCGTTTACTATATTTGCAAATGTATGAAAGAACGTTTAAAGTATAACCTGTCTTAAATTATATTTGGCATTGATAGAAACTTTAGATACACTTCTATTATAGATCAATGGGCACACTGAAAGGCGTTGATAAGCTGTTGTAATGGGGAAAATCCCCGTATTAGATCGAACGGGGGTCGATTTACTTTATAGCATTATGACCCCCCCCCCCCCCCGGTTATAATACTATGACCGAGTGGCTCGTATTACAATGACCCCCTTACGTATAAGTAACTGACCTCACATACGAGATAACAACCTGAGCCGCAAAAAGTGTGTATAAAAATAAAGTAAATTCATACTTTGTTATCATTATAAATATCTCCACCAAATGTAAATTGGCCATATTGTTTTTGCCAGAATTTTCCTTCAGTCTGTCTGTCACATATGTTGCGGCAAGCGTAACTCTAGAACTGTTAAGGTTAGAATCTCACAGGAATGTTGCCCAGTATGAGTTGTTGTGTACACCGATATTTTCAGTTCTCCCCTGGCAGTGTTTGAGTTATTGTCCCTGAATAGTTTGAATGTGCGATAATTAATGACAAATGTTGCGGAATCCACAACTCAGAAATCGTTTAGGCTAGATTCTTTATTTTTTACAAGAATGTTACTCAGTATGAGTTGCTGTGCACCGCCATATTTTCAATTTCTTCTCTTTATTGTTTTGGAGTTATTGGCTCTGCCAGGATGGACTTTTTCATAGTTTATTACGAAATTTGAATGAAAAAGCAGTAAAATCAAGCAGGAAAAGCCACACACAAAATGCCACCATCACCAAAACACCTACAGAAAGCATAGCAATTTATACACACACACACACATACAGTAGAAAGTCACATACAAGACACAATCATCACCAACACATCAATAGACAGCATGCCACACACACACAACCCAAACACACGCAAACACACGAGAAGAACACATAAAGCACCAACAAATACACGAGCACCAGAAACAAACATGAACAAAACACAAGCACAACGACACAAGACAAACAAAAGTAAGGGTGACAAAAAGAGAACCGCCTTGGTACGGTCAGTAGCAAACTCACCACTGGGGGTTTAAACCGGTTTACGGACGTCCTAACATCACACTTTTCTCAAAGTCACCCTAGCTAAACAAACATTGTAAATAAAGGTATCCCCGCTGGACTTCCCCACAACATAGAAGACAGTAATCACAGTACAAAATGTAAAACATAGCATAACAACTGTGATAGTCCGTGAAATATGTACTCAATGACTTTGCTGAAGACAGAGCAACTGCAGGGAAGCCGTTAAGGGCACGACAGAGAAATGGTAATATATGAGTCTGGTAAGCTCATCCCATTTCTAGGTTTAAGAGTATACCATCATAGAGTACTACCCTCGGCCTGTCATCGTGCAAGCAAAGAGAAAAGCGTAGCGACCGACTGTAAAGGGGTCGATAACCAAACATGCAGTGTGTTGCAATATAATAGGGTCATAACCTTTCTTCCTAAAAGTTTTAATGCGTTTAATAAACAAATCGTGAAAATGGATATGACCACGAATTTTCCTACGTTTGTAGATAACATCACCATAGAAATCTGGATGAGAAATCTCTTGTTGCATTAACGTCCGTAAATTGCAGTTATATTTACTAATGAGGTGTACATTTCGGTTATAATTTTTTCAAAAAGCTTTCCGAATTTTATGATATCTGTAGCCTTGCTTAAGAAGTTTATGAGTTATAATTAAATTACGACTATTAAAATCTACTAGCAAAGAACAGGCTCGGGTAAAGCGAATAAGTTGAGAAATGTAAACCCCATAAGATGTAGACCGGGGAACATCTCCATCTAGAAAGGGATAATTAACAATTTTGAAATCGAAATCTTCCCTTTTATCGTATATTTTAGACGAAACTTTATCATTAGTGATGGAAAGATTCAAATCTAAAAAGGAAGCC
Organism: Azorinus chamasolen; assembly: GCA_963576725.1. NCBI lineage: Eukaryota > Metazoa > Mollusca > Bivalvia > Cardiida > Solecurtidae > Azorinus > Azorinus chamasolen. The sequence goes on along the minus strand of OY755253.1, from coordinate 27,044,735 downwards.
TGAATGTCAGATGGGTTCGCTTTGTTTAAAGTAAGTTCTTTTGAGTAAATAGAAGAAACCATATTTTTCAAAATAAGGATTATCCAAATTCAAAATATCGTCTAAATACCTAGGCGTTTTATTAAAAGCACTATCAATGTCAGCTTGTGTATCAGGGTTTAAACTAAGCATGAACTCCTCTCATAGCAATATAAAAACAAATCTGCAACAAGAGGGGCACAATTTGTTCCCATAGGTATACCAACAATTGGTAAGCCGTAAAGGGCCCTGTCGTGCCCTTAACGGCTTACCTGCAGGTGCTCTGACTTCAGCAAAGTCATTGAGTACATATTTGACGGATTGTCACAGTTATTATGCTATGTTTTACATGTTGTCCTGTGTTCACCGTCATCTATGTTGTGGGTAAGTCCAGCGGGGATACCTATATTTACAATATTTGTAAAGCTAGGGTGACTTTGAGAGAAGTTTGAGGTTAGGACGTCCGTAAACCGGTTTAAACCCCCCCAGTGGTGTTTTTGCTACTGACCGTGTCAGGGCGGTACTCTCTTTGTCACCCTTCCTTTTGTTTGCCTTGCGTCTTTGTGCTTGTGATTTGTTCATGTGTGGAACGTTTGTCTCTGGTTCTTGTGTGTATTTTGGTGTCTGCTGTGTTCGTTTCGTGTGTGTGTGTGGTTGTGTGTGTGTGTTATGCTGTCTATCGGTGTTTTGGTGGTGGTTGCGTCTTGCATGTGGCTTTGCCTGCTTGACTTTACTACTTTTCCATTGACGATATATGGCATCCCCACAGTGCACAAATATGTTATCTAAAATAAATGTTAAAGATCTTCAAACATCAAGGCAAGTCCACATTGTGTAATTTTCAACTTCAGAATTCGAAAAGAATGGACGTTGAACATTACAAGCAAGGAATATTTTATTTTCTCTGGCAATTGTTTTTCTATCAATTTAATCAGTTTATCCTTTATAAGATGGTGAGGTAGAGTAGTATAGAGTGTATAAAACCCGAACTTTTGGATAACACGAACTAACGGTTTGGTCCTTTCAAAATTTACAATACAGAATCGTTCTTATACGAGTATATATCACTACGCATATCAAGAAACACATGTGGCGATTCCAACGCAGGTCTAAAGTATTGCAGAAAGTTTCTGCTGGAGCTTTCAGCATGTCTTATTATTTGCATTTAGCGAGGACATTGCGAAAATATCAAGATTGCATTGCTGCAAGATCATTGAATATGTAGTAGTCAGTACCATCATGCCACATACCGACACAAACAACATCCTGATAGCCCTCCAGCATGGATTTCGTTAAAACAGGTCTTGTGAAAGGGCACTGCAGGAAAAATGTAATACTGGTACGCTAATCCTATTTCTAGGTTTAAGAGTATACCATCATAGAGTGCTACCCCCAGCCTGTAATCGTGCACTCAAAGAGGGAAGCGCAGCTACCAACTGTAAAGGAGTCAATAACCAAACATACAGTGCGTTGCGATATAATGTGGTCATAACCTTTCTTCCTAAATGTTTTGATGCATGTTATAAAGAAATCACGAAAATTGATAGGACCCTAACTTTTCCTAAATCCTGAAAAGAGGTGACCCCCCGAGAGCGAAAATTGCAACACAAAAAGAGAAAATTGCAGACTCTGTTTTGTATGTTTATGAACAGTAATTGAAAGTGCAACACTGCTCACGTCCCCTAGCACTGGCTTAAGCGGTATTCATTTTTCAGAACAAGAAGTACTGAAAATCATGATCTCGAAGGATCAGAAGGTTTAACAACTAAGTTTGTAGATAACATCACCATAAAATACAGGTTGAAAATACCTTGCTGCGATAACGTCCGTAGATTGCAAATATATTCACAAGTAGATAAATTTCGATAATACATTTTTGATAATAAAATTTAGAAAAAAATTGCGATATCTTTAATCTTGCGTAAGACGTTTATCTGTTATAACTAAATAGCAAATGTTAAAATCTTCATGCAAAGAACAAGCTTGGACAAACCGAACATGAACCGAATAGGATGTAGAATGGGGCACATCTCCATCTAGAAAAAAGACAATTAACAATCTTAAAATTAGAATATTCCCTTTAATCGTATATTTTGGACGAAACTTAGGGTGGTGATAGAATACGCGCGATGTTAGGCGCCCGTAAACCAGTTTAAACCCCCAGTGACCATTGTGACTGATCGTTCCAAGGTGGAACTTCCATCTTCCCCTACTGTTTGTTTGTTTTCTTTATGTTTTTGTAGTTGTGTACATTTTTCTGTGTTTTCTTGTTTTGCTGTTCGGGCGGATGTTTGTTCTGTATGTGTTGGTTCCTGCATGCCTCATATTTGAACTGTTATCATTTGTGATGGAAATATTCAAATCTAAAAAGGAAACCATAGCGTTTGATTGATTCGCTTTGTTTAAAGACAGTCCTTTTGGGTAAATTTTGAAAATCATAGTTTCAAAATGAGGATTATTCAAATTCAAAATATGGTCTAAATACCTTGAAATTTTATTAAAAGCATTAATAATATCGGCCTGTGTATCAGGTTTTAACCCTTCGCCTGTTATTCACGTCAATATACCTACCTGTAAATAGTGAAGACCCAGATGAGACATCTCCTGCTTGAACTGTCTAATCAGGATCTGTACTATTTACCACAGCAGTAATTGCACAGTGGAATACGTGTACATAGTGAAGATATATGTAATTATACAACAGGGCATGGATACAGACGGAGAAATGTATTTTAAAATTCAGCAAGAGAAGGGTTAAGCTTAGCACAAAATCCCTCTCATAGCGATACAAAAACAAATCTGAAACAAGAGCGGTACAATTTGAACCAATAAGTATACCAACAACTTGACGATATATGGTATACCCATAATGCACAATTATATTATCTAAAGAAACGTAAGAGATCTACAAACATCAAGGCAAGTCAACAATGTGTAATGTTCAACTTCTGAATTAGGAAGTAATGAACGTTGCACATTACAAGGAAGGAACATATTATTTTCTCTGGCACAGGTTTTTTCCTGTTAAAACTCGTTTATCCTTTATAAGATGGTGAGGAGGAGTAGTAGAGTGAGAAATCATAAGAGCTTATGGGCCCGTCACACCATGACGTTCTGGTCAGCGTTCTCTGGCGTTTGAGGAAACGTTGGTAGTCGCCCATGGTCGCTGGGATAGCGCCAGAAGAAGAGCGTTGTGTGAACGCTTGTGAACGCTAGTGAACGTCGGTGATCGCCGGGAATCGGCGGAGAACGCTGGTCGGGAAATTGTGTTTTGAACATGCACAGAAGTTCTCACTGAGACCAGCGTTCTTCAACGTTTAACTTTAAACGCATAAGAACGTTTAAGAACATTAATGGAACGTTTTACTAACGTTCGATGAGCGTTGCACGCGTTCGGATATCGTTAGTCAGTCGTTACTCTAGCGTTACTTGGTTGTTACTAATCGTTTGCTTTGCAGTGAACGACTCAATGGCGACCTGTCAACGACTGCTGAACGGTCCGCTAGCGCACGCAGCGTGTGACTAAAGTCAAACGAACGTCCAAACGCTATTCTGTCGTTATTCATACGCTAGTCACACGCTCAAAACGCTCGTTTAACGTTTACGAATCGTTCGTTGTGCGCCAGTGGCACGTCAGCACACGCTAATGGTTTTCAGAGATATCTTACTTGGTCGCTGTTACACGCTTCTCGCGCGTAAGACATACGCTTGTCATGCGTTAGGTACACGTTTATCACACGCCAGATGAGCCATCCTCATTCTAGAACGCTCAAAAATTGAACGATTGAATCGTTCAGAGAACGTTGACCAGAACGTCATGGTGTGACGGCCCCTTTAGAGAAGAACTGATATATTGTTCATTTTCAAGTTTATTTAATAAAGTCTGAAAGTGGGAGATCCTTAGAAATCAAAAGTAGGAATAGGAAAAGGGAGGAATGTTTTATTGAGTATGTTCATGAGTAGTAATAAATTAAAAGTGCAACATCACTCGCGCCCCAAGCACCGGCTTCAGCAGTATTCAATTTTAAAAACTTATTACATCATATGAATGTTTTTTGGACCAAACCACATTAATACCAGAATTTTCATATATTTAATCACAGTAACGTTGTACAAAGCAAACCTTGCGTACATATTTTTAAATATAGATAAGCTCAGTATTCCTTTTATTGAAATGTTTTATACTCGTAGCATTGCACAATCTACATGAAATAATATTGACCATGTTGAAAACGGTCATTAAGAGGTAGAAGTAGAATAGTAGAAATCGCATGTCTCGAAACTCTGTTATTTCGAATTTGTATGATCCATTAAAGTTCGAGATATCGCGGATCCACTGTATGAGTATGATGTTATATGCCATTAACCCTTAAAACGCTATATTTTCAAATGGACTATTCCAATATTCAAACAGGTCAAACTTATAGTGAATATCTAGGGATTTTTCTAAACAAAGTGTTACATGACAAACAGTGCAGACCCTGGTGAGAGGGCTCTTCTATGAGCTTTCTCATTGGACGTACACTGTTTGCAAAGGACATTTATTACTCGCTTCCTGCATAGTGAGGGTTAATCACACTGCATGTACATAAATGTATTAACTTCAACCCTTTACTCCATAGAAACGCCTCATAACAATGTTGCAGAGTACACATAGATCACACGGACCTTGTAGTCAAACCCTCTATACAAGGCGTTCAAGTAATTATAAAGATCAATCTTGGAGACAGATGACATCTTAATGCATAATGAAAGCCATGCAGAAAGCTTTTAGAGCTCTTCTACATTACTTGCACCCGACATTATGTCACCTGCCTTACAAGTATCTTAACTCTACTCTACTAGAAATCCGGTTCAGATGGGTAATACTGTATTTATGAATTTCTATTCGATACAAGTATCTTAACTTTATTCTACTAGAAATCCGGTTATACTATATTTGTGAATTTCTATTCGATACCGAATATTCGAATATTCGTGTCGGTACTTTCTACAAACAATCTCGTGTATAGAGTGTATAGCCACTGATAGACGAATAAAGGTCTGGGCGGTCAAGCTTTGTGTAGTCTTGTAGGAAACAATGATCAGGGTAGAACTCAACAGTTTTACACACGAACGATGTCCACGACACACAGTATGACAAGCAAGCTTCTAAACTCACACCAGGCAGGTGTGCTTGATTGTTGTAAAGTAGAACCATTCCAGCATCAGGTTGAAAAGTGTTCCCGTACGTTGCACATGCTGTAATATACAGAAAAAGAACGATATTAACATTTTTCAGCCCTGATATATCAGAGTGGAATATTAGTGTTTAAATATATAGTTCACTCAGTATGAAAAAGTAGTAAAGTCAACCAGGCAAAGCCACATACAAGACGCAACCACCACCAAAACACCGATAGACAGCATGACACACACATACACACACACACAACCACACACCCAAACGCACGCTCACACACGAGACAAACACAGACAGCGCCATTCCATGATACGTCCCGTTTTGTCAAACAGAAGAAGCTTGTGATGGTAGAAAAGTCTCAATGCTTATCTAAATAAGTGGACTGTAACAATATTCTTTACCAAAAGTTCTAAATATAAAGGGCAATAATTTTGTCCGAATGCTTTACAACGTTATTTATTCTTGCATACAGATGCAGCTTGCGGTGGTGAAAAAGTGTTCCAAAAGGTTTTCGAAAGGGTTATATAAATAAGTGGACGTTTTATCAAAAACCTTAACCAAGAATTAAAAAGCGTCATTATTCTGTCATAATGATTGGCAGAGTCATATACATGTATACTCATTATACAAACGAAGCTTCAAAGGGTTATGTAAATAAGTGGACTTTAACAGAAACGTTAACTAAAGATTCTTAGTTAAAATGGGTAACTTTTACTGTCAAAATGCTTGACAAAGTTATGCACCCTTGCCGCCTTCAGGTGAAGCTTGTGATGGTGAAAATCATAATGATTGACAGAGTCATATACTCTTGTCTACAAATGAAGCTTGTGCTGTTTTAACAAGTGTTCTTAGTTTCAAAGCTTTATCTCAAAGAGGTATGTAAATATACTGAACTTGAGCTAAAGATTTTATAGACGGGCAGACAGACAGACAAAGAGAAAGAAAATTACTCTTGCCTACATATGAAGTTTGTCCAGGTAAACATTGTGGAGAAATTTGAGAAGGATCCACGAAGCAGAACTTGAGTTAGAGATGTTACAGACGGACAGACAGATAGACAGACAGAGTAAGAGACCGACAATGACTTTTTCTTACAGATGAAGATTGTGATGGTGAAAAAGTGTTCAAAATTTCAAAGCTTTTTTTGAAAGGCTTATGTAAATAAGTGGGCTTTTTAACAGAAACCGTAATCAAGAATTAAAAAGGATCGTTATTCTGTCATAATATACATCTATACTTATTATACAAACGAAGCTTCAAAGGGTTATGTAAATAAGTGGACTTTAACAGAAACGTTAACTAAAGATTCTTAGTTAAAAAGGGTAACTTTTACTGTCAAAATGCTTGACAAAGTTATGCACCCTTGCCGCCTACAGGTGAAGCTTGTGATGGTGAAAACGTTTTCCAAGTTTCAAAGCTTTATCTCAAAGGGTTATGTAAATAGGTGGACTTACAAACATTTGTTCAGCATAATTTGAGGTTAACATATTTGCTTAATGCAAATGCTAAACACAAATTATATGTCCAATTGTGTGACTTTGACCTTGGTTACACGTACTGGGACACACCTATGCTACTGTAGCATGTCCAGGTAAGCGTTGTGGAGAAATTTGAGAAGGGTCTAACAAGCAGAACTTGAGTTGGAGATGTTACAGACAGACATACATTAAACATATTGATAAACGCAAATGCTAAACGCAAATTCCGCGATCTTGACCTAGGATATACGTACCAAGACTTGACATGCTACTGTTGCATACCTAGATAAACATTGTGGTTAAATTCGAGAAGGATCAACGAATTATAACTTAAGTTCGAGATGTTACAGATGGACAGTTCGACAGACAGCGCCATTCAGTAATACGTCCCGGTTTTTTTTTCGAAAAACCATCAAGCCCTATATACTGTAATTACTATTTAATAAACGAAAACATATGCTGTTTTCTTTCTAAATATAGGCTGCAGCGTAATGCAGATTGAAATCAACACGGAGATCGCCAACAAAATGTATCTAGGTTTAGTCTAATTTCAGGCCGAAGGACCGCTCAGCCGACTGTACATTAAATCCCCTAGTCAATGAGTCATCCGCCTACAACATTGAAAAAATGAGCATTGCTAACATATGTCACAATCATGCAGCCGCAGTATCGGCTAGTGACCATCAGAGGTACCCATATTGACCCCGGAGTGGAGAGGAGGTGTGGGTGGGAGACACTAAACAGTGTCTCTGAAATTTTCGAGAGGGACAAGGATTTGAAGCCCGGACCTCCGGATTGGTAGTTAAGCACGTTACCATTAGACCACCGAACACCAATATGAGTTATGAAGTAGATCAGATTAAACAAGATGTCAGGCTTACAGATTGCTGATAGTGCTGTTAAATCATCGGGATCAGTTCGTCCAATGTTGACTCAGGAGTATAAACAGAGCTTCTTTCTAAACGAATCCCGCATCTGTTGACTTAAGAGCAAAAGGTTATCCGTATAAATAGCCGAATGTCTTTTAAAAAATAAAAAAACTGTGAGAATCGTATATAAAAGTATGGAACTGCTCACATGTGATGAAACTTGGATTTATCATTCAGACATCAATAATAAGCAGTGGCTTCGCCAAGACCAATCAAGCCCGGTCATCTCTAATAGAGTAAAAAGCGCGGGAATAGTTGTAAATGCCATATTGATATTTCTCAAATACCAGTACCAAATGGCCGAACAACTACAGGTAAAACTGATAAGGTCAGTGTTCTTTCAACAGTGAATAAATGCTATGAAAAACTTAGCCCCTTCCCTCATACTGACGCCTTTTTACACCCCTGTTAAAGTCAGTTTTTGAAACCATTGTCATAAATGTTTATCACAATGGTTTAAAAACTACACAATTCTAAAATTCTTCTTCTTGCAGGAAATGATCTATTTCGTTAGATTTATTCAAAGAGGCAGAGTCTAGAAAAAGCCTATGAGGGAATGGGATACGGTAATATATAGTAGTCGGCTAGAGTCGGTCGGTGTATTAATGGATATTCTTGTCATGTGATGTCTCTATGTAATGTCAATAGGTTTATTCGGCACCCTGTAATTACGTCACTAAACAGGATAGTGACGGGATATTAGGAATTTAGTTCTGAAAGTAGGAGCTCATTCAAAAGCAAAAACAGTAGTGCAAAAGAGAAAATTGCAGACTCGGTTTTATTTAGTCTGTTCATCAGCAGTTATACGTGCAGCACTACGCACGCCCCTAGCACCGGCTCAAGCGGTATTCGATTTTCAAAACTAATAACATTGAAACTAATGATCCCGAAGGACCAGAAAAAATAACAACAATGAAATGGAAGTGACTGGCGACTTTTACGGCCGCCACACAAGCATTAACATCTGCTGTTGTGAAGAACCTAAGTTCTGCGAGTAGGTGATCCTCCGTAGCCTGCCTTTGAATATAATTATAAACAGTTTCACTTTTCATCCGTTTTCCAAACGATAACATTCAAATACATACCAATAAATAGACCTATGTTTAACCATTTCCCGAGCGAACATTTAAGCGTGACTTGATAACTTTTAGTGTGGGGATGGAATAAGTGTGAGGTTGGGCGCCAATAAACCGGTTTAACCCCCAGTGACTTTTGTCACTGACCGTTCCAAGGCGGTACTTCCATCTTCCTCCTATTGTATGTTTGTTTTGTCTTTTTATTTGTTGTTTTTATAGTTATGTATATTTGCTGTTTCCTTGTGTTGCTGTCCGGGCGACTGTTTGTTCTGTATGTGGTGTTTCCTGCATAACTCATTTTTGTACTTTCATAAATATCCAGTAATTCATTTTTTATAATGTATGTTTTAGATGGAAATGTTTCGCTCTGATAAAAACTGTAAGATCAGAGCTAGGAATTCCACAACAGACAGAGCATGTCCTAATTAGCGGAGGTTACAAGCATTGCAAATAGTTTAGCCCTTAATCAGCCATCATGTATACGAGGTCAGTTCATGGTTAGATAACATATTTGTACGTTATGGGAATGCTATATACCGTCAGGTAATTGGTATTCCCATGGGTACGAATTGTGCACCACTTGTCGCAGATTTATTTTTGTACTGCTATGAGAGAGATTTCATGTTGAGTTTGAATCCTAAATCACAAGAAGATGTTATAAAAGCCTTCAATGATACTTGTCGATATTTGGATGATATTTTTAACTTAGATAACCCTTTCTTTAATGCTCTGATTCCTACAATTTATCCTAAAGAACTCAAATTGAATAAAGCTAACCCGTCCGACAATTATGCAGCGTTTCTTGACCTATACCTTAAAATTAATAATGGAATGATTTCTTCTAAAATATATGACAAAAGAGATGATTTTGATTTTAGTATTGTAAATTTTCCTCATCTTGACGGGGATGTTCCCCGTGCTCCAGCTTACGGGGTTTATATATCTCAACTTATTCGTTTTGCTAGAGCTTGTTCATCTATTGACGATTTTAACAGTCGAAATCTCATTTTAACTGAAAAACTGCTTAAACAAGGATATAGATACCATAAACTAAGAAAAACTTTCTCTAAATTTTACTATCGAAATCTCTCGCTTATTGGCAAGTACAAATGTAATCTCAAGGTACTTTTGCGACACGGTATTTCACATCCTGAATTTTATGGTGATGTGATTTACAAACTTCGTAGAATTATTGGACATACCCATTTTCTCACTTTGTTCATCAAATATATAAAACAATTCATTAAAAAGGGATATGATCCTGTATTATTACAACATACTGCATGTTTGGTTGTGAACCCATTTACAGTTGGCAATCACGCTGGCCTCTTTGCATGTACGCCGACAAGAAAGGTTTAGTACTCTATGAAGGCGACCTCTTAAATCCAGAAATGGAAGGAGAACGTCGGATATCTGTACTATTTCATTTTTGTCGTACCCTTTATTACTTTTCTACAGTTACTCTGTTTGCAGCTCAATCATTGAGTACACTAGCGATAGGTGGATACAGTATGTTCAATTAAATGTTTTTTTTTGTTATACATGCACTTTACCACTGTATTTGCTGTCGCGGTTGTTGTAGATTAGTCGGAGAGGGGATACGTTTATTTACACTGTTTGTCTTTTAGGATGGGGATGGAATAAGGGTGAGGTTGGGCGCCCATAAACCGGTTTAAACCCCCGGTGACTTTTGTCACTGACCGTTCCAAGGCGGTACTTCCATCTTCCTCCTATTGTATGTTTGTTTTGTCTTTGTGCGTCTCTTGTTGTTTTTTCTACCCATGTACATTTGCTGTTTCCTTGTGTTGCTGTTCGGGCGAGTGTTTGTTCTGTATGTGGTATTTCCTGCATGACTCATTTTTGTACTTTTACACTGTATGTAAAGACAGAAAACAACTAGACAGGTTCTGATGAATGACACACAGTGCAGACCCTTACCGGATTGGGTGTGTAGTTCGGCCTAAGTTTGCACTCAGAATCGCGACGAATGATCAACAGTGCTATTATGCAACTTGTATGCACAGAAAATCCGTGCAACTCATTGCTTATCCTCTATTTCTTATCTTCCTTAATCTCTAAAATCCGTCGAATAAAACAATTTCAGTACATTTTAATTTTGATGAAATTCAGAATACCTAGGTTTACTGAAAATCAGAGAATTTAAGCGTTTATACTGTTGACGTCTGGCGCTAGTGTTGCCTCCATGAGGCCAAGGATCATTAGCCTCATACACAGCCGTGGGGGACATAATCGCTATTAGTCACAGATTTCGAAAACAAAATGTCATAAAACGATGAAATCAGAGCTAAACATTAGGAAATAACTTTTTTCACAGCTTCTTACTTAACAAATTGCTATTCATTCCCTTTGAGCAAGCACAACTTCATCCGGCGATTACTAAACTGAAAACTGCTTTGAGCTTTAATTAATTCATTTAATGATCAAACTTTTGAGACATTTTTATGTAAGGTGAGTGTAAGTAAGTACCGTTTCCAAACTAAAGTGCACAGTTAATTTTTGCTCGCCATATACCGGTATTTAGCAATGAATTCAAATTTGAAGTAGGTTGTCAATGGTTCTATGAAATATTAAAACGTTGCTATATATATTAACCTTCATAATGATATCGGTAATGACCTTCTTGTTTAACGAAAGTAAAAGCACATGTAAAATTCTACTGTGATAAGACTTATGAAAATTCTAGAATAAATATGTTCTGGTCTATTAAGAACTCTTCAGAAGTCTTAAACAAACTTAAGAACAAAGGGTATTTTGCATCCACTGTAAGCACGTACGATTTTTCTACTTTGTACACAACTCTTCTTCATATTTTAATTAAAGATAAACTTACTAACTTAATCCAGAAAGTATTTGCCCGGGAAAAAAAACATTTCTAGCATGTAATGCTGAAAAATCTTTCTTTACTGACGAGCAAATGAAATATTACACCAATTGGACTTGCTCAGAAGTTTGCGAATCACTAACCTTTCTTTTGGATAACATATGTGTACGTTATGGGAATGATATATATTATACCGTCAGGTAATTGGTATTCCTATGGGTACGAATTGTGCATCACTTGTCGCAGATTTATTTTTGTACTGCTATGAGAGAGATTTCATGTTACATTTGAATCCATAATCACAGGAAGACGTTATAAAAGCCTTCAATGAAACCTCTCGATATTTGGATGATAATTTTAACTGAGATAACCCTTTCATTGATGCTCTGATTCCTACATTTAATCCTAAAGAAGTCAAATTTAATACAGCTAACCCGTCCGACAATTATGCAGCTTTTCTTGATCTAGACTTAAAATTGATAATGGAATGATTTCTTCTAAAATATATGACAAAAGAGATGATTTAGATTTTAATATTGTAAATGTCCCTCATCTTCACGGAGATGTTCCCCGTATCCTATCTTACGGGGTTTATATATCTCAACGTATTCGTTTTGCTAGAGCTTGTTCATCTATTTGATTTTAACAGTCGAAATCTCATTTAAACTGAAAAGCTGCTTAAGCAAGGATATAAATACCATAAACTAAGAAAAACTTTCTCCAAATTTTACTATCGAAATATCTCACTTATTGGTAAGTACAAATGTAATCTCAAGGCGCTTCTGAGACGCGGTGTTTCAAATCCTGAATGTGTTGGTGATGTGATTTACAAACTTCGTAACATTATTGGATATACCCATTTTCTCACTTTGTTCATCAAATATGTTAAATTCATTAAAAAGGGATATAATCCTATAGTACTAAAACATACTGCATGTTTGGTTGTCAACCCTTTTACAGTTGGCAATCACGCTGGCCTCTTTGCATGTACGCCGACAAGAAAGGTTTAGTAGTCTATGAAGGCGACCTCTTAAATTCAGAAATGGAAGGGGAACGTCGGATATCTGTACTATTTCGTTTTTGTCGTACCCTTTATTACTTTTCTACAGTTACTCTGTTTGCATCCCAATCAATGAGTACACTAGCGATAGGTGGATACAGTTTGTTCATTTAGGCATGCACAGGCATGCACTTTACCACTGTATTTGCATCGCGGTTGCTGTAGATTAGTCGGAGAGGGGATACGTTTATTTATGTACACTTTTTGTCTTTTAGCGTGGGAATGGAATAAGTGTGAGGTTGGGCACCCCAAATGACTTTTGTCACTGACCGTCTTTTGTTACTGACCGTCTCTTAATAGTTTTTATAGTTATGTACATTTGCTGTTTCCTTGTGTTGCTGTTCGGGCGCCTGTTTGTTCTGTATGTGGTGTTTCCTGCATGACTCATGGTTGTACTTAGGAAAAATATGAATTACCCGGATTCTCATAAGGATCCAAACTGTAGGGTACCCTGCTTGCATTCCATAAAAATTGAATTTACTTTCACCAGGGGTCCAGACAAGGCGCGTAAATCTAAATAGTTTCAACAATAGCTCCTTCATTTCTCCATAAAACCTTATACTGTAACTACTTTTTTTATATTTTTTTGGCTGCTGGCCGTTCCAAGGCGGAACTCCTGCTTTCAGCCTACGGTCAATTTTGTTGTTTAATATGCTTAATGTTTAATGTGTTTCGTCTTGATATGCGTCCTGTTATATTTTGTCTTGTGGCTTTACCGTTTCTTTTTAGATGGTGTTTGGTGCGATGTCATTTCGTGTGTGGCTCTCCCTGTTTGACTATTTTTCCATATTTAGTATCGTCTCTTCGAGTGTACAGACACCATTGTCTCTGAGTGCATCAGAGTGGTCCCAGTATAAGATTTGGTGGAGAAATAACGATTTCAGTATTTGGATATGCACCTTTATCTGTAGATCTGTGATGTCTAATACTTTAACCTTGTATTTTGAAACAAACTGAGGTGGGCGGACTTTAGGTCAACAAATATGGCTCAGAAGGTTAAAACTAAACTACTTAGGCCGTTTGATGCATACACAGAGTTAGTCCACAACAGACGGTTCCTACAGGTGTCTACTCTGGAAATAATATGGATCAGATTACAGTTTCTGCAGTATGCATCCATATGAAGCGCCCTGTGTTCATATGCCAGTATAAAAATGAATCTAATTAATTTGCACTCATGGTATAATGTCTCAATGAATTTTCAAGGATTACAACCTCACTTACAGGTAACGCACCTGTAATTATTGCCCTCATAACTGTACCCGACCTAATACAAACATTGACTTTCCCTATATTCAAAAAATGGGTCTACACAGTCAAAGTCCCATCGACACATATTTGTGTGAAACAAACTGGACCCACCTAAGCCATATATAAGAATTTGAATATTACAATAGACCCCCTCTAAGGCACCTTACACTATGTTCCGACGGCTCTTTAACCTATTCCCTCAAATGCAATTTTTAGAATAGAACTTCTTTGAATACATCTACCGAAAAGGAGCATTTACTAGAAAAAATAAAATTTTCAGAATTATTCAATTTTGAAACCATTGTTTTAAATAGATCATTTTCTCCCATAAATCAAATGCTGTTTATCACAATGGTTTCAAAACGTGACTTTTACACAGGCGTCAAATGACGCCAAAATAAGGAAATGGGTTAAACGATTCTAAAGAGTGGTCATAAAATAAGGTTTGGTGGAGAAATAAAAGAGCTATTCTTAAAAACACAATGCAATTCAACATAAAAATGGGAACTGTCTGATCAGGGTCTGCTTTTATCTCTGATCTGGCCAACCATTAATGCGTGCATTCCACTGACAGATTGATCATAATCCCTTTCGTGATGACAAAAAGTTTTGCACGTATTTACAAACAATGTAGCCAAGATCAGACAGCTCTTGTTTGCTAATGATATTACACAGAGGCCTCAGTCTACACTTTTGTACCCTGAAAGTTAATGAAGCATCATATGTACACATGCAACTGACAATTTGGTGTTTAGTATTTTTTGGAACTTGGTACTTATTGGCAAGTACAGTAAAACCTCTCTATAACGACAACTAAATTACATAAAATATTCTGTGTTAAAGGCAGGTGGCTGCTTAAAGCAAGGTGAAAGTAAAACAGAACGCTCCTATAGGAGCGTTGAGTTTTACTTTCATCATGCTTTAAGCGGCCACCTGCCCTGAATACCAAACAACTAACACAATTTAGTGGCCGTTTTAGAGAGCTTTAATTGTACAAATGTAATCTCAAGGTGCTCCTGCAACACGGTATTTCACATCCTGAATTGTATGGTGACGTGATTTACACTTCGCAAGATTATTGGACCAACCGTTTTTCTCTTTTTGTTCATCAAAATTTAGGTAAAAAATTCATTAAAATGGATGTGATTCTATACTACTACAACATACTGCATGTCTGGTTGTCAACCGTTTTACAGTTGGCAATCACGCTGCCTCTTTACACGAACGCCGACAAGAAACTTTTAGTACTCTATGAACACGACCTTAAAAATCCGGAAACGGAAAGAGTACGTCATAAACTGTACTATTTCCTTTTTGTCGTACCTTTTATTACTTTTCTACAGTTACTCTGTTTACAGCTCAACCACTGAGTACACTAGCGACAGGTAGATACAGTTTGTGTTTTCGTTTACATGCACTTTACCAATGTATTTGCCATTACGGTTGTTATAGATTAGTCGGAGAGGGTATACGTTTATTTACATTGTTTGTCTATAGGATGGGGATGGGATAAATGTGAGGTTGGGCGCCCATTAACCGGGTTAAAGCCCCAGTGACTTTTGGGTGGCTGTTTGTTCTGTATGTTGTGTTTCCTGCCTGACTCATATTTGTACTTTTAGAGAATGATGCTTTGATGGGTTAACCTTTTAAAAGGCAGAAACTAATGTATTGCCTCTGATAAGGGTATCCACTGTTTGTCAACAAAATAAATTGGAACCTTGAACCGAATGGAATCTTTGGCTATACAAGTTAGTATTTAACCACCTCATAAATATGTGTTCTGATACATTTGCAAACAGAGAAGATCCAGATCAGACGGCTCTTGTAAAATAAATTGAAACCTTTAATACTGAATGGAATCTATAGTTAGCAAGTTAGCACCTAGCCGTCAAGTAAGATTCTACTCGGCTTGCTTATGGAACTATAGAGATAAAAACTTACAAAATATAATCCATATGTATCATTCTATTATGTCTCACATAAAAAAGTATACTTATGGAGTAAGTGATTACCCATTTACTCCTATATGCGCCTTTCTACGCCATTGCGAACAGAGTAGTCGTCTCCTATAGATCAGGGTCTGCTTGGCTTGCTTATCCCTTTACCCAATAGCCTGTTTCTAGTTTTGAAGATATATGACCACTTAAAGCAGGTTGAAAGTAAAGCAGAATGCGCCTTAAGGCGCATTCTGCTTTACTTTCAGCCTGCTTTAAGCTACCACCTACTAGGATATAGAAAATATTTATTATGCAATATGTTCATGACTGTATGAATTTGAACTATTTTCTTCAGCGGAGGAATAAATCAAACACGCTAAAAGCCGCTTCTATCAGGTAAAGGGTTATGATGTACTATAGACCTGATTGTACAGTTTCTTTCATGGCCAAAAACTTCCTGTGTTAATATATTATGATAACAATCTAGATAAAAATCATGATTTCATTATTTCTGATATGAATATTCATGGAGTGAATGATTAATGTGATGGACAACATGACTTACAAGCAACACACTGGTAGTTTTTGCCATCATAACTGTACCCGGCCTCACACAAACACTGATTGTCCCTGCATTCAGAAAATGTGTCTACACAGTCAAAGTCCAATCGACACTCCTGTCGCATTGTGGTCTGAAACAAATTCCAAATAACGTATAAAAGTAAATGTATGAAAAATACAAGTATAAGTCATGCAGGAAACACCACATACAAAACACACAGTCGCCCGAACAGCACCACACGAAAAACAAGTGCTCGGTTTCATTGAGTCTGTTCATGAGTAGTATTTAAAAGTGCAACGCTACTCACGCCTCCTAGCATCGGCTTAAAGGCATTTCAAAGCTCCTTATATAAGTGACCCCCCCTATATACACAGTATCCAGCTGTGCTCCTGCAGTGTCCAGTCAGGGTCCATAGCCATAAGAGATAAAGTTATGCAATTATACATTGATCCTCTGTGATGGTAGTCCGCCTTATCAGTTTGTGTATCAGGGGTCTGACAGTCAACTCCCAAAATACACAGCATGGGGTTATTGGGTCAACATTCCTTTCGAAATGCCTTTAAGCAGTGTTCAATTTTCAAACCTAAAAACATCAAAATTAATGATCTCGAAGGACCAGAAAATATAACACTCAGAATGAAATACGGGGCGACTTTTTACGGCCGCCACACAAACACTTAATACCAGCTGTATGAAGTACATATATTCTGAAAATGGGTGATCCTTCGTGTAAGTCATATTATAAAAAAGAATATTAAAATGTGGCATCAAAGCAGTTACATTTATACATAACGTCACAGTCACAGACAAAAATGGGTACATCATTGTTATATCACAGTCCCTTAATTCAAAACGTAAGAAATACAAGTTATGCACCAGAAAAAAATTGATAATAGTGCATGATAGAAAAAGTTGTTTGCCGTAATTTATAAAAACAAGCACTCGAACTAATTAAAATGCTTGGTAAATATAAACAATACGAAGAAGTAATATTGCTCATTAAGTGTCCCTTGATTGCTGACTAGAAGAAAGATAAGTTGTTTATCTGAGTAAATTCCACTGGTAAGCTGTTCCAAAGTTTAGATCCAGTATGAAAGAAAGTTTGATGCAGCATCTTTTACTTTTGGCAAACTGAAACCACTTCTTTCATTTAGTCTGGTATTATAAGAGTGTACAGAGTTTTGCAATGCTAAACAATCCTGCATATAATCAGGTGATAGGTTATGTTGAATTTTGTACACATGGCATAGTATAATTTGATCATCTCTCTTGTCAACAGGCATCCAATCAAGAGACTTAAAATGCTAATACCCAACATGAATTTTGAATCAAGATTGAATATGAATATAATCAGTTAGTTCTGTGTCGTTTGCAATTTAAGTTAAAGAGATTTGGAAGTTCATTATACGAAACAGCACAAGCATAATCATAATGGCAATAAATTAGAGCAATACCAAGCAGCTATTAAGTATGTTGCGTAAGAAAATCCTTCTTCTGTTAAAGATACTTAAGCTTGGCCTTTGCCTTCCTTATATAGAGGATCTGTTGCGAGTTGTCTTTTAAGATCACATGTTCCTAAACGAGCCTTAGAAAATGTCATTAAGCGAGCCTTGGCGAGCTTAATAACATTTTCTTGGTGAGTTTAGGAACATGTGATCTTAAAAGACAACGAGCATCAGATTCTTTTTCTCACATATCAAAAAAGTATATTTTCGCCGTTTAAATGACATGTAAACATATGTTTCCATGGCTTGACGTCATATATGACGTCATACGTTCTAAAGTGATCTTACACGTGTTACAGATAAGGAAATCTTAACCTGTTGTTCTAACTCGGAGATAAGGGAAGGTATGTGAGAAATTGATTCTGCCATACCATTAAAAGACAAAAGTTGATCTATATAATTACACCAAGATAATTGAAATAAGATGCTGATTTAAAAGGTGTACCGTTACAACGTATCTTCAAATGAAATTTTGCCTTCAGTTTATGCTTTGAGCCAAAAACAATAGAGTTTGTCTTGCTTGAATATCAGTGAGATGTATCAAACATGTATCGGTGGAATAGCCGCTTCTGAAGCCTGGCTGGAACTTGTAGAGTATATTTTGGGATATTTTGTCACTGTCAGATACCATTATAAGGTCAATACAAGTCTCTCTTTTGGCACATCTTCTTGTAGGATCGTTTATCAACTGCTTTAAATGAAATATGCTAAGATAATATAACACTTTGTAAAAGAGTATCAGTTCGAGAACTAGAAACATTTGTATTAAAATCACAAAGCATGATTATCTTGTTTTCTAAAAACTTACAATCACGGGAACAAAGTTTATCTAAAATGGAATAAAAGTTATGTTGAGTTGGAGTCTGTATATACAGGCACACACAATTGGTTTAGATTGTGGTAAAATAGTTCTATCCAGATAGCTTCAAGTTCGGCCATGTTAAGATCGTCACTGTTATACAGATACAAGCAGCATTAGATTTTCTAGCTATTTGTTGAATTTCATTTAATTTAGAAATAAGGATGCGACCATTGAGGTGTAGGAAATGAAGCCCTTGCTTATGAAATTGTTTATACGGGGCCAGGACAATGGTGAATATATCGGCACAACAGCAAGCATATAGATAAAAAGTTGCTTCGACATCTTGTAACAGAGCATGAATAAGTGTTGCTAACTTTTCTTGCAACGTCCGGGTTTACCAAAGTCTGGTAGAATGCCAATTGTCCATAGCTTATAGGTAGAACTATAACACCTAGCACTTAACCTCATAAATACGTCATTTCATGCCTGTGTAGAGTAGATCCAGATCAGGCAGTTGTTGTAAAATAAAATAGAACCTTTAATACTGAGTGCAACCCACAGTTAGTAACTTAGCAGCTGACCTCATAAATACATATTTTGATGCATTTGCAAACACAGTAGATCCAGATTAGACGGCTCTTGTAGGGTCTGCACTGTTTGCTTATGGAATTATATAGATTAGAGTTTACAGTTTCTGTCATGCACAAACAATAATGTATACAAGTGTCATTTTAAAACATTAAAAATCGGCTAATAAACATACATGCTTTCTGATATGAATATTCCTCAGTCAAGTAAAGGGTTAAAAACTAAAGGGTAACTTCACTTTGAATATTCAATATTCAAATGTAAATATTTACCTTTATGACTTTTCCCCCGTAATAAACGATGTTGGATCCCGAACAACCTGATAATGTCCCGCAAACCACGCCCGATAAATCTTGTGACCAACGGTTAGCTGTGCACGCCATATTTGCAGGATCGAACACGGTGGATCTACAGGTTTCTGTCTCTGAGCACATTGACATGCATTCCAGTTTGCTTCTTAATATGACTGTGTAGATGACTTCACCATACAGCTCATTCCTAATACGACTGGTGTCAAACTTGTTGGATAGGTTCCCGCTGACAGCATGTCTCAGTAGGGATACCAGTAGAAGCACTGATAAAAATGCCCTATCTCTCGTCATTTCTAAGAACAATTTTGTTTTCCGTTTTTACAAGTGCATCATAGGTTCGTGTGCGTCTATATCCAGTCCAATAATGTGACTAAATCGAATTCTTAATATCAAACAAAATTAACACAATTTTAAACCTTTATCCAGCTACTCCCGACCTGTCTCATATTTGCAAACAATTTGAGGATTCAAACTGTTTAACACTCAATCAATAGTGTAAAGCTTAATTGAAATTTTTTCACAGTAGGGTAATGTGGTTTGATTTGTCAGTCAGTGTTGTCATAGTGTTTGATTATTTTATTTGAATGCGTTATATTCAATATAAGTTTTGTGAAAATTGAAATAATTGATGCGAACTTATTTGTAGAATTTACAAGAACCGATGGCAAATAAAATCCTTTGTTTGTTATTCTATAGCGGACTTATAATGCGGAAGTACGTGGCATACCTGCAGAATAGCAATTATTTGTTCCATCTAGAAAATGTGCGACCTCTTCAGTGTAATGTTAAAACAATAATAATTATTGATCAAAGGGAAACAAAAGTAAACAATAGTTCCGTGAAGTATTTGCAGTACGAACGCACTTATCCAAGCTTTGACTATTTGTCTCGGCGCCAAATGTATTTAATCTGCTTAGGTCATTGTCTGTTTCTGGTTTTTATAGTGGTGCTCGGATAAGCGATCGTTCAGATTAGTGAGTATTCGAGTAAGCGGGTGTTCGGATTTGCAGGTGTTCTATTTGTATAAGCGAGGTTTCGGATTATCAAACTTGTATTGTACATGTGTACTGTAACCCTGTCAGTGTGAGAAACCGGTCATTAATGTCATTTACAAAAAACGTAGACACAGATGAGAGGACTCCAAAATAAGCCCTCTCATCAGACTATGAATTGTTTGCCAAAGAATTGTTTGAAAAATACCCCTGATTCTTTGTGGTAAGCTTGACCTGTTGGAATATTGGAAATGTCCATTTGAAACATCAGCGTTGAAAGGGTCATACACATATAAGAGCGGAGACTGATGTTGATTTTAAATGTTAACAGTAGTTATGAAACTTTGAAATAATGGCACTGTAAATGCATTTAACCTTTTGAATGATGCACGTGCATTCACTGGCGTTTGCAAATACTGTAGACCCCGATCAGAGGGCTTCTAGAAGATCCATCTAATTAGGGCCTGCACTGTTGGTTATTCATAACCCTCTAGCAAATCAAAGCCTTTCCTATTGCATTGACTCTATAGTTAATCACTGTTGGACTATTCCACTCTTAACCCTTCAAATGGACTATTCCAAAATTAAAATAGGTCAGGCTTATGATGAATATTTAGGGATTTTTCTAAAGAAAAGTGTAACATGACAAACAGAGTAGACCCTGATGAGAGGGCTCCTCTAGGAGCCCTCTCATCTGGGTCTACACTGTTTGCAATGTACATTCGTGACTCGTGTCCCGCACTGAAAGGGTTAAAGTTAAGCTCTCAATTGCTTAATGCTTCAAAACCGGCTAATATTTCACATTTTTTCTGCATTCGGCAATACTCTACTCTTTCTTATTTTCAAACGAAAACTACTATTGCGTTGAAGCCTTTTAACCCTTCATCTGATATAAAAGCCTTTTTACAACTTTGCAAAGAGAGTAGACCTAGATCAGACGACTCTTGTAGGACAAGGGTCGTTTTGTTTCCTCATGATATAATACAGATATTCTTGTGTTCATGTGCCATTATAAAAGTATTCTAATAAATATGCAGGATGTATTTATTTCCTTTAAGAATATTGATGGAGTAGTAAATGGCTGAAAAATTGTACTTTTGTGGTGCAGCCTCTCTATAATTCTTTATCTAATATAAACACGTCGGTTTTCGCACATTTGAAAATAGATAAGACACAAACCAGACAGTTCCTGTAGGTGCTGTTTGATCAGGGTCTTTTGTGTTTGCTTATTTACATTACATAGACCAGACCCTACATGTTTTGTCTAAGCCAACAATTCCAATGAACACATGTATGTATGCATATATGTTCGCTAAGGAAATAATTATCATAATGAATATTCAATGCAATATCCGTATGTGTAAGCAGGATAGACCCAGACAGATCAGACAACTCCTAGCGATTGTAGAATTTGAAAAACTCCAGCAAATCGTAATCGTACATTGATAATTGTGAAAAGTGGTTGTATTTTGTTTAAACCCCCCGTGGTGTTTTTGCTACTGACCGTGCCAAGGCGGTACTCTCTTTGTCACCATTCCTTTTGTTTGCCTTGCGTCTTTATGCTTGTGGTTTTGTTCATGTGTGGAGTGCTTGTCTCTGGCTTTGTGTGTCTGTTTGGTGTTTTCTGTGTTCATCTCGTGTGTGAGTGTGCGTTTGGGTGTGTGGTTGTATGTACGTGTGCCATGATGTATGTCGGTGTTTTGGTGATGGTTGCGTCTTGTATGTGGCTTTGCCTGCTTGACATTACTACTTTTTAGAAAGCAGTCACTGTATCGTCATGTATTAATATCAATGAAGATTTCTGAGGATGTCGTTTCTGCAGTTGCTAGAAACAGGATTGTTCTCACAACAGGTTCTCTTTTGCATTTCTACTTTTGCTGTCGAAGGATCTCCAAATTTCAGAATTTTACAATTTCCCTGTTTAATATTCATGTAAGAACTAATAGCAGCATTGACTTTTATTTAAGTATTTTCACACGGGATATTTTGTTAGAGGGGAATGAGCCGGCGTGTGCCCCTAAAAATTGCCAAAACATTTTTTTTAGTAATATTTAGATATATATACAGTATCACCTCTCTATTACGACCACTAAATTGTGTTAATTAGTTGGTATTTATAGCAGGTGACTGCTTAAAGCAAGGTGAAAGTAAAACGGAACGCCCCCAAAGGAGCATTCTGTTTTACTTTCACCTTCTTTAAGCAGCCATCTGCCTTTAACACAAAATAATTGATGTTATATAATGGTCGATCAGTAAAAATCAGTAAAACAGTGATACAGTAGGCGCGTTTTATTTCCCTCGCCAATTTAAACTCTTTTTCAACATGTTTTACAAACACATTATTTAAGATTATCATCATATATAAAAATCTACGCCCCCCTCCCCCTTTCAAAAATATGTCTACCCCCCCCCCCCCGCCCAATCTAAAATCCTGGATCCGCACCTTGGAAGAACCTGTTGTATTGTATATATTATAATTTCATGAGCAAACAGTGCAGACACTGATCACACAGTTCCTATAGGATATTGGTCTATTCTATATGTAAATGTATGAATTGGCGTTTAAAGTATAACCTGTCTTAACCTATCTTTGGTATTGATAGAAACTTTTAAAACACACCTAGCACCCTTCAATGGGCCCATGGAGCAGGCGCTGATAAGCCGGCTCCTACCGGAACCGTCTGATCTGGCTCTAGTGTGTGTACAAAGACACACAAACGTGAAAAGGCACTTATATGAATGGAAGGGTTAATTTACTTATGGTATTGGATTATACGAAAGAGATATAATTTTCATTTGGTGACCTGTACAGAATCAAATCTGCAGCATGTTAGGAATTGCTGGTTCAGGGACACAATCTGTTGGATATAGGAACGTGTATGTATAGGTACATATGTACATGTCCTTAATAGCACATGTCATGTGAATAAAATATATTTTAAACATTAATGCAAGTACGTTTTGTCAAGCCGGCTTGTGGATACGTAAATGACTATCTATTGTTCCACCAATCTAACAGTCTTTGCTAATGTGTGTGTGCTTCAGTCAAAATTTCATCGTAGTTGTTGTAGATCAATCAAAGAGGGGCTATGTTTGTTTACACTGTTGGTCTTTTATGGTGGATATGGAATAAGTAAGAGGTTGTGCGCCCTTAAAGCGGTTTAACCCCATGACTATTGTCACTGACCGTTCCAAGGCGGTATTTCCATCTTCCTCCTATTTCTTGTTGGTTTTGTCTTTGTGCGTCTCTTTGTGATTTGATAGATGTGTACATTTGCTGTGTTTTCCTGTTGTGGTGCTGTTCGGACGGCTGTGTGTTTTATATGTTGTGTTGCCTGCATGACTCATACTTGTACCTTTGTCCAGGCAATTACATTGTCAAATTCAGCAGACATATATCTTAATGATGAGTAGATGATGTGTTGCATATAAAACAACAATTACCATCATCTGTTTTAACTATCCTTTTATAATTTTAATTTCTTCTGACCTACATATTTCCTTTTTAGTGTGATTTTGTTTGTATCTTTCTGAATTTGTAATATTTTGTTCCACACCATGTATTGCAAAATTTCCAGTTCCCGATTGAGATTTTCCTGTTAATCATGTTAAAAAACAATACTCAAGTCAAAAGTTCGGCATGAAATGGTCAATCATTATAAGGTCTTCCAAATTGATGGACATACGAGAGTCATTTGAAAAGTAGTGACAATTGTCCAGTATTTTTACCAGTTTTCTTATACGCCACTCCTCGATAGTTATTGTCTTGTCAAAAGTATCCATCAGTTGTCCCTGTATGAGACTGAAGGAGTACATAGCCCGAGATTATAAACCGTAAAACAAAGGCTTATCCTACTTAAGTCGGTGGTAGGGGGCCTGAGTAGTGTTGCAATTTTAATAACTAATCAATAAAACCGAGTCTGTAATTTTCTCTTTTGGCATTGCTACCTTTGTTTTCGAAGGATCACCCGCTCTCAGAATATATGTACTTCACAACAGCAGGTGGTAAGTGCTTGTGTGGCGGCCGTAAATCGCTCTGTACTTCATTCTCAGTGTTGTTATATTTTCTAGTTCTTCGGGATAACTAATTTTGATGGTATAAGTTTTGAAAATTGAAAACTGTTTAAGCCGGTATCAGAGGGGAGGGGGCGTGAGTAGTAGTGCACTTTTTAATTACTACTCGAGAACAGATTCAATAAAACTGAGTCTGCAATTTTCTCTTTTGGCATCTCTACTTTTGATTTCGAAGGATCACCCGCTTTCAGAATCTTTATACTCAAAACTCAATTTAAGCCCAACTTCTTATAGAAAAATGTACTGGTTAACCCATTTGCTCCCATGATCCCATATATGGGACGTAGGCAAACAGTGTATACTCTGATCAGACGCCGCATTATGCGGCGTCCGATCAGAGTCTACACTGTTCGCTGATAGGAAATTCAATATAAAACAAAGCAAAAAAAATGAAACTTTAGACCAGACTCCCCTTAGATAAAATATAAACTAATCCAATATATAAGCATGGAAGAATCCACTGGGATCAAATGGGTTAAACTGATTCTTAAGACCACGGATATACGTACCTCATCTCCAGCTTTGTCTTCATACAAACTTAAATTGTTAAAGATAAAAACAATTAGGTACTATAAAAATGACTATTCTGAAGCCTTAGGACCTGTTGGAAAGCCTATTTATTCCCCTCCAGATATGTCCGCTTGTGGCCTTATGGTCTAGACAAACATTGATATGTATACAATTATAAACATTCTTACATTTCGATAGAATTTGTTGTGGTAAAAGTAATGTATTCTATACTAAAGTGAAAATTCCTGCAACAAACGCATATTTTCAATATTATACATCATAAAACTTGGTTTTTATGTCTATTCATTCATTATTTTGAACATAACAAATTTGAACGTAATATCGAAAATGCCTCTGTGATACAAACTGTGCCTTTTTCATCGATACAGTAAAACCTCTCTATAACGACCACTCAATTACATAACGTATGTTGTGTTAAAAGCAGATGGCTGCTTAAAGCAAGGTGAATGTTAAACAGAACGTTCCTATAGCAGCGTTCTGTTTTACGTTCACCTTACTTTAAGCTGCCACATGCCCTAAATACCAACAAATTATCACAATTTACTGGCCGTTATAGAGAGGTTTTACTGTACTTATATTTTTGTTCCACAACAACGTATTATCGACCTATATCGCACAGTTAACGAAACTAAAACTCAACCCGAATAATGCATTGCCGCATAACATCGGGTCTACGATATCAAACATATGAGAGTATTGGCTTCTTCGGTGTTTCCTTGCAATAGACTTTTTATCAACATATAAACAAACGATTTATGTAAGTGTAAGGCATTATTAACCCTTTCCCTGTTCTATGTTTATTCCAAATATCAGTACCTACTGACTATTCGTAAACAAAATAGTTATAAAGAAATATTGAAGGTGGAACATTGTAGACATTTAGAAAGCAAAGACACATATCTATCAAATTCCATTAGCAAACAGAGCAGACCCTGATCAGACGGCTCCTATAGGAGCCGTCTGATCTGGGTCTACTCTGTTTGCATTTGCGTGGAATCACGTTTATATGAGGTAAAGGGTTAAAACACGTTACAAGTAGAGACTATCACTTTAAATGTTTATGCGATATCAAACCCCGTTTTCTGCTTTTAAAAGAGTTACTTATTTCTTACTTCTTATAAATGGACAGAGATAATCGAAAGAACCACTACAGGGATGTAATAAAACATTTGAATACAGTAGAACCTGTCTTAAGCGGTCATTCATTTACTGAATATGGGAGTGTTAAAAAGCAGGTGGTTGCTTAATACAGGGGAAATAAAGCATAAAGCTCTTGTAGGAGCTTTCTGTATTTTTTGGCCTGCATTAAGTTGGCACTGGCCTTACCTTTTCATAACTGAACCTCTTTTTGGTGGCTGCTTAAAACAACAGGTCCTGCAGTATACCAGTACTTAGCTTGATCTGCACTCCTCCAAATAATCGTGCAACAGCAACCTTGCTGATCCTGTGATTGATTAACGACTATACCAGATCATGTTTACAAATTTAAACATTATCTCTGACATATGATAATATAGTACTTATTAATTATTGGCTACACAACGTGACGTGTAGAATTTTTATAAGGAACTGTCTCGATAATTTTGTTGTTTTGTGCTTGTTTAACTCCTTCATCGCCGTATATAAAGCGTCTCACAAGACTTCGGATAATATGTGATTACCTCTTGAAAACAGTTTGGATAAAAAAATAATTACTCGGTGTCTCATCAGTATCCAAAGTATTTGACACATCGTTTAGGTTTTTCTGAAGAAAAATCAGGAAAAACAGTAGACGGCAGCGGCAGAGTGCAAATATTGAAATACGTGAAAACCTCTCTATAACGACCACTAAACCTCTCTATAACGACCACTAAATTGTTTTAATTAGTTGGTATTTTGGGCGGGTGGTTGCTTAAAGCAAGGTGAAAGTTAAACAGAACGCTCCTGTAGGAGCGTTTTGTTTTACTTTCACCTTGCTTTAAGCATCCAACTGCCTTTAACACAAAGTACTTGATGTTGTCGTTATAGAGAAGTTTTACTGCACGTGAAAACAAATAATAAAGTTCGTGTGCATGCGTGTTTAAGCGTTACATTATACCATTTACTCGTTTAAATAAACGCTGATAAGTGCCTGAATATAGTAGAACCTGTCTAATGCGGTCATCCAAAATGTCTAATTAGGGTCTGTAAGGCAGGTGGTAGCTTTATGCAGGTCAAACGCTATACAGAAAGGCCTTATATGATCTTTCTGCATTACTTTTGCCATGCATTAAGCTACGATCTTTTTAAGACTCTTATGCTCAATAAATGAATGGCCGCTATTGACAGGTTCTATCGTGTATTACATACATTTATAAGTTATTTTGATTAATCAAACACATGCATAATTCGAAATAAGATGCTGGTCCCAAGAACTTCGAGTTAATAAGATTCGGCTTTGCTACATCGCTAACTTGTTTATGGACATATTTGTCTAGACACGGAACCCACGATGCAATATCTACAAGCCTATCAGAGTGCACATACATGCATATAGAAGAAACCAGAAAAACACAAAAACACAAAAACACACACCTTCATTTATACTTTACGAATTCCTGCATCCCATAACACTAATTGTGTCAATTTCATTATTTTTAATTTTCGAAAATATACATACGCCATCGGCTGTAATCACTTAGCACTCACTGTAAGGAACATGGAAATATCATACAAAGTTGAACTTCGATATCTCGAACTCGGATAACTTGATCTTCTGGATAGCTCGAATTAAAGGTTTGGTCACTCCAAAAGTCATGATACGGAATTGTTCTAATATAGATTACAACGCATGTCTAGAAACATGTAAGACAGCTTAATGCACGTCTAAAGTATTGCTGAAAGCTCATGTAGGAGCTTTCAGCATTACCGTGGACCTGCATTAAGCTGAGGCATTGTAAAATTGTACAGATTAGAAATTGGATGACTCGAACTTCTGTTATCTCGAAGTAATTTGAATTATCACTTGAAGTTCGAGATATCGAGGTCCCATTGTATAAGTATGATGTTATCCGCCATTAACCCTTACATCGCTGACTTTTCAAATGGACTAATCCGATATTCAAACAGGTCAAGCTTATGATGAATATCTAGGTAGTTTTCTTAACCCTTTCACCGCCGCAGTCGCATAAATGCACAATGACAAATAGTCCAGTCCCAGATCAGACGCTGCCTTTTCAAGGCGGCGTCTGATCAGGGACTTCACTATTTGTCTCAATCTCTATTTCTATATATGTGCTTTATTCCTTTGAAATTTGCATTTATTTATCTCATTTCCTTATTTTACTGAATGATTTATCAAACTTGGATTGCAAACAGCAATTAGAAAATTGGTGCCGAAAGGGTTAAGAAAAGTGTAATATGACAAAACAGTGCAAACCCTAACGAGAAGAGCCCTCTCATCTGAGTGTGCATTGTTTGCAAAGGGAATTAGTGACTCGTTTCCCGCATAGAAAGGTTAATCACAATTTACGTACATGCTAACCAGTTCAACTATTTACCCCATCGCAACGCTTCTTAAGGATTTTACATACAGAGTAGACCCAGATAAGACGGCTCCTGTGGGAACCATCTGCCCACTGCCTGCTCTGTTTCCTGATGACATTATACAGACCAGATTCTAGTTTCTACAATGGCCAAAATGCGTGATCGTATACCGTTATAAAATCAGTCCATGAACAGTCAATATACCATGATTTCTTCCAGTATATTTTTATGCAATAACGAGTTGAACACAAGTTGCAGGCATTAGGAATGTTGATCCATAACAAAGAACATTCAAAAAGTGAAACGGTAATGAATACAGTAAAACCGCTCTATATCGGGCGTTCAACTAAGCATAAAGATCGGTCTTGGAGACAGGTGACAGCTTAATGCAGGGTGAAGGTCATGCAGGAAGCTTTCTGCATGATTTTGGCAGCCACCTGCTTCAAAGCATCTTAATTCTTCTCTACTTCTATGCCGGTCTAGAGAGATCTTACTGAATCGTTGAAAACACGAATGTTCGTGTCAGCCCTTTCTACAAACAATCTCTTGTGTAGAGTGTATAGCCACTGACAGGTATATAAAGGTCTGGGCGATCAAGTTTTGTGTAGTTTTGGAGGTAACAATAACTAGAGAAGAACTCTACAGTTTTACACACGAACGATGTGCATGATACACAGTATGACAAACACTCGTCTAAACCCACATTTAACAGGGTGGCTTGATTGTTGTAAAGTAGGACCATTCCAACATCCGGTTGAAAAGTGTTCCCGTATGTTGTACATGCTGTAATATACAGAACAAGAAATATATTAACATTTTCAGCCCTGAAATATTATAGTTGAATAGCCCATCAGTCAGTATGAAAGGCTTAAATATGACAGAGAATTTTGAATGACAAACGGTGTAGACATGATCTGGATCTACATTGTTTGCAAATGATAGTACATGCATGTTCATGGTTGAAATGGCCAACCCATTATCACCTCTGTGATAAAAAAAAGTTTGCTGAAATTTGAATATGTTCTAGTTTGACTACTTCCGATTCGATCAAGGTTTTAAGAAAACATTGACCATGAGTAATACCACAGACTTTTGGGAAAATATTGACCTGATGTTAAACAGTTTGGGTCCTGATAGGTCGGAGAGTTACTTGACATCTCATCTGGTTCCAAACTGTTTGCAAATGCGGCTAAAGTCGAAGTTAGTCGACTAGGGCAATGCATGTCGTAAGTTGGTTGGCCGTGTAATTAGCTTATTTTGCACACCGCATTTCCCCCTAATACATGCCCACTCTAACACACGCCCTCTTACTTGGTTTATGTGTGTATGTGTGTGTGTGTGTGGGGGGGGGGTTGGCTTACGGTAAATATAAAACGTAGACCCTATATCAAAATTATTAAAAAGAAAAAGAAATATATGTTTGTTTTGTTTGTGTTTTTCCGAAATACAAGCGGCAGCTTAATGCAGACTGACATCAACGGAGAAAGCTCCAATAGGAGTATTGTAGCAGATCAGATTAGCCCTTCGCTTGCTATTCACGTCAATATACCTACCTGTAAATAGTGAAGACCCATATGAGACAGCTCCTGCAGGAGCTGTCTCATCAGGGTCTGCACTATTTACAAGTTGATTGTGCAACCAGTGCACTCCACAGCAGTGATTGCACAGCGAAATACTTGTACACAGTGAATATATATGTAATTATATAACAGGGCATGGGTAAAGAAGGAGAAATGTATTTTAAAATTTAGCAAGAGAAGGGTTAAACAAAATGCCAGGCTTACTGAGAAAGAAATTGTAGACGTTTATAACTGCTTACAGGTGATGAAGCTTGGAATTATTATTTTGAGCCCGCATCGATAATAAGCAGCGACTCCACCAAGACCAAGCAAGGCCGGTCATCTAAAAACAAATCAAAAGCGCGGGAATTTTTTTAAATGCCACATTGTTTTTGTTTTATTTCGATGGACCTGTTGCTCAAATACCAATACCAAATGGCCGAATAGATACATTCAGTGTTTATAAGGACAGTGTACTGTGTAAAATGAAGATATGTTATGAAGAAAAATATTGTCCAGCAACTGAACTTACAGCTTCCGCTCCCCAAACGCTTTATTCACCAGACACTTTTGTCCTATTTTCTTTATTGAAGAAACCCCTCTTCGGACTGACGTCGGTATGAAACTCGACATGCACTAAGCAGTGTCTGCAGGGTGTGCTTTTCTGCTTTACAGAGTGAATTTCAAGACTAGGAAAATGTATTTCTGTCAAAGGGGAATACCTTGAAGGGTTGAAGTAGATGAATTACGATTGAGCCTCGTAATGCGTTTGGACAAATACATGAGTGTCCATCGTATAACCCATTCACTCATAGTGGCGCCTTTTGACACCTCAGTAAATGTACATGTACGATTCATGCAGAAAATACCGCATACAAAACTCACAACCGCCTGAACAGCACCACGACGAAAAACAAAAAATGTACATGCATATAAAAGACACAAAAGACGCACAAAGAGACAGCAAACAAACAATAGGAGGAAGATGGAATACCACCTTTGAACGGTCAGTGACAAATGTCACTGGGGTTTAAACCGGTTATGGGGCGCCCAACCTCACACTTATTCCATCTCCGCCCTAATGTAAATAACCGTATCCCCTCCCAGATTTATCTACCACGACCATGATACGTTTTGAAACGTAGGAGTAAATGCTGCATTTATCACAATGGTTTCAAAACTACACAATTCTAAGATGTTCCTTATCCAAAAAAGCCACTTTTCGATAAATCTAGTGAAAGAGACAGGATCTAAAATAGCATCTGAGGGAATGGGGTAATAGATAGTAAGTAGTCTGCTCGAGTCCTTTGGTGTACTGAAGTTTAGTGTATCCTTTCATGTGATCTCTTAATCTAACATCAACAGGTTTATCCGACACCCTTTAATTATGTCACTAAACAAGATGGTGACGGGAAAGGGAAACTTATTAAGTTCTGAACGTAGGAGGTCATTCGAAAGCAAAAACCTCAATACAAACAAGAGAAAATTGCAGACTCGGTTTTATTGAGTCTACTCATGAATAGTTATTATAGGTGCAGAACTACTCATGCCCCTTTACACCGGCGTAAGCGATATTTTTCGTAACTAATAACATCGAAACTAATTATCACGAAGGACCAGAAAATATAACAACACTAAGCATGAAGTACGGGGCAACTTTTTACGATGTTGCACAAACACTTGACACTTGCTGTTGCGAAGTACATAAGTTCTGAAAGTAGGAGATCCTTCGAAAGCTTTCACATCATCTAGATTCCTTAGTCTTCCTTTAAATATAATTATAAATTGTTTCACTTTTCCGCCAGTTAGATCAGCTGATTTATCTTCCGAATGACACCATTCAAATACTTAACAATAAATAGAACAGTGTTTAACCCTTTCCCTGATAAATATTTGTGCGTGAATTGATTACCTCATAAATAAACATTAATTCATTTATCTATAATGTTATATGTTAAGGAAATGTTTCGCTGTGACAAAACCTGTAGGATCAGAGTTAGGAGTTCCACAACATACAGAGCTAGCCGTAATCAGACAGCGTCTGGAGGAGACGAGAGGTTGCAAGCATTGCAAACAGTTTAGACCCAGATCAGACAATATGTATATGAGACCAGGCCACTGTTTTAGACTGTATGGAAAGAAACAGAACAACAGGACTACATATTCTGATTAATCACAAACTGTGCAAACCCTTACCGGTCTCCGGACAAAAGCAGATAAAAGACCCATTTTCCCTGAGAGCGAGTATCATATAAACTATTTAGCAATGATTTCAAATGGGGAATAGCTTGCCAATGGAAGATTAAACCCATTCCCTAATGAATATTCATGTAAGAAATAATGATGTCATGAATATTATTAATATTATATTTTACAATGGCATATGAACACAGGAAACTTTGCCTCAGACAGAAGCTGAAGATTCAGATCTATATTACACAATAAGCAACCAGTGAAGACCCTGATCTGACGGCTCCTATAGGAGCCGTCTGATCTTTTTCTACTCTGTTTGCGTAAAAATGCGCTTACATAAGGCAAAGGGTTAAAACTTTGCTAGGGTTATTAACCTTTATAATAATATACAGGTAAGTAAATCGGTAATAATCTTAGGAACCAGATGAATTACCCGGCGTCTCATAAGGATCCAAACTGCATGCCACTCTGCTTGCGTTTCATAAAGACATTGAATATACTTTAACCCTTCGCTTGCTATACACGTCAAAATACCTACCTGTAAATAGTGAAGACCCAGATGAGACAGCTCCTGCAGGAGCTGTCTCATCAGGGTCTTCACTATTTACGAATTGATTGTGCAACCAGTGCAGTCCACAGTAGTGATTGCACAGCGAAATACTTGTACGCAGTGAAGATGTATGTAATTATACAACAGGGCATGGGTAAAGAAGGAGAAATGTATTTAAAAATTCAGCAAGAGAAGGGTTAACCAGAGGTCCAGATAGGGTGCGTAAATTTGAAATGTTTCAACAACAGGTCCTTTATTGTTCCACCTAACTCTGTAATGTTACCCACTTTTTAGAATCGTCTCGAAGAGACGATTGTAAAGAGTGGTCACTGTATAGGGTTTGGTGGAGAAATGTTGATTTTAGTATTTTGGTACACACCTTTATTTGTAGCTCTGAAAGTCGAACTGTACGTCTCTTTATGTTTTGATAGTCATGTACATTTGCTGTGTTTTCTTGTGTTGTTGTTCCGGTAGCTGTTTAATCTGTATGTGGTGTTTCCTGCAATACTCATATTTGTACTTTTTGTATTTTGAAACAAATTAAAGTAGACGGACTTTCGTTAAACAAATATTACTCAGAATGTGAAACTAAACTAAATACATTCGCCGTTTGACGCAATTGCAAACAGGGTAGACCCAGAACAGATGGTCCCTACAGGAGTCTACTCTGTTTTCGTAAGAACTAATATAGATCTTGCTACACATTCCGTAAGTTCCTGTGTTCACACATTAAAATTAATCTAATCAATATGCACCATGTCATTATGTCTTACATGAATACATTTATTCATAAAGTAAATGATTAACCATTAACTGCATAAATACGCCTTTCTATGCCTTTGCAAACAGAGTAGGCGCAGGTCAGACGACTCCTATAGGAGCTGTCTGATCAGGATCTATTCCGTTCGCTAATGATATAATATAGATATGATTTTACAGTGTCATGGCCAAAACTTCCTGTATACATGTGTTATTATAACAATTAATCTAGCTAAAAGTCCTGACGCCATTATTTCTTATATGAATATTCATTGAGTAAAGGATTAATGCGATAAACCATATGACTTACAGACAACGCACTGGTAGTTGTAGCCATCATAACTATACCCGGCTTCACACAAACATTGGTTGTCCCTGCATTCGGAATATGGGTCTACACAGTCAGAGTCCCATCGACACTCCTGTCGCATTGTGGTCTGAAAGAAATTCAAACTATCGTATATAAAAGTAAATGTATGAGTCACACAGCAAATATCACATACAAAACACATAGTCGCCCGAACAGCACCCTGACAAAGAGAACAGCAAATGTATAAGCATATGAAAAGGCAAAAAGAGGCGCTCAAAGACATAATAAACAATAATTAGGAAGGAAGGTGGAAGTGCCGCCTTGAGATGGTAAGTGACAAAAAGACACTAAAAGACAAACATTGAAAATCAACACATGCCTTCTCCGACTACAACAACCGCGATGTAAATAAGTGGAAAAATGGCATGTAAAACGAAAACACATTTAACCATTTCCCTCATATAAACGTGTTTTCACGTGTCTGCAAACAGAGTAGACCCAGATCAGACGGCTCCGTTTGCTAATTGATTTTGATAAATCTGTTTCTATTCTTTCTAAAATGGCTACAATGTTCCACTTTTCAAATTTCATTATAAATAGTTTGTCAGTAAATATTAAGCAGGTATTGAAATTTGTAATAAACATAGAACAGGGAAATGGTTAAGTAAAACAAACTGGATCCACTTATCGCTAAGCCACATATAGGAAACTGAATATTACCATAGACCCCTCTGAAGCACCAAACACTATGTTGCGACCACTCTTTAACCCATTCCCTCATATGCTGTTTTAGAACCAACCTCTTTGAATACATTTACCGAAAGGAGCATTTACAAGAAAAGAAACATTTAGCAGTTTTGAAACCAGTGTGATAAATAGAGCATTTGCTCCTATGAATCAAATGCTCTGTTTATTAGAATGTTTTCAAAAACTGACATTTACAGAAGCGCCAAATGGGTTAAACAATTCTAAAGAGTGGTCATAGCATAACGTTTGGTGGAGAAATAAAGGAGTTATTCTTAAATCAAATACAACACACTTCAACATAACAAATGTACATTGTCCACTTGAAACAAAACATTTGGGAACATATGTATACGCGGTTAATATATCGTATATAGTTTTACCGAGGTTTGAAAGTAAGATATAACTTATGTACAAATACTACTCAAATTTATGGGGTTATTTGGGCCTATAAGCAATGCATTAGTAAAATACTTTACTTCTTAGATATGCATTTCCTTTCCTTTGCAAACAGAGTAGACCTACACCAGACGGCTCGTGTAGGTACTGTCTGATCACGGTCGGCTTTGATATCTGATTCTACAGATACATACTATCTGATCTGGCCAAACATTAATGTGTGCATGCCACTGACAGGTTGGTCATAATCTATTTCCTGAACGGAAACGGATTTTCACTCACGTCTTCGCAAACAATGTAGCAGCCCAGACCAGACGGCTCCTGTTTGCTTATGGTATTACAAAGGTGTCTTCCATTTTCTCCCATATTTTGGATTTTAGGTCAATATAGATGTGGGAGAAATTGGAATTCGCTAGTTAAGGGTAATACCTATTTCATAGCCTGGGGCGATTATCTGGTATAGTCTGTTTTCAAAACAGGTAAATATGTGAATATCAAATAGGTAAAAAACAACAATATAGTCATTTTAATAGTTTCAACCCTTCGTCAATATACCTACCTGTAAATAGTGAAGAGCCAGATAAGACAGCTCCTACAGATGCTGTCTCATCTGGGTCTGCACTATTTACAAATTGATTGTGCAACCAGTGCACTCCACAGCATTGATTGCACAGCGAAGTACTTGTACGCAGTGAAGATATATGCAATTATACAACAGGGCATTGGTAAAGAAGGAGAAATGCATTTTAAAATTCAGCAAGAGAAGGGTTAATAGTCTGGAATAGTTAGGAATCTAAAAAAATAATTAAAAATTGTAAACATTTTGCAAACATATAATTGTTCCCACTGTATAGGTCAGTTCAAGCATACTCTATAACAGTAAATTGGTACTGACTATAGTCTAATTTATGATCGACTGATTTACCTAGTTGGTTTGAATGTAGGACTTGTTGGGAAATGGAAATCAAAATGTGGGAGATATTGGAATAAACCATTACAAAGACCCGAGTCTACACTTTCTGCCATGGACAAAACATCATGTGTAAGCATGCCACTGATAATTCGCTATTTCATAAATATTTGTAGCTTAGAGAACGATACTGAAATAGGTTAAGTTTTAAATGGGGAAAGCAGTATATAACCACTCATAAGGGTACGCACTGTTTGTCAACAAAATAAACCTTTAATACTGAATGGAATACGTCTTTTGATGCCTTTCAAACAGTAGATCCAGATCAGACGGTTCTTGTATAATAAATCGGAACTTTTAATACTGAATGAAATCTATATTTAGCAACTTAGAATTTAACCTCATTAATACTTTTTTGGTGCCTTTGCAAACAGAATAGATCCAGATCAGATGGCTCTTGTAGGATCCGTCTAGTTAGAGTCTACTCTGTTTGCTTATGGATTATATAGATCAGAGTTTACGGTTTCTGTCATATACAAACAATAATGTGTTCAAGTGTCATTATAAAGCACCAACTAATATATACCGCAATACTTTCTTATATGAATATTCGCCAGTCAAGTAAAGCTTTAAACACTAAAGGGTAACTTCACTTTGAATATTCAGTATTCAAATGGTTAATATTTACCTTTATGACTTTTCCCCCATAATAAACGATGCTGAATCCCGAACAGTCTGTTCCTGTCCCACAAACAACGCCTGATAAATCTTGAGACCAACGGTTCGCTGTGCACGCCATATTTCCGGGATCGAACACAGCGGACCTACAAGTTTTGGTATCTGAGCACTTTGACATGCATTCCAACTTGCTTCTTAATGTGCCGGTGTAGATGACTTCACCATACGGCTCATTCCTAATGCGACTGATCTCAAACTTGTTGGACAGATTCACGCCGACAGCATGTCTCAGAAGGGATACCAGTAGAAGCACTGATAATATTGCCATATCCCTCGGCATTTCTAAGAACAATTTTGTTTTCCGTTTTACAAGTGCATTCGAGGTTCGGGTACGTCTAGCTCCAGTCCAACAATGTGACTGAATTCAGTTCTTGATATCAAACAAAATTAATCAGAGTTACAGTTTTAATTAGTTTTAATTAGTTGTATGTAACTATTGTCCCGCCACTCGCGATTGTAATTAACCTTTTTCCCGCTACTCGCAACCTTTTGCATACAGATCGAGACCGCATGATTCAAGCTGTTTAATACTATGTAAATATTGTCTCAAATGTTTGATCAAATATGAAGTAAACATTGCACGAGATATAAATTTGAGCAAACATTATTTTTTACAGCAGGGTAATGTTCAACAGAAATATTACTTTGTCTGTCAGTCAGTATTGTCTGATTATCCTATTCGAATGTGCAATATTCAGACATTAAACCCTTGTCATGCTAAGCGCGCATGATACGCATTTACAAAGAGCTTGGGCCCAAATAATTTATATGAAATTATGTTTTGATGGTAAACAACATCCATTGTGTATAATTCTACCCCGGATTTAAACTGCAAAAATATGTGGTATACTTAAAGAATGGCAAATATGTGTTCCTTCTGGAAAATGGGCGACCTCTTCAGTGCAATGTTAGGCAATAATAATTATTGATCAAATTGCATTAAAGGTAAACAATGTTCAGTATTTGTTTTGTGCAACTAATGTAAGGTAACAAAGATATATACAGTACAACCGCAATCCCCCAAACTTTGATTAACACTTTCCCTGTTCTAAATTTGCTAAACTTTATTATCGACATTTACCTCTAATTAGTAAATATGTTTGCTATCTACGGACATTACTGCAACACTGTATTGCTCACCGAGAATTACATGTAATGGTGATGTTATCTAGCAACTTTCGGGGTCATATCCATTTTCATGATTTGTTTATTAAACGCATTGCAACATTTAGGAAGAAAGGTAATGTCCCCATTATATTGCAATTCATTCCATGTCTGGTTATTGACCCTTTACAGTCGGTAGCTACGGTACGCCGAAGATAGTACTCTATGGTGAAGTAGATGTGATAGATAGATGTTATAGATACGAGTCATGCAGGAAACACCACATACAGAACAAACAGACGCCCGAAAAGCAACACAAGAAAGCACAACACATGAACAAAACTACCACAAACAGCCAGACGCTCAAAGACAAAACAATAGGGGAGATGGAAATACCGCCTTGGAACGGTCAGCGACAATAGTCACTGTGGGTTCAATCGGTTTAGAGGCGCCCAATCCCACATTTATTCCATCCCAACACTAAAAGACAAAAAGTGTAAATAAACGTTTCCCCTCTCCGATTAATCTACAACAAACGCAATGGCAAGTACAGTGGTAAAGTGCATGTAAAACAAAAACATATTAAGTGAAACAAATGTATCCACCCACCGCTAGTGTACTCAATGATTGACCTGCAAACAGAGTAACTGTAGAAAAGTAATAAAGAGTACAACGGAAACGAGATAGTACAAAATCCGACGTGCGCATTCCGTTTCCGGATTTAAGAGATCGCTTTCATAAAGTACTTTACCTTTCCTGTCGGCAGATATGCAAAGAGGGCAGCATAATTGCCACAAGTAAACTGTTGACAACCAGACATGCTGTATGTTGTAGAACTATAGGATCACATTCCTTTTTTATGACATTTTTTAACATATTTGATGAATAAAGTGAGAAAATGTCCAATCATTTTACGAAGTTTGTAAATCACATCATCATAAAATTCAGGATATGAAATACCGTGTCGCAGGAGCGCCTTAAGATTACACTTGTACTTGCCAATAAATGAAATATTTCAATAATAGAAATTGGGGAATGTTTTTCTTATTTTATCATATCTATATCCTTGCTTAAGCAGCTTTTCTGTTTAAATGAGATTTCTACTGTTAAAATCGTCAACAGATTAACAAACTCTAGCAAAACGTAAGATGGGGCATGGGGAAGTCTTATCTCAATAGAAGTGTACATGTCCTTTTTTCTTCGTTAAACAACAAACATTTTGTAGCTGTACAAGAGCTAGAATTTGCAATGAAATTCTCTTTATGTGTTTATTTGTAGTTTTGGTAACAATTGTAGGAATAAAATAGTAGTAAAGTCAAGCAGGCAAAGCCACATACAAGACGCAACCACTCACACACACACAAACACACACACAAAATCATCACTGGGGGTTTAAACTGGTTTACGGACGTCCTAACCTCACACTTATCTCAATGTCACCCTAGCTTAACAAATAGTGTAAATAAAGGTATCCCCGCCGGACATTTTTACAACATAGAAGACCATAAACACAGGACATTATGTAAAACGTAGCATAGCAACTGTGAAAAATCCGTCAAATGTGTACCCAATGACTATGCTGAAGTCAGAGCAACTGCAGGGAAGCCGTTAAGGGCACGACAGATAAAAGGTAATACATTCGTCTGGTAAGCTCATCACGATTCTGAGTTTAAGAGTATATCATCATAGAGTGCTAAGTTTATGTTGTGTAATTTTAGAATTCGTTCCAAGTTGTTCACACTTTTTGACATGGTCTTAAACCTAGAAACGGGATGAGCTTACCAGACTCATGTATTATCCGTGAACCGTGTTAAACACTAATTGATGGTTTTGCCACTGACCGTTCCAAGGCAGTACTCTCTTTGTTTTTA
This sequence comes from Azorinus chamasolen, assembly GCA_963576725.1. Taxonomy (NCBI): domain Eukaryota; kingdom Metazoa; phylum Mollusca; class Bivalvia; order Cardiida; family Solecurtidae; genus Azorinus; species Azorinus chamasolen. The sequence continues at coordinate 27,004,956 of OY755253.1, read as the reverse complement.
TGTTTGTTTGGTGTCTTTGTGTCTTTGTACTTGTGCAAATTTTCATCTCGTGTGTGTATGTGCGTGCGCGCGTGTGTTTATGTGCGTGATTGTGTATGTGTGTTACTTGCTTTCTCTCGGTGTTTTGGTGGTGGATGCGTTTTGTGTGTGTCTTTTCCTGCTTGACTTTACTACTTTATCAATTATTTCAATGCATACTGAATATTTAAGGACAAAATAATTATAATGAAATAGGAAAGTTTTGGCATTGTAGTAATTTTAGAAACTTTCCTATTTCATCAAATTCTATTGGCAAACAGCGCAGACGACACCTTTAGGAGCCGTTTGATCTGGGTCTATTCTGTTTGTAAATACGCGAAATCACGTTTTTATGAAGGAAAGGGTTAACTTTTTCGGCCCCAAATGTATTGAATCTGCTGAAAATACATGTAAGAGTCATGCAGGAAACACCGCATACAAAAACCGACACAAACGGCAAATGTACATGTATATAAAAGACAAAAAGAGACGCACAAAGACATAACAAACAAACAATAGAGGGAATATTGGAGGTACCGCATTCGAACGGTCTGCTAAGGTCGTTGTCTGTTTCTGGTTTCAAAGTGGCATTTTCGTTAATTTCTTTTCGTAAATATAAATAGGATTAAACAGGTTGGTTCCCGTGCATTCTGCGTCATCTCTGATTTCAAACTCTATACAAAGACTACCACGGATTTCGCTGTGTTGACAAAAGAGTTAAAGAAAATATAGAACTTTTAGTATAGATATGCGCCAAAGTGTGAAGGTTGCATTAATTTCGCTCTGATGTTTTGCATAGTTTTAAGAGGAATAAAACTTTCCGAAACGTGACACAATTGTGCATGAAGGGTGTGTGAACAGAAGGGTGTACTTTTTAGGTGATTTCTGTTGTGTGATTTGACAGAAAAAGTGAATTTAATAAAACAATGTTGTGCCATATTGGGTTTTAAAATCAAATGTGTGAGCCCAAGGCATCAGGATATACAGGTGGAGATGAAAAGCGGATTAGTGGAGAAGCGGATTACGGTTCGAGGTGGGGGTGGGACTCAAAATCAAAGCGTGTTTGGGATGTAAATAAAGGTGTTCATTTAAACAAATTAAGGGAAATACCCTAATCAATTCCAATTGTTTCTGAAAAACGGCATATTAAAAGGGAAATTCCATCTGCTGACGTAAATTTCTATCACTTGAAAGAGTTACCCCAGATAATCCGACCCACTGTTTCAAAACCTCACAGAAAGACTGGTAAATTCTCAGCAGTGCCCTTTTCCAGGGAAGAGAAAACTATTGTACCTGTAAAACGCGAAACTCCTACGCCAGCCTGAATTTAGACTTTTGTAAACGTATGCAGTATAAACCCCAGATCAGTCAAAAACAAGGCTTTTTCTATTTGCGACTATATTGTTTCAAATGACTGAGATATGGTAGCCATTACAGAAACCTGGCTCGGTAGTTCTGTAGACAAGTCGTGCTTAAGCGAACTAGTTCCCACCAATTACAAAATTGAACATGTCCCCCGCTGCAATGACAACCGTGGCGGCGGGGTGGCAGTCATACATTAAACTTCAATAGGACTTCGCCTCCATGCGTCAACAAGAGACGGTGATTTCTCAAATTTTCAGTACATGGACTGCACCGTAAGTATCCGAGATTTCACTCTACGCCCAGTTGTCGTTTACAGACCGCCGCCGTCGAAGGGATATGGCCTTGAAACCGGAGATTTTCTTGATAATGAATGGCCACTTTTCCTATCTAAATTTGCGACTTGTGACAGACCGGTCATCATTGTAGGGGACTTAAACATCCATCTTGACAATCAAAGTGACAGGCACACAGTTAACTGTGTTACTAGTCATTTGGATTGCAACAGCATGTGGATGAAGCCACCCATGTTGGTGGACATACCCTTGGTGTTGTTATCACAAGAAACGTTGATGACTGTGTGTCAATGATTCAGGTCGCCGACCCAGGACTATCTGACAGCACTGGTGAATTCTGAAGGGAGGTGATCCCCCTAGAGCAAAAATTGCAACACAAAACGAGAAAAGTGCAGACTCGGTTTTATTGAGTCTGTTCATGAGCAGTAATTGAAAGTGCAACACTGCTCACGCCCCCTAGCACCGGCTGAAGCGGTATTCAATTTTCAGAACAAGAAGCACTGAAATTAATGATCTCGAAGGATCAGAAGGTATAACAAGAAGTTTCGCGCGATCATTTTTCTGTAACTTTCGAAGCAAAGGCGGCTAAACCTCCAACAGTGAAAAAACTGTTTTATTTCGGAAACTTAGGGCAATTAATGTCGATTCATTTAAACGAGATCTCCGAATCCAACTCTGAATCCATTAAAGCAAGTTTGCAAATGACAGATGTTGATGAGCTGGTTAACACATATACACAAGCGCTGGCGGCACTTGCCGATAAACACGCACCATTGTGTACTAAACCAATAACGCTCAGACCATCATGTCTGTGGTATATCCAGGAACTGCACGATGCTAAACAGGTACGGCGCAAGTTGGAAAGAAATTGGAAAAAGTCCAGACTCACAATAGACCATCGGCTATACAGAGAACAGTGTGCCAACGTAAACAAGCTGTTGACAAAGTCAAAGGTTGATTTATACTCAGAGAAAGTAGAATCTTGCTAGGCAGACTCAAAGTCTTTTCAAAGTCACTAACCACCTGCTAGGTACAACTAGTGACATCACATTGAGTTCGTCCTCAAGACAACTTGCACAAGACTTTTCAGTGACTTTTTTGTCGACAAAGTTTGCAAAATACGGGCAGATATTGCATCAGGCACTGTATCGAGTGCACCAGTTATCACTGATATGCAGCATGCAACGAACGCTTTTGATAGTTTTGTTACAGTTACAGAAGAAGAAGTAGAACAGATCATTAAGGCATCCCCTTGCAAGTCCTGTGAACTGGATCCTATACCTACATGGCTGTTGAAGTCATGCCTTAATGAACTTCTACCGATTCTGACAAAAAATGTAAACTCCTCTTTATACACTGCCTGCGTTCCAAAAAGCTTCGAGATGTCACATGTCAGACATTTGTGAAGAAACCGAATCTGGATTCAAATGAACTTGGGAATTATATAGGCCTGTATCGAATTTGCCATTTGTCTCCAAAGTGTTAGAAAAATTGGTCGACAAACGCATTGAGTCCCACTAGACCTCAAACGGACTACATGCGCACCATCAGTAGGCATACCGAAAGCATCATTCAACAGAGACTGCTCTCCTGACAGTTCAAAACGACAATCCTTCAATCCCTAGATAAAAACGAAATTACAGTGCTGGTCATGCTTGACTTATCGGCTGCATTTGACACTATCTATCATGAAACTCTGCTAAAATGCCTAGAAAAAGACTTTTACAGTTGGCAATCACGCTGGCCTCTTTGCATGTACGCCGACAAGAAAGGTTTAGTACTCTATGAAGGCGACCTCTTAAATCCAGAAATGGAAGGAGAACGTCGGATATCTGTACTATTTCATTTTTGTCGTACCCTTTATTACTTTTCTACAGTTACTCTGTTTGCAGCTCAATCATTGAGTACACTAGCGATAGGTGGATACAGTATGTTCAATTAAATGTTTTTTTGTTATACATGCACTTTACCACTGTATTTGCTGTCGCGGTTGTTGTAGATTAGTCGGAGAGGGGATACGTTTATTTACACTGTTTGTCTTTTAGGATGGGGATGGAATAAGGGTGAGGTTGGGCGCCCATAAACCGGTTTAAACCCCCGGTGACCTTTGTCACTGACCGTTCCAAGGCGGTACTTCCATCTTCCTCCTATTGTATGTTTGTTTTGTCTTTGTGCGTCTCTTGTTGTTTTTTCTACCCATGTACATTTGCTGTTTCCTTGTGTTGCTGTTCGGGCGAGTGTTTGTTCTGTATGTGGTATTTCCTGCATGACTCATTTTTGTACTTTCAGAATTATTGGAAAACCTCTTGAGTGGATGACCTCCTACCTGAATGACCGCTATCAAATAGTCTTAGTAGATGGAGAACTGTCTATCCCAGTTATAATGGAATATAGCGTGCCACAGGGTTCCGTCCTAGGACCAAAACACTAAATCATGTACACAAAACATGTCGGCTCAATCTGCAGAAACCATGGGCCTAATCGCCATTTCTATGCCGATGACTCACAGTTATACCTGTCCTTTAAGCCCAAGGGCATTTCCTGTCAACAAGAGACTTTATCGCGAGTTAAGGACTGTCTCAAAGAAGTAGTCTCTTGGATGCATCAGAACATGCTGTCAAAACTGAGGTCATTCTGTTTCATACAAAAAAACACACAAAAGTACCTGCAGAGGTTAAGGTGCAAGTAGGACCCTCTAAAATCAGACCATCTTTGTGTATAAAGAATCTCGGTGCATGGCTCGATTCACAAATGAATTTGACATCACATTTTATTTCCGTGTGTAGGTCTGGTTATGCACAACTCCGACAAATATGCCATATAAGGTAGTAACTCTCATCTGATACTACCAAGACTTTGGTAAACTCTCTTGTTACATCAAAAATAGACTACTGCAATTCACTGTTGCATGGAATTTCAAACAACTCACTGCGGAAATTTCAAATAGTGCAAAACACAGCAGCCCGAATCATAACCAGAACTCCTCGATATAATCATATCACGCCGGTTTTGAAGGAACTTCACTGGCTTCCGGTTCAACATCGGATTGAATTCAAAATTCTTACTCTTACGTATAAAGCCTTGTCCATTGAATCTCCAAAGTACATTGTCGACATGTTTGACGTGTACAGGCCGCGCAGAGAGTTACGGTCAGCAAGTAGATCATTGTCGTTGGTTGTGCCAAAAAGTCGTAAGGTAATATACGGTGAGAGAAGTTTCATGCATGAAGCTCCGAAACTTTGGAATGCTCTACCGTCAGACATTAGAGACGCAATGTCACTGGCATAATTCAAAAGGTATCTGAAAACGCATTTTTTAACATTTGTTACAAGGACAGTTTAATTTAGAATACGAATGGCTTTCAGCCAACCTATTAAGCTAACAGGTGATCCAATAGTCATGTACAGCGGCAACTAAGCTAAGGATAGGAATGGCTTTCAGCCAACCTATTAAGTTAACAGTTGACCCAGTAGTCATGTACAGTGGCAACTGAGTTCAGCATAGGAATGGCTTTCAGCCAACCTATCAAGCTAACAGTTGACCCAATAGTCATATAAATAGAATGATTTTCAGTCAGCCTATTTATTCTAATTTAGGATATTGATGAGCATGGCTTTCAGTCAACCTGTCTGTATCATTTGTTTTAATACAGATTATTCTAATTTGTGATATTGATGAGCATGGCTTCCAGTCAACTTGTCTGTATCAAATTTGTTAATACAGTTTATGCGATTCCTTGCTGATAGTGATTTCATATCTATTGTATATCTTTTGCATATATTTCATTGACCGGATAGAAAATCTTATTATACTGCAAAGTGAAATCCTCGCTTCTGATTGGTTAACTAGCCGTGTACATGAGTCCATGTACCCTGTGAGCTGACAGGGTACATAGGAATTCCCCATGGCAGATCCCAAATATTTAGTCAGAACCAAAATGGCCGACTACTCGATTCGGCTAAATAGTAGCAAAATTGACAATAGACAACCACTGAGACGTAGACCAAAAAAAGGGCAGAAATGATTTAAAAACACTCTTGTTTGCTATGATCAATAAAACAGGTCACTAAGATGAGTTATTATATCACCCAGCCATCTATTAGGCTATAACACGAACCCCGATGAAAACATCGCATATGATACAGACAAAAATCCCCCAGCTTTATGCAGGACGAACGTGCATTCATCAATATCATCTTGTAGGAGCTTTCTACATTTAATGTTGCCAATAGTAAGCTGTTACCATTACGGCATTATGCTGTTGCTACCAGTTACACAGTGTTTTTGTTTGAAAGTGTTTCATTATCATACATTAATTTGACTGAAATACATTTGCATTATAAAATTTCTTCCGGGACTTGAACCCAGACCTCTCACTCAGTTCTAAGAGTGAGCATTCTTTCATTGAACTACAGAAATTGTTGAATATGCAAATGAATTTTCTTTTCATATTCTTATTTTAATCATTCATATTCTAAATGCCTAAAATGAAGCGTTTTGACTTGGGGCGATCATTCTATGTGCACTGTGACCTTGTATTTTATCAATAGATTTATCACTAATATTCATCACATGCAGCACAATGAACCTGATAAATATGAAAAATATAATGCTAAAATAACTTACAATTATGTGGGGTTTTAAACTGAATCCTTATTCCTTATAAATATTCGAGCACCCTGAATAAATCACAAGTTTAAAACCATGAGGTGTGTTGAACTTACAATACACACCACTACGGAGACTAATGTATTGGAGCGCTGAAGGGGAATTAGCGTGTTTAGTGTTTCAAAATGGTGTTTAGTGTTTCAAAATGCCAAAATGGGTTTATATAAATTATTCAGACAGTAAAAACTTTGCAGTATAATAAATTCGTTATACAGTTCTTTCCCAGGGTAGATGACGATTTATTCCCGGCTGGAAAAACCATGTAACATGATTTTCCTCAGCCGGGAATAAATCACCATGTACCCTGGGAAAGAACGGTATAACTAATAATGTTCCTTCCGGCTAGTGATTTCATATATATTGTATATCTTTCATTGTCTGGATAGATAATCATGCGGATCGTTCAGGTTAGTGTTAGTGATTTCAACCGTGTGAAGCGCTTTTGAACGCACATATCCAGTGTGAAAAGAGCGCTATATAAATGTGGTATAATAATAATAATAGCAATAATAATAATAACTTTTTAGGCTTATTAATGCAAGGAAAATGTCACACAGAAAGCTCAAAAAGGAACTTCTTGCATGAGTTGTACCCTTCATTACCTGTTATCTGACATAAAGACAGATACTGATATTAAATAGATTGCTCAGATTAGCGCATATTCAGATAAGCGAGTGTGCGTGTTATCAAACTTTACTGTACAGCTGCACTGTAGCCCTCTAAACGGGTTATTAATAGTATGTTCATACAGTGCAGACTCAAATGTTTGCCACGTTACACTTACCTTTAAAAAGATCCCTGATTATTCATGGTAAGCTTGGCCTGTTTGAGTATTGGAAACGTTCGTTTGAAAAATTAGCGTTGAAAAGGTAAGAACACATAACACAGCGGAAACTGATATTGATTTTAAATGTTGACAGTACTTGTGAAACTTTGAAACAATGGCACTTTCAATGCATTTAACACTTTGAATGCCACACATGCACGCACTGGCGTTTTCAAACAGTGTAGACCTAGATCAGAGGAGCAAATACTCTATTTACTACATTGGTTTCACAATGTGACTTTTACAGAGGCATCAAAGGCGTTAACCTAATGAATATTTATGTAAGAAATGATGACTTCATGACCCTTGGCGTCTTTTACGTCTTTGTAAACATGATAGACCCAGACAGGAGCGTAGCTGAATCCAAATGTAATGTACGCATCGTGGCTTTAGGGGTCCGGGAGTATGCTCCACCGGGAAAATTTAGACCAGTGGTGTGTTGGAAAATGTAGAAGTGTGGTGTTTTGAAACCATTGTGATAAATAGAGCATTTGCTACTAGTAGGAGCAAATGATCTTTTGACAACAATTGTGTTTTACAGAAGCGTCAAACGGCGTCAATATGAGGGAATCGGTTAAAGCTTACGTGGCAGGACTTAAAACGCTTATCAAAGTATATACCATAGTGTTTTCACCTTTCAGATTAATGTTACGCACGTGCTTAAGTGCGTACTGGTAGTAACATCCGTCAGATCAGTAGGAGACTGTAGAATTGGAAAACAATCCGCAAAATGTAATCGTACATTCGTAATTGTGCAAAGTGCTTGTATTTGTTTTATGAAGCAGGCACTACGTCACTATGTTTTATTTCATTGTATAGTTTTAAGGAGATCAATACCGCAGTTGCTAGCAATGGGGCTATTTTCTCATAACAAGTTCTATTTTGCATTACTACTTTTGCTTTCGAAAGGTCACCTAATTTCAGATTTTTACCGTTCCCCTATCTAATATTCATGTAGGAACTAATAACATCATGATTTTTATAATAGTACTTGTACACAGGATAGTTTGTATTGGAAGAAACTGTAGAATTATATCTATTATAATTTCATAAGCAAACCCTGATCAGACGGCTCCTATAGAATTTTGGTACACTATGTTTGCAAATGTATGAAAGGGAGTTTAAAGTAAAACCTGTCTTAACCTATATTTGGTATAGAGACTTTAGAAACACGCCTATTATATTTCAATGGTCACACAGAGCAGCGCTTATAAGCCGGTGTAACGAGGTAAAGTGACCCCCATAGAATTATGACCCCCCCCCCTGTCATAGTATTTTGACCCCCACCCACCGGTCATAATATTACGACTCCTGCACTCGAAGAAAACTGACCTCATACGAAGAATTGTGACCCCCATAGAACAATGACTCCCCAAAACATACACCCGCACGCCTGTGCACGCACACACACACGCACGCACACACGCACAACACGCATGTATATACACAATTACCCACTCACGCATGCACGCACACATGCCGGTACACACATGCACGCACGCACATATACCGGTACTTACACATACACTTAGAAAAGCCCGCATACATGCAAGCAGAAAAACACGCACGCGCACGTGGAAGCACGTGTACCAGCATGCATATTTATATAAAGAGATCGCTTAATCATTTGTAAAATGTTTTATTATACCCCCCTTTTGAAAAAATGGGGGTATATTGCTTTGCACATGTCGGTCGGTCGGTCGGTCTGTCGGTCGGTCGGTCGGTCGGTCGGTCGGTCGGTAGATCGATGGTTTCCGAACGATAACTAATAAACGACTTGACCTAGAATCTTCAAACTTGCTGTGGTGGTTGGTCATGACAAGTAGATGACCCCTATTGTTTTTGAGGTCACTAGGTCAAAGGTCAAGGTCACCATGACCTAAAATGGTGAAATAGTTTCCGATCAATAACTGCTCAAGGGTTTGGCGTGGGATCTTCAAACTTGCTGTGGTGGTTGGTCATGACCACTAGATGACCCCTATTGATTTTGAGGTCACTAGGTCAAAGGTCAAGGTCACCATGACCTTAAATGGTTAAATGGTTTCCGATCAATAACTGCTCAAGGGTTTAGCTTAGAATCTTCAAATTTGCTGTGGTAGTTGGTCATGACCAGTGGATGACCCCTATTGATTTTGAGGTCACTAGGTCAGAGGTCAAGGTCACCATGACCTTAACTGGTAAAATGGTTTCTGATCAATAACTGCTCAAGGGTTTGGCTTAGGATCTTCAAATTTGCTTAGGTTGTTGGTCATGACAACTAGATGAGTCCTATTGTTTTTTAGGTCACTAGGTCAAAGGTCAAGGTCACCATGACCGTAAAGGGTGAAATGGTTTGCGATCAATAACTGCTCAAGGGTTTGGCCTAGGATCTTCAAATTTGCTGTGGTGGTTGTTAATGACCACTAGATGACGCCTATTGTTTTATAGGTCACTAGGTCAAAGGTCAAGGTCACCATGCTCTTAACTGGTCAAATGGTTTCCGATCAATAACTGCTCAAGGGTTTGGCTTAGAATCTTCAAACTTGCTGCGGTAGTTGGTCATGACAACTGGATGACCCCTATTGTATTTGAGGTCACTAGGTCAAAGGTCAAGGTCACCATGACCTTAACTTGTAAAAATGGTTTCTGATCAATAACTGCTCAAGGGTTTGGCTTAGGATCTTCAAATTTGCTGTGGTGGTTGGTAATGACCACTAGATGACGCCTAATATTTTTTAGGTCACTAGGTCAAAGGTCAAGGTCAGCATGACCTTAACTGGTGAAATGGTTTGCGATCAATAACTGCTCAAAGGTTTGGCTTTGGATCTTCAAACTTGCTGTGGTGGTTGGTCATGACAACTAGATGACCCCTATTGATTTTGAGGTCACTAGGTCAAAGGTCAAGGTCATCATTACCTTAACTGATGAAATGGTTTCCAATAATAACTGCTCAATGGTTTGGTTCGGGATCTTCAAACTTGCTGTGGTAGTTGGTCGTGACCACTAGATGACCCCTATAGTTGTTGAGGTCACTAGGTCAAAGGTCAAGGTCACCATGACCTTAATATGTGAAATGTTTTCAGATCTTCAAAGTTGCTGTGGTGATTAGTCATGACCGCTAGATGACCTCTATAGTTGAGGTCACTAGATCAAAGGTCAGGGGGTCTGGGGGGTATACATGTTTTACAAACATCTCTTGTTTACTTCTATCTGACGCTTTACAAAATGTAAATAGCTGTTAAAATTTCAATAATCTAAGTTCTAGTTGAAAACAAATTGGATGGAAATTTGTGTCAATCACTGTAAAAGTAAACTTTATTTTGGCAGTGGTTTTTTGTGTGGTCAATGCTGTGTACATATGCCATATGCCATATCCATATTTTGAGGACATTTGTTATTTATCACGTGGTGAAATTAATTGCAATAAATCTCATCAAAGTGAGGCAACATGACATTTGACTGATTTTAGAAGAGAGAGAAATAGTATTTGTTGTTGCTGTGTTTGCTTCGTCTACCACCACCATCACCGCCACTATTACTATTACTACTTATATTCCTACTACAATTACTCCTACTACTCCCCCTTCTCCTCCTCCTACTGCTATTACTCCTCCTCCTACTACTGCTACTCCTACTACTACTTCTCCTACTACAACTACTCCTACTAATACTACTCATCCTCATCCTCCTCCTACTACTACTAGTACCATTACTACTCATCCTCCTACTAATACCATTACTCCTCCTCTCCTACTCCTCCTCCTACTACTACTACTCCTGCTACTGTTACTACTGCTACATGTACTACTACTACTCCTAATACTCCTACTACTCCTACTACTTCTACGTTTTCTCCTCCTTCTCCTACTACTACTTTTCCTTCTACTACTCCTCCTTCTCCTACTACTCCTACTCCTACTACCACTACTACTCCTTCTCCTCCTCCTACCACTACTCCTACTTCTACTACTACTACTACTTCTACTATTACTTCTTCTGCTACTACTGCCACTGCTGTTACTGCTGTTGCTACTACAACCACTATTACTACTACCACTACTACAACTGCTGCTGCTTATACTGCTACTACTACTACTATTGCTAATATTACCTATCTACCTACCTACCTACCTACCTACCTACCTTGCCTACCTACCTACCCATCTACCTACCTATCTACCTACCTACCTACCTACCTACTATTACCACTACTTCTACCACTACTACTACTACTACTACCACCACCACTACTACTACTAAATACAATTAAGCACATGTTAAAGAGCTGCAGATACGGATATCAGTTCGCCAGGTGCAGCCTAGAAGCATCCAGGAGCTTGAGGCCATGTTGGTGCAATAATGGTCCTCCATCCCCGCTAGGACTATCAGAAATCTCACAGGGAGCATAAGAAGGCGCTGCCAAGTAGTTGTCGTTAGCAATGGGTCACATACGTACATACATACATACATACATACACATTATTAAGTCTAAACTTAAATTTGAAAACAAGTTGCGTGTCCAAAAATCTTGGTTATAGGGGCTCTTTCTCCTCTCCTGCACACAACTAATACAAAATCGGTAAAACGAATGTTCAATTTGTCCTTCAATCAAATTGATTAAACATTGCAGAGGCGTCAATAGGAGGAGTGGGTTAAATCTTACACGACAAGACAGGACGTTTATTAAAGTCTATCCCTACTTGGCCTTCGAGTGTTGTTCCATTTTGGCCATACTAATGTGTTCACCAATCAGATTGATGTTACACACGTGCGTAAATGCGTGTCGCTAGCTACGCCCCTGTCTTTAGCAGTTGGCGTGTAGTCTTCGCGGCTGACTTTGAAATGTTTTATCCAACATTGTTTGATACAACATACTGCATGTTTGGTTGTTAACCCTTTTACAGTTGGCAATCACGCTGCCCTATTTGCATCTACGCCGACAAGAAAGGAAGACGGCCTCTTAAATCTGGAAACGGAAGGAGGACGTCGTATATATTGTACTATATCGGTTTTGTCGAACCCTTTATTACTTTTCTACAGTTAGGCTGTTTGCAGCTTAATCATTGAGTACACTAGTGACAGGTTGATAAATATATGTTGATAAAGTTTGTTTCACTTAAATGTGTTTAACAATTTACCACTGTATTTGCCATCGTAGTTATTGCGGATTAGTCAGAGAGGAGTTACGTTTATTTACACTGTCATTTAGGGTGGGTATGGAATAAGTGTGATGAGGTTGTGTGCCCCTAAACCGGTTTAAATCCCCAATGACTATTGTCACTGACCGTTCCAATGCGGTACTTCCCCATTTCGTTTGTTTCTTTTGTCTTTTGCGTCTCTTTCTGTTTTTGTAGTAATGCACATTTTCTGTGTTTTCTTGTGGTGCTGTTCTAGCGGCTGTTTGTCTTGAATGTGGTGTTTCCTTAATGACTCATATTTGTTCTTTTGAATAAATCTAGCGAAAATGAGCATTTACTAGAAAAAAAAACGTTTAAAAGTGTGTAGTTTTGAAATCATTGTGATAAATATAGCATTTGCTCTTCTGGAGCACATGCTATATTTATCACAATAGTTTCAACAAAAAATTCTGCAGAGGTGAAAATGCGTCAGTTTAATGGGTTAAAGAAGGAGCTAACTGGTTCACAAACTGATATTACAGTTCAAACACCTGGAAAAGATATAGTCTCGGAACATGTATAATGTGCAATACTTTTAAGCCTGGTCCTAATATAAAAAATCATAAACTTTCTACCTTGTACAAGATTCCGAAACTACATGAAAACCCTTATAAGGCGCGTTTTATTGCCACTACTAAAATATCTAAACTGTTGACGTCCTGTCATACTACGATCAAAGAACATGTAAAACGCTACTGTGATAAAATTTATGAACATTCTGGTATTAATGTTTTTGGTCCATAAAAAATCAAATGATGTTTTAACTAAACTTGATCCAGAAAGTATTTGCCCGAGAAAAAACATCATTCTTGGCATGTAATGCTGAAAAAGTTTTCTTTACTGACGAGCAAATGAAATATTACACCAATTGGACTTGCTCAGAAGTTTGCGAAGCACTAACCTTTCTTTTGGATAACATATTTGTACGTTATGGGAATGCTATATACCGTCAGGTAATTGGCATTCCCATGGGTACAAATTGTGCACCACTTGTCGCAGGTTTGTTTTTGTACTGCTATGAGAGAGATTTCATGTTGAGTTTGAATCCTCAATCACAAGAAGATGTTATAAAAGCCTTCAATGAAACTTGTCGATATTTGGATGATATTTTTAACTTAGATAACCCTTTCTTTGATGCTCTGATTCCTACAATTTATCCTAAAGAACTCAAATTGAATAAAGCTAACCCGTCCGACAATTATGCAGCGTTTCTTGACCTAGACCTTAAAATTAATAATGGAATGATTTCTTCTAAAATATATGACAAAAGAGATGATTTTGATTTTAATATTGTAAATTTTCCTCATCTTGACGGGGATGTTCCCCGTGCTCCATCTTACGGGGTTTATATATCTCAACTTATTCGTTTTGCTAGAGCTTGTTCATCTATTGACGATTTTAACAGTCGAAATCTCATTTTAACTGAAAAACTGCTTAAACAAGGATATAGATACCATAAACTAAGAAAAACTTTCTCTAAATTTTACTATCGAAATCTCTCGCTTATTGGCAAGTACAAATGTAATCTCAAGGTACTTTTGCGACACGGTATCTCACATCCTGAATTTTATGGTGATGTGATTTACAAACTTCGTAAAATTATTGGACATACCCATTTTCTCACTTTGTTCATCAAATATATAAAACAATTCATTAAAAAGGGATATGATCCTGTATTACTACAACATACTGCATGTTTGGTTGTGAACCCTTTTACAGTTGGCAATCACGCTGGCCTCTTTGCATGTACGCCGACAAGAAAGGTTTAGTACTCTATGAAGGCGACCTCTTAAATCCAGAAATGGAAGGAGAACGTCGGATATCTGTACTATTTCATTTTTGTCGTACCCTTTATTACTTTTCTACAGTTACTCTGTTTGCAGCTCAATCATTGAGTACACTAGCGATAGGTGGATACAGTATGTTCAATTAAATGTTTTCTTTGTTATACATGCACTTTACCACTGTATTTGCTGTCGCGGTTGTTGTAGATTAGTCGGAGAGGGGATACGTTTATTTACACTGTTTGTCTTTTATGATGGGGATGGAATAAGGGTGAGGTTGGGCGCCCATAAACCGATTTAAACCCCCGGTGACTTTTGTCACTGACCGTTCCAAGGCGGTACTTCCATCTTCCTCCTATTGTATGTTTGTTTTGTCTTTGTGCGTCTCTTGTTTTTTTTTCTGCCTATGTACATTTGCTGTTTCCTTGTGTTGCTGTTCGGGCGAGTGTTTGTTCTGTATGTGGTGTTTCCTGCATGACTCATTTGTGTACTTTTGAAAATGAACAGTATAACAGTTCTTCACTGAGCTCTTATTATTCTCGACGCTCTATACTACTCTACCTCACCATCTTATAAAGGATAAACTGATTAAATTAATAGAAAAAAACCTTTGCAAGAGAACATAAAATGTTCCTAGCTTGTAAAGTTGAGCATTACACAATCTAGACTTGCCTTGATGTTTGTAGATATCTTACCTTTCTTTTAGATATTATATGTGTGCGTTATGGGAATACCATATATCGTCAGGTTGTTGGTATACCCATGAGTATAATCCTTGTTTTGAAACTATAATTTCTTAAATTTACCCAAAAAGCAGATTTAAACAAAGCGAATCAATCTGACATCATAGATTCGTTTTTAGATTTCAATCTTTCCATCACAAATGATAAAGTTTCGTCCAAAATATACGATAAAAGGGGATATTTTAATTTTAAAGTTGTTAATTTCTAGATGGAGATGTGCCCGTTCTGCATCTTATGGGGTTTATATTTCTCAGCTAATTCGGTTTGCCAGAGCCTGTTCTTTGCTGGAAGATTTTAACAGTCGTAATTTAGTTATACTGATAAACTTCTTAAGCAAGGTTACAGATATCACAAATTTCGGAAAACGTGTTCTAAATATTATTATCGAAATTTACCACTCATTATGAAATATAATTGCAATTTACGGACGTTTCTGCAACAAGGCATTTCTCATCCAGAATTTTACGGGGATGTTATCTACAAACTTGGGAAAATTCGGGGTCATATCCATTTTCATGACGTGTTTATCAAACGCATTAAAACCTTTAAGAAGAAAGGTTATGATCTCATTATATTGCAACGCACTGCATGTTTGGTTATTGACCCTTTTACAGTCGGTAGCTACACTCCCTCTTTGCTTGCGCGATGACAGGCCGAGGGTAGTACTCTATGATGGTATACTCTTAAAATCAGATACGGGATGAGCTTACCTATGGAAGGGAATTTCCGCCAAAAGTCTCTTGATGTAAGTGACATTCTTATTCATGTTTCGTCATAGTATATTCTTACTTGCAATTGCATGTCTGGTTATTGCAAATTACTTGGTGTAAATGACATGCACTATGTTCTTATGTATGTTTTTTCATAGCTGTACACTACTAATTGCAGTTGTATGTATGCTACTTGAAAGTCTATTGATGTAAATGATGATTACATTGATGAACATGCAAGTGGCGTTCTCGTATTGTATTTGTTGATATTGCTTTTTCGTTAGATTTAAGTCGAGAACCAGCCTTGGCATTTGTCCCTTTTAATTAAAGGGAAATAACTCAACCCCCACTTACTGCGCCCCAAATGAAATTGTGACAGGTGTACACATACTTTGTTACTGTTTAGGTAGCTGGGCCGCTTCACTAAACTTAGTACCACATTTATCGTAAGAAATTCTGTAATTATAGCACCACTTTACTGAGGAAATAACCTTCTTATCACAGGTAAGTTTGCCCAAGACACTTATCAATCGTTTTTGGTCTCAGGTCAAAACGGCCCACTTCCAAAACGGCCCCGAGTCAAAACGGTCCACTACCAAAAAGGCCCGGGTCAAAACGGCCCACTTTTATATTATGACAATGTTTCACTGGAGTATTGTAATTCAGTATTATTTAACCCTTTCCCTGGTGAATATTCGTGAAGTAAGTAATGACGTAATGCATATTAATAAGATGAAGTTTTTTTATAATGGCATATGATCACAGGATATTTTTGTTCAGGCAGAATTTGTAGAATCAGATCTTTATAAACCCATAAGCAAACAGAGCAGACCCTGACCAGACGGTTCCTAAAGAAACCGTCCGACCTTGGTCTACTCTGTTTGTAGATGATCTGGGTCTACTCTGTAGATGCGTCAAAATGCACTTACATAAGGGAAATAGTTAATAAATGAAGAATTAGCATTAGATGCATGGCCTGTATCAGGGGAAAATAATAATGTGCCGTCGAGTCGATTGCAATAATGCTATGCAATCAGTGTATATCTAGATCCGTTATGGTCCTCCGTGAATATGTGTGCAAGAAATAATGACTACATGCATACTAATTATTCTAATGGCATATGAACACAGAAACTTAGGTTTGATCATGACAAGTTTTGTAGAATCATATTTATATCATGTCATCAGCAAACAGAACAGACCCTGATCAGTTGGCTCCTATCCCATTCCCTCATAGGCTATTTTCAGATCCAACCTCTTTAAATAAATCTACCAAAAAGGAGCATTAACTAGAGAAAGTGAAAATTTCAGAATTTTGTAGTTTAGAACCATCGTCATAAATAGGAGCAATTGCACTATTTATCACAAATGTTTCAACAGGTGGCTTTTCCTTTTTGGAATATTTTCTTCATTAAAAAGCAAAACAGAATTGCAGTAGAAATATATATGTAGGCACTATGGATATCTATTGTTTGTTAGTTGAAATGTCTTTGTCATGGAATGACGTTTTTATGCCCCCCAGATCAAATCTGGGGGGCATATTGTTTTTGCCCTGTCTGTTTGTTTGTTTGTCTGTTTGTCTGTTTGTTTGTCAGCAACTTTAACATTGGTCATAATTTTTGAGCCAGTACAAATAGAGACTTGATATTTGGCATGAATATGTATCTCATAAAGTCGCACATTTTGAGGGGTGACATGTCAACGTCAAGGTCATCCTTCAAGATCAGAGGTCAAATATATGGGTCAAATCACCGACTTTAACATTGGCCATAACTTTTGGACCAGTAGAGATAGAGACTTGATATTTGGCATGCTTGCGTATCTCATAAAGCAGCACATTTTGAGGGGTGACATGTCAAGGTCATCCTTTGGGTCAAAGGTCAAATTATCTGGGTTTTTTGCTGTAACTTGATATTTGGCATGCTTGTGTACCTCATGAAGCTATACATTTTGAGGGGTGAATGTCAAGGTCAAGGTCATCCTTCAGGATCAAAGGTCAAATTGTCTGTTTCTTTGTCTGTAACTTTAACATTGGTCATAACTTTTGAGCCAGTACAGCTAGTGACTTGATATTTGGCATGCATATGTATCTCATAAAGCCGCACATTTGGAGGGGTGACATGTCAAGGTCAAGGTCATCCTTCAAGGTCAGAGGTCAAATATATGGGTCAAATCACTGACTTTAACATTGGCCATAACTTTTGAATCTGTAGATCATACAGACGTGACGTTTGGTATGCATGTGTATCTCATAAAGCTGTACAGTTTGGGGTGACATGTCAAGGTCAAGGTCATCTTTCAGGGTCAAAGGTCACCGACTTTAACATTGGCCATAACTTTTGAACCAGTAGAGATACAGACTTGATAGTTTGTATATATGTGTTTCTCATTTGGCTGCACAGTTTGAGGAGTGATATGTCAAGGTCAAGGTCATCTTTGAAGGTCAAAGGTCATTAACATTGGCCATAACGTTTGAACCAGTAGATATACAGCCTTGATACTGGTATGCGTTTCACAAACACATCTTGTTTGGGATACAGTTATGCATCTTTTACATTCCCGGTAAAACTATGAACTTCTTTCATTGGACAACTATAGTATCAGGAGTTACACTAGATTTCCACTAAGCACCAACAACTCTTGCAGCTACATTTAATTGCAGTGCTATTGTATCTCAAAAATGTGCTTTAAAACCCACAAATTTAATACTAGTTCAAACAAAAGCTGATTTTGGTTTTCTTACCACATTTCAAGTACACATATGAATTCTGAAGGGAGGTGATCCCCCGATAGCAAACATTGCAACACAAAAAGAGAAAATTGCAGACTCGGTTTTATTGAGTCTGTTCATGAACAGTAATTGAAAGTGCAACACTGCTCACGCCCCTAGCACCGGCTTAAGTGGTATTCAATTTTCAGAACAAGAAATACTGAAATTCATGATCTCGAAGGATCAGAAGGTATAACAACACTGAGAATGCAGGAAACACCACATACAGAACAACACAAGAAAACAAAGCAAATGTACATAACTATCAAAAACATAAAGAGACGCAAAAAAACAACAAACAATAGGGGGAAGATGGAAGTACCGCCTTGGAACGTTCAGTGACAAAAGGAACGGGTTTAAGGGCGCCCAGTCTCACACTTATTCCAACCCCTACCTAAAGACAAACAGTATAAATAAACGTATCCCCTCTCCGACTAATCTATATCAACCATGATGGAAAATACTGTGGTAAGGTACCTGTAAAGTGAATCAAGCTGTATCCACCTATCGATAGTGTACTAAATGATTGAGCTGCAAACAGAGTAACTGTAGAAAAGTAATAAAGGTTACGACAGAAACGAAATAGTACGGATATCCGACATCACGTTTATCATGAACAGGAATTATCTGTAACAACAACACAACACACTCAACACATGTTTTTATAATAGATCTGACTCTTCGGTTTTTATAAAAACCCAACACACTCGTATATGAATACATATACCATTAAGAAACTCATCTAAAAATATTCATACTGTCATTATTTATTAGATGGGTATTAAACAGGCAAAGTGTTAAAGATTATCAAACACCTAATGCCATAGCAATGTATTCACTTGTTTTATATTATGATTTAAGAAATATAGTGGGCGGAGTCAATGGCGAGTGGGCAGAGCCAATAACGAATGGAGTCTGCCATGAACAATCAACAGTTACAGTCATACTAGGGTCTATGCTTATAAAACTTTTAGTTGAGTCTGAGTTCGTTCTCAAGTTTTTAATTGGTCGGATTTGAGCCTTTGGCTCAAATCTGATCAATCAAAGGCTTGAGAACTCAAATCTGACCAATCAAAAGCTTGAGAACGAACTCAGACTCAACTAAAAAGCTTTATAAGCATGGACCCGGGTAAAACGATGGTTCATGATCAGGCGATAATGTGAAAAATTTCCAATGACATTTTTTCCGTTTGTTATCACCAAATCCATTTTTGTGATTTCTCAAAGAGACAATTGTAACACTTTACTCTATAGAAGCGTCATTTGACACGTTCGCAAACAGAATAACCCGAGATCAAATGGCTCTTGTAAGGGTCAGCTCTGATTGCGCATGGAAACATATAAATATGACTCTAGTTTCTCAAACCAATATGAAATACCACATGCATACGTTATAAAATACAGAAAATGAATATTCATAATGTCATTAATTATTCAATGAATATTCATGAGATAGATAAGCCTTAATGCAATAATTATATAAATATAGAACATGGAACTAATAATCGAAACTGTTTATTGGATCCACTTCTCTATATTGTATACATGTAACAGCTATTCACTAAACTTTCAATAAAAAGACCGTTATAGCATTTTCAGTTCAACACAGCTGTCTTTTATATAGGTGATATACATTTAGTGCTGGTAGTTAACCCACAACTATGTAAAAGTCTGTTTTGAAACCATTATGATAAATAGGGCAAATGCTCCTTAGGAGCAAATACTCCACTTATCACAATGGTTTCAAAAGTACACAGTTCCCAAGTTTTCTTTTTCGCTAGTAAATGCTCTTTTTCGGTCGATTTACGAGTGTTTACGTATTTAAAGAGGTTGGATCTAAAATAACCAATATCGTAATAGGTTGTACAGATACAGATCATAGAAATAGTCGATACTCTTTTAGTGGATCTACCACTATATATTTTATAACAACCGTTTTATGAACGTTCATTAAATCCTATTTATAACACTGTACATTACACAGCTGTAACACTTGGTATCCAAAAGAACCAGAGAGACTCCGTCGATAATAAGAATATGGAATCACGTCCGAATTTCTCCGTACCCGCTCCCCTCTTTGTGGCTTCCAATTAGCCCATATTTGCCCATATTTGGAAATGAAATGAGCATTAATCAAAACAGCTAACCAACATATGTGTCTCTTCTATTCGATTCGGATTCAGACATATTTATGTTCCTTTTCCTGTTCCGTTCACTTTTCCCCTAACCCTTGAATATTTCGCTGTGCAATCACTGCTGTGGAGTGTACTGGTTGCACAATCAACTTGTAAATAGTGCAGACCAGATTAGACAACTCCTGCAGGAGCTGTCTCATCAGGGTCTTCACTATTTACAGGTAGGTATATTGACGTGAATAGCAAGTGAAAGGTTAAAATCGTATCGAAGTGAATAGTCTACAGTGGTCATAGGTTGGTATAGAATTATTCTTGAAAATGTTTTAATTCTTATCTAGACCTCTGTTTATAAAAAACTGATAGAGTAGCAAATTGTGGGCTTGTACTATTGGAATAAATTTTTCAGCACGGTTATATTGGGTAGTTAGGGTATTCCCGAATTATTATAGTTGAATTTCAATATCTCTAACTCGGATAGCTGAAAGTAAACGTTCGGTCCTTCAAAACTTTACAATACAGAATTGTTCTAAAATATATAACTGTGAAAGTAATGTTGAAAGCTCCAACTGGAGCTTTTAGCAATAAGACGTGAACTGAGATATTGTTCAAATTAGAAATTGGAGGACTTAAGTAATTTTTATTGTCAATGAAGTCGAGTTATCGAAGTTCAACTGCATTTCATGCTAATAATAATATTTACAAACTGTTTTGTTCAATATGGAAAAATAGTCAAACAGGGAGAGCCACACACGAAATGACACAAAACAGAATCTACCAAGTGGTGCATAGGGTGATGGTGAATATATGATGATGAAATAACGTAAGTAACACCCTCTGTAGTTTGTTCCTTTTTGTTTAAAACACATAAATCTACTATGAATCAGTCTGGACGAGTTAGCCAAAGAGTCTGAGCTAGCATTCAAATACTATTATACGCCATGTTTTAGGGGCAATCTATCAACGAATAACGCGTTCCGGGAAAGTGTATAAACGAAACCAGCATTGCAATACTATTATAAAACGTTTTAACCACAGTAACGCTGATTTTGAGAGTGGAATTTACCATCAATGTTTATAAATAAAATTCTAGCAGTATGAAAGGCTAAACCTTTCTGGAGGATTTTGAATAACCACTGATTTGCTCTAGGGTCCTTCTGATCTGGGTCTACAATGCTTGCAAATGTCATTGCATGCATTAAAAAAATAAATGTATTGTGTCTATAAATGACGCGTTCTAGAACATGAAAATTGCAATTTGTTTTAATCAATAAGTAGAATGTGGAAATAATATACGAACAATCACTTATAGACAGATTATCTTCAATAAGATATTAATCATTGTATAGTTTATACTCACACTAGTTTCTAATTGAGACATTTCCAGTGCTGAAAATTCAGTGGAATAGTCATAAGTGTTTAAAGAGAGAGTCCACTTAGTATTTGCTAGAGGATTTCGAATGAAAAAGCGTGCTGACCCTATTCATGTAGCTCATATCCAAACTTGAGCAGACATGGCCGGGAACAGATTGATAAGCAATTATAAGTATTTCCCGCTAAAGAGTACCTTTAGATAAGTTTTATTTGTAGTAGATGGGTAGTGTCCTGTTTTTTCCTATCATCATTTATTTGTTTGTTTTTAATTGTGTTTCTTACTATCTTTTATCCAAATCATTTGTTCTCATAATCACTTATTGTTTCTTAATACTAATTATTCATGTTACCTATTTTTCATTCACTTATTTTTCAAAGCAACTAGAACTATCACTAAAGGTGATGGAATACCCCCGTTCAGCTGCCTTGATCGCAAATCAATTATGCTGGTGCCTTGTCCAGGATGTGTGCCACGGACAGACAGACCAACCGACCAACCAACCGACCGACCAAAACGCCGACTCATATATACCCCCTATCACTTAATTTTCATATCAATTATTTTCTCCTATCACTTATTTTCCAACGGTTGGTGCATAAAGTTAAACATAATACTTAAGGTTACATACCCAGACCATATGATAATATAGGAGCTGTTTGGACAGGGAGGGTCTATCCTGTTAACATATTGATTAATATACCTGTAGATCAGTGTCAAAAAGTCTCTCTGGAAATATCGTATACATGTATACAGCAATATAAAGTTTCCTTATGTTAACCAGAATTCGATGTTCTAGAGTGAAAGTCAGTTCAAATCAGTACCTTCTGAACCCTGGAAGACCCCTGCAACACTGATTTAACACCGTTAAATTAACTGTTGTGTTTACATTTGGCCAACGGCGAGAGCTATGATTGCTAATGAGCTGTCAAAATCAAAGCAGGGATGTTTCTGTCGTCGAAACTACAAGCGGGATACAGAATACTGTTATTTGCAAAGAGTGTGGCAGTTTGGTTCCAGTAGAAAGAATGACACCAGATTGAGCAGGTCGGAAACTTGAGAATTGAGAAATATATGGATATACGTGTTGAGGAGAACTGCCAAACATTTATGTAGCTTTATATGTTTTCGTTATTTTCATGTTTGATATACTTTTTATTTCATGTTTGATTTATACTTGTTGTAATTAACATTTGGAACTGATAATTATTCGATACTTCCTATCAGGGTTACTCTAAGACTTAGAAGTCTGTTAATTATTCTAGTTAAAAGGTGTAATGAGGCAATCATTTCATATTGAAAAGTACATGTTTCAGATAAGTTCTAAACATACGACTTTAGCATTAAAAGGGTGATTATCATCTTTTATTTATAGATCCCATTTTACAAAGGGAAAACAGATCAGAGACAGATCATGGACAGAGTAGACTAGTGACGAAGTAGAGACGAAATGGATAGGGGATACTAGGACAGAAGTTCACTGAATCCAATACAGATCAGGGGAAAACAAACCTAACAAACCATCAACTAATTAGACAGTTCTAAACTCTAAATACAATTGTGGAACAAACATTGCAAAACATTTTAGCAAATGATGAAACAGGCAAATTGATATTTTACACCAACATTATAACAGTGTCATTTTGTTGTTATATAAATGTATTTGGAAACTGAATAGCATATATACATATTTAGACATCTGTTAGAAATTTGTAGAAAATAGGTAGTAACTAAAACATTGTAAACTACATTGCAGTATTTGCAGTTTGCATAAACCCCAATTTTTCTAAGTAAGCAGTATCCTAACAATCTGATTTTACAGTTTCCATGATGGTCAATATTTCCTTTGTTATGTTGCCGTAGATAAGTATTAGAATTATCAATTTACGAAAACATTGCCAAAATTAAAGCAAAATATTTTTAAAAACTCAACAGCACCAGTGAGAGCCCTCGAGTTAAAGGCATTTCAAAGCTCCTTATATAAGTGACCCCCCTATATACACAGTATCCAGCTGTGCTCCTGCAGTGTCCTGTCAGGGTTCATAGCCATAAGAGATAAGGTTATGCAATTATACATTGATCCTCTGTGATGGTAGCCCGCCTTATCAGTTTGTGTATCAGACCCCTGACAGTTGGCTCCCAAAATACACAGCATGGGGTTAATGGGTCAACATTCCTTTCGAAATGCCTTTAATGTAGTCATCACATACGTTTAGCTGTGATGTCATGTAGAAACATTCACAACGTCATGTAGAAATATATATGTATTACCAGTGCCAGTGTCGCTGACTGACAATAATGATCTATATTTATTAAAAACAGTAACCCCTATAATGCTGGAAAATGTGTCTGCTAACGCCCTTATCTGTTAGAAATTTACTCCATGAATATGTTTGTAAGAAAATATGACACCGTGATATTAATTAGGTTAATCGTTATAAAAGCACATGGACACAGGAAGTTTGGGCCATGGCAGAAACTGTAGAATCGTATCCAACATTCTATGTTATACTTCATTATATCAATCGCTAACAGAGTAGACCAAAGTCAGACAGCTTCTAACAGGAAAGGCGTAGAAAGGCGTTTTTAAGGAGTAAATGGTTAACCCTTCGCTTGCTATTCGCGTCAATATACCTACTTGTAAATAGTGAAGACCCAGATGAGACAGCTCCTGCAGGAGCAGTCTCATCAGGGCCTGCATAATTTACAAGTTGATTGTGCAACCAGTGCACTCAACAGCAGTGGTTGCACAGCGAAATACGTGTACACAGTGAAGATATATGTCAATATTCAACAGGGCATAGGTAAAGAAGGAGAAATGTGTTTTAACATTCAGCAAGAGAATGGTTTAAACTTTTATTTATCTAAAGTTTCTGTAGAAACTATTGTGCGA
Source organism: Azorinus chamasolen (assembly GCA_963576725.1). Classification (NCBI taxonomy): domain Eukaryota; kingdom Metazoa; phylum Mollusca; class Bivalvia; order Cardiida; family Solecurtidae; genus Azorinus; species Azorinus chamasolen. The sequence goes on along the minus strand of OY755253.1, from coordinate 26,980,226 downwards.
GTGTCACACAGCTTTCCAACCAGATCGTGCTTTCTCGTGTCATTTCGTACTCTCCTGTCTGATTTATGATCGATTGTAGAATGAAGATGACTAAACCAATGAAGAAACAACATGTGCATAAAAGTCATCCAGTATACTCCTAAGTCGAAGATTCCTTGTAACGAAGCAGCAAAAAATATTGACAACTTCGGAGCCAAACTTGAGCAACTAGAAACTTGTATAACCAAACATCATATAGGGGATATTAGAAAATCTCTAATACAAAATGTACTGTGTCAGTTATATATAGTTTTATAATGGCACTTGAACAAAGAACATTTCAGTTCAGGTAGAAACTGTAGAATCGGATATATGTTATGCTATAAGCAAACATGGCAGACCCTGATCAGACGGCTCCAGATATGGGTCTACTTTTTATACGCCCGTTTTAAAAAAACGGGACGTATTATGGAATGGCACTGTCGGTCCGTCCGTCTGTCTGTCCGTCTGTCTGTAACATCTCTAACTCAAGTTACGCTTGATGGATCCTTCCCAAATTTAATCACAATGTTTATCTGGACATACTACAGTAGCATGCCCAGTCCCGGTACGTATATCCAAGGTCAAGGCGTTTAGCAAAGATGTTAAACTGGATGTCTGTCTGTAACATGTCCAACTCAAGTTCTGCTTGGTGGATCCTTCTCAAATTTAACCACAATGTTTATCTGGACATGCTACAGTAGCATGGGTGTTTCCCGGTATGTTTATCCAGGGTCAAGGTCGCACAATTGGACATAGAATTTGCATTTAGCATTTGCGTTAAGCAAAAATGTTAACCTCAATTATTTATGTGGAACACATTTTTGTAAGGCCACTTATTTACACAATCCCTTGCGATAAAGCTCTGAAACTTGGAACACTTGTTTACCATCTCAACCTGCACCTGTATGCAAAAGGACATAACTCTGTCAAGCATTCAGACAGAATTATGTCCATTTTTAACTTAGAATGTTTGGTTAAGCTTTCGTTAATGTCCACTTATTTACATAACACTTTGTGATAAAGCTTTGAAACTTGGAACACTTGTTCACCATCGCAACCTGCACCTGTTTACAAAAGTATATAACTCTGTCCAGTATTTTGACATAATTATGACCCTTTTTAACTTAGACTCTTTGGTTAAGGTTTTTGTTCAAGCCCATTTATTTACATAACCCTTTGAGATAAAGCTTTTAAACTCGTGTTCACCATCACAAGCTTCATCTGTAGACAAGAGTAAATAAAGCATTTAGACAGAATTACCGTATAACGGGTTATTTTTACCTGCTGCTAATTTTTACTTATTTTTACGACCAAAGTCATTTTCGTAAAAATATTCCTCATATATTTTCGCCGCGTAAACTCTGGTAAAAGGATCTAGTATCTAGAACTTTGATTTAATTGTAAGCAGTGTAATCTTATCAAAGTCACCCTTATCATCCGATACACTAGAGCGACGTGTTATTGTTAATACCTATGCATGTAGTGTACAGGTGTTTCAGTGCATTGTGTAATAGGCTATCAGCATCAAAACAAAATATGAAGAAACAACACATTATCTGACAAACGTTTCTATTGGCCGAAATCAAACACACAACGAGAGGAAATGAGACAATCATCCAATCAGATGCACGGTTACTAACTGATTACGATACTGTAACTGGTTTCAGTCACTTACTGAATTTGTCAGATAAAGCGCGGTACCATTCCTGCATCAGTTTCGTCCTTATTGCTTTTGGACTCATCCGACCTTTTTCATGGCGCTCATAACGTATATTTTATTTACCAACTTCATTTCTGCGGCAGTGGTTGTCGTTGGCAGAACACTGGACCGTAACAAACATTGGGACAAATATGTACATGTAGCACATAATGGTCAATTACGTTAATTATGTTGTTTGATGCCCAGGGCGATAGCCGGTACATGTGTTTACTGCGCGGTTACCGTGGTAGGTGTGAACACTTTTCTAACTGCGAAATACAGTTGAATTTGTGTTAACAAAACTACTTGCTGTGAATTTTTAATGATGTAAACTTTTGATGAGCTAATTTTTTACGTGTCTTCATGGATTCGTAAAAATAAAAGTCATATAAAATTACATCATGTGTTTTTACCCCAAATCCGTAAACTTTTACAGCAGTAAAAATAACCCGTTATACGGTATGGCCCTTTTTAATTTAGAATATTTGGTTAAGGTTTGTTATTAAAGTACGCCTTTTTAAACACTTTGAGATAAAGCCTTGAAACTTGGTCGCACAATTGGACTTAGAATTTGTGTTTAGCATTTGCGTTTAGCAAATACGTTAACCTCATTTTATGTTGAACAAGACCTCGACGGGCGTATATTGAATTTGTGCCCATTGGCACTCTTGTTTGCAAAGGTATGAAAATGCGTTTAAATTAGGGCAATTGTTAAACTCTTCATATATACGCCTGTTGTTGCCTTTGCAAACAGAGTATACTCTTGTAAGAGCCGTGTGCAGGTGCGGATCCAGGATTGCAGATTGGGGGGGGGGTAGAAATTGTTTTGGAGGGGGAGTGGGCATAGATCTTTATGTTTGATGACATACATAAATAGTGTGTTTGTAATACATGTTGTAAAAGAGCTTAATTGGGTGATAGAAATAAAACACTACTACTAGATCATTGTTTTATTAATTTTAGTATTTTACAACGATCACTAAATTACATAAATTATTTTGTGTTAAAGGCAGGTGCTCTAAATACCAACTAATTAACACAATTTAGTGGTCGTTATAGAGACGTTTTACTGTATATAGATCTAAAATATTACTAAAAAAAATGTTTTGGAAATTATTTTTTTTTGGGGGGGGGGGCGTACACCGGCTCCGCCTCTCTAAATCCGCGCCTGGTGTGATCAGGGTATGCTGCCTTCACATATAAAATAATATATATCTGATTCTATAGATTCTGTCATAGCTGAAACATCTAGTGTTCATGTCATTATAAACACAGCTCATGAGTATCCTGCTTTCAGCCTACGGTCAGTTTTGTTGTTTAATATGCTTAATGTTTAATGTGTTTCGTCTTGATATGCGTCCTGTTATGTTTTGTCTTGTGGCCTTACCGTTTCTTGTTAGATGGTGTTTGGTGCGGTGTCATTTCGTGTGTGGCTCTCCCTGTTTGACTATTTTTCCATATTGATGAAGTAAAATGTTGCGGAGTCATCCTCAGTTAATCATTAACGCGCCTGTTGGCACAGACGCTCCGCCCATTAGAAACTACGCCCAAACAGGCTTTGGTCGTATCTCTGTTTCTTGATTGGCAAACATTTTACCATATAATCTAGAAAAGGTGTATAAAAGAACTCCTAACAGCACTCGTCCACCTTTCATTTGAACTGCTACGGTATTACATACACCAATTATTGATGTTATTCATCTTTCGGGTTGAAGAGGACTACACAGTTCTGCAAAATGAATCCGCTTAAAGGTATCGTAAAATGTGCGAAGTGTCTGTTGATTGGGAGCAATTTGTTGTTTATGGTGAGTATTTGCTTCATTTTGTCATCATTTAACTCTTCGCTTGCTATTCACGTCAGTATACCTACCTGTAAATAGTGAACACCCAGATGAGACAGCTCCTGTAGGAGCTGTCTCATCAAGATCTGCACTATTTACAAGTTGATTGTGCAACCAATGCACTCCAGAGCAGTGATTGCACAGCGAAATACTTGTACACAGTGAAGACATATCTAATTATACAACAGGACATGGGTGAAGAAGGAGAAAAGTATTTTAAAATTCAGCAAGATAATGGTTAAGGTAACTTTATAGTTGTACAAAATGAAGAAGATTGAAAATAATTGTAGACAGTGAAGATATATGTAATTATACAACAGGGCATGGGTAAAGAAGGAGAAATGTATTTTAAAATTCAGCAAGAGAAGTGTTAATGTAATTAACTATTTATGGACGCCTTTCCAAACAGGGTCTGCTAAATACAAGTACACATTTTATTTATAGTCCGATTACATTAACAATTTAACATAAGCTAAGTATAGCTTTTAACAGACTCTGGCATAATGAACATAGTTCAGATTTCATTATAACAGGTTATGGCAGGTCACATAAATAGGTTAAGATACATGAAACTGTGTAGCACAACCACTAAACTAATACATATTAAAACACATTATTAAAATGTAAGAGCAAGGAACTACAAACGTCACAACTACACAAGTCATATCAGTTTATTTACAGATGTGCTGAAAGCTTATTATAGCATATATCAATGGTGCTTTAGAACAACAAGCTAAAGCCCATAAATAAAAGTATGTGGGGAGGCATGGCAACTTCTAAATGTAGAACGGATGATAAGCTATGACAAGGGCTTAAAGCTGTCATAGGGATATATGCAATACAGTTACAGTACTATAATACAAAAACACGTTAAAACAACCATACCATGCATATACATTTAGCAAATACTATGCAAACATCTGCAGTATAGAACTAACACTCTGGAGCAGTTTACAGCTGGATTGTATGCAAACTTCAAAGGATAGGCTAAAGCAAGAAGTGTGTAGAAGAGTATGAGTCAGACCAGCTAAAGCGCACATTATGAGTTGATCTGTCTCATACAAATCGTCACAGAAATCTCAGAGTTGGTCAGCTACAGCACACAGTCTGGCTGACCGGTTCCACGAATAAAAACCAATAAAATAAACTGCAAAACATTTAAAACAATTATAGTTTGTAAACTAATTATACATATAGACAATTAAGCATATCAAAATAGCAAAATAAAGTACAGACAAGGCAAAATAAAGCACAAAGCAAAGCAACAGTAAACAAAGCACAGCTATTCACAGAAGGAACAGCGGCAGCTCTCTCCACTCCAGGCATTAATTTAAACTCATTTCTAAAATGGTGTGGCAATGAGTTCCACAATTTCGGTGCACTGGAGCATTTGTCATAGGTTGCTGTATCTTGGCTGTGTTGGTATATCTAAAATGATAATGATTTATTTCTAAAAACAACTAAATCATGTACATATGCTGGCCACTGTTTATTGAGTATTTCATGCACTTCAAGAGCCATTGTCCTCAATCTTCGCAATTTCAGTATTGGGAGCTTTACTTTGATTAAATGAAAGTTGTAATCAGACTGATAACTGTCGTAAATGAATCTACGTGCTCGTTCTCGGATGTTTCTAGTTTAATGCGTAAAAAGCACCACAAAAGTGAGGGGACGGTAGCTGAATTTAGATAAGATAAACGTATGTTGTATATTAAAGATTCTGAAGAGAGGTGATCCCCCGAAAGCAAAAATTGCAACACAAAAGGAGAAAATTGCAGACTCGGTTTTATTGAGTCTGTTCATGAGCAGAAATTGAAAGTGCAGCACTGCTCACGCCCCCTAGCACCGGCCCAAGCGGTACTCAATTTTCAGAACAAAAAGTACTGAAATTCATGATCTCGAAGGATCATATTATTAAGTTTGAATTTACACATATTTCTACCAATTCCTTTTAATGCATTTAAATGCATCGATACCTTCTTATATATATATTTGAAATATGAGTGTTAAATGTTAGTTTGAAGTCTATGGTGACAACCAGTAACTTGACAACATTTCACAAACAATATTGTTATTTTCCAGGTTAAAAGTAATATTGTTATCTCTTGTTTTCTTTCCATAGCGATTGCCTTAAATTTATCAGAGTTTACCTGCATGTGATTATCTCCGAACCACTGAATCAATTATTTACTATCATTTTCTAACGTTTCTGAACAATTTCATATTATTGTCTGAAGCTGACAGGTTGAGGTCATCAGCATGATTGTAAATATCACAGTTACATACAAAGTAAAAAATATCATTATTAATAATGTAAAATGACGGCGCCTAAAATATATCACCAGCGCACTCCCTTGTATATTTCTGAAAGACTACTATTAAAAGAGCTTATATTAACACTCTGTTTTCTGTTGTTTGTGTAATTCTTAATCAAGTTTAATGCACTATCTGAGACACCATAATATTTTATGTGTTAGCAAAAGGAGATCACGGGACAGACAAATAACTTTAACAATTAATTTTATTAGTAACGGTTCTTTTATTAGTCAAAAACAATTTTACTGTAGGCCAAAATGTGTCTGATTTACATCCTATTTACACAAAAAGTATCTATTAATAGATTTCCTTTTCAAGGCGGTTACAAAATTTCTGTTTTCCCAGTTTCTAGAGCTTGTATTTATATTAAATATATTCTGAATAAATGTGGCCTTTTTAGAAAGGTATTCATAAAAGATGCCGATTTATGAGTATGTGTGTCCTTTTTACAGGTGCGTGTTTATCAACTGTTTCTATAACATTCGTGCTAAAATCATAACACAATGCATTCACATGTTCTACTTCCTACTTCATATATGAGATACCAGATCTTAAGCCATCATTACAATTGTTAGCATTATATTTTTTAAAGTTCTATAAGTATATTATATGTTTCTATGCTTAGGAGTAGTAAACCTTAGCCGAAAAGCAATCATGGTATTTACATCACCAAGACCACAATTAACATTCCAAATACGACTTAAAGTTGTTGTATTGTATGTTAAAATGACACCCATAAGAGATGGATTGTGATGTTTTGTAAAACAGGTAGGTTTATTCACTGGATTCTTTAAATTAAAAATATCACAAGTGTCATGCAGAATTACAGATTTTTCAAGGTCTAAATTCTGAAGGGTGGTGATCCCCCGAAAGCAAAAATTGCAACACAAAAAGAGAAAATTGCAGACTCGGTTTTATTGAGTCTGTTCATGAGCAGTAATTGAAAGTGCAACACTGCTCACGCCCCCCTTGCACCGGCTTAAGCGGTATTCAATTTTCAGAACAAGAAGTACTGAAAATCATGATCTCCAAGGATCAGAAGGTATAACAACACAGAGAATGAAGTACGGGGCGACGTTTTACGGCCGCCACACAAGCACTTAACACCTGCTGTTGTGAAGATTATAAATTCTGAAGGGTGGTGATCCCCCGAAAGCAAAAATTGCAACACAAAAAGAAAAAATTGCAGACTCGGTTTTATTGAGTCTGTTCATGAGCAGTAATTGAAAGTGCAACACTGCTCACGCCCCCTAGCACCGGCTTAAGCGGTATTCAATTTTCAGAACAAGAAGTACTGAAATTCATGATCTCGAAGGACCAGAAGGTATAACAACACTGAGAATGAAAATAAATATAATAATGAAACTAAAACAATATAGTTCAGATCACATAGCAATGCAATGTTGTCATATATTGTTATAATCCTATCCATGGTAATAGAACAGTTTTCTTGGACAGTACAAAAATGAGTCATGCTGGAAACACCACATACAGAACAAACAGCCGCCCGAACGGCAACACAAGGAAACAACAAAATAATGTACATAACTATAAAAAAAAAACATCAAGAGATGCACAAAGACAAAACAAACATACAATAGGGGGAGATGGTAGTATCGCCTTGGAACGGTCAGTGCCAAAAGTCACTGGGGGTTAAACCGGTTTATGGGCGCCCAACCTCACACTTATTCCATCCCCACCCTAAAAGACAAACAGTGTAAATAAACGTACCCCCTCTCCGACTAATCTACAACAACCGTGATGACAAATACAATGGTACAGTGCATTTATAACGAAAACATTTAAGTGAACGAACTGTAACCACCTATCGCTGGAGTGTACTCAATGATTGAGCTTGGAAAATGTCATTTGATAATGCAGGGGGTGGTATAAGCCCCTAAAATTAGCTTTCTACATTGATCTTTCTGATTACCTCTATAGAATCAATGTTTCTAAACTCACATTCTTTCTTACGGTCTCCTGCTACATCTGAGCGTAGATGTATTGCTATGCCACCACATACCCATATCTATCAGCTCTCCAGAAATGATAGTTATTGACAAGGAATTGTGCATCTGGAAAATATTATTTTGTTTCTGAAATAAACAAATGAAACTATTTTGGATGAGCAACTCTTTTATCGGTGAGAATTTGTGTTCAAGACTATTTATTTTAAGGTATGCATATGTAAATCTCTTAGAAATCTTTTTTACTGATATGAATTGGTCAAATATTTTCGTAGTTATATCAATCTCAGCAAACGACGAAAGATCACAGTTTTCTATACTGTCAATTTAAAAGACTCGATAAACTGAGAGTGTGTGCAATATTGGCAGCACTACGGCTCATGTGACGCACTCAGATATGCATATGTTGATGTTGAGATACCGCACACTTTATTAACCCATTACCTCATAGGCTATTTTAGATACGACCTCTTTGAATTAATCTACCGAAAAGGAGCATTAATTAGTGAAAAGGAAAATGTTAGAATTTTGTAGTTTGAAACCATTGTGATAAATAGAGAATTTGCTCCTATATGAGCAAATGCTCTATTTATCACAATGGTTTCACAAAGTGACTTTTATAGAGTCGTCAAAAGTCGTCAGTATGAGGGAATGGGTACACCAGTAGTAGCCCGAGTCACGGTAAACCACTCTTTGTGTTTCGGGTGGCCTGGGTTTAGAGCAACATCACCACATCGCAGAATCAGGATAAACAGAATTGTATACTTTCTGTCATTCATACGTATATACTGACACAGAGAACTTATCATGATGTGTTTAAGATAGTAGAACCATACATTGCCAAGTGTTAATTGTGTTTGGATTCCAATGTCCAAGTTGGCTGTGTTCATTTCTTGTTGTGTATAATCATGAAGGGTAGAGTCATATTAGACAGTTAAAAATGGTAACGAGGGTTTGGGTGAGGCATACATGCTCTGTTTGCTTATGACATTATTGTCATTAGAAAAGGTCAGCTAATAAATGTCGTTCAATGAGGATATGAGAATAGCTATAAAATATTTACTTTTAACCCTTTCCCTCATATAAACGCCTTTTCATTTTATACAAACAGGGTTGATCCAGATCAGATGGTTGCTAGAAATCTGATCTGTTCTACTTATCTATGACATGATATAGATCTGATTCTTCACTTTTTGTCAAAGCCAAACAATCTCTTGAAACGTTTACAGTAGATAAAACCAGCTAAAACATATTCACAGTGGCATTATGTCTTACATAAATATCGAACAGGGAAAGGATTAAAAATAAAAGTTTTGCATGTGTTTCTAATAATCAGCAGACATACCTAAATTAATATTGCCTCATTTTAATACGTAGAATTTCTTCGTTACTTTTTGTATTTGATGTCCGATTGTTTTAATATTTTTATCTGTACAGTAATTGTCTAATATGAATTTCCAGGTAAATTTATATTAGTATCGTATTATTTTAGATATATTTGATTTCATTGTAAAAGGTGCAAGGTTCGGTACCCCGGACCATGCCGTAAAATCACTGTTGTCATGTTTTAAAATTCAACTATATTTTAATAACATCTGATTCAAATCTGCTGACATTACGTCAATGTCAAGAATAGCACAATTTGACTTTACTTGCCAATTTTCTGACGTCACTTCCGGAAAACAGCTTTACAAAGTTAGTTTTTGTGAGGCGTACCAAAGGAAAAATAAAACAAAACTGGTGGTTCCTAAAGTGGTAGAAACTCATGCAGCGGTTAAATTTTGTTACAAGTAGCGGGTTACACACCGGGAATGAAAAAATAAAATCTACCTTGTTTAAGTGGCACGCATGGTTTAAATTAGGACGAAAGAGTATGAAAGACGACCCCAGGAGTGGACGCGCGAAGTTAATTAGAGATAAATTGATGACGTCCGTCAGCGACATCGTAGATAAGGACGGCCACGCTGTTAGACAGTTTTAGAGAATATGGGAGTATCTTATGGAACAGTAAGCAGGGGCAAAACTTGGATTAAATGAATATGTAGGCCGAATGTAACCATTTACCCCATGGATATCCATGTAAGCAATAATGACATCATGAATATTAATTAGATTAATTGCTATAATAGCATATGTATACAGGAACGTTTGGCCCAGGCAGAAACTAGACATCATATCAATATTATAGCATCAGCAAACAGAGCAAACCCTGATCAGACATCTCCCATAGGAACCGTCTGATCTGGGTTAACACATTCTACGAACCTTTTGCTCAGCCCTCGTATGGTTCCATTTTGTTCCTATTTCAGGCATGGCTCTTAATTCTTGAGATATATAAATAATTGTAAAACAATTGTTCTTTATTTTCATTTCATTGTTTAGTCATAACGTAAAAGGGAAAAACTGAAAGTAGGAGATCATTCGAAAGCAAATGTAGCAATGTTAAAATGAAACATCGCATACTCGGTTCTAATGAGCAGTAATTAACAATACAACACTGTTCAGCACCTAGCACTGACTTAACCCTTTCCTTGGTCTAACTGTTTATATCAAATTGCAATACCTATTGAATATTAATGAACGATATAATTATATAATGAAATATGGGAGATGGGACATTGTAGCCATTTAAGAATTTAAAGACACAGATCTGTCAAACACCATTAGCAAACAGAGCAGACCCTAATCAGATGACTCCTACAGCAGATGTGTGAAAATGTGTTTACATGAAATGGTTAAGCGGTATTCTATTTTTATAACTAAAGCATTGAAACTAAGGTTCATGTGTGAATTAGTTTGAAACCATTACGATAAACAGAGCATTTTCTCCTACGGAACAAATGTTCTATTTATCGCAAAGAGACATCAAAAGGGCGTTAATATGAAGGAATGTGTAAAACAACCTTCGTGTAACCCATCCAAGTTAACTTAAAACTACAAAAAAGGAACATATGTATCGCATAGAGACACCAAAAGGGTGTCAATATGAAGGAAGGGGTGACAGAATCTTCCAATCCAGGTTAACTTAACATACTAAAAAGAGGAAAGAGGTGGTGTTTGTCTGCTTTGAGATAATGATCAGTCTTACTACGCAAAAGTAGAAACAGGTATGATTTTGACAATACTATAGTATAAAGATTAAAACTTCACCACGTGGAAACAGGTTTGTTTACGACAATATGATATAATTAACCCTTTCGGTGCCAAATTTCTAATTGTCGTCTGCAATCCAAGTTTGTTAAATCATTCAGTAAAATAAGGAAATGAGATAAATAAATGCAAATTTCAAAGGAATAAAGCACATATATATAGAAATAGAGATTGAGACAAATAGTGAAGTCCCTGATCAGACGCCGCCTTGAAAAGGCGGCGTCTGATCTGGGACTGCACTATTCGTCGTGGTGCATTTATGCGACTGCGGCGGTGAAAGGGTTAAGAACATGTTCTGATTTAAGATACATACAAGTGGAAACATGAGATATACGATGTCCCGAACATGTTCTGGTTTGAGAAACACAATCATGGAAACAGACATGTTTTCGAGAACATGATATTATTATGAATATATTCTGACGTAAGATACACCAAAGTGGTAACATGTGTCTACGATATTAAAAGATACACCAAATTGGAAACAGGCGTGTTTACGACGATATGCTGTTATTAAGAACATAATCTGTCATCAAAATGTAAACAGGCACGTGTACGAGATTATGATATTATTAAGAGCTTGTTCTGTCTTAACGATGGTCTACATATATATGCCTTTTCACGCTAAGAGCTTGTTCTGTCTTAACCATGGTCTACATATATAATTATGCCTTTTCACGCATTTGCAGAGTACACGACCTCAAATAGTTATGTTCATGTCTGTTCTGTTTCCTTATGGTATAATATTGATCTTATTCGTCAGGTTCTGCCTAAGCCTAAATAACCTGTACAGTAAAATGGCAATAATCCGAGGACTGTCGGGAACTGTATATGTATGCCATTTAAAAAATCCAACTGATATTAAACAGGGAAATGGTTAAGGAACACTTATGTGTCCAAAGGCCTGTTTATGAGAACTTAACCAATGATTGATATAATAGATAAGTAAACTATACAATTTTACTTCAGTTTAATGTTTTCGTTTTACATCCACTTTACCAATGTATTTGCAATCGCGGTTGCTGTAGATCAGTCGGAGAGGGGATACGTTTATTTACACTGTTTGTCTTTCAGGGTGGGGATTGAATAAGTGTGAGGTTGGGTGCCCCTAAACCGGTTACCCCCCCCCCCACCCACACACACACACACACACCTAGTGACTTTTGCCACTGGCCGTTCCAGGGCGGTACTTCCATCCTCCACCTATTGTTTGTTTGTTTTGTCTTTGTGCGTCTCTTTATGTTTTTGTTAGTGATGTACCTTTGCTGTGTTTTCTTGTGTTGCTGTTCTGGGGGCTGTTTGTTCAGTATGTAGTATTTCTTGCATGACTCAAATTTGTACTTGTTTTAATCCCTGTTGAATAGTCGTGTACGATTCCATGGTTATTTATTAGTTAATGTTTTATAAAGTCATATGTACATATAAGATTTTGGTTCAGACAGAAGCTGCAAAACAGATCTATATTATACCATAAGGGTATAAGCAGACAGAGCAGATCATGGTCAGAATGCTTGTATAGGAACCCTATGATCTTGGTATACAGTGTTTGCATAAACGTGAAGAGGTGTTTGAATGAAGTAAATACATGTAGTTAACTCCAGTATAAAATACTGTCATAGTTAACTCCAGTATAATGTAATGTCATATGATTCAAATTGAAACTTTTGATCCGATTCATTTTCCGTGTGATCAGGTTCTTGCAAAATTGCAAAGGGGTGAAAAGGCGTTTTATGAGGGAACGGATTAACTCCCATAGTATATACGGTAATCTATATACGGTAATCTGGTTCAAACTGAAAATTGAAACCGATTATCTTTTCGTGTGAGTAGGCCCTGCAAAATAAATGTATGCATATGCTGACGAACTCATTTGGCATTGATTTGTATTGCGTGCTCCTTCAAAAACCCTCTGATCTAGATCTACAGTGTTTTTCTATGTCCCATATAGGTTGAATGATGCCTTTAACCCTTTACTCCATAAATACGCTTGTCTTCACCTTTGTAAACATAGTACCAAGCCCTTTACAGTGACCACTGATTAGAATCGTCTCTTCGAAACGATTCTAAAGAGTGGTTACATACAGTATAGGGTTTGATGGAGAAATGATGATTTTAGTATATTGGTACGCACATTTATCTGTAGCTCTATGAATTTGATAATGGACATCTTTGAATTACCTTGTTGGTGATCTTTAGAATGTCCTCTGAGAAGTGATTCTAAAGAGTTACAACAAGATAGGGTTTTGAGTAGAAATATAAAAACAAATAGTTTACCTATATCATTTTAACACATGTTCCTTTACTTTTATGTCTACGCGCAGCTCGCTGGTACTGGTTTGGTTGCTGCAGGAACCTATGTCCAGCTCCAGCTCAATGATTAGTTTAACCTGTTTAGAGGACCTGTTAGTTTGGCGACAGTGTCATATTTAATTCATTAAACAATTCTCTCAAGGCTATTTTAGACACAACCTCGTTGAATAAATCTACCGAAAAGGAGCATTCACTAGAGAGAAGAAATATTTTAGAATTGTGTAGTTTTTAAACCATTATGCTATATAGAGTATTTGCATCATGCACAATGATTTGAAAATGTCTTTTAAAGAGACATAAAAAGGCATCACTATGCGGGAATAGGTTAAACACGTTACTCTACTATTTCTACTTGCAGCTGTCTGGTATCGGCTTGATTGTTGCAGGGACATATGTCCAGCTGGAGATCAAGGGTAATTTTAGCCTGGTTGAAGAATCTCTTAGTTCGGCAGCGGCGTTAGTGACCACTACAGGTGTAATAACGCTCCTCGTAGCTTGTATTGGATTCTGCTGCGTTCTTACCGAAATTCGCAAGTTTATTCACATTGTAAGTACATTCAACACCATCAGGATTTACAAAGTCTGATCAGATCTCAGATATATCTGTTGGAAGGATATGCGAAACATTTTAACAGTTTGTTTGTTGGGATAAGAATACGTTATTAACTAGCTTCAACAGAAAATATTTCATTAATCATATGCAAGGGTCTCTTTTGATATCGGCTTGCATAACGTCATCCAGCACAAATTTCTTTATACATTTTCCTAAAATACAATTTTTCACTTAACAAACTTTCCTATAATACAACTTTAAATGAATAACATTCTTACTTGAAATCTTGAAACTATACTGTCAAAATACTTCAAATGTTTAGCATGTGATGTATGTGTTGTTCTTTTATTTACTGATTACTTGTTACTTGCTCTATTTGTTCTTTTAGTTACTTGCTCTGTTTGTCGGAAAATAGCTATAAAACTAATATTATTATGTTTTACATAACCGACTCTAAATAAAGCTTCTTGTATCTTGTAATTACTGACACTGGGCGAATTTCGTCACGTGACTGATATTTATATATTCGTGCGCTCGCCTAAGTTAAAAATAACGTTTCGGGGCCTTTTCGAGTCAAAAATAGTATACATTGATTGTTTCTAGATACTGTGTTTTTCAACGCCTTTCGTATTCATTGAATGCATGTCAGTATTATAAATTGCACTATTTAGAAATGCGGAAAACGATAGAATGGTGGTTATCAGAAGAGCAAGTTTTTTTCCAGAAGCGACTGGAGAAACTCATAACACTGTATATTATAGCCTGTCTTATGTTGCCATATATTTATTGAACATTGGAGTCTTAAAAAGCAAGTGGTTACTTTATGAATGTCAAACGCAATGCAGAAAGCTCCTATAGGAGCATGCATTAATTTGCATTGACTTGTATTGAACTACAACCTGCCTAACACATCCAAAAACAAACCTCCTTTTGATGGCCGTTTAAGACAGGTTATACTGTAGTATTTTACAAAGCCAAGAACACAAAAACAAAATTTAGGAAACATCCAACAGCACCTTTGTTAGGGAAAACGACATCTGATCGTTTGTTCTGGAATGATTGGCCCTAACCAATCCGTTTGTTCAGATACAGTTGAACTTCGATATATCGAACTCGGATAACGCGAACTTCGAGATAACTCGAATTAAAAGGCTTTCTAACATTTACAATACAGAATTGTACTAAAATGTATCACTACACTTATATAGAAACACATGTGACAGCTTAATGCATGTCGAAAGGACTTTAGACCTGCATTAAGCTGTGAACTTTAGATATTAGTCAGATTAAAATTCGGATGAATCGAACCCATTTTATCTGGAACTAATGTGTATGGTACGTTGAAGTTCGAGATATCGAAGTTCAACTATATATGACAAACATTGTGGGACCCATCAGATAGCAAGGATTCATTTGGTGTTGAATACAAGGACAAAGTAGGACCAAATCAGTTACAAGGCAGGAAGTCAACTACAGCTGAACCTCGATATCTTGACCTTCAAGGGACTATAAACAATACTTTGAGATAAGAGAAATTTGAGTCATCCGATTTCTAATCTGGACAATTTCTCAACTTCACAGCTTTATGCAGGTATATCAAAGAAATGCTGAATCAAGCTCTTTAGCCATCACATGTCTTTCTAGATATGCGTAATAATACATTTAGAACTATTGTGTATTGTAAGGTTTGAAATTATTGAATTTTTACTTTGATTTTTCCCAAAGTTCGCGATATAGAAGTTCAACGATATCTTGTTAGAATGTCCGCCATGTTGAATCTGTCTAACGATTATGTTTGGAACGCATCTTTCAAAACTCAGTAATGTTCTTTTTGCATGGTCCATCTATTTATCATATAACATATTATTGGACAAACCTTTTATCATCCCCGTTACCTGATAGAGACATAATGTAACATGTTTGCAAACAGAGTAGACCAGGATCCATGCTTATAAAGCTTTTTAGTTGAGTCTCAGTTTGTTCTAAAGCTTTTGATAGGTCACATTTGAGCCAAAGGCTCAAATCTGACCAATCAAAGCTTGAGAACTCAAATCTGACCAATCAAAAACTTGAGAACGAACTCAGACTCAACTAAAAAGTTTTATAAGCATGGATACATATCAAAGGTTGTGTCGGCTGTGTTTGCTTAATAATATATAGATATATATCTGATAATTCTACAGTTTCTAAAATGGCTAAAATTGTATTGTTCACTTGCAACTACATGTATCAACACGTCGGTTAATAAATATTGATGAAGTTATGAATTCGTGTGTAACTATTCATCAGATAACCCTTTACTCCATGAATTTTCATTCAAGAAATAATGACGTCACGAATATTAAGTAGAGTAATTGATATAATATCACATTGACACAGGAATTCTTTGGCTATGGAAGAAACATTAGATTCATATTTATATCATTTCGTAAGCAAACAGAGAAGACTCTGGTCAGATGGCTCCTATAGTAGTCGTCTGATCTGGGTCCACTCCGTTTGCAAATGCGTAGAAAGGCGTATTTGATGATTAAAGGTACATAACGTATTCTAGGACAAGTCTATGACGTATTTATGGAGTAATGGGATAAAGGATAAATTTCTCGTTTCAGTATATGGTAATGTTAGCGACCATTACTGTCCTGCAGATTACAGCTGGTATTTCAGGATTTGTCTTAATGGACAGGGTTAGTATTGGCAAGGTTAATGCCATCGTAAATACCGTATACCCTAGGGCCAGATAGGGTTACCATGCACTCTACCCATCACCCAATCTGATCTTTTTCATTGCTACCAGGGTGTTTGTTAGGCTCTGCTGAATGGCAGTCAAAGTTTTTTTTCCAATGAACAAAACTCATTCCTGTTATTGGCATTTTTACCGTTCCCATGGCAACCATCCACCTGGACAAGGCTTTAATATTATAAGACATTTAAGTAATTTTGCAGTCCTTTTTTCTTTCATTTTTCGGATTCCTCGTTAATATTCATTATTGTAAAAATTCGATATTTAACAAAAACATACTCTTAATCAAGGATCAATGACTTGCCTTCTCGCTGGCCCCAAAAACATCTTAGATATAATTATATTATAGCAGTAACCCTATGCCGTTGTCCAGACGGTCGGTTGCCATGAAAACACGGTAGAAATGCTCATAACATCAATCACAGTAATGAGATTTCCATGGGAACATTTTTATTTACATCCAAAAGACCCTACCAAACACCGTGGTTCCCATAAAATAAAAAGGTCAGATTAGGGTGCACAGTAACCTTAACTGACTCACAGGTTAGTATAAATACTGATATTACAGAATTTACCCTAAACCGTTTGTGCCCATTGTCCCTGAAAACGGATATGGGCAAACAGGGACTGTACAGTTTGCTACCACCCACCCACGTCAATGACAAGGGCTTGTTGCAGCAAATATTGTGTTTGCTGTAAATTCTCCAAATGAAAAATGGATGGATTCCAAAGGAAGATCTGAACGGGATTTCCTTGAACAATATCGGAATTAATGGGTTAATCCATTCCATCATTGTGACGCCTATTGTCGCCTCTGTAACAGTCACTTTCTGAAAGCATTGTGATTAGCCCATTACCGTATAGGCTATTTTTATATACAACCTCTTTGAATAAATCTACCGAAAAGAAGCATTAACTATAAAAAGCAAAATTTTAGAATTTTGTAGTTTGAAACCATTGTGATAAATAGAGCATTTGCTCCTATAGGAGTAAATGCTCTATTTATCACAATGGTTTCACAAAGTGACATTTACAAAATCGTCAAAAGTCGTCAATATGAGGGAATGGGTTTATAGAGCATTTACACCATAAAAGGAAATGTTCTATTCATCGCAATTGTTTCAAAGCAACCCAAATCAAAACAATCGTTTTCTCTAGTAAATAGACCTTTTTGGTAGATTTATTGAAATACATTGGGTCTAAAAATAGCCTATGAGGTAAATGGTTAAGAGACAATTTTAGTATTATTAGTTTCATCGTATATTCTGTATCGACACTGGTATTACGGAATGTGTCTTCTGATAGATATATATGTATTTTATCGCCTTTGAAAACAGAATAGACCAAAATTAGACAGCCCCATAGAAACCGTCTGATCAGGGTATGTTTTATCTGTTCATTAATGATATAGAATGTATTTTCTACAATGGTCAATGTATCACGTATACATAAAATTCAGCTAATGAATAGTCATGAAGTTATTATTTCTTTAATGAATATTCATCTGGTAACGGATGAGTAGAGACACAATACTAGTATAATCGAGTATTGTATACCGTACGTTTACCTATATTATATAATATATATAGTTAAACTTCGATATTTCCAATTTCAAGGAATCCTACAAATTACTTCGAAATAACAGAGGTTCGAGTCATCCGATATCTAATCTGAACAATTTCTTAAGTTCATAGCTCAATGCAGGTCTAAAGCAATGCTAAAAGCTCCTTTTGACCTGCATTAAGCTGTCACATGCGTTTCTAGATATGCGTAGTGATACATTTTAGAAATGTTTGTATTGTAAATTTACGTCGAGCTATCCGAGTTCGAGCTATCGAAGTTCAACTGTACGTTGAACACCTCCTCTATACCGGCACTTAGTCCTTTACTTCATGAATATTCAGGCAAGAAATAATGACATTATGAATAGTAATCAACTGAATTGTTATAATGGTACTATGAACAAAAATATGCTTTATCGTGACAGAACCTGTATAATTAGATATATATTATATCAAAAGCAAACAGAGCATACCTTGATCAGACGGTTCATATAGGAGCCGTTTGATATGCGCCAATTCTGTTTGCAAATGCGTAGAAAGGCGTACTTATGGAGTAAAGGAGTCATCCTTTCCTTGTTGAATATTCCTGTATATTCCTGTAAAAAGAATAATGACATCACAAAAATGAATGACGCATTTGCTCAGAACAGTTTAGCCAAGGAAGTAACTGTATAATCATAGCTGTATTTCTTCTTAAGCAAACATAACATACCCTGATCTGGATATTGTCTGGTTTCAAACGCGTTAAAGGCGTTTCTGTAGAACAAAGGCTCTATTTATGACAATAGTTTCAAAACGTGATTTTGATAGAGGCGTCAAAATACGTCAATGAGACTGAATGGGTTACAGACCAAGACTATGACATATGTTGAGTGTCCCGTTTAGTTTCACAATTGTACACAGAGTTGTTTCTGAGCGATATTTTTTATTTATTACTCTTTATTAACCGTATGAAATTTTCATAATAATGATTGAACATAACAAATATCAAGTTTTATAATGGTATTAACATTATGAGATTATTGTAGGGTCTTTCACCTTAACCCTTTCATCGCCAATGTCGCATGAATGCATCACAACAAATAGTGCAGTCCCAGATCAGACGCCGCCTTTTTAAGGCGGCGTCTGATCAGGAACTTCACTTTTTGTCTCAAACACTATTTTAGGGAAATTTGAAATTTGAATTTATTTATCTCATTTCCTTATTTTACAGAATGATTTAACAAAATTGGATTGCAAACGACAATTAGAAATTTGGCGCCGAAAGAGTTAATGCGTTAAAACTAAATTTGGGCGAATTTGAGAAAATTAGTTGATTTGTTTTGCCTGTCTCCAAGCCAAGCAATATTTTATCTACCATCTTTATAAAACGTCGTAATACACAATTAAGAAATCCATTTCAAGTTACCAACCCTGATAGAATTTACATAATTATCAATATTCAAAAAGACCTGAGTATTATTCCGTGCACGAGACAGTGCGATTTGTTCTAAAACTAAAATACTAATACTTTGTCGACTAAGACGGTGTATCAAACAAATGACATATGTGTCTCCTTCGGCGATTTTTGGCTGGTTATCTTGTGATATATTTCTTTTCAGCATATAAACAAATGCTTTACGTACAATAAAACCTCTCTATAACGGCCACTAAATTACATCGAGTATTTTGTGTTAAAGGCAGGTGGTTGCTTAAATCAAGGTAAAAGTAAAACAGAACGCTCCTACAGGAGCGTTATGTTTTACTTTCACCTTGCTTTAAGCAGCCACCTGCCCTAATACCAACTAATAAACTCAATTTAGTGGCCGTTATAGAGAGGTTTTACTGTATTTGTTACACATTTTAAAACACGCTGCAATATCACTTTAACATTTACAGATAAGGTATGCAAACAGTTTTGATCCACATGAGACGCCTAGTAACTTGGCGTCTCATAAGAATCCAAACTGTTAGTTGCTGTAGCTGTTCCATGAAACAAAAATGAAGAAAAATAGAAAACGTAGCAGACAATTTTTGCAGACAAAATTTGGCAGCGAAAGAGTTAACGTAATGGGTCATTTGTTTATAACAGCTGTACCGAAAACTTTGGGATTACTTACTTGCAATTATTCAAACACAAGACGATGTGTGGGACGTTATTCAACCGGAGTTCCAGTGTTGTGGACTAAATAGTCCGTATGACTGGGAGAATCTGGCCGGTCTCCCGACAGTTCCGGCATCATGTTGTCCAAGCCCCGTTAGTGGCTGTAACTTCACCACCAGTTTCAACCAGGGCTGTTTAAGTGCGATTTGGTCATCTTTGAAGAGTAAAGTATATATCATCGGGGCCGTTGGAGTTGCTTTCTTATTCATACAGGTGAGAGCTGTTCATCTCATTATGTACGATACACTAAAGCTTCGATATCTGGGATAACCCGAAATTAGAGATAACTCCAAATGAAAGTTGGGATCAACATTTACAATACAATGTTCTAGAGTGTATCACTTAGCATATATATACAATGTTCTAAAGTGTATCACTTAGCATATATAGAAATACACTTGATAGCTTAATAAGGTCGAAAGCAATGCTGAAAGTTCCTACATGAGCGTTTAGCATAACTTTAGACATGCATTAAGCTGAGAACTTGATAAATCGTCCAGATTAGGAATCGGATGACTCGATCTTCTGTTATCTCTAAGTAATGTGTACGGTCCCATAACCCATAACCCCCTAGTGACGCATTTTTGCGCCTCTATAAAATTCACATTGCGAAACCATTGCGATAAATAGAGCATTTGCTCCCATAGGAGCAAATGCTCTATTTATCACAATGGTTTCAAACCACAAAATTCTAACATTTTCCTTTTCTCTAGTTAATGCTTCTTTTCGGTAGATTAATTCGAAAAGGTAGGGTCTAAAAATAGCCTAGGAGAGAATGAGTTAAAAGTTCGAGATATCGAAATTCAACTATATTTACGGACTTGGGCATGTATCAATCATTCCTTTAACCTTTTAAAAAACTCCCTAATTACCGATGTAAGAAATAAATACACTATGAACATTGATTATATTCTTTATTAAAATGGCATAGATTTACACATGAAAATTTCCCAAAGCAAAAACTGTAGAATCAGATATACATTACACATAAGCAAACAGAGCAGACTCTTATCAGACGGTTCCCATAATAGCCGTTAGATCTGTATCTGCGCTGTTTGCATAGGCTTAGAAAGGCGCATTTATGGGGTAACTATATGATGCTATCTATGACGTAATTGATGGCCTATTTATAGAGTAAAGCGTTAACACCCGTGTTATTTACGATAAACTCGTTCAAATAACCATTAGGGAGGGACTTACCGATGTTTTATGTTTAGGTTTATTTCAATCCTTAAGCTGGTGAATAATCAAAGCTATCTTCTTTGTGAAGGTTAATTAGACAAACATGTGTCAAACGTCTGATTAAACAAAACGGTTTGTATGACAAACAATGCAGACCCTGATCAAAGGATTCTCCCGGGAGCTCTTTAATCTGGGTTCAGATAAGGGGCGTAAATTTAAACATTTTCAAGAATAGATCTAGCTCCTTTATTTCTCAACCAAATCCTATATTCTAACGGAATCTGTCAATTTGCTGCAATCTGATTTGCTCAAGTGACGAACTTTGCGACATATAAAAAGTGTTCTTACTCCATAAATAAGCAAATTCAACCACTACGTGTGCACTTTTTCTCGCCTCATCACTCATTTAATCAACCGCGCGCATGGGATAGATACACCCTGGGCTCAAAAGACATTACTTGAGTTAGATTAGGCTTCAATAATTCGAATATCGTTAGAATATGGTTAATTCTACTGTACTAGATATATGAGGTTTTTAACGGTCGCAAATAATTTTAATAAATCTGCCTTTAGCGTCGCAATTAAAATAGTTTGCGACCGTTAAAAACCTGACATAGATCTACCGTCGCAAATGTCAAATTAGAGCAGGATTAGCCCTATACTGACCACTTTTTAGAATCGTCTCGCTATTGTTGGATGGGGGAAATTACGGTTTTAGTATTTGGGTACGCACATTTTTCTGTAGCTCTGAAATAGTATAAAATCAGATCATCTTAGATATTCTGTAAGCAAAAGAACATACCTTGACCCTATAGGAGCCGTCTGATCTGGGTCTTGTCCGTTTGCAAAGACGCGAAAAGCATTATATCGAGTAAACTATTAATCAAGTTTTAACCAAAGATAAAGACAGACACATACAATTATATGCATCACACGAGTAAGAAAAACGACATATCTTAACCCTTTACTCCATAAATACGCCCTTCTACTCCTTTGCAAACTAAGTAGACCCAGATAAGACGGTTCCTATAGGAGCCTTCGAATCAGGTCTACTCTGTTTTCTGTGATATCCTATAGAACTGATTCATTCTACAGTTTCTGACGTGTCAACCGTTCTCTTGCTGAATTTTAAAATACATGTCTCCTTCTTTACCCATGCCCTGTTGTATAATTACATATATCTTCACTGTGTACAAGTATATCACTATGCAATCACTGCTGTGGAGTGCATTGGTTGCACAATCAACTTGTAAATAGTGCAGACCCTGATGAGACAGCTCCTGCAGGAGCTGTCTCATCTGGGTCTACACTATTTATATGTAGGTATAGTGACGTGAACATCAAGCGAAGGGTTAAAATTGGTTTGTTCATAGAGCCATAACAAAATTATATTTGATATTCATAATGTCATCATTTCTTACTTGAATATTCATGGAGTAAAGGGTTAACCGACACATGAGGAATCGATTCAATGACATGGACATGCTTAAAAGTACATGTATGTGTCATGCAGGAAACACCGCTTACAAAACACACAACCTCCCAAACAGCAACACGACTACAAACAGCAAATGTACATGTGTATAAAAGACACAAAGAGACGGAAAGTTCAGAGATGTTTGACACTCAGTCAATAGTTTCTCAAAAACTTGAACAAATTTGAATGCAGCAAAGTTATCAGTTTAGTACGAAAGACCGGCGGTGACATTTCCACTTCAAGATTTCACACAATACAATTCATGATTTCACGATTTCACAATTTCATGATTTCATGATTTCACGATTTCACGATTTCACGATTTCACGATTTCATTTCAAAATTTCACAATTTCACGATTTCACGATTTCACAATTTCAAGATTTCACGACTTCACAATTTCTCGATTTCGCAATTTCAACCTCATGTAGAATATTTTAGCCACGTGGCACGCTGACGTAATTAAGGCAACAGAGTGACTATCGCCCTTGAAATCAGGATGGTAATTTGAAATCCATAAATACACCTTTCTACGCCTTTGCAAACAGGCTAGACCCAGCTCAGACGACTCCTATAGGATTTAATCTTATTTAAAATCATTGATGTCATTATTTCTTACAGTTTATTATTAATTAAATTCTCCTCCAGTACAGTGTCATACAAACATAAGACAATGATTTAACACAATAAACACATGATTGGCAATTCTCATGCATGAATATTCATGCAGGAAAGGGTTAAACAATATTGATGGTGGACCATGAGCACAAGCTACATGCAAAATATGAAGGCCCTCGGCCCTACAGTTCTGGAAGGGAAGATTGTCATAGTTTTCCACCGTTTCTTTCATCGTGGCTTTTACTTCAACATGTGCGTTTTGATGACGTCATAACAATTCAAATGGACTAAATGAAATCATGAAATCATGAAATCGTGAAATTGTGAAATCGTGAAATTGTGAAATCGTGAAATTTTGAAGTGAAATCGTGAAATCGTGAAATTGTGAAATCGTGAAATTGTGAAATCGTGAAATTGTGAAATTTTGAAGGGAAATCGTGAAATTGTGAAATTGTGAAATCGTGAAATTGTGAAATTGTGAAATTTTGAAGAGAAATCGTGAAATCGTGAAATTGTGAAATTGTGAAATCGTGAAATTGTGAAATTTTGAAGTGAAATCGTGAAATTGTGAAATCGTGAAATTGTGAAATCGTGAAATTATGAAGTGAAATCGTGAAATTGTGAAATCATGAAATCGTGAAATCATGAAATTTTGAAGTGAAATCGTGAAATCGTGAAATTGTGAAATCGTGAAATTTTGAAGTGAAATCGTGAAATTGTGAAATTGTGAAATCGTGAAATCATGAATTGCTTTGTGTGAAATCTTGAAATGGAAATGTCACCGCCGGTCTTTCGTAGTTTAGGGACTACATTTCATGTTTTCCCATGAATTGTTTTTAACTTATCGTGCGTTTTATTGTTTCAGGTCGTTGGGTTTATATTCACCTGCTTCCTGTCACGTGGTCTCAAAAAAGAATACGAGAAAGTGTAACAACCTGATTCTGGACTTTCCAACAGCCAAACGGACAGTCGATTGAGTAGCCATAGACAAAGAAGTGTTCAGTCGAACCTCGATAACTCGAACTTCAAGGGACCACACGATTTATTTCGAGATAACAGAAGTCCTAGTCATTCGATTTCTAATGTGGACAATTTCTCACATTCAAAGCTGAATGCAGGTCTAAAGTTCTCAGCAATACTTTTGATATGAATTAACCCTTCGCTTGCTATTCACGTCAATATACCTACCTGTAAATAGTGAAGACCCAGATGAGACACCTCCTGCAGGAGCTGTCTCATCAGGGTCTGCACTATTTACAAGTTGATTGTGCAACCAGTGCACTCCACAGCAGTGATTGCACAGCGAAATACGTGTACACAGTGAAGATATATGTAATTATACAATAGGGCATGGGTAAAGAAGGAGAAATGTATTTTAAAATTAAGCAAGAGTATGGTTAAGCTGCCACGTGTGTTTCTAGATATGCAACGTGACACAGAAAAAGTCTGTATTGTACATTTCGGAAGGATCGAACTTTTACTTCGAGTTATTCCGAAGTCTGAGTATTACTACTCATGAACAGACTCAATAAAACCGAGTCAGCTACTTTTGCTTTCGAAGGATCACACACTTTCAGAATATAATTTTTATACGAGTTCGAGGTATCGAGGTTCCTCTGTATATTGGAAGGATCGAACTTTTACTTCGAGTTATCACGAAGTCTGAGTTACCCGAGTTCGAGGTATCGAGGTTCCTCTGTATTTTCAAAAACCAAATTCGTAGTTTCCACGCCAAAACTTATGTTGTTGCCACTTTCTTAGAATCGTCTCGAAGTGAGCACTTGATAAGATTCGTTATCTGCAAGAGACGATTGTAAACATAGCCGCAACATAGGGTTTGGGGGAGATATAAAGCAGTTGTTGTTTTGTTTTAGAAGAAATACAGTCTGACGTGTCTTAAGCGGCCATCAAAAGGATTATGGGTCTGTAAGGCAGGTAGTAGTTTTATGTATTACTATTGACCTGCATTGAGCAATCAATTGCTTTTAAAAACTCACATGTTCAATAAATGAATGGCGACTTAAGACAGACACACTACTGTAATATTTGTGTAGCTTTGTCCCTGTATAGTAGACAATAATGACGTTAAACCCTTTTGAAATTACTTGTTACTCAAAATGGAAGCCTAAAGGAAGATTCAACTCAAAATTGGTAATTATATTTTTGTATGGTTATTAATCTGTGACCAGGACATGAGATCAAGTCTGTAAAGAAAGTGGCTTAACATTTTGAATTCCCTAATGCCGATGGTTGAATTCAAAAATGTTAAAGTGATGGATCTTGTTAAGTAATCTCCCATGAATGCTACTGTTACCCATTCTCTCATATTAGACCTAGCCTCAATTGATGATTAGGTCCATACAATAAAACAATAAAAAATAAAAGCTTATTATAAATGTCAGAAAGGGTAACAGCAGGTAGTATATATCTAATAATATCAATTATGTTTTCAAGGTGGAACTCAAAAAGAGATATGGTAGCGTATTTCTGTGAAAATACACTACTCATGGCGGATATGTCGCATAAATATCTAGCAGATGAAAGTAAAACAATTCTCCTTATACAGTAAAACCTCTCTTAACCGGCCGTTAAATTTAGTATGAATATCGGTCTTGGAGACAGGTGGCAGCTTAATGCAGGGTGAAAGTCATGCAGAAAGCTCCTGTAGGATCTTTCTGCATGACTTTCACTCTGCATTAAGCAGTCACCTGCCTAAAAGTATCTAACTTCTTATCTACTAGAATTCCGGTTAAGAGAGGTTATACTGTAGTAAGATAGATATCCAAACTCGAAAGGATGTAGAAGGTTTTCCAGTCACCAGTTACCTTAATTAGACAGATTTGGAATTACCAATTGCTCACTAAGAAAGGTTCCGCGAAACCAGTCATAGAGAATCAAACAATTCATTAAAAGATAACCGAACATCTGGTGACAGTACATGTCACTAACATAATAAGTTTACATCAGATATTTCTAATACATCATTTCAAATTTTCAACGAAGACAGTGATTACTTACAGGACATTTATGTCGTATGTCCGCATTTATCATCGCGAAACACTTCGCGATATCTAAGTGGCTAAGTGCATGCGTAAATATGCTACCGTGAGGAGGTATGCATAATATTTGCACGTATTTAACAATGTTTGGGATCTTAAGATTACTAAGGTTACTTCTTAATTATTGTAAGATATGAGGTCAGATTAATCTTATTGTTGTATCTTAAACAAATATGTCAATTTGTGGGTATTCATGACCATCGGTTTGTCATTAAAATCACGTTTTTTGTGGGCTCAAAATAAATATAAACGTTCCATTACCATTTTCGTTTGTAAAACTGATGTATGCTCAATTCAACTCGGAATTTTGGTTTTTAGTTACAGTTGGCCTTCGATATCTCGAACTTCAAGGGACCATCAAAATTACTTAAAATTACTAAGTTCAAGGCATCCGATTTCTAAATTGGACATTTCTCAAGTTCACAACTTAATGAAGGACTAAAATAAATGCTGAAAGATCCTACAGGAGCTTTACTATCACTTTAGACCTACATTAAGCTCTAACGTGTGTTTCTAGATATGCGTAGTGATACATTTTAGAACAAGTGTGCATTAATAATTTTGGAGGAACCAAACTCTTAGTTCGAGTTATCCCGAAATTCGAGTTATCCGATTTCGAGATATCGATGGTCCATTTTACTTTTCTTTTAAACTTTTGAGAAACGATTGATCGAGTGTCAAACATCTTGAATCCAAATGAGAAGCATACCTACTCGGCGCTTTCATTCTAAAGCATCTGACCAATCAGATACCTTGGTTTTAACTCAGACTCTGACTCAGAAGTGTTATAACCTAGGGTCCAAGTCTCGATTGTCAGAAAAGAGTTTAGCATAACGTCTGGGGTTTGTACATCATAACATCAGTTTAATGCGTACAGTAGTACCTGTACTTAGCGGCCATTAATTTATTGAATATACGAGTCTTAAAAACAGTTGCTAGCTTAATGCAGGACTATAGGAGCTTTCTGCATTACTTTTGCCCTGCATTCAGATACCATCTGTATTGCAGACCCATAGTTAGACTTCCTTTTGATGGCCGTCTAAGATAGATTTTACTGTATAAGCATGCACCATCATAGTTCACTTCATCCATGTTTGCATTGTATGTACAGTTGAACTCCGATATATCGACTTCAGTGGGACCATACAAATTAGTTCTTCGCTTGCTATTCGCGTCAATATACCTACCTGTAAATAGTGAAGACCCAGATGAGACAGCTCCTGCAGGAGCTGTCTCATCAGCGTCTGCACTATTTACAAGTTGATTGTGCAACCAGTGCACCCCACAGCAATGATTGCACAGCGCAATACTTGTACACAGTGAAGATATATGTAATTATACAACAGGGCATAGGTAAAGAAGGAGAAATGTATTTTAAAATTCAGCAAGCGAAGGGTTAGTTCGAAATAAGAGAATTTCGAGTCATCCAAATTCTAGCCTGGACAATTCCTCAAGTTTACAGCTTAATGCAGGTCTAAAGTAATGCTGAATGCTCCTGTATGGAGTTTCGGCATTTCACCTTAGTCCTGCATTACACTGTCAAATATGTTTCTAGATATGCATAGTGATACATTTCAGAACACTTGTGTATTGTATTTTAGGGGCGAACTTTTACTTGGAGTTATCCTGAAGTTCGAAATTTCATAGTTGGACATATCGAAGTTTACCTGTATTTTTCTGATACATGTAAGGTCTACAATGTACTCACATGGTCAACATCATAGGCATGTTCATCATAGTTTGCGTTGTGTTGTAAAAGTGTGTACACTATTTATCCTTAGTATTCGGATAATAACTTTATCAAATAACTTTGCTGGTCTCGATGTTAATATAAAGATCACGTATTTTTATATCTAGCATGTGCAATATAAGATGTAGACTGGTACACAACTACTTTGTCATGCGTCTGTATGTACAGTAGTGAACGTTCGACAACCATTCCGCGTGAACATAGACTTGTCATTGCTCCGCGCCTGTGGATTTGTGTTCACGATTTGTTTGGTTCATGGACCCGAGTTTTATATTTTAAACCCTTTCGATCAATTATGCTCAAACATCCGTGATTAACATTGGGATTAACATGTATACTTTGTATAATTTACTCTTCAGTTTCTATTTTAATTAATTTTTATAAATGTATTTAAGATGAATGCAATGGTAAAATTATGCTTAGCAATATTTACACTATCTGAATATGTCGCGATTTTGTCGGACAAAAGTTTACAGGGCACTCCTTTCCGTGCTCTCGTCAAATGTTTACAGAGTTACCTGCTCGTGTTAATCTCGGAGCTGTCTTGCTACGTTTTGATGATTAATAAAGATTTTTGTTTGTGTTTATTTGTTTTACGAACAATAGTGGTATAATTCCCTTTTATCGTTTATTTTGGAAAAAATCCATTATGATTCTAATACTACTAGCAGTTTTAAATATAAAGCTCGTTTTATCACAGAGCTAGACTGGATAAAGAAATTACAAACACCTTTTTCGTTTAGGACTGAATGATAACATTTACCAAAAATGCATTATTTCTAAAGATTCTAGCATTGATATTTTCTCTATATTTTCTATTCGAAACGCAAAAGTATATCACATGGTAGACGTAGAAAAGGTATTATTAAGTGTACATTACGTCGCAATATGTCTATTTATGATTTACATACCATCCTTAAACAAACTGGCAAACATCCTATGTTACCTTGTTTAACGTCTTTACCTTTTTCCTGCCTCAAGTCCATAGACGAACAGGCTGATAAAATCTATATGCGTCCAGATCCATTAATTAATACTGCCTCAATTATACAAAGTTACACACAGCACGTTCTTCGTCCTCGTGTTGATAAAGAATCTGAACATAAAAGGCATTTTCTGAAACTTCAATTCCTTAATAAAGGTGTCGATTTTATTGATATTCAAAGTATATTTCGTGATAAGAATGTAATCGATACTATTCCCAAATATTTCATCAACTGTGGATCACCCATCATCTGTTATAAATATAAAAAAAAAAACTATTAGGAATGTTATTTTTTAACTACAATAAAACTGTCCCTGACTTAAATATTGATGTCAATACCCCTACTTCTTGAAACTGTAGCATTTCAAGATTTTGCTATAAACCAGATGGTCCTGTCATTACTGGTAATTTTGATATCATTTAAGATAGACGTCTCAGGACCCTCCTAACAAAAGGATCTAACTATAGATTACCTTCCCTTATTTATGTTGACGCTTGTCGAATTCATATTGCGGAAGCTATTCAAGAATTCTGCATCAAATGGTGTCGACGAGAACATGCTGATGTTAACGCCCTTTCGGATTGGAAAAAATGTAAATTTGATATTATTGATACGCGTGTTGCTTTTTACAAACCAAATTACCAGCTTTTACCACCTCGACCTAGGGTTACATTTCGCTACAATTTGATTGTAGTTAAAAATAACATTCCTAATAGGTTTATTATATTTATAACAGATGATAGGTGATTCAGAGCTGATTCTGATACATATATGCAATAAGAAAGAAAACTTACATGTTGGAATATGTTTAACCGTGAATCTTTACTATAGTGCCGTTAGACGTATGTCAAGCGGCACTAAAGATAAGTTCACTGTACATGTTTGAGCATGTTTATAAAGGTGCAGGAGCTGTCTCATCAGGGTCTGCACTATTTACAAGTTGACTGTGCAACCAGTGCACTCCACAGCAGTGATTGCACAGCGAAATACTTGTACATAGTGAAGATATATGTAATTATACAACAGGGCATGGGTAAAGAAGGAGAAATGTGTTTTAAAATTCAGCAAGAGAAGGGTTAATATGCCTTTCTAAACTGTTGCAATCCGAGTAGATCAAACATAGACCAGGGTCTGCTATGTCTGCTTATGAAAGTATATAGATATGATTCCACCATGACAAAAAGAAGGAAAAATGCATTTTAAAATTCAGCAAGCGAAGGGTTAAGTAAAGACTTAATCCTTTACCTCTTGAAACTTAATTTAAGAAATATTGACATCATAAATATTATTAGCTGAATGATTACATGAACACAGGATGTTTGCAGTATATAGTATCCGTTATAATTTCATAAGCAAACAGAACAGACCCTGATCAAGGAGCCATCTGATCTGGGTCTGCTTTGTTTGCAAAGGCATGAAAAGGCATAACGATGGAGTAAAGCGTTAATACTGAAGACTTGTTCAAGCTATTGTCAAATAATATATTTGCTGCCTGAACTTTTGAAAACATCTCCAACAAACAGGGGCTTAACCCTTTCCCTCATATAAACGTGTTTTCATGCATTTGCAAACAGAGTAGACCCAGATCAGACGGGTCATAGATGGGCCGTCTGATCAGGGTCTACTCTGTTTGCTAATATAATTTGATCGATCTGTTTCTTTACTTCCTAAAATGTCTAAAATGTTCCACCTTCCAAATTTCTTTACAACTATTTTGTTAATGAATATTCAGTAGTTATTGAAAGTTGGCCTAAATACAGAACAGGGAATGGGTTAACAAGACAAAAACTTAGTCTCCTTAACCCTTTACTCCATAACTGCGCCTTTCTACGCCTTTGCAAACAGAGTAGACCTAAATCAGACGGTTCTTATAGGAGCCATCTAACAGGGTCTGTTCTGTTTGCTTGTGATATTTTTGATTCTACAAATTCTGGCATGGCAAACTATTATTGTGTCCATGTACTATTTTAACAATTTAATCTAATCATGATGTCATTATTGCTTGCATGGATATTCGTGGAGTAAAGGGTTTTAACCTTTACTCCATGAATATTCATGTAAGAAATAATGAAATCATAAATATTAATTGGATTAATTATTATAACTGCATATGGACACAGGAAGTCTTGGCCATAACAGAATCTGCAGAATTATATGTACATGTATACTATTTCATAAGCAAACAGAGCAGATCCTGATCTCTGACTCTACTCTGTTTGCAAAGGTGAAGGAAGGCATATTTATTGAATAAAGGGTTAATATCCAGTTTGCAATGTTTAATAGTTACCCTTTCTCTCATATAAACACTTTTCCTCACAGTTGCAAACAGTGAAGAACCAGATGAGATAGAACTACAAGCTACGGGTGCCGTTAGAAAGTGAAAAGTGGCGTTATAATGTATATGAAGAACGTTAGGATATATTATATTACTTATCAATACTGGTAAGAAACAGTAATAGTTACATCTAAATAGGTTCTGTCGCTTTTGTATATTAATCACTTACAGTTTAGTGTCCTTTTCCGGCGTGTTTGTTGTATATAAACAATTGCATGACTCCACCAACCTACCGCTGAGGCAGGGTTGAACTAGAGTCGGGTTAAACTGTCATATAGTGTCATACCCGTTACATATTCGCGTTTTCCTGCTACTCTTGTTAATCGAGTTACACTAGTCAGCTGAATTCGCTCAATCTTTAGGCGACAATTTGTTACATGTGGGCGTGTCATTTCAGATCGTTAATCTCCGTGACACTTTCCTTTTATAGAAGTAGAACATTGTATACAGTTGTAAACCGAGTTTTGAACGGACAAAAACACATTCGCACAGTTTGCATCTTAACTTCGCTAACGCTCAAACATCTACGATATTTAACACATTTACATGAGTACAAATGTAAACCGCGATAATGCATCTGCACAAATGCAAATGCACAGTTAGTTACTGCATTGGAAACGTGCATGGTTCCGGCCGACGATTTTACGTCGAAAATTTTATTTCAACATTTCATTGTACGTTTACATGTCTGGAATTTTGGCACAGGTCAGGCTCCATAGATTGGCACTGATTCCTGGAAGTCTCTTATTTGTTCCGTACTTAATGTTCTCGTTCGAAGTCACGTAGACGATGTCATATATAACAAGAAATATCTTTTAAAAAGATATTCATCGGCATTCAAATATTGACATAATGTAAAAAACAATAATGATATTAAATCTCTGCCAACTTAATTTCAATGTTTCAAGATTCTGTTAGTACAGGGAACTAGATCTATGAAGGGTTGCTTGTAGTTATACTAGCAGAGAAGCATGCAATGGAAATGACTTGGAGTAGAATAAGCAATTATGGAAAAAATCAAGTTACTTTTATAGGAAATCACTATTAAATGTACAATGTCAAAGTATTTTTTTTAAATCTATCTGAAGTTAGTTCTTCATTTTACCTATTATAAAAATTTACTTGAAAGCATGTATATTTATATTGATATGAAGATAACTAATTGAATACACTTTAAATAGAGCATACAGAATTTAGTTTTTGTTTGTGCAGAGGCTGTAATTACTTAAAGAAAGGTATTTATCTATAGCCTGGATCAACGCATTAATTGACGTGTGTGCATCATCATTAGTGACACCATTAACTTGTTTTTATAAAACAATATAAAGTTAGCTATCTCAACCTACTACTCGATCCAAAGCGCCAGGTGATAGAGCCGTAACAATAGCCTTCAGTAAGTAGCTTTATATCACAGAGAGCGAATAACTAGAGCCTTAATTGGTGCTGTGGTCGGGGATAGTAATTAATACTATTAATGCCACTACTCTAATATACTAAACAACATTTCTTCTTTATTTCCTATAGCAATGCCTGTGAATTATGGTGGTTTCGGCAAACTACCTGTTCGTCAAAGTGGATGTGATCAAATGTGGTATTAAATTGATAGCAAAATGATAATAAATGTTTAAAAGTTTAATAGTGTTTTTGGCAAACTGGCAATAATGCTCAGGAATTATTACCATGAGGTGATAAGTACGATAATGATTTAGGAACTGATATAAAGTATGACACACCAAAATTGAATAGTCAAAATTGATCCACACCTTTTGAGGATAATAGATCTATATAGTTTTATTCAGTAATATTGTTTATGTATTATATACTCTAGTTTTGATAATGACCCAAGTAATAAATAATTCATATTGTTTTACCGGTCATGGTAATAAACAACTATGTGACTACAGTATTGTACATGTATTTGAATCCACCAAAAGTTGAACTAAACAACATTTTGACTAAAAACAAAAAGCATAAAGTGAGTGGCAAACAGTTTGGGCCAAGACTAAAATCAAAACTGAATGGGATAGTAAATCATTAGTAATGTGTTATGTGGTCTGGGGCTGTTTTAATGACTAAACAATGTGACTATAGTATTTGAAAGTACCTCTTTATCACTCATTGTACCCAAGGTTGAGTAAGTGTGAATATGTCACCTGCTTAGCTAATATCCTGATCTGTATAAACCAATATAAATGGACCACATATCAATATTTAACATATAGATAGTTATTTAATGATTTTGATTATTCAATTTTTGCTTTTTAATACAAATTTTCAATTTTTGCCGAAACGTCCTAGGCCGAATAAATAGATGGCCAAAACGTCCTGGGTTGTAACATCCGGGGCGAAACTTCCTATGCCGAAACGTCCTACATTCAGTTTGGCCATGTGTAGAGGCATTATAAAAAGGCTGTATGCCAGTCAAGTGATTAACTAATGAAAATACGGTTTACTAGAAAATACTAGTAGGTCATATGCAAATTACAATGTAACATAGTTTCTGATTGGTGGAAAACTAGAACAAAAGTGAAAATAGACAGCTAACCGCTGAAAAAACAGTTCTGGAAGTATGAAAGTAGCAATGTGAAAAGCGAAAAATGTACACTCGGTTTTAGTGAGTCTATTCATGAGCAGTTATTAAAAGTCGAGTCCAATGTTGTCCCATTCTAGGATAATGTCGTTACCAATGCCACCTGTTCTAGGACAAAGTCAAGTCCAAGGCCAACCTTCAATACTGCTAATATCAAACACACTAAACTAATAATAGTCATGTCAAATAGTATAGAATAAGGTCTAAAATCTTTTGTAGGCAAAAGATCTGGGACTCCTCTGTTTGCACATATGTAGAAACTATTTCGCCGTGGAGTAAACCTTTGAAAGCATGCATCATGTACTTCCGGTTCAATGGTGGTAGATGTAAACATTTGTATCGAGAGTGATAGTTTGCAAATTAATAAAGTTCTACAGAGTTTTTGTGTAGAAATTTTGTACCACCGTGAATGCGAGTCAAGGTACTGTTGAACCGCTATAGTTTTGGAATTGGGAAGTTGGAATTCGTTGACTTTGTAGCAGTGTATATGTTTGTGCAGACCCAGTGTTACTATTTATAGTAACAGATACATACTTATGCATTCGTGATTAGTGAGCACGTCACGTGAAGAACCTACATTGTCGAATTTTCGTCACGCTTGAGTGCACACACTGAATGTCCATTGACTCTGAAATTAATTGCCTAGTGGTTTATTGTGACTGCCTATTGTGACTGCGCTCGGCATTATCGAATACAGGTGAGCATGGCTACAAATGGATCGCAAGTGGACAGTGTAGCGGAGGCTGCAGACTATGTAGATTCCATTATGTCGTCACAGATTGTTTCTAAGGTTGTAACTCCCTGCGTCAGTAGCCGTAAGCGTCATCTTTCTGTATCCGGCACATGTGACACATCGCCCAAGAAGTCCAGAAATGGTAGTTCCCCCGATTTTCAGGTTGAGCGTCCTCCACTGAAAGCACGGCGGAATTTGTACAGAAATGCCCCTGAGCCTGCGCCCCGTAACATTGTTGTGGACCGTGCAGACGTGCATGTCAGCGCTACTCCGACTCTTCAGCACATGTTTGATAAACTGTCGGCTGATGTGAACATGATGTACTTATCTTTGAATGAGCGTTTTGATGAGCTACAGTCTTCTTTAGAGTCTCGTATCGCCAACAAAGTGTCCCAATTGCTTGATAAGCGTATAAACAGTGAATTATGCAAAATTAAACGGGATGTCGACAACAGAATGGACTCAACTTTTGAATCTTTTAAGGAGACCATAAAAGCTGAGCTGACTGCCGATCTTGCTGATATTCAGGGTCAATTAACTTCATTATCGTCATCATCGTCTACGGAAATGCATGTGAATGCGCCTCAGCGGTCCGAAGATAGGTCATTGAACATAGTTATTCGTAACCTGCCGGAGAGTGCAAGTGAAAGTACCGTGGCTAAGGTCGATAGTTTGGTTAAAGGGGGTTTAAAGCTTTCCCATGTAACAGTGTGTAAGGCTGACCGTAAGAAGTCATACAGTGTTTCTAGACCTGGCGTTGTCATAGCAACCTCGGAATGCAAAAGTGACAAAAAGGCAGTGATGACGGCTAAGGCTCAGCTTAAGAATAGTAGTCAGTACACCAGAGTGTTTATTCACCACGACCTTGCTCCGGCCGAGCGTGCTGCTAGCAGAAACTTTGCTACTATTCTGGGAGCTTTGAATTCAAGTAGCCTTGCTATGAAGGGCTCACGTGTTATCCAGCGACAGTCAGACGGTGAACGTGGTACATCTCAGCAACGCCAGGGTTCGTTTGGTAATGGTAGTGGTAGCTCTCGTACGGAATCTCACTCTGGCGGCGGTGATCGTGTTGACCGAAGTGGTAACCGTGATGGCAATAGGCGTTCGGAATCGCGAGATCAGTAGAACCTGGTCGGTGGTCGCGGGGGCTACAGAGCTCGTGGTCGCCATGGTAACAGTAACCGAGCCCGTAGATAGATTAGTTCCGGGTTTTGGAATGTGCGAGGTTGGAAAACGGAAACAGACTCTAGCAGCCATTATTTGAGATCTTCTTGTGTTTTATCTGCTGACATAGACATATTAGGTATCGCGGAGACCCACCTGCTGGGCAGCGATGTTATCTCCCTCGACGGTTATACCTGGTTCGGTCATAATAGGAGCCGAATACATAGAAACGCGAGAATCGGCTCTGGCGGAGTCGGTTTTTTTATTAGGAACTCATTACTGGTTGATTTTAATGTAGCTGTAGTTGATGATGCATACGAAGGGATTTTGTTGCTTAAACTAAGCCATAAACATAGTGAGTTGGTTATATTACCCTGTGTATGTTATCTGCCACCTGAAAATTCATCCAGAGCGTTTGATGTTAACAGTTTCTATGACTCTTTACTCTCTAATATCTATCAGTACAAAGATATCGGTACCATGTATATATGTGGAGATTTTAATAGCAGATGTGGTAATCATGATGCTTTTATTCGAGGAATCGATGATGTTCCTGAACGGGATGTGATTGATTTTAGTTATAATAGCTATGGTGAAATGCTTTTAGACTTTTTAATCAATACAAACATGTGCATCTTAAATGGTCGAAACAGCATCGGTAATGACTTTACATCTGTTTCAACAAAGGGTAATGCTGTAGTAGATTACTGTTTTGTTAACCATGATAAGTTATCTTGGTTTCATGGGTTCAATATTACGAAAGTTACGGATCTGATAAACAAGTCTAATATCATTTCATCAGTAGCTTCTAGTACTATGCCCGATCATTCATTATTGTCATGGAATATATGCATAGAATGTGATGTTGATAAAAAGTTTAGTAATAGTTCACATACTTCAAGTTATACCAAGTTTGATGTATCTGATGTTCCGAAGGATTTTATGTTAGATCGTGAATCTCTGTATAGTGTTGATTCAACTATTTCGAAACTTGAGTGTGGTTTCCGCACACAGTTAGATATAGATTCAGTATACAGCGATTGGTGTAATATAGTTAGAGATAATATGTATAAAAGATTGCCGACGAAAGAAATTCGTATTGGGTCCAATAACAAGAAACGTCGCCCGGGTAAGCCATGGTGGTCTGATAAGTTGTCTGAATTGTGGAATGATGCATGCATGGCAGAGAAAAACTGGTTGTCGTGTAAAGTTAGATGTAACCGAGTTGGGTTGAAATGTGTCTATGTTGGTAAGCGTAAAACATTTGATCGTGAGGTACAGAGGGCTAAACGTTTTTATTGGTATTCTTTACAGGAGCAGTTATTAGATGAATGTAAAGTTGACAAGTCGAAATTTTGGAAATCGATAGGTAAAATTGGTGTAAATTGTTCCTCGAGTAATAATATCCCAATGGAAGTTGTTATGCCAGATGGGTCTATATCAAATGATATAGACACCGTTCTTACAAGGTGGAAAAACGATTTTGGCTCTCTTTTTCTCCCGTCAAATTCGGTATCGTTGGATGATGATGTAATACGTGTTAAATCGAACACGGAAGTTAGTTTTAATGAGCATATTTCTATTTTGGAAGTGCGTAGAGCCTTAGTCTCCGTCAACAAGGGTAAGGCATGTGGGTTTGATAAGATACCAGTTGAAGTTTTAGATAACGACTCTTCACTTGCTTTTCTACATGTTTTATTCAATATATGTTTTGATAAAGGTATTGTACCTACATTATGGGGTAAGTGTATTATTAATCCGATACCCAAATCGTCCACGTTGGATAAGAGAGATCCTTTGTCTTACAGGGGTATATCCTTAGCCTCTTCAATGTATAAGTTATACTGTCATGTTTTAAATAGTAGACTTAGCACTTGGTCTGAAGAAAACGATAAGATTTCAGATGAGCAAAATGGCTTCAGGAAGGGCAGAAGTACAATTGACCAGATTTCCTCATTAACAGCTATTATAGAAACAAGGAAGACGCTCCGCAAATCTACGTTCTGTGCTTTTATAGATTTTAAGAAAGCTTATGATACCATTAATAGAAATATATTATAGAAGAGACTTTCTGACATAGGAATTTGTGGTAAAATGTTTGCAGCTGTAAAATCGTTGTATAACTCTGTGACGGCTTGTGTTCGTGTAAATTCCCTTAATACAGGATGGTTTGATGTAAATTGTGGATTGCGTCAGGGCTGTATAATTTCGCCGATACTTTTCAATCTTTTCATTGACGATTTGTCAATGTACCTGAAGTCTTTTAATGTTGGTATACCCATAGATGATGAGAAAGTATGTATTTTGTTATATGCGGATGATATTGTTCTTATATCAGAATCTGAAGAAGATCTCCAATTGTTATTGTCGGCGTTAAACGACTGGTGTGGTTTGAAAGATATGCGTGTCAATGCTGCTAAAAGCAATGTTGTTCACTTTAGGATTCCTTCAGTACCACGTACGTCGTTTAATTTTATGTTAGGAGCTAATAGGTTGCTCACTGTAGATAGATATACTTATCTTGGAGTTGTTCTTCACGAGAACCTTGATTACAACGTGACTGTTAAGTCTGTTGCCCAGAGTGCCAGTCGAGCTTTGGGCCTTTTGATTGCCAAATGTAAAGCCGTAGGTGGTTTTCCCCATGACGTTTTTTCAAAGTTGTACGACTCGGTTGTGTGGCCAGTTATTAATTATAGTGCTTCTATATGGGGTTATAAAACATATTCTTGTATAGAATCCGTCCATAACAGAGCCCAGCGATTCTTTTTAGGTGTGGGCAAATACACGTCGAATGATGGAGTAGCTGGGGAAATGGGCTGGAAGCCACCTTTGGTCCGTCAATGGAAATGTATTGCTTTGTACTGGTCACATTTATCGTGTATGGAGAGGTTAAGGGTTAATAAGCACGTGGCACTTTGGTCATATAGAAAATCAAATCGTTCTTGTAAAAATTGGTACTATAAAGTTCAGTCATATTTTTATGAGAACGACTTGAATATATACTGTCGTTTGGAATATCCGATCGCTCGGTCTTTTTCTCAAATTGTTGAGACTAAAACGGTTGGTAATTTCATTAGTAACTGGCTGCGTAGAATTAACAGTTATGTTGGCACATCTGGCCGTGGTCGTAACAAGCTTAGATTGTACAAGAGTTTTAAATTCAACTTCTCTACAGAGCAATACTGTAAAATGGTACTCCCTCCTTTGCAACGGTCGACTTTTTGTAAATTTAGATTGGGTGTTGCTCCAATTCGGATTGAAACTGGCCGTTATGAGGGTCTTAGTGAAGAGAGTAGAGTTTGCCCATTTTGTCTGGACAATACAGTAGAAAGTGAAATGCATGTGATTTTGAAATGCCATATGTACAGTGATTTAAGGGAAGAGTTGTTTAGAAAAGCATGTACTTTTAGTCAAGATTTCTTAGACTTAGATGATTTTAATAAATATGTGTTTCTGTTTTCCAACACAGACGTGATAAGGGACTGTGCCAAAACCTGCTTTTACATTTTACAGAGACGGCAAGTTTCACTTTGTAAATAGACTGTTATTATTATTTATTTTTTAGGTATCTGATATTCCGGATATGTTTTATATGATATAGTATCATATCATTTTGATCTTTAAGTTTTCTTAACAGGTGTAGATTTTGGACATAGGAGTACTTTAGCTTGCTTTTGTTAATTATTCTTGTTTCATTTTATACTCTTTTTTTAGACCGTTTTGGTATATTGGATCAGTATTGCAATTTGCAGTGATCCGATTTTATTTGTGTCATATTGTGATGTTATAAACATATGTGTTATATATGGCATGCAATGTCATTTTTACCATCTCTTATAATTCCTTTATGGAATGGCTTTGCACTATTTGAAATGTTTATTGTATATGTTTTTATATTTGCTGAATGTGCATTGATGAGATGTAAATAAAGATTCTATCTTTCTGTCAATACAGGGAAGCTCTTTGTTTTGTTGTCTGTTTATAACTCATACCTATATTTTAAACATTGGCCGTGCATGAATTCGAAACTTGACAATCAGTAACACACCTTTGAACCGGAATAATAGTAGAGAATACTTTAGATACCTTTAAGGAGGTGGCTGAACAATGCAGGATAAAACTCATGCAGAAAGCTCCTAGAAAGCTTCTTCTGCGTGATTTTCAATCTGCATTAAGCTGCCGCCTTCTCTTAAACCGGTAGTTTTTATGCCAAATTTAACGTCTAGTTTAGAGGGGATTTACTGTGCATAAAATCGCAAAGTCTCTACACAACATTCTCAACATTTCACAACATCTTACGACACCTAAACTAACTCAACAAAGAGCTAGGTCCCCGATTAAGAGAGTTGAAAATGTTTTAAACCCAACAATCCCGTTGTTGCATCTTACAGCACTACGTCATCAGAGTTTGATCCCCAGTAAGGAGAGTTTCAAACCCAACAATCCACTTGTTATATTACTTTGCGTTCCATGCTATCTCTACCTGAGATTTTTCAAAATACAGCATGGTTTCTCAAAGGGTTTAGACTGCAAATCCGTATTTAATGGTTAAAACACTAACATTGGTAAATTCCTTACATGTTTATAAAACGAATAGCATGCAGTCCTTTTCTTTAACCCTTTCCCTGTTCAAGAAATAATGACATCATGAATATTTATTAGCTGATATTATAACGACATGTGTGCATTGGGAATGTTTGGTATTGGTAGAAACTGTAGAGTAAGGTCTACTATAATTTTATTAATAAACAGAGCAGATCCTGGTCAGACGGCTCCTGCAACAGCCGCCTGGTCTGAGTACATGTATATCCTGTTTGCAAAGACGTGAAATAGCTGTTGTATGAAGAAAAGGGTTAAAAGCAGTTAAAATCTTAAAAAGAAACTTCTGTAAACTGTTCTTGAATGTCTCTTTGTTAGTCAGTATGTTTTTTGAAACAGGTTAACCCTTTCCCTCATATAAACATGTTTTCGTGCATTTGCAAACAGTATAGACACAGATTAGACGGCTCCTGTAGGAAATGTCTGATTACGTTCGACTTTGCCTGCTTGACTTTACTACTTTTCCATTTGTTTGCTTATGAAATTGCAATGGATCTGACTCTACACTTTCTACCAATACTAAACAATATGTGCACATATGCCACATATGAATAAATATTCATGATATCATTTTATTATATAAATGTGCAACAGGGAAAGGGTTAACCTTTTATTGCTTGAATATTAATGTTAAAGTAATTGTATCATGCATGTTATTTAGATGATTATTTATAAAGGCATATAAACAACACGGGAGGTTTTGTTTGTGGCAGAAACCATAGAATCAGATACCATTTCAAAAACAAACAAAGCTCCTTCTGAATCCGTCTGATCTTGGTCTACCCTGTTTGTAAAGGCTTGAAAATGTGTTAGCTGTTGAAAGTATATTTCTGGCATATAAAATAAAACATACTCCCTGGTTTCATTTAACTCTTTCCTCCATCAATATGCCTTTCTACCTACAATTGCAACATCGCTTATTGAACGTGTAAAGGTAAAGTGTGGTGTATATTGACAGTATGTCTGTGTTACTCAAACATGTTCTTATTGTTCATGCCATAAGATGAGATGAGATGATTACGGCATGAATATTCATGCAGGAGATAATGACACCGTGAATATTAATAAGAATTTTTTTATAATGGCACATGGGCACAGGAATTCTAGCCACAGCATACACTATTATTTCATAAGCCCCATAGGGAGGCGTCTGATCAGGGTCAACACTGCTTACAAAGGAGTAGAAATGCGAATGGAATAATTTGTAAATCTGTTATCTCATAGACAATTTATACCTTTTTGCGAACAGGGTAGATTGAGATCAGACGATGTAGGAGCCGTCTAATCAAGTTATGTCATGTTTGCTTATAGGCGACCATATATCATATTCTATACTATTTGTTAAAGCAATGTATTCATTTGTGTTGTGTTACAATATAAATAGAAGAAACATTGTGGGCGGAGTCTATGATGAGTGGGTGGAGTCAATGACGTGTGGGTGGAGTCAATGACGAGTGGAGTCTGTCATGAATATTCACCAGGTACAGAGATATTGAGAAAAACATGGTTCAAGATCAGACGATTAATCGAAACATTTCCATTTTTCCACCAAATCCGTACTTGTGACTTCTCAAAAAGACAAGTTTAACACCGTGTCTAATAGTGACGTCTTTTCGCATTTGCAAACAGAGTAGACCCAGCTAAGATCTGTAGGAGCCGTCTAATTAGGATCTGCTCTGTTTGCTTGTTGAATAATATAAATATCTTATTCTAAACTTTCTGCTATGGCCAAACGTTCTTGTGTTAATACGATCTTATAAAAAATCATCTTATAAATGTTCATATT
Organism: Azorinus chamasolen; assembly: GCA_963576725.1. Taxonomy (NCBI): domain Eukaryota; kingdom Metazoa; phylum Mollusca; class Bivalvia; order Cardiida; family Solecurtidae; genus Azorinus; species Azorinus chamasolen. The sequence continues at coordinate 26,937,645 of OY755253.1, read as the reverse complement.
TTGATAACCTTTGTCTTGTTTTCTTTCTGTCTTTTTTTACACCTTTTATCTTTCTGTCTTTCATTTTTCTTTCTTTCTTTTTTCGGTTAAACATGCCTTTACGAATGATTTCCTTCATATACACGCTTTTTCACACCTTTGAAAATCGAGTAGATCCACATCAGACGGCTCCTGTGAGAGCCGTCTGCTTAGGATCTGTAGCCCCAGCTCAGAGGATTAAGCTGTCAAGCTTGCTTGTAGTTACACAAATGACAGTCCATTATGTCGCACATCGGTCTGGCAGTCTTTGCTTATGTGTGTGCTTCAGTCATATTTTGTACAGGCAACAAATTTGTGCATATTTCAGCAAACATACACGAATAGATGATATGTTGCATGCAAATTAACAATTAAGGACATTTTCTACAGTTTTATGAAAAATTAATCCTTTCATAGAATTGTCTTATTTTTTTGGTATACCAGGTAAAATTTAATGGTGAATTCAAAAAAATAAAAGAAAAATGCATGTCGACGTGTTAGATTTTGTGTAAATTGGCAGTTTCCGTGGTAACCGTATGTGTCAAAATAACTACTTTCTTTAAATATAATAAAACTGGACCAAAAGCATTATAATATACAAAACAAACATGATTTTACACATGAATTACTGGGGGTTTTTGTACTGCATGAACAAGATAGTAGTCTGAACATTTTTCTTTACAAAATAAGTTATATTCATATTTCGTCATTCGACAAAAAATGAGAAAATAAACACGTATTCTGCGAATAAATAAAGATATGGAAAAAAATATTTCATAGAATTTTCCATTTTTGTTATATATTAGGTAAAATGTAATAGTGCATTCAAAAAGAAAAGAAAAATATATGTCGACGTGTTAGATTTTTTGTAAAGTGGCAGTTTCAATGGAGACCGTATATGCCAAAACTTGCAGAAAAAACTTTTTCTAAATTTTACTATCGAAATCTCTCGCTTATTGGCAAGTACCAATCTAATCTCAAGGAGCTTCTGCGACACGGTGTTTCACATCCTGAATTTTATGGTGATGTAATTTACAAACTTCGTAAAATTATTGGACATACCCATTTTCTCACTTTGTTCATCAAATATGTTAAAAAATTCATTAAAAAGGGATATGATCCTGTAGTACTACAACATACTGCATGTTTGGTTGTCAACCCTTTTACAGTTGGCAATCACGCTGGCCTCTTTGCATGTACGCCGACAAGAAAGGTTTAGTACTCTATGAAGGCGACCTCTTAAATCCAGAAATGGAAGGAGAACGTCGGATATCTGTACTATTTCGTTTTTGTCGTACCCCTTATTACTTTTCTACAGTTACTCTGTTTGCAGCTCAATCATTGAGTACACTAGCGATAGGTGGATACAGTTTGTTCACTAAAATGTTTTCGTTATACATGCACTTTACCACTGTATTTGCCGTCGCGGTTGTTGTAGATTAGTTGAAGAGGGGATACGTTTATTTACACTGTTTGTCTTTTAGGGTGTGGATGGAATAAGTGTGAGGTTGGGCGCCCATAAACCGGTTTAACCCCCCAGTGACTTTTGTCACTGACCGTTCCAAGGCGGTGCTTCCATCTTCCCCCTATTGTGTGTTTGTTTTGTCTTTGTGCGCCTCTTGTTGTTTTTATAGTTATGTACATTTGCTGTTTCCTTGTGTTGCTGTTCGGGCGACTGTTTGTTCTGTATGTGGTGACTAATTTTTTTGTAATTTTTTTGCAAAATGACACTTCATATATATAAATATAAAATAAATAAGGTTTAGGTTGTGGTTCTACATTTTTTCAGAAATCCGTAGTTTCCATGGTAACCACTTCACAAATAATACAAAAAGTAGTGAAATTAATAAAACATGAAACATTTTCAAACATACAGAAAATAATAATCCTGATTAGTTCACTACATATTACTAGACAGTTTAGGAAGTCTATTTGTGTTTAAATTTACCTTTAAATAACAACCACCTTGTCAATAAGCCCACTGAAAAAAAAGTGGAACAAGATCTGTTTTTTCTTGCATAACTAACGGGGAAAGTATCGAATAGGTATTCCTGACTGTGAACAAGAACTATAATTTGCATTCAAGAGTTATCAATATATGCAATGTACACACAGACTGGAAATGGTTACAATCCAATTTCAGGGATAAGATTTGAATACATTTTCTAATACTCTATTTGCCGAAGTAACCCTCACTTTTCCATTCACTTTCTCACTCAATATCTTGTATACACCATCACGACATCTGCGAACAACTGCAAGTGTCATTTATGGCTTTGCGTAACATTTCCCAATTACTATACATCTACATTCTTTATGAAGAGTTACTATCGGTGATTATCTACCTTGGATGCGCATAAAGATGCGCAGAAATTACTACCGAAAACGTCTTTAACATCATCTGTTTTAATTATCCTTTTATATTGTCTGGTTGAGATTTATCTTTTGATCATGTTCAATTAAATAGTATATATTCATGGCAAATGTTCCAAAATAACAATTTGTGTTGCATGTAATGGTCAATCATTATAAGGTTTTCATAAAAAGGATGGACATACGAGAGCCATTTGAAACGTAGTGGCAACAGTCCACAGTCCAGTATTTTCACCAGATTCTCTTTATGCCACTCCTCGACAGCGTTGGTGTGGCAAAAGTATCCATCGATAGACCCTATAATTTTATGAGAGTGGCGAAGGAGCACAGAGACCGTGATTATAAACATTAACACGTTCACCGCCGATGTCGCATAAATGCAACACGACAAATAGTGCAATCCCAGATCAGACGCCGCCTTTTCATGGCGGCGTCTGATCAGGGACTTCACTATTTGTCTCAAACACTATTTCTATATCTGTGCTTTATTCTTTTGAAGTTTGCATTTATTTATCTTATTTCTTTAATTTACCGAATGACAAAATTGGATTGCAGACGACAAATAGAAAGTTTGCCCCGAAAGGGTTAAAACATAGTTTGTGCTCAAACTCAGTTCTGAGCCTAACTACCTATTGATATATTTGATGGTTAAACTGACTCTAAATGCCATGGATATACGTACCTCATCTCCAGGTTTTTCTACATATAAAATTAAAGTGTTACAGATGACAACAATTAAGTTTTATAAAAAATGACAATATTGAAGCCTTAGTGCCTGTTGGATAGACTATCCCCCCCCTCCAGATATTTCCGCAAAATTTAAAGGGACAAACATGGATATGTATATAATTTTAAAAAAAACAATATTTCATAAAATTAGTTGCGTTAATAGGTAACATACAATACTAATTTAAAGTGAAATTTCCTACAATAAATGCATATTTCCAATAACATCATAAAACTTGATATGTGAGTTGATCAGTCATTATTCTGAAGATGACATATTTCGAAAACTGCGTCTGTGGTTCAAATACGCCTTTTTCATCGATACTTATATTTTGTTCCACTACATGATATTATCGGCCTATGTTGAACAGTTAACAAAACTAAAATTCAGCCCGAATAAATACTAATACATTGCCGAATGACACCGGGTCGTCGATATCAAACACACGAGGGTGTTGTCTTCTTCGGCGTTTATTCGATTGAATTTCTTTCGATATGTTTCTTATCAGTATTTAAACAAACGATTTATGTAATTGTAGTTTAGCCATTTAAAAAAACAGTTACAAGTAGAGACTATCACTTTAAATGTTTTTGCAATATCAAATCCAGATGTCTGGTTTTAAAAGGGTTTCTTATTTCTTACTTCTTCTAAATATACAGAGACAATTCTGAACACGTGAAATATTGTAAATTAGCCACAAAATATTGTAATAAACATTTCAATAATGTAGAACCTGTCTTAAGCGGTCATTCATTTACTGAACATAGGAGAGTTAAACAATGTATCTGCTTAACGCAGGGCAAACATATTGCAGAAAGCTCCTATAGCATCTTTCTATATTACTTTTGAGCTGCATTAAGCTACCACCTGCCTTACATCTTCTATTATTTATAACTGAAACTCTTTTTGGTGGCTGCTTAAAACAGGTCCTGCTGTATACCTTGCTGATCATGTGATTGATTAACGACTAAACCAGGTCATGTTTACATAATCTCTGACATATGACAATATAGTACTTATTTATTATTGACTGCAACACGTATGTATACGTGTACAACTTTGTATAGGGAACTGTCTCGATAAAGGTGTTGCTTTGTGATTGTTTAACTCCTTTATCGCCGTATTTAAAGCATCTCACAAGACTTGGGATGATCTGTGATTACCCCTTCAAAACAGTTTGGATCAAGAAGAACTACTCGGTGTCTTATCAGGATCCAACGTGTTTGACACATCGTTTACGTTTTTGGCAGAAAATGAAGGAAAAAAGTAGACGGCAGACACAGAGTTCAAAGATTGAAATACGTGAACACAAACAATAAGGTTTGTCTATAAACATTGATATGTGAAGGTGTGTCAAGTATACCATTCATGCGTTTAAATAAACCGCTTATCTGATGAGGATCTGCATACAGTATAACCTGTCATCAAATATAGGTCTATTTAGGGTCTGTAAGGCAGGTGGTAGCCTTATGCAGATCAAAAGTAGTGCAGAAAGTTCTTATAGGAGCTTTCTGCAGTACTTTTGACATGCATTAAACAACCACCTGCTTTTAAAGACTCTTATGTTCAATAAACGAATGGCCGCTTTTGAAAGGTTCTACCATGTATAACATATATTTATAGATTATTTTGATTTTTCAAACACATGTATTATTGGAAATAAAATGCTGTTCCCCATTAACGAGACTCGAATTAAAGAGACTCAGCTTTGCTATTTTGTTTACGTGTTTATAGACATATTTGTCCAGCACCGGGGTCCACGATGCAATATCTACAGGCCTATCAGTGTGCACATAAATAGAAGTCATAAGAAAAATGAAACTCTAAAACATAGCCCTTTATTTATATTGTCAAAATTCGTGCATCTCATAACATTAATTGTTTCCGTTTTTTAATTTTCGAATACATTTGTACGCCATTGAGTGCTGTAAGAAACACAAAATAATGCTATTCAAATTGGTTTGAATTGTATTTGAATACGTTGTATTTTTCTTATTTCAGACTTAGTTCTAATCATATCGAATGGTTAACCATTTATCCCACACAACGCTTTTTCACACCATTACAAAGTAGATCCAGATTAGACGGTTCCTGTAGATATCATGATAGCATATATAGGTGTTGTTGTTATCCGTCATTAGTCGCAATTTATGAACATTGTACATGTTAACATGTTTACTGCATAGGAACGTCCCATAACGTTTTTGCAAATAGAGTAGCCCAAGATCAGACGAATCCCTTTGGAGCCGTCTGATCTGTGTCTGCTCCGATTGTTTATGACATTATACAGATCAGACTCTAGTTTCTGCAATGACCGAAATATATGTTCGCAAACCATTATAAGGAAATCAGCTTATGAATATTCAATAAATAATTAGTTATAGCAGTACAATGCTAGTGCGGCGGTCTAGTGGTAACGCGTTTGACTACCAGTCCGGAGGTCCAGAGTTCAAATCCCGGTCCCTCCCGGGAATTTCAGAAACGCTTTTCAGTGTCTCCCACCCGCACCTCCTCTCCACCCAGGGGTTAAAATGGGTACCTGTGAGGGTCACTAGCCGGTACTGTGGCTGCATGATTGCGCCATATGTTAGCAGTGCTCAATATTGTTGGCGAATGACAGGGGAGTAAATGTACAGTTGGCTGAGCGGTCATTCGGACTGAAACTTGACTATAACTAGGTACTTTACTTGACTTTTACAATTACATGCAATAAATGGTTAAGCACAAATTGCATACATTTGGCATGTTGATCCGTAACAAAGAATATTCAAAGTGTGAAACGGTAATGAATACAGTAAAACTCCACTAAACTGGGCTTTCAATTAAGTATAAATTTCGGTCTTGGAGACAGGTGGCAGCATGACTTTCACCCTGCACTAAGTGGCCGCTTTCCTAATAGTATCTGCATTTGTCTCTACTAGAATTCCTGTGTAGATGGGTTATACAGTATTCGTGAATTTCCTTTTTGTTTTGAACTGGCACTCCCAGTCCGTTTATTAAGAATCAAACAACATCAACAAAATATACAATATCACAGACATGACTTGACATGAACAGACAAGAAAGACAAGTATACATAATTATATGCAATAAGAAAGAAAACTTACATGTTGGAATATGTTTTACCGTGAATCTTTACTATAGTGTCGTTAGACGTATGTCATGCGGCACTAAGATAAGTTCACTGTTCACGTCTGAGAATGTTGATAAAGGTATTTGTGAATTTCTATTCGTTTCCGAATAATGTATTCGAATGATCGTGTCAGCACTTCCTACAAACAATCTCTTGTGTAGAGTATGTATCCGCTGTAAGGCGAATAAAGGTCTGGGCGGTCAAGCTTTGTGTAGTCTTGGAGGAAACAATGATCAGGGTAGACCTCAACAGTTTTACACACGAACGATGTCCACGACACACAGTATGTCAAACAAGCTTCGAAACTCACACCTGACAGGTGGGCTTGATTGTTGTAAAGTAGGACCATTCCAACATCGGGTTGAAAAGTGTTCCCGTACGTTGTACATGCTGTAATATACGGAACAAGAAACGTATTAACATTTTCAGTCTTGAAATATCAGAGTGGTATAGCTCATAAGTGTTTAGATATAGAGTCCACTCAGTATGACAACTTTAACCCATTACCTCATAGGCTATTTTAGATCCAACATCTTTGAATAAATCTACCGAACAGAAGCATTAATTAGAGAAAAGGAAAATTTTAGAAATTTATTTTTTGAAACCATTGTGATAAATAGAGCATTTGCTTCTATAGGAGCGAATGCTCTATTTATCACAATAGTTTCACAAAGTGACTTTTACAGGGTCAAAAATCGTCAATATGAGGGAATGGGTTAAATATGATAGAGAACTGTGAATGATAAACAGTACAGATCCTGATCTTGACCTACACTGTTTGCAAATGATAGTACATGCATGCCCTGGGTTGAAATGGCTAACCCCTTATTCCCGCTGTGATTAAACATGTTTGTTCAAAATTATTTGGATCTGTTACATTTTGACTACTTCAGATTTGATCAAGGTTTTTTAAGAAAACATTAAGTGAGACTAAGTGAGAGGGTACAAGCTTTTGGGAAAATATTGACCTAATGTCAAAAAGCGTTGATCCTGATAGATCGAAGAGTTACTCAGCGTCTTATCTGGGTCAAAGCTATTTGTAAATGTTGCTAATTTCGAAGTTAGTGGACATGTCGTAAGTTGGCTGGCTGCCTTTAACGGTTTATTCTGCTCATTTTGCAACCCGCATTTCTACCTAACAAATACCCCACTATAATAAACGCCCTCTTACTTCATTTGGGTGTATGTGCTGCTGTGTGTATGTGTGTGTGGGATTAACTTACGATAAATAAATAACTTTAAACCCTATATAATAACCATTTAAAAAAAGAAATATATGTTGTTTTCTTTCAAAATATAGGGAGTAGCGTAATTAAGATTGCAATCAACGCGGAAATCACCAATAGGAAATCAATAGGAAATCAAATTAAACAGCAAATCAGATTAACCCTTCGCTTGCTATTCACGTCAATATACCTACCTGTAAATAGTGCAGACCCAGATGAGACAGCTCCTGCAGGAGCTGTCTCATCAGGGTCTGCACTATTTACAACTTGATTGTGCAACAAGTGCACTCTACAGCAGTGATTGCACAGCGAAATACTTGTACACAGTGAAGATATATGTAATTATACAAAAGGTATGGGTAAAGAAGGAGACATGTATTTTAAAAATCAGCAAGAGAAGGGTTAAACAAGATGTCAGGCTAACAGAGAAAGAAATTGCTGATAGTGCTGTTAAATCATCGGGATCAGTTCATGAAATGTTGATTCAGGAGTTTAAAGAGAGTTTTTTTTCTAAGCGATTCCCGCATCTCTTGACTGAAATGCAAAGGGCTATCCGTGTAAATGGCCAAATGTCTTTTGAAAAGTATAAAAAAAAAACTGTGAAAATCGTAAAAGTATAGAACTGCTTACATGTGATCAAACTTGGATTTATCATTTGAGCCCAAGAGACGCATCGACAATATGCAGTGGCTCAGCCAAGACCAAGCATTGTCAGTAATCTCCAAAATAATACAAAGCCCGAGAAAAGTTTTTTTTTTAATTCCTATTTCTCAAATACCAGTTCCAAATGGCCGAAAAGCTACATGTACATTTTATAAGGACATTGTTCGATCAAAAGTGAAGAAATGTTATGAAAAATGTTGCCCAGCAACTGGACTTTTTGCCTTATTCATGACAATGCAGCTGCTCATATGTGTGTACTAGTTCAGGATTTTCTGAACAAGAAAAATGTAGTTAAGCTCGCCTAAACGCTTTTTATTCACCAGACCATTTGTCCTATTTTCTTCATTGAAGAAATCCCTTGTCCAGTGTCTGTAGGGTGTGCTTTTCTGCTTTCACAGGGCGAATTTCAAGACTAGTAAAAATTATTTCTGTCAAAGAGGAATAACTCGAAGGGTTGAGGAGAATAAATTATGAGTGAGTGTCGTAATGCGCATTGAATAACAACAATGGACACAGTTACATGAATGTCCCTCGTATAGCCTATTCTCTCATATTGACGTCTTTTGACACCACTGTCAAGGTCACTTTTGAAACCATTATTATAAATGTTTATCACAATGGTTACAAAACTACAGAATTCTAAATGTTTCCTTTTCCCAGAAAATGCACCTTTTCGGTAGATTTATTCAAAGAGGCCGAGTCTAAAACTAGCCTATGAGCGATTGGGATACGGTAAAAGATATTAGTCTGCTAAAATCGGTCGATGCACTGGCTGATAATCCTTTCATGTGATCTCTTAATCTAATGTCAACAGGTTTATCCGGTACCATGTTATTAGGTCACTAAACAAGATGGTAAATGGATATGGGAACTTATTACGTTATGAAAGTTGGAGATCCTTCGAAAGCAAAAGCAGCAATGCAAAAAGAGAAACCTGCAGACTCGGTTTTAATGAGTCTGTTCATGAGGAGTTATTATACGTGCAGCACTATTCACGTCCCCTAGCACCAGTTCAAGCAGTATTCGTGTTTCAAAACTAATACCATTTAAACTAATTATCCCGAAGGAACAGAAAATATAACAACACCGAGATTGAAGTACGTGGCGACTTTTTACGGCCGCCATACAATCACTCAACGCCTGCTGTTATGAAGTACATAAGTTCTGAAAGTAGGAGGTCCTTCGAAAGCTTTCAAATTTACACTCCGTATCATCATAATAATAAATATTTTCACTTTTCAGTCAGTTAGTCTAGCTAATCTATTTTCCAAACGAAAACATTCAAATACATAACAATAAACATAACAGTATTTAACCCTTTCCCTAATGGATGTTATGCGTGAATTGATCATTTCATCAATGTCAATGTAATCATTTTATGATGTAATTTCTTGAAGGAAATGTTTCACTGTGACATCAACTAGAGAAACAGAGCTAGGAATTCCTTAACAGGAGGTTGCAAGCATTGTAAACAGTTAGACCCTGATCAGACATCATGTATATGAGGCCATGCCATGATTTTCACTGTATGGAGAGAAAGAGAACAACTAGACAGGTTCTGATGAATAACAAAAAGTGTAAGCCCTGACCGGTCTCTGGCACGGTGACTGGTTATAATACAAAAGCGGGTAAAAGACCCACTTCCCCGAGAGCGAGTATCATCTAAAACTATTGAGCAATGCATTCAAACGGGAAGTAGTTTGTCAGTGGTTCTAAATGGACTATTAAAACTTCGCTAGGGATATTAACCTTGTAATATTAAAATCTGCTGGGGATAACATCCTTTATAACGATATAAGTAAATCGGCACGGTCTTGGGAAACATAAGGAACCAAACAGCATGACACTATCCCTCGAATTTTATAAATGAATTGAATATACCAGAGATCCATATTAGGTGCGTAAACAGTTTCAACAATAGCTCCTTTATTTCTCAACCAAACCCTATACTATTAACACTATTTAGAATCGTCTCACATAGACGATTGTAAAGAGTGGTCGCTGTATAGGGTTTGGTGGAGAAATGACGATTTTAGTATTTGGGTATGTGCCTTTATCTGTAGCCCTGGCTAACACTGTAGCTTTGTATTTGGAACAAATTGAAGAAGACGGACTTTCGTTCAACAAATATTGCCCAGAATGTTAAAACTAACCTACATAAATACGCCGTTTGACGTATTTGCAAACAGAGTAGACCCAGAACAGATGGTCCCTTCAGGAGTCTACTATGTTTTCATATCAAATAATATAGGTCTGGCTACAGATTCATTAACTTCCTGTGTTCACATATCATTATAAAAATAAATCTAATCAATATGCATCATGTTATTATGTCTTACATGAACACATGTGTTCATGGAGTAAATGATTCACCTACACGCATTTACTGCATAAATGCGCATTTTTTCGCCTTCGCGAATAGAGTAGACCCATATCAGACGGCTCCTATAGGAGCCGTCTGACCAGGGTCTGCTCAGTTTGCTTATAATGTAATATAGATATGAGTTTACAATTAATTTCATGGCCAAAACTTCCTGTGTCCATGTGCTATTATAACAATTATTCTGATTACAATGTATGATTTCTTATATGATTAGCCATTGAGTAAAGCATTAATGTGATAGACCAAGTTACTTACAGGCAACGCACTGGTAGTTGTTGCCATCATAACTGTACCCAGCCTCACACAAACATTGGTTGTCCCTGCATTCAGAAAATGGGTCTACACAGTCAAAACTCCATCGACACTCCTGTCGCATTGTGGTCTGAAAGAAATTAAAAATATCGTATATAAAAGTAAATGTACGAGTCATGCAGCAAATATCAGATACAAAACACATAGCACCATGACAAAGAGTACAAACAGGGACGCTCAAATACATCAACAAAAATTAGGAGGGGAGATGAAGTACCGCCATGGGACGGTCAGTGACAAGAAGTGTCACTGGTGGTTTAAACAAGTCAAGGGGCACTCAATCTAACACTCATTCCACCCTAATCCTAAAAGACAATGTAAATACAATGCCAACAAGACAATGCCCTCTCAAAATAAAAAAAGACAATGCCCTCTCTGACTAATCTACAACAACAGCGATGGTAAATATTGTGGTACATTCTATACCAAATGAAAATATATTAAAGTGAAACAATAGACCGCCTCTAAAGCACCAAGCACTATATTGCGACCACTCGTTAACCCATTCCCTCACAGGCTATTTTAAGAACTGACCTCTTCGAATATATATATATCCAAAAGGAGCATTTACTAGAGAAAGGGAAACATTCGGAATTGTGTAGTTTTGAAACCATAGTGATAAAAAGAGCATTTGATTTATGAATCAATTGCTCTGTTTATCACAATGATTTCAAGAAGTGACATTTACAGAGGCGTCATATTGCACCAAAATGAGGAAATGGGTTAAACGATTCTAAAAGGTAGCCGTAACATAAGGTTCGGTGGAAATAAAGGAGCTATTTTTAGAAATACAACACAATTCAACATCAAAATGTACATTGACCACATGAAACAAAACATTTGGAAACAAGTGTATACGAGGTTAATATATCGTATATAGTTTTGTTGAGGTTTGACAGTAAGATATAACTTATATACAATGTCAACTCAAATGAGGTTATTTTGGCCTATAACCAGTAGTATAACCCTTTACTTCTTGGATACGCCCTTGCAAACAGAGTATACCTAGATCATACGATTCTTGTAGGAGGTGTCTGATTAGGTTCTGCTTTGTTATCTGATTCTACATATACAGAATATCTTATTTGACCAAACATTTGTGTGTGCATACCTTTGGTCATAATCCATTTCCTGAATAGAAACGGCTGTTCACATCTTCGCAAACAATGTAGCCCCGATCAGATGTTTGATGACATAAGTAAATACTGTGTTTGTAATACATGATGAAAAAGAGCTTGATTGGGTGAGGGAAATAAAACACTCCTACTAAATCATTGTTTTATTGATTTTAGTAGATACAACGGCCACTGAATTACATCAAGTATTTTGTGTTAAAGGCAGGTGGCTGCTTAAAGGCATTTCAAAGCTCCTTATATAAGTGCATAGCCATAAGAAATAAAGTTATGCAATTATACACTGTGTTGGTAGCCCGCCTTATCAGTTTGTGTATCAGATGCTTCACAGTCAGCTCCCAAAATACGCATCATGGGGTTAATGGGTCAACATTCCTTTCGAAACGCCTTTAAAGCAAGGTGAAAGTAAAACAGAACGCTCCTATGGGAGCGTTCTGTTTTACTTTATCCTTGCTTTAAGCAGCCACCTGCTCTAAATACCAACTAATTAACACAATTAAGTGGTCGTTATAGGGAGGTTTTACTGTATATAGATCTAAAATAAATATTACTAAAACATTGTTTGGCAATTTTAGGGGGCGTACGCTGGCTCCGCCCCTCTAAATCCGCGCCTGCCGTTCAGTATTGTATTACAGAGGACCGATTCTACGCTTTAAGGGTATGGATAAAAAAAATCATGTGTACACATGCCACCGACACTTCGGTATTTAATAAATATTTGGAATTTAGAGAACTATACTTAAGTCATTCTCTCCTAGACGATTTTCAGACTCAACCTCTTTGAATAAATCTACCGAAAAGGAGCCTTTACTAGAAAAAAGGAAAATTTTAGAATTGTGCAGTTTTGGAGCAAATGCTCTATTTATAACAATAGTTTCAAACAATTACTTCTACAGAGATTCGTAGGTAGAAACCAGAGTAGATATAGATCACACGATTCTTGTAGAAGCCGTCTAGTTAGGGTATGCATTGTTTGTTTATGCAATTATATAGATCAGAGTTTACAGTTTCTGTCATGCACAAACAATAATGTGTTCAAGTGTCATGATAAAACATCATCTAATAAATATATACCGTACATGATTTCTTAAAGGATAAAACACTAAAGGGCCACTGCACTTTGAACATTCGGTATTTAAATGGTTAATATTTACCTTTATGGCTTTCCGCCCATAATAAACGATGCCGAATCCCGAACAGTCTGTTCCTGTCCCACAAACCACGCCTGATAAATCTTGAGACCAACGGTTTGCTTTGCACGCCATATTTGCTGGATCGAACACGGCGGACCTACAGGTTTCGGTCTCTGAGCACTCCGACATGCATTCCAACTTGCTTCTCAATGTGACTGTGTAGATGACTTCGCCATACGGATCATTCCTAATGCGACTGGTTTCAAACTTGGTGGATAGAATCACGCTGACAGAATGTCTCAGTAGGGATAGCAGTAGAAGCACTGATAAAAATGCCCTATCTCTCGTCATTTCTAAGAACAATTATGTTTTCCGTTTTAACAAGTGCATCATAGGTTCGTGTGCGTCTACCTCTAGTCCAACAATGTGACTGAATCGAATTCTTCATATCAAACAAAATTAAATTAATTTTTAAATCTTTATCCCGCTACTCCCGACCTGCCTCATATTTGCAAACAATTCGAGGACTCAAGCTTTTTTAACACTCAATCAATCTAAAGCTTGATTGAATAAGAAGTAAAATTTGCCCGAGATATAAAATTGAGCAAACATTATTTTTTCAAAGTAGGGTAATGTGGTTTGTTTTGTCAGTCAGTGTTGTCTTAGTGTTTGATTATTTTATTTGAATGCGTTCTATTCATTATAAGTTTTGCGAAAATTGAAATAATTGATGTTAACTTATTTGTAGAATTTACAAGAACTGATGGCAAATAAAATCCTTTGTTTATTATTCTATAGCGGATTTATACTGCGGAAGTGCATGCCATACCTGCAGAATAGCAATTATTTTTTCCATCTGAAAAATGTCAGTCCAATGTTAAAACAATAATAATTATTGATCAAACTGCATCAAAAGTTCCGTGAACTATTTGTTTGTTCGAAATAAACGCACATTTGTAAGGTAACTAATATATACGCCGTACAACCACACGTATCTAAGCTTTGATTATTTGTTTCGACGCCAAATATATTTAATCTGCGTAGGTAGATGTCTGCTTTTGGTTTTCAAAGTGGTGCTCGGATAAGTCAGCGTTCAGATTAGTGAGTGTTCGAGTAAGTAGGTGTTCGGATTTCCGTGTGTTCGTATAAGCCAGCTTATGGATTAGCTTGTATTGTACATGTGAACTGTAACCCTCTCGGTGTGGGAAAACGATAATTAATGTCATTTGCAAACAGCGTAGACACAGATGAAAGAGCTCCTACATAAGCCCACTCATCGGAGTATGCACTGTTTGCCACATTGCGCTCATCTTTGAAAAAGAACCCTGATTATTTGTGGTGAACTTGGCCTGTTGGAAGTTTGGAAATGTCTACTTGAAAATTCAGCATTGAAAGGGTTAAAACACATATAACAGTGGAGATTGATATTGATTTCAACAGTAGTTATGAAACTTTGAAACAATGGCACTGTAAATGCACTGAACCTTTTGAACGATGCACGTGCATGCACTGGTGTTTGCAAATTTATAGTGTATACCCAGATCAGAGGGTTTCTAGAAAATCCATTGAATTAGGGCCTGCACTATTTGTCATTCATAACCCTCTAGAAAGTGAAAGTTTTTCCTATTGAGTTGACTCTATTGTTAAACACACTGTTAGACTATTCCGCTTTTAACCCTTCAAGGTGTCGTCTTTATGAGGTAAAGGGTTAGCACCTTCCTCTACACCAGGAGGTACTTGTATGTCAATAGGTGTGCAATATGAGTATACAGAGATAGTACCATAACTTTAGAATTCCTGAACATTATCTCATATACAGTAAAATCACTCTAATTTACTTAACCCTTCGCTTGCTGAGTTTTAAAATACATTTCTCCTTTTTTCTTTTTACCCATGCCCTGTTATATAATTACATATATCTTCACTGTGTACAAGTATTTCGCTGTGCAATCACTGCTGTGGAGTGCATTGGTTGCACATTTAACTTGTAAATAGTGCAGACCCTGATGAGACAGCTCCTGTCAGCTATTATCTCTATAGTTAATCACTGGTGGGTTATTCCATTCTGGAAATTCAGCTCTCATTTGCACTTATGCTTCAAAACCAGCTAATATCTATGCATTTGTTCTTCATTAGGCAACACTCTTTTCTTTCCGACTTTCAAAAGAAAACTGTACTATTGCGGTGAAGCCTTTTAAACCTTTATCGGATATAAACACCTTTGCAAACAGAGTAGACCTAGATCAGACGGCTCTTGTAGGATAAGGGTCTGTTTTTGTCTCCTCATGATAAAATGTAAATATTATTCTGCAGTTTCTGCCATCTTCAAACATTCTTGTGTTCATGTGCCATAAACATTCATGATGTCATAATTTCTTATATGAATATTGATTTAGTAAAGGGCTTAAAGTCATTTTTAATGTTGTGGTGCAGCCTTTCTATAACTCTTTATCTGATACACGCTTACGCGCCTTTGAAAACAGATTAGGCATAGATCAGACGGCCACTGTAGGAGCAGTTTGACCAGGGTCTGCTGTGTTTGCTTATTGATTGTCAAAGCCAGAATTCCCATGAAAACATATATTTATGCACATGTGTTTGCTAAGGAAAGGATTAATCTAATGAACATACATGCCTATTACGTCTTTGTAAACAGGATAGACCCAGACAGGAGCGTCGCTGAATCAAAATGTAATGTACGCATCGTGGCTGTAGAGGTTCGGGGGGGGGGGGCATGCTCCATCGAGAAAATCTAGTATTGTGTAGTTTTTGTAACCATTGTGATAAGTAGAGCACTTGCTCCATGCTCTGATTAACCAATGGTTTCAAAGTGTGGCGACCGTGAAACGTCACCCCGTACATTCAATCAATCTTGTTTTCTTCCTCTTGCAGGACTTGTTCTACATCCAATGCGTTTCTTCGCACCTTAACACCGTACTTTGCACTTCATGCTGGCTTCGGTACTCACCGACATATTGTGTCACTTTCTTGATTCCTTTTTTAAGATGAATTCCCTTAGTGATCTCGATATTGTTACTATACCTTACTGGGTTTTTTCTTCCTTTATACCGTTCATTGTTTTCCATCCAATCCCTATAGTCCACTTTATTATTTTCATCGTAGCTGCTGGAATGTTTTTTATTATGTACATGCTTTTATTCTTTACAATAATATTCTTTTAGTTATATATTTATACTTATTTGAAGTACAAACATGAGTCATACAGGAAACACCACATACAGACCAAACAGCCGCCCGAACAACAACATAAGAAAACACAGCAAATGTCAAAAACATAAAAGACGCACAAAGACAAAACAAACAAACAAACAATAGTGGGAAGATCGAAGTACCGCATTGGAACGGTCAGTGACAAAAGTAATAAATGGTACGACAAAAACGAAATAGTACAGATATCCGACGTTCTCCTTCCGTTTCTGGATTTAAGAGGTCGCCTTCATAGAGTACTAAACCTTTCTTGTCGACGTACATGAAATAAGACCAGCGTGATTGCCAACCGTAAAAGGGTTGACAACCAAACACGTAGAACGTTGCAGTACTATAGGATCATACCCCTTTTTAATGATTTTTTAATATATTTGATGAACAAAGTGAGAAAATGGGTATGTCAATAAGTTTACAAAGTTTGTAAATCACATCAAAATAAAATTCAGGATGTGAAATACGGTGTCGCAGAAGCGCCTTGAGATTACATTGGTACTTGCTAATAAGTGAGATATTTCGATAGCAAAATTTGGAGAAAGTTTTTCTTAGTTTATGGTATCTATATCTTTGCTTAAGCAGCTTTTCAGTTAAAATTATCTCTTTTGTCATATACTTTAGAAGAATTCATTCCATTATCAATTTTAAGGTCTAGCTTTATTCAATATGTGTTCTTTAGGATAAATTATAGGAATCATAGCATCAAATAATGGATTGTCTAAGTTAAAGATATCATCCAAATATCGAGAAGTTTCAATGAAGACTTTTATAACATCTTCTTGTGATTGTGGATTCAAACGTAACATGAAATCTCTCTCACAGCAGTACAAAAGCAAATCTGCGACAAGTGGTCCACAATTCGTACCCATAGGAATACCAATTACCTGACGGTATATAGCATTCCCATAACGTACAAATATGTTATCCAAAAGAAAGGTTAGTGATTCGCAAACTTCTGAGCAAGTCCAATTGGTGTAATATTTCATTAAATTTTGCTCGTCAGCAAAGAAAGCTTTTTCAGCATTACACGGAAAAGTAGTAAAGTCAAGCATGTAAAGCCACATACAAGACGCAACCACCTCCAAAACACCACACCCAAACGCACACTCACACAAGAGATGAACACAGAAAACACCAACAGACACACAAGTACCAGAGACAAACACTCCACACATGAACAAAATCACAATCACAAAGACGCAAGGCAAACAAAAAGAAGCGTGACAAAGACAGTACCGCCTTGGCACGGTCAGTAGCAAAACACCACTGGGGGTTTGAACCGGTTTACGAACCTTCTAACCTCATACTTCTCACAAAGTCACCCTAGCTTTACAAATAGTGTAAATAAAGGCATCCCCGCCGGACTTACCCACAACATAGACGACGATGAACACAGGACAACATGTAAAACATAGCATAATAACTGTAACCGTCAAATATGTACTCAATGACTTTGCTGAAGTCAGAGCACCTGCAGGTAAGTCGTTAAGGGCACGACAGGGAAAGAGTAATACATGAGTCTGGTAAGCTCATCCCGTATCTAAGTTTAAGAGTATACCATCATGGAATACTACCTTCGGCCTGTCATCGCGCAAGCAAAGAGGGAAGAGTAGCTACCGTCTGTTAAATGCAGTGTGTTGCAATATAATCGTCGGATCATAACCTTTCTTCTTAAATATTTTAATGTTTTTTATAAACAAATCATATAGATAACAAACCCATAAAAGTCTAGTTGAGAAATGCCTTGTTGCAGTAACGTCCGTAGATTGCAATTATATTTACTAATGAGTGGTAAATTTCGATAATAAAATTTAGAAAACGTTTTCCGAAGTTTGTGATATCTGTAACCTTGCTTAAGAAGTTTATCAGTTATAACTAAATTACGACTGTTAAAATCTTCAAGCAAAGAACAGACTCGGGCAAACCGAATAAGTTGAGAAATATAAACCCCATAAGATGTAGAACAGGGCACATCTCCATCTAGAAAAGGATAATTAACAATGTTCTCTTTAATCATATAGTTTGGACGAAACTTTATCATTTGTAATTGATATATTGCTGAATAACACCGGGTCTTTCATATCAAACACATGAGAGTACTGTCTTCGTCGGCTTTTTTGTTTGCAATATACGTCTTGTCAGCATATGAAAAACGATTTATGTGTGTAATTAATTGTTAATATGCATGTTTAAAACAAGTTGCAAGTAGAGACTATCATTTTAAGTTTTTTTGCAATACCAAATCCCGATGTCTGCGTCCTGTTGTGTTTTGTCTTGTGGCTGTGCCGTGTCGTGTTTGGTGGTGTTTGGTGTGGTGTCTGTTTGTATGTAGCCCTCCCTGTTTGACTTTTTTACCTATTTCTTACGTCTTTTAAATATACAGATAATTCTGAATGCACGAAATAATAGAATGAACTACTACAGGGATGTTATAAACAAAAGTAGAACTTGTTCTAAGCCGTCATACATCTACTGAATATGGATGATCTGTTATTACCTCTTTAAAACAGTTTGGATCAAGAAGAATTGCTCGGTATCTTATCATGATCAAAAGTGTTTGTCACATCGTTTACGTTTTTAGAAGAAAATGCAGCAACAAGTAGACGGCAGGGACAGAGTTCAAAGATTTGCATGCGTGAAAACAAACAATAATGTTTGTCTATAAACAGTGATATGTGCAGGCGTGTCTAAGCGTTACAGTATACAATTCGCTTGTTTTAATAAACGGCCTATGTGATAAGTGCCTGTATACAGTAGAACCTGTCTAATGTGGTCATCATAAATAGATCTAATTAGGGTATGTAAGGCAGGTGGTAGGCCTATACAGGCAAAAAAGGTAATACAGAAAGTTCTTTTAGGAGCTTTCTGTGTTACTTTTACCATGCATTAAACAACCATTGGCCTGTTAAGACTATTATGCTTATTAAATCAATGGCCGCTATTGACAGGTTCTACCGCGTATTACATACTTTTGTAGATTATTTTGATTAATCAAACACATGCATAATTCAAAATAAAAGGCTGGTCCCACGATGCAATATCTACAGGCATATCAGAGTGCACGTGAATAGAAGAAAAAAGAAAACACAAAAACACAAACCTTTATTTATACTTTTCGAATTTCCATGAGACTAACTTTGTCAGTTTCATTTTTTTTTAATTTTCCAGAATATACATACGCCATCAGCTGTATTGCATTTAGTACTGTGAGGAACACAAACATTTCATACAGAGCTGAACTTTGATATCTCGAACTCGGATAACTTGATATTCTGGATAACTCGAAGTAAAAGTTCGGTCATTCAACAATTCACAATACAAAATTGTTCTAATTACGCATGTCTAGAAAAACGTGATACAGCTTAATGCAGGTTTAAAGTAATTCAGAAAGCTCCTGAAGGAGCTTTCAGTATTACGGTATACCTGCTGAGACATTGAGAAAGTGTCCGGATAAGAAATCGGATGACTCGACTTTTGTTATCTCGAAGTCATTTCTATGGTCCTTTGAAGTTCGAAAGAGATGGCAACTAAGTGCAGGGCGAAAATCCAAAAGTACTTTCTGCTTGATTTTATCCTGCATTAAACAACAACGTGCCTAAACGTATATTCTTCTTTTCTAGAAGTCCGGTTTAGAAGGGGTTTAATGTATTTGTGAATTTCTATTCGTTACCGAATATTCGAATGTTTGTCTCAGCACTTTCTACAAACAATCTCTTGTGTAGAGTATATAGCCGCTTACAGCCGTATAAAGGTCGGGGCGGTCAAGCTTTGTGTAGTCTTGGAGGTAACACTCTCCAGGGTATACCTCAACAGTTTTACACACGAACGATGTCCATGACACACAGTATGACAAGCAATCTTCAGAACCCACATTGGGCAGGAACGCTTGGTTGTTGAAAGATAGGACCATTCCAGCATCCGGTTGAAAAGTGTCCCCGTACGATGTACATGCTGTAAAATGCAGAACAAAAACGATATAACCCTGCAGATTGGTAATTCACAAACGCAAAATTTATAGTAAATAGGACATATCTAACATTGCATTTGGGGGGGGGGGGTTACTTAAAGAGAAAGTCCTGCAATAAACGCATGTTTTCAATGATATCATGCAACTTGGTATTTTTTATGTTCAATCATTATTATGAAGTTTGTTAATTTAAACTTATATCGATATATGCCCCTGTGATACAAAAAAACCGATTTAATCACTACTCTAATATTTGTACTACAACAAAGTATTATTGGCCTTTTCCGTTTCAGATTTTTCGCGTTTTGCCGATGGTCAGTCGATCCCTCCATTGTTTAGATAACAGCTTTTCTTGGAAGTGGCTGAAAAACGGGGTTTTCTATATCAAACACAAGCAACTTTTGTCATTGTCAACGTTTATGCTATAGCCCTTCTTACGATATACTTCTTTTCATCATATGAACAATGAGTTTTGGATAGTTTAGGCATTTTTGAAACGTGTGTAGGTACTCCTCCTCCTTAATAGTAGAAACATTAACTAATGGTTAGTTTAGATATGATCCCTTCAAATTCACGTATGAATAATAATTTTGTGTGCATAATTATCTGACTGGTACAAACAAATCAGCAGCGAGGAAGACATAACACATTCGCAATCACTAACTTTACTAACATGCATTCGATGGATACAAAAGGCATTTAATAACATGGCATTCGGAAACAATCATGGCATACTATTTCTGACATGAGACTGCTTCATAACATTTCGTTTAGTATGTGCAACAAAATCCACAAAATATATCAATCTGTAATAAGGGTGAGCAAATATACAAATATCAGTCAAATGACGAAATCACGTGACCATAATATGAATGAAAGTATTCTCTTATAGGTAATTTCTCAATGAATAAAGAAGTGCGTGTCGGATGACCTTATGCAAGCGATTAGGTAATCATGCCCATAAAGTGTCAGTTTGGTAACAAGCATAGAGTAAAACGGCTGAAGTGTCAACTGCAACTTAACTATCCAATGGAAAGAGTGTTAATCCGTTGTCTTAGAGATACGCAAATTCATGCTAAAGCGCATCTAGTCAATATAAGAAAGTTGATTTTCATCACATTGATCCCATGCAAAGAATACTGCAGCGTCTGCAACGCTTTGATTTTCTAATATTTACACGCGCTTCTACACATTTATTATCATCACATAACGTACACAACGTCTATGCCAGCGTTGACTGCAGAATACAAACGAACCTGGCTTCAAATGTGGCATACGTGTACGGCAAATAGGTATATGTGTTTTGAAGACTATGGCAAATAATCAGTTAGATCCATTACATAAGTAGGTCACAAAATCTCACAGAAGTGATATTCAGGTGACTCACACTAAGAGATATATAAAGGAATCATCTGCAGGTGATCATCTATGAGAGTTATATAAATCAATTTGATACATTGCGTAACTAGGACACAGGTGCTGAAATGAATGTTAACGAATATTTTCTATAAACGACATCTTCAGGAGATGTCGTTATAAATATAACTCTCATAGAGGATGACCTGCAGATATTTCCAACAAGAATTTCAAACAAGTTTCACACAAATGACGCTCAAGTGCCTCTCCATATAATGCATGTAAGTTGTTCCTGTCAATTGGATAAATAGGTCAGAGGAGCTAAAATAGAACTGCTAAAGAATTTTGACACAATGTAACGGAAACGATCAGGTCACCTTCAATAGAAATATAAATCTTTCTGGTCGATTGAATAAGTAGGTCTCACACAAGGTAAATAGATTTTAGATAATGAACAATTTTTAACTCTTACCAACCAATAATGTATTTCAGCTATATTTCACAGGAATTCTCTTGATTAAACACTGATTGTCTATCAACGACATCGGCAATAGATACCAGATATGGCATCTATTTCCGGTGTCATTGATAGACGGTGAGCATTTAACTATAGTGTCCACTTCGTATGAAATGCTTAAATTTGATTGAGAATTTTGAGTGACAAACAGTGCATGCCCTGATCTGGATCTACACTGTTTGCAAATGATAGCACATGCACGTCAATGATTGGTAGGGTTAAACCTTATCCCCGCTGCAAAAATGTATTTACTCAGATTTAGATCTGTTCTACTTTCGATTCGATTGTGTTTTTAAGAAAACATTGACCATGTGTAATGCCATAAATATTTGAGAAAATATTAACATAATGTCAAAAAGTTTTGAGTATGATAGGTCGGCGAGTGTCTCGGTGTCTCTGTTTTATTGAGTCTGTTCATGAAGATTTATAAAAAGCGCTTCATTACCCACGCCCCCTAGCATCGGCTCAAGTGGTATTCGATTTTTAAAACCTATTAATATCAAGGAAACTAATAATCCGAAAGACCAGGAAATATCACAAAACTGAGATTGAAGTACGGGGCGACGTTTTACCACCGCCACAAAAGCACTTAACACCTGCTGTTGTGAAGTACATACATTCTGAAAGTAGGAGATCCTTCGAAAGTTTTCAGATTTAAACTCCGTAGTCTGCAGTTAAATATAATTATAAATCTTTT
Organism: Azorinus chamasolen; assembly: GCA_963576725.1. Taxonomy (NCBI): domain Eukaryota; kingdom Metazoa; phylum Mollusca; class Bivalvia; order Cardiida; family Solecurtidae; genus Azorinus; species Azorinus chamasolen. The sequence continues at coordinate 26,914,785 of OY755253.1, read as the reverse complement.
CATTTATAGCCAGTTAGACCAGCTAATTTATCTTCCAAACTATAACATTAAGATCCACAACAATAAATAGAACAATGTTGCACCCATTCCCTAATGAATATTTATGCGTTAATACATCACTTCATAAAGAAACTGTTTCGCTGTGACAAGAACTGCATGATCAGAGCTAAAGCCCCGTTCCCACTGTCACGGTGCTGGTCCCAGTACCCCACGATACATCCCGGCGAAGAAATAGCCGGCGTCCGGGATGATACGGGGCATTATTTCTTAAACAATAAATGAACATTCCCATATTCCCGACGTTGCCCCGGTGTTCCCCCGATTTAGAAGCAGGATCGTCCAGTTTGACCCCGGACTATCCCGGTTAGTTTCCGGTTTGGCACGGTGTATTTACGGTGTAGGACCGGCGTTTTCCCGGTTGAATACGATACGATCCGGTGTGACCCCGGTCGTCGCCGGTAGTGCAGCGGTGGCAGCGGGTATCATCCCGCCATATCCCGGGTGTGCGCCGGTGACAAGCCGGTGTTATCTGGGTATAAACGGGGTTGACCGCCAGACAAACCGGCTCATACCTTGCCAGTCCCTAACTCCACACGTACAAAACGGGACTATACCGTCGTACACCGGAGCTATACCGGCCAAATGCCGGGTGTTCATCAAAGGTATATAGTGAATGAGGTACTCGCCAACATCCCGGATTACTAGGGACTATCACGGTAAGGCCAGGGTAGAGACCCGGACCTGCACCGGAATATACCGGCGTTGTCCCGGAATTACCAGGATTTAGCCGGTTTCGGATATCTTACCCGGTGACTCACGATTAACATTTTAAAACATCCGGGGCTGTCTGCCGGATTAAGCCGGATCAATACGGTTCATCAGGGATCTTCCCGGATGTTAACGGTGTCGCCAGGGATGTACTCACGGTTTGACACGGTTTGACACGGTTTCCCCCCAGACCACACATCCGGGACGTACCGGGGGGGGGGGCAATCCGGGACAGTGGGAACGGGGCTTAAGACAGACCAGGTACTAATCAGACAGCGTATGGATGAGACTGTGGTTGCAAGCATTGCAAACAATGTCGAGCCACATCAGACATATTGTATATGAGGTCAGGTAATTGTTTTACACTGTAATCAATAACAGGGAACAACCAGGCAAATTATGATGAATGACACACAATGCAGACCCTAACATGTCCCCTACACGGCGTCTGGTTGTAAGGCAAAATGATATAAAATACCCATTTTCCTTCAGAGCGAGTATCATCTAAAACTAATTAGCAATAAATGGGAAATAGTTTGTCAATAGTTTTATATGGGATATTAACCCTTCTCTTGCTATTCACGCCAATATACCTACCTGTAAATAGTGACGACCCAGATGAGACAGCTCCTGCAGGAGCAGTGATTGCACAGCTAAACACTTGTACACAGTGAAGATATATGTAATTATACTACAGGACATGGTAAAGAGGGAGAAATGTATTTTAACATTCAGCAAGAGGAGGGTTAAAACTTTTCTAGAAATATTAAACTTTATAATGATATACATATTAGTAAATCGATACTGATTTTAGGATACAGACAAATTACCCGGCGTCTCATAAGGATCCAAACTGCAGGACACTGTCCGAAATTTTTAAAGAAATTGAATATACTTTGGCAAGATGTCCAGATAATGTGCGTAAACAGTTTTAACAACAACCCCTTTATTTCGCCACCAAACCCTATAATGCGACCACTCTCAAAGAGACTTTTGTAAAGCGTGATCGCTTTATAGGGTTTGTTGGATAAAAGACGATTTTAGTATTTGGGTATACTCGTACACCTTTATCAGTATGTCTGACTAACACCTTAACCTTGTATTTTGAAACAAGTGGCAGTAGACGGACTTTCGTTAAACAAATATTGCTCAGAATGTGAAAACTAAACTACAAAGATATAATATATGCCGTTTGACGCATTTGCAAACAGGTTAGACCCAGAACGGAAGACCCCTACAAGTGTCTACTCTGTTTTCTTACAGAATAATATAGATCGAATTAGAGAGTCCGTAATTTCCCGTATTCATGTTTTTTTTTAAACATAAATCAATACACACCTTGTTAGTATGTCTTACATAAATACATGTATTCATAGAGTAAATGATTAACATTTTACTGCATAAATACGCTCTGTTCGCCTATGCAAACAGAGTAGACCCAGATCAGACGGCCCGGCCGCCTGATCAAAGTCTGCTCCGTTTGCTTATAATGTAATATAGATATGAGTTTACAGTTTATTTCAATGCCAAAACTTCCTGTGTCCATGTACTATTATAACAATTAATATAATTAAAATTCATGATGCCATTATTTCTTATATGAATATTCATGGAGTAAAGGATTAATATGATAGACCACGTGACTTACAGGCAACGCACTGGTAGATGTTGCCATCATAACTGTATCCGGCCTCACACAAACATTGGTTGTCCCTGCATTCGGAATATGGGTCTACACAGTCAAAGTCCAATCGACACTCCTGTCGCATTGTGGTCTGAAAGAAATTCAAACTATCGTATATAAAAGTAAATGTATGAGGCATGCAGGAACTATCACATACAAAACACACAGTCGCCCGAAAAGCACCCTGACAAAGAGAACAGCAAATGTATAAGTATATCAAAAGGCAAAAAGAGGCGCTCAAAAACATAATAAACAATGGGACGGTCAGGGACAAAAATTATCACAAGGAGTTTAAACCGGTTTAGGGTCGCCCAGCCTCACACTTATTCCATCCCAACACTAAAAGACAATGTAAATATACGTATGCCCTCTTTGACTAATCTTCGACAACCACGAGGGTAAATACAGTGGTAAAATGCATGTAAATGAATGAGTAGTAAGGTCAAGCAGGCAAAGCCATATACAAGACGCAACCACCATCAAAACACACGCACATACAGGAGATGAACACAGAAAACCTTAACAAACACACAAGTACTAGAAAAAACATTCCAAACATGAACAAAAGCACAAGTACAAAAAAAACAAGACAAACAAAAATAAGGGTGACTAAGGGAGTACATGTACGCCTTGGAACAGTCAGTGGCAAAATTACCACTGGGGGTTTAAATCGCTTTACGGACGTCCTATCCTCACACTTATCTCAAAGTACATGTTAAAGTCATGCAGGAAACACCGCATACAAAACACACACCCGCCCAAACAGCACCACAACAACAAACAGTAAAATGTACATGCATATAAAAGACACAAAGATACACACAAAGGCAAAACAAACATACAATAGGGGGAATATGGAAGCATAGTCTTGGAACGGTCAGTGACAAAAGTCACTGGGAGTGGGGGTAAACTAGTGTTTGGGCGCCCAACCCTCACACTTATTCCATCCCCACCATAAAAGACAAACAGTGTAAAAAAACGTATCCCCTCTCCGATTAATCTATAACAACTGCGATGACAAATACAGTGGTAAAGTGCATGTAAAACGAAAACATATTTAAGTGAAGTAACTGTATCCACTTATCGCTAATGTTCTCAATGATTGAGCTGAAAACAAAGTAAATGTAGAAAAGCAATAAAGGGTACGACAAAAACGAGTACAATTATCCGATGTCCTCTTTACGTTTCCGAATTTAAGAGATCGCCTTCATAGAGTAATAAATCTTTCTTGTCGGCGCACATACAAAGAGGCCAGCGTGATTGCCAACTGTAAAAGGGTTGACAACCAGACATGCAGTATGTTGTAGGACCATAGGATCATATCCATTGTAATGATTTTTTAATGTATTTAGTGAACAAAGTGAGAAAATGAGTATGATCAATAATTTTACGAAGTTTGTAAATTACATCACCATAAAATTCACCATGTGATACACCGTGTCGCAGGAGCGACTTAAGATTACATTTGCATTTGCCAATAAATGAGAGATATCGATAATAAAATTCAGAGAATGTTTTCTTAGTTTATGATATCTTTAACCATACTTAAGCAGCTTTTCAGTTAAAATGATATTTCGACTGTTAAAACCATCAACAGAAGAACAAGCTCTAGCGAAACGAATAAGTTGAGATATATAAGCCCCGTAAGATGGACACGGGGAACACCTTCCCTTATTCAATAGTGTAAATAAAGGTATCCCAGCTGGGCTTTCCCCACACCATAGAATACGGTAAACACATGGCAATATGTAAAACAAAGCATACTGCGAAAATCCGTCAAATATGTACTCAATGACTTTGCTGAAGTCAGAGCAACTGCAAGGAAGCCGTTAAGGTCACGACAGGGAAAAGGTAATACATGAATCTGGCAAGCTCATCCTGTTTCTGAGTTTAAGAGTATAACATCATATTCACTCGACCTGTTGTTGCACAAGCAAAGAGGGAAGCGTAGCTATTGACTGTAAAGGGGTCAATAACCAAACACACAGAGCGTTGCAATATAATGAATTTATAACCTTTCTTCTTAAAGGTTTTAATATTTTTATAAACAAATCATGAAAATTGACATGACCCCGTAGTTTGTAGATAACATCACCATAATATTATGGGTGAGAAATGCCTTGTTGCTGTAACGTCCGTATATTGCAATTATATTTACTAATGAGAGGTAAATTTCGAAAATAAAATTTAGAAAACGTTTTCCGAAGTTTGTGATAACTAAATTACGACTATTAAAATACTCTAGCAAAGAACAAGCTCGGGCAAACCGAATATGTTGAGAAATATATACCCCATAGGATGTAGAACGCGGCACATCTCCATCTAGAAAAGGATAATTAACAATTTTAGAATTGAAATATTCCCTTTTATCGTATATTTTGGACGAAACCTTATCATTTGTTATGGAAAGATTCAAATCTAAAAGGGAAACCATAATGTCAGATTAATTCGCTTTGTTTAAAGACAAATTGAAGGAATCTTAGTTTCAAAATAAGGATTATCAAAATTCAAAATATCGTCTAAATACCTTGAAGTTTTATTAAAAGCATTAGCAATATCGGCCTGTGTGTCAGGTTTTAAAGATGTATGCTGCGCAAATTTCCGGAAATAATCATTCGACGTATATGTAGGCCAACAACCAGTGTCAGCCACTGTATATGTGATAACAACCTAATTATAGATTCGGAGTCATTCAGAACTTGGCCGAATCCGTACAAATCCCCGTTCATAAAAGAGGTTTCCTTTTAAAGAATTTAGCAGTATTTGGATACCAACAATATTTAGCTGAACAAATATACTGTCGGAAAATGGGTTGTAAGCATTATTTTCATTGTATGTAAACGTGTACAGCGTCTGATGTTGATTGATTTATACGAAAAATGTGCATAATACATCTTTAAGCTAAGCATAAAATCCCTCTCATAGAAATACAAAAACAAATCTGCAACAGGAGGGGCACAATTTGTACCAATTGGCATACCAACAAATTGACGATATATGGTATTCTCATAACGCACAAATATATTATCTAAAAGAAAGATTCTGAATTCGAAAAGGATGAACGTTGAACATTACAAGCACGGATCATTTCATTTTCTCTGGCAAGGGTTTTCCTATTAGTTTAATCAGTTATCCTTGATAAGATGGTGAGTTAGAGTAGTATAGAGTGTAGAGAAATCATAAGAGCTCAGTGAAGAAATGTTATACTGTTCATTTTCAAGTTTAGTTAATATATCATTTGAATTTGTATGGCCCAAAAAGCGTTAATACCAGCAGTTTATTATATTTTATCACAGTAACGTTTTACATGTTCTTTGATCATAGTAAGACAGGACATCAAAAGTATAAATATGAGTCATGCAGGAAACAGCACATACAGAACAAACAGCGACCCAAACAACTCGAGAAAACACAGCAAATGTGCATAACTATCAAAAACATAAAGAGACGCACAAAGACCAAACAAACATGCAATAGGGGGAGATGAAAGTACCGCATTGGAACGGTCAGAGACAAAATCACTGGGGGTTAACCCGGTTTAGGGGCGCCCAATCTCACACTTATTCCATCCCCACCCTAAAAGACAAACAGTGTAAGTAAACGTGTCCCCTCTCAGACTAATCTACAACGACTGCGATGGCAAATACAGTGGTAAAGTGAATGTAAAACGAAAACATGCAAGTGAAACAAACTGTATCCGCCTATCGCTAGTGTACTCAATGATTGAGCTGCAAAGAGAGTAGCTGTAGAAAAGTAATAAAAGGTACGACAAAGACGAATTTCCGACGTCCTACTTCAGTTTCCAGATTAAAGAGGTCGCTTTCATAGAGTACTAAACCTTTCTTGACGGTGTACATGCAAAGAGGTCAGCGTGATTGCCAACTGTTAAAGGGTTGACAATCAGACATGCAGTATGTTGTAGTACTATAGGATCATATCCCTTTTTAATGAATTGTTTAACATATTTGATGAACAAAGTGAGAAAATGGGTATGCCCAATAATCTTACGAAGTTTGTAGATCACATCACAATAAAATTCAGAAATATAAGTTTAGATATTTTAGTAGTAGTACAACAACTAGAGTTAGCAATAAAATACGTCTCATAAGGGTTTTTATGTAGTTTCGGAATCCAGTAGAAAGTTTATGTTGTTTTATGTTGAGACCGGACATAAAAGCATTGCACATTTTAACATATCCCCAGAGTATATATTTTTCAGCTGTTTGAACTGCAATATAAGTTTGTGAACCAGCTCCATCTTTAAAACTTCAACATAACAATGATTACTTTAGTTGATGCCTTGGCAGCATGAGCAAGAACATAATTTGAATGAACTGTTTTTCTTCAAACAGCGTAATGTAACTATAGGTCGATGTGGTAAAAGCTGGTAAGTTGATTTGTAAAAAGCAATATGTGTATCAATAATATCAAAAATACATTTCTTCCAAGCTGAAAGGACATTTACACCAGCATGTTCTCGTGGACACCATTTGATGGGAAAATAGTAAAGTCAAGCAGGAAAAGCCACATACAAGACGCAACCACTACCAAAACACCGATAGATAGCATGACACACACACTATACACCCAAACGCACACTCACACACGAGATGAACACACATAACACCAACAAAAACACAAGAACTAGAGACAAACACTCCAAACATAAAAAAAATCACAAGCATAAAGACGTAAGGCAAACAAAAGGAAGGGTGACAAAGAGAGTACCGCCTTGGCACGGTCAGTAGCAAAAGCACCACTGTGGGTTTAAACCGGTTTACGGACGTCCTAACCTCACATTTCTCTCAAAGTTACCCTAGCTTTACAAATAGAGTAAATAAAGGTATCCCCGCCGGACTTACCCACAACATAAAAGACGGTGAACACAGGACAACATGTAAAACATAGCATAATAACTGTCACAATCCGTCAAATATGTACTCAATGACTTTGCTGAAGTCAGAGCACCTGCAGGGAAGCCGTTAAGGGCACGACAGGGAAAACGTAATACATGAGTCTGGTAAGCTCATCCCGTATCTGAGTTTAAGAGTATACCATCATAGAGTACTACCCTCGGCCTGATGCAGAATTCTTGTATAGCTTCTGCAATATCAGTTCGACCAGCGTCAAAATAAATAAGGGAAGGTAATCTATATTTAGGTCCTTTAGTTAGGAAGGTCCCGAGACGTTTATCTTTAATGATATCAAAATTACCAGTAATGACATGACCAACTGATTTATAGCAAAAGCTTACAATGCTACAATCTCAAGAAGTAGGGATATTGACATCAATATTTAAGTCAGAAACAATTGTATTGTAGTTAAAAATAACATTCCTAATAGGTTTATTAATAACAGATGATCGGTGATTCAGAGTTGACGAAATATTTGGGAATAGTATCGATTACATTCTTATAACGAAATATACTTTGATTATCAATAAAATCGATGACTTTATTTAGGAATTGAAGTTTCAGAAAAGCCCTGGTCTGTTCAGATTCTTATCAATATGATGCCGAAGAACATCCTGTGAGTAACTTTGTATAGTGAGGGATTATTAATTAGCGAATCTGTACGAAAACAGATTTTATCAGCCTGTTTGTCTATGGACCTAAGACAAGAAAAGTGCAAATGGAAAAGTAGTAAAGTCAAGCAGGCACAGCCACATGCAAGACGCAACCACCACCAAAACACCGATAGACAGCATGACACACACACACACACACACACAACCACACACCCAAACGCACACACACACACACGAAATGAACACATAAAACACCAAAAGACACACAAGAACCAGGGACAAACGTTCCACAACATGAACAAACCACAAGCACAAAGACGCAAGGCAAACAAAAGGAAGGGTGACAAAGAGAGTACCGCCTTGGCACGGTCAGCAGCAAAACACCACTGGGGGTTTAACCGGTTTACGGACGTCCTAACCTCACACTTCTCTCAAAGTCACCCTAGCTTTACAAATATTGTAAATAAAGGTATCCCCGCTGGACTTACCCACAACATAGACGACGGTGAACACAGGACAACATGTAAAACATAGCATAATAACTGTGACAATCCGTCAAATATGTACTCAATGACTTTGCTGAAGTCAGAGCACCTGCAGGTAAGCCGTTAAGGGCACGACAGGGAAAAAATAATACATGAGTCTGGTAAGCTCCTCCTGTATCCAAGTTTAAGAGTATACCATCATAGAGTACTACCCTCGGCCTGTCATCGCGCAAGCAAAGAGGGAAGCGTAGCTACCGACTGTAAAAGGGTCGATAACCAAACATGCAGAGTGTTGCAATATAATAGGATCATAACCTTTCTTTTTAAATGTTTTAATGCGTTTTATAAACAAATCATGAAAATGGATATGACCCCGAATTTTCCTAAGTTTGTAGATAACGTCCCCATAAAATTCTGGTTGAGAAATGCCTTGTCGCAGTAACGTCCGTAGATTACAATTATATTTACTAATGAGAGGTAAATTTCGATAATAAAATTTAGAAAAGGTTTTCCGAAGTTTGTGATATCTGTAACCTTGCTTAAGAAGTTTATCAGTTATAACTAAATTACGTCTGTTAAAATCTTCAAGCAAAGAACAGGCTCGGGCAAACCTAATAAGTTGAGAAATATAAACCCCATAAGATGTAGAACGTGGCACATCCCCATCTAGAAAAGGATAATTAACAATTTTAAAATTAAAATCTTCTCTTTTATCGTATACTTTGGACGAAACTTTATCATTTGTAATTGAAAGATTCAAATCTAAAAATGAAGCATTAATGTCAGATTGATTAGCTTTGTTTAAAGACAGTTCTTTTGGGTAGATTGAAGAAACCATAGTATCAAAATAAGGATTATCTAAATTCAAAATATCGTCTAAATACCTTGAAGTTTTATTAAAAGCATTAACAATATCGGTCTGTGTATCAGGTTTTAAGCTAAGCATAAAATCCCTCTCGTAGCAATACAAAAACAAATCTGCAACAAGAGGGGCACAATTTGTACCCATGGGTATACCAACAACTTGACACACAAATATATTATCTAAAAGAAAGGTAAGAGATCTACAAACATCAAGGCAAGTCCACATTGTGTAATGTTCAACTTCTGAATTCGAAAAGAATGAACGTTGACCATTACAAGCAATGAACATTTTGTTTTCTCTGGCAAAGGTTTTTTCTATTAATTTAATAAGTTTATCCTTTATAAGATGGTGAGGTAGAGTAGTATAGAGTGTAGAGAAATCATAAGAGCTCAGTAAAGAAATGTTACACTGTTCATTTTCAAGTTTTGTTAAAACATCATTTGAATTTTGTATGGACCAAAAAACATTAATACCAGAATTTTCATATATTTTATCACAGTAGCGTTTAACATGTTCTTTGATCGTAGTAAGACAGGACGTCAAAAGTATAGATAATTTAGTAGTGGTACAACAGCTAGAGTTGGCAATAAAACGCGACTTATAAGGGTTTTTATGTAGTTTCGGAATCCAGTACAAAGTAGAAAGTTTATGTTGTTTTATGTTAGGACCAGACTTAAAATTATTGCACATTTTTACATGTTCCGAGACTACAGTCTAATTGCATTAATTCGGATCTCGTTATCTCGTATTGACGGGATAACTCGTAAGTATTGCAAAGTCCCAGTACACTGCCTACTGTTTTCTATATAAAAATGATGCATTAATAAGGAAATGTAAAACTCGGAAAATTCGAAAAATCGGATGTGTAGACAGGCCCCTACATTCATTAATCCCATTGTTTATGTCGGATTAACTCGGATCGGTGAGATTGGCAGTGCTAAAGATTGTCGCACGTCGTATTTTCACACCTTTATGCAACAGCGTTCCTGCTCTATTGTTAATTTCTCACCTTTATCGGTGGTTACACAATGTGACACAGATAGTCAGCAATAAGCTGTTCATTTTCAGGTTCGAAATTTTGCCGAGAAAACCAGCAAAGTGTGTGCACTGTTCAATTTTAATTCACTCATCCTTACGAGTTTCCCGAATGTGAAACTAGGTGTAAGAAATATTTGACCGATCTGAGAAAACCAGCAAAGTGTGTGCACTGTTCAATTTTAATTCACTCATCCTTACGAGTTTCCCGAATGTGAAACTAGGTGTAAGAAATATCAGACCGATCTGAATTACGACAAAAGTAAGAGGAGACTTTTTTACTAAATAAAGAAAGAAAGAAAAAAGAATGAACTGCACCAATATTCTACTGACTTTTTGTGTTGCATATTCCTCAATTCCGTGGACATGCGTGAGCGTTTGTGTAATTCACTTCTAGCATCACATACTCAATTATAAACGTGTAGCCTGTCCTATGTCTGATTTTGTTTCATTTGTGTTGTGTTTATTTCACCATGGCTAAATGACACTTTCAACCCTTAATCTGTATTCCACAAGCGTCATGACATGTATGCAAACATATTAAATCCGGATGAGAGACCGAATAACTCGGTGTCTGATCCAGATCCAAGATATCTGACACTCAGTCAACATTTTTACAATAAATAAAAGCGAATTTGTGAAGTTTTAATAAAGGCATTAGAAGCAGACGGAATTCTTCACATGTGCAAATTTTCATAACAGGCAAAGGGTTTACAGGATGTTACTGGAGGTCAGTGAGGGTGTCAAGAACCATCAGAATTCACTCCTTTTATTTTAACCCTTATCATCCAAGGGCGACTGTTATTCAATGTGCACATGGTTTTTAACAATCATTCACCAGGGTTGTGCGAAATTTGGACAATATTTCAAAATATATGAGCAGATGATTTTTGTGTATGTCAGCATCGTAAGTATTAAAAAACTGAAATGAAAAAGGAGTTTAATGTCGTATTTTGTTCCAAGAAAAGTGCAGGTAAGGTTTGACTAGTACTACTTCATGCAGTTGTACCCTTAATTTGTACATTGAGTATTTTTTATGATACATCGAAAATTACGACAGACAAGTCATTGACAACCTGTGAGGTGAAAATACAATAACTCGGAACATCCGATAATTCGGATTTTATATGTGGTCCGGCAAGCATCCGAGTTATTGCAATTAGACTGTATATCTTTTTCAGGTGTTTGAACTGTTATATAAGTTTTTGAATCAGTTAGCTCCTTCTTTAAAACATCAACATAATACAATCTTCAAATAATGATTACATTGTTTGATGCCTTGTCAGCAGGAACAAGAACATAATCTGAATGAAAATTAGAAATGTTTTTCTTCAAGTAGCGAAATGTAACTCTAGGTCGAGGTGGTAAAAGATGGTAATTTGATTTGTAAAAAGTTATTCGCGTATCAATAATATCGAAAATACATTTCTTCCAATCCGAAAGGGCATTAACATCAGCATGTTCTCGTCGACACCATTTGATGCAGAATTCTTGAATAGCTTCCGCAATATGAGTTCGACAAGCGTCAAAATCAATAAGGGAAGGTAATCTATATTTAGGTCCTTAGAATGTTTGCCAGTTTGTTTAAGAATGGTGTGTAAATCATGAACAGACATATTACGACGTAATTTACGCTTCATATTACCATTTCTACGTCTACCGTGTGATCTAATTTTACGTTTTCAAATAGAAAATATAGAGAAAATATCGATGCTAGGATCTTTAGATATATTGCCACTTTGGTAATGTTATTCGGACACAAAGATGTTTGTAATTTCTTCATCACGTCTAGCTCTGTGATAAAACGAGCTTTTGATTTAAAACTGTTTGTAGTATTAGAATCAAAATGAATTTATCTACTGGTTGGACCGAAACATATTTGAAAGAATGTCCTGTATGACGAAAATGCTAGTAAAGAAAATTGGATCCACCTATCGCTAAGGCAAAATATAGGAAACTGAATATCACCATAGACACCCTCTAAAGCACCAAACACTATTTTGCGACCACACTTAAATCCATTCCCTCGTAAGCTATTTTAGAACCAACCTCTTTGAATACATCTACCGAAAAGGTGAATTTACTAGAGAAACGGAAAATTGTGCAGTTTTGAAAACTTACTTCTACAGAGGCGTACAATGCGTCAGCAGGAGAGACGGAGTTAAATTGGTTTATCTTTTAAATGGTATTGCTTCTGATAAGGGTATGCACTGTTTTTCAAAAAAAATAAAATGGACCCTTCAATACTCAATGGAATCTATAGTTTACTTAACCTCATAAATTAATGCCTTTAAAACATAGAGTAGATCCAGATCAGACGGTTCTTGTGGGAGTTGAGCCGTCCAGTTAGGATCTGCTCTGTTTGCTTATGGAATGCACAAACAGTAATGTGTTCAAGTGTCATCATAAAACATTAGCTAATAAATATATACCGTCAATCAAGTAAAGGGTAAAACACTTAAGGGTCACTTCACTTTGAATATTCAGTATTCACATATAAATATTTACCTTCATGACTTTCACTCCATAATAAATGATGCTGAATCCCGAACAGTCTGTTCCTGTCCCACAAACCACACCTGATAAATCTTGTGACCAACGGTTCGCTGTGCACGCCATATTTGCTGGATCGAACACGGCGGACCTACAGGTTTCGGTCACTGAGCACTTTGACATGCATTCCAACTTGCTTCTTAATATGACTGTGTGGATGGCTTCACCATACGGATCATTCCTAATACGACTAGTGTAAAACATGTTGGATAGATTCACCGCAACAGTGTGTCTCAGTACCTGTAGTGATACGAGTATGACCACAGATGAAAGTGCACTGTCTCTCGTCATTTCTAAGAACAACTTAGTGCATCCTAGACTCGTGTGCGTCTAGTTCTAGTCCAACAATGTGACTGAATGCAATTGTTAATATCAAACAATATTAAGTAGTTTTACATTGATTGTATTTAAACTTTTATCCCGCTACTCGCGACCTGCCTCATATTTGCAAACAATTCGAGTCTACAAGATTCAAGCTGTTTAACGCTTGGTCAATAGCAGGCGCGGATTTAGAGGGCGTACGCTAATATTTTAGATCTAGATCTACTTAAAATCAATAAAATATTGATTTAATCTGATTTTTTGGTATTTCCTTCGCCCAGTTATGCTTTTTTCAACATGTATTACAAACACACTACAGTAAAACCTCTCTATAACAGCCACTAAATTGTGTTAATTAGTTAAGGTATTAAGGGCAGGTGGCTGCTTAATAGGCTCCTATAGGAGCGTTCTGTTTTACTTTCACCTTGCTTTAACACGCAATACTTCATGTAATTTAGTGGTCGTTATAGAGAGGTTTTACTGTATTTATTTATGTCATCAAACATCAACACCACCCACCCCTCTTCTAAAACGATTTCTACCCCCCCCCCCCCCCCTCCCTCTCTTAATCTGAAATCCTGGATCCGCACCTGAATAGTGTCTCAAATATATTTTATGTTCAGAATGAGTTTGTGACATGCTTAGCAGGACCTGCAACAGCTTGGATCCTGATGAGACATCATATTTCTCGGAGTTTTATCTGGATCCAAGCTGTTTGCTATTTGACACTTGATCAACAGTTTTTCAAACGTTTGTACGAATCAGAGGTAAGTAAAAATGCAACAGATCAGAGATTTGGCAGAAACATTAGTTACAACGATTTATAAGAAATTATTTGTGAAATTTACAAACACTGTTGGTAAACATCACCATTGTGTATTATTCTATACCGGATTTACACTGCGGAAACGTGTGACATACCTGAAGAATGGCAAGTAGTTGTTGCTTTTAGAAAATGGGCGACCTAATCAGAATAATGTTAAGACAAGAAAAGTTATCGATTAAATTGCATCAAAAGTAAACAAAGTTCCGTGAAATATTCATTTTGTTCGAAATAAAAACGGGCATTTGTAAGGTAAATGAATTCCCAAGCTTTTAGTAACTTTTTCCCGCTACATATATTTAATCTGCTAAGGTCGTCGTCTGCTTCTGGATTCAAAATTGCATTTCTTTGATTTCTTTTCATAAATATAATCAGTGTTAAAACAGGTTGGATCCTGAAGAGACGCCGTCTTCTGTGGGTCCAAACTCTTTGCAAAGATTTTCATGGATCCGATTATAGCGGCGAAAGAGTTATCTAGACTATATTTAGATCCAGTTTCAATGAATAAAAATCTACCGAAAAGTGAGAATTTATGAGAGAAACGGAACCTTTTAGAATCGTGTAGTTGTGAAACCATTTTGATAAATAGTGCATTCGCTTCTATATACCATTATCACAATGGTTTCAGAAATTGACTTTTACAGAGGCGTCATCATGCGTCAGTAGGAGAGAATGGGTTAAAGAAAACATGAGAACTGTTTAGTTAGGTGGCCGTTTAAGGCATGTTGAATGTCATGCAGAAAGCTCTCAGATGAACTTGATGAGATTTCTGCGTGACTTTCATCCTGCACAAGCTGCCATTTGGCTTAATACCAATAATCATGCACAAGCTGCCATTTGGCTTAATACCAATAATCATACACAAGCTGCCATTTGGCTTAATACCAATAATTATATTCTTCTGAGTATTCGATTTAGCGCATGCTCTAATAAGCGAGTGTTCTAATGGGTGGGTGTTCAGATTAGCGAGTGTTTGAATTAGTGAGTGTCCGAAGAGAGTGTTCGAATTAATGAGTGTTCTAACAAGCAAGTGTCCGTATAAAGGAGTATTTGAATTAGCGAGTGTTCTAATGAGTTGATGTTTGGTTTAGGCAGTGTATTTGAATTAGCGAGTGTTCTAAGCGGGTGTACTAATTAGTAAGTGGCTAATAAGCGAATGTTCGGCTTCATGCTTTTCGGATTAGCCAGTGTTCTTATGAGTGTGTTTTCTGAATAGCAAGTGTTTGAACTAGTAAGTATTCAAATTAGCGTATGTTCTCATTAGCGAGTGTTCAAATCAGTAAGTGTTCTAATGATGCGAGAAAGTGTCATGTATAAGGGCCATAACTCTGGTTTCAATACTTTTGGAGGTATTGCCCTTCGTTATAGTTTTTGTCCGATCAATAACTCCTGCTCTACTGATGCTATTGGAATGAAATTTCATGTATGGAAAGAGCATCATGGAAGGAAATGTTATTCATAAGTATGATAACTCTGGCTTCAATAATATTGGAGTCATTGCCTCCCATTTTCTGCAGAGTTATGGGACTTTGAAAATTTTACATAGAACATTTGTCCGCATGGTTTCTCCAAAACCTTTAATTGCATATTCATTAAATTCCATAGGATTGATTATCATCATGCCTGTTCCGGTTTGATGATTTTATGCAGAGTTATGGGACTTTGATTTTTTTACATGGAAAATTTTGTCCGTGGGGTTTCCCCAAAAATATTTTATCGGATTTTCATGAAACTTCATAAGATTGATCAGCACCATGCAAAGTTGTGCATAGTTTATTCCTTTACCGATTCGATGATTTTCTGCAGAGTTATGGGACTTCTGTCCACGCGCTGAGGGAGACAACAGTTTTTGTATCAAAAACAGTTCTAGTTTACATTTATTCTGCATTAGGCAACATCCTGACTTTCAAAATATGACGGTACAGCCTTTTAACCCGTTATCTGATATTATAAACGTCTTTACAAACAAAGTAGACCCAGATCAGACGCATCTGATTGCTCATGATATAATATAGATATGATTCGACAGTATCTACCATATTATATCAGTCTTGTATAAAAGAATTGTTATTAATATTCATGATGTAACAAATAAATATTGATGCAGTCAAGGGTTAAAAAGACAACTTGCAACCTCTTAACCTGCTATTATCTGCTTTAAACGCATGTTCAAGCCTTTGAAAACAGTGCAGACCCAGATCAGACGGCTCCTGTAAGAACCGTCTGATTTGGGTCTGCTCTGTTTGCTCATGATATAATATATATACATGATTCTACAGTATCTGCAATGTTCAAACATTCTAGTGTCAATTTTAAAAATAATCTAATTAATATGCATGATGTAATCATTTCCTATATGAATATTGATGGAATAGTAAATGCCTAAAAAGTAAATGCCTAAAAATGCCATTTGTACTTTTGTGGTGCAGCCTCTTGACCCTTTTCCTGATATAAACACGTTTTCACGCCTTTGAAAACAGAGTACATGTAGATACAGATCAGACAGTTCCTGTAGAAGCTGTTTAATCAGGGCCTGCTGTGTTTGCTTATGGAATTACATGAGCCTGACCCTGCAGTTATTGTCCAAGCCAGCAATTCCCCTGAAACATATATTTAGTTCATGAATGTCCATGAAGTGATGGATTTATGCATTCTCTAGAAAGGATTAACCTAGTGAATATTCATGTAAGAAATAACGGTATCATGACCTTAACCCTTCGCTTGCTCAATTTCAAAATACATTTCTCCTTCTTTACCCATGCCCTTTTGTATAATTACATATATCTTCACTGTGTACAAGTATTGCGCTGTGCAATCACTGCTGTGGAGTGCACTGGTTGCACAATCAACTTGTAAATAGTGCAGACCCTGATGACACAGCTCCTGCAGGAGCTGTCTCATCTGGGTCTTCACTATTTACAGGTAGGCATATTGACGCGATTAGCAAGCGAAGGGTTAAGTGCCTTTACGTCTTTGTATACAAGATAGATCCAGTCTACTGCAGCGTAGCTGAATCCAAATGTAATGTACGCACCGTGGCTATAGGGGTCCGGGGCATGCTCCTTTGAAAGTTTAGAATTGCGTAGTTTTGAAATCATTGTGATACATAGAGCATTGGCGTTAATAGGAGTCAATATGAGGGAATGGGTTAAAGCTTACATAACATGATTTAACGCTTATCAAAGTCTACACCACTTAGCCTTCGATATTTGTTCCATTTTTGCCATAATAATGTTTTTACCATTTAGATTAATGTTACGCACGTGCGTAAATGCGTATTGGTAGTTACGCCCCGTCAGATTAAGGGAGATAATCCGTATCGTGACTGGTGCTGATATCGGACGCAGAGTATCAAAATGTGATTGCTTATTGAAAAATATAGACTAAATTCATTTTCGTCATGGTAAACAAGTCCTATATAAATATGTCATTTTAAAAATTCAATTAATATCCATGGTGTCAATATTTTCCATAAATATTCACGAGGTAAGGTCTTAAATTGCTTATGTTTGTATTTGTATATCGAATAATATTTTATTGCATAATGGATATTAACTCTTCGCTTGCTATTCACGTCAATATATCTACCTGTAAATAGTGAAGACCCAGATGAGACAGCTCCTGCAGGAGCTGTCTCATCAGGGTCTGCACTATTTACAAGTTGATTGTGCAACCAGTGCACCCCACAGCAGTGATTGCATAGCGCAATACTTTTACACAGTGAAGGCATATGTAATTATACAACAAGACATGGGTAAAGAACGAGAAATGTATTTTAAAATTCAGCAAGCGAAGGGTTAAAGGTATAACTAAGTCGTGTTAACACAGTTAACCTTTTGCTCCACTGATACTCCCTTTAACGTTTTTTACAGACAGAGAAAACCCAGATCAGCCGAGTCCTATATGAGTCGCCTGATCAGTGTATGCTCTGTAGACACGTAAAATGAAAAAAAAAACGGAAAATGATTTTTTTTCAAATCCCGTAACGAAAAATGAAAAAAAAAAATCAAATCACGTTAAAAAAGTAACGTAATTTAATTTTTTTTTCAAATTCCGTGGACCCTGTGCCTATCGTATTTAGTGTTCATTTAATACAAATTAAAAAAGTTAATACATGTATAAGATAGATAAGTAGCAGCATATCGATTGAATACAATATTAAAAGAAACAATATTATATATATTATTCTTACATCATACTTTATATTAATAATAATGAACTGAAACCGTATGTGGCATTTCCTGTATGACACTTCCGACACTTCTGTGTCACGATGCACATGCGATTTGTTCTAACACAAGAAACTAGATATATATTGCATATGAACACGAGTCTGTTTAAAGCTGGGATTTAACACAGTTACTTGTTTTGTAGTTTCTCGATATTTGTACACCTAAGTATGCTCAGATGGAGCAATATACAACAACAAATGTAGCATGCGGCAACAACAGTATCAACGGCAACAGTTGCTTAATAACTGAAAACAAATGTAACAATCGGTATAATAACGAATTTGTACTCCCGTAGAATTTGTTCTTCCCAGGCCACATTCGACGTAGAAAAGATACCCCCGTCCATATTCTACGTAGAACATGGACTCACCTCCCGTAGAATATAGACTCCTGTCATAGAATATGTAATCACCTGGGTAGTACTGTTTCGACAAGGCAATTATTTTCTATATACATGTAATATAAATAAACACATTGTATTAATAATCGATAGTGTGTAACATAGTTGCTAATTAATCACAATGATGTTTGACCAGCAGTGGCATTTGTCACTGACCGTTCAAAGGCGGTACTCTCATAATCATTTTGCATATTTCTCCTAGCTGACGTTTGTTTCTTTTTTGTGCGTGTGAAATACTTCGGTGTTATAGCTCTATCATTTCAAAAAGCAGTTGAGGTACTGTAATGTCTCCTTATGTATCGTCGACAACGTCGGCGCCTGCCATCGTCGTCGTATAAAATAAATTAACCATAGCGATAACTTCTTAAACATTCAATCTAATCTAATGAAACTAGACACCTGTCAACCATCAGAAGGGCTACAAAATGATAAATAGCCATAATTCTGTAATGTTTTATTGACAAAATTATTTCCCTTTACGTGCATAGAAATAACAGAAAAATCTGAACTTCTTTACATTTCGAGATAATCTCGTGAAACTTCACGCACCTGTTTACCATTGCAAGGGCTATAATATGACCAAGGACTATAACTCTTTTGACAAAATCATTTCCCTTTACGGACTTGGGAAATACAACTCTTTCATATTTTTAAACTTGATACTGAAAATTATGTTTCTATAATTCCGATTAAACCGAAGTTTTCAAAATGTTGATGGCCTTGTTTGGTTCGGATCTTTCATAAATATTTCGGCATCTGAATGAAACTTTAGTAAACAAAATATCTGACTCTCTGATACAGTAAGAATACTAGGTTCATGCTTATAAAACTTTTAGTTGAGTCTGGGTTCGTTCTCAAGTTTTTGATTGGTCCGATTTGAGCCTTTGGCTCAAATCAGACCAATCAAAAGCTTGAGAACTCAAATCTGACCAATCAGATGTGGATCTGATGAGACGCCGAGTAACGGTATGTTTGACACTCTGATATTGGCTATGAAATGGATAAAAATCCAGGAATGCACACTCTGAAATGTTCAGCAGACCAGAATATAAGCAGAACTAAAATACGTTGGTAATGAAAAATGGTATGGAGCGGTTCCGTGGTCAAGTGGTAACGCGATAGACTACTAGGCCATGGATGTTTGATGTTCGGTTCCCCGCTCCGGCAGATTTTCGGTGAAACCGAAGTCGACGTCTCTGTGTAACCTTTCTGTTTTGGTGGGACGTTAAACCCATCTAAAACAAACAAGATGCCGACCATGTTAAATGGTGACGAGTCCTTCACTGAAATAACATGGCTCTGATGTGTTTCACCATGTCGTCTAATCTATGTTTCTCTTAATGTCAAAAGTGTCAGCTTGTCGATAATTCAGGAGTGTGTGTGTGGGGGGGGGAGTGGAGGTATTTGTCAAAACGCTTTCGTCGATTTTTACCTTCCGCACCGCAACTCCTAGGCTATGTTGGCTGGTGGTTTACATGTTTAAACAACCTGTATCTGGATAAGACGCCGAGTAAACTCGGTGTCTCATCCGGATTAAAACTGATCGACACTCATTCAGCATTTCTAAGAGAAATCAAACCAGTTTGTAAAGCTTTAAACACGAAGCAGACGACAGTGTGTACATGCGCAGATTTTTATGGAACGTTAAGTAAAACCTAGAGTGGTTACTGATGAGACAAAACTGCCCCAACCCACATTAATATAAAATAAAGCCTTTTAATATTACGAACACGTTAACATGTCAGCAACAATGCTTATTGGATCAAAGGATCATAACTCTGCAATTATAATTCCGATCCATTCACAATATACAACCGGCACAAGTACACTCGATAGTGAGTGTGTGCATGAAGCTTAATTCAAATCTCTTTAACCCTTTCACCGCCGATTTCGAATAAATGCACCACGACAAATAGTGCAGTCCCAGATCAGACGCCGCCTTTTCAAGGCGGCGTCTGATCAGGGACTTCACTTTTTGTCTCAAACTCTACTTATATATCTGTGCGTTATTCCTTTGAAATTTGCTTTATTGATCTCATTTCCTTATGTTACCGAATGACTTAACAAAAACTGCATTGCAGACGACGATTAGAAATTTGGCGCCGAAATGGTTAAAACTGTATAAAAAGCTTGCTGCACACCTTTTGTATCAATATTTGCCATTCTCTAAAGGCTATAACTCTGCATTCTTGCACAAAACGTGCTGTTTTAGTCCCGCTAGACCATGTATTAACAAGGCGATTCTCGTGCTCACGCGCTGTTGTTGGCCGGTATTAATTATACCTATTCGGGGCCTAAGGTAAACAATGGACGCGAATGCTATATATATATATATATATATATATATATATAGCGTTTTTGGCCTTAGCTAGGTGAACGCCGGCTGCGAGCATATCAGGGGCGCCGACAATGAACTGTTTTTGTGCTAGACAAATTGAATGAAGTTCCGTGTAAACGGTATTTGATACAATCATGAATTGACGTCAGAAAGAAAACTGGCCCGGAAACAGCATAAATCGAACGAAGTGTATAGTTTTGCTGCCGTAGTTTTGCTTGTATTTGGAGGAATTAAATTGATGCAGGGAAGCAGAAAATGGGTTTTATGAAATAATAGCGTTAATACACGTTTGTTTTCGGGCAATAACATCTGCAGTGTCCCTCGAGACTATTGTTGCCCTCCCCCTTCGGGCTCGGGCCAACAACACTCCCTCGGGACACTGCCGTTGTTATTGCCCGAACAAACGTGTATTATTCCTCAAATGACGAATCTAACAGAGGCAAAACGTATGTCTTTCACACGAATATTTAAAAATGATAATGTGAATACGTTAAAAACACCTCAAAACTATATTGTTAGTTCACGCTTTCGTTTACATGCAATTTACTACTGCATTTGCCATCGCGGTTGTTGTAGATTAGTCCGACAGGAAATACGTTTTTGTACGGTTGTTGTAGATTAGTCCGACAGGAAATAAGTTTTTGTACGGTTGTTGTAGATTAGTCCGGCAGGGGATACGTTTATTTACATGGTGTACCCCACCCCCTCCCCGTGACTGTTGTCACTGACCGTTCCCAGTCGGTACTTCCAGCTTTCCCCTTTTGTTTGTTTTTATGTATGTGTGCGTCTCTTTGTGTCTTTTGATATACCTGTATATTTAGTTTTTGTCGTGTACTCTTGCGTTTTGTGAGAAGAAAATGACGGGAAAAGTCAATCTTGCAACCTGCTACTTAAATTAAACGGCGGTGATAGATTGAAAAGATTGGTATGCGTGAAAATAAACAATAAGGGTTGTCTATAAACAGTGACATTTGCAGGCGTGCCTAAGCTTTACAGTATACAATTCGCTCGTTTAAATAAACCGCTCATCTGATTAGTGCCTCCGTATAGTAGAACCTGTCTAAAGCGATCATAAAAAGAGGTCTTATTATTGTCTGTAATTCAAGTGGTAGCTTAATGCATATAACAATTAATGCAGAAAGTTCTATTGGAGCTTTCTGTATTACTTATTACATGCATGAAACAAGCACCTGCTTTTTAAGACGCTTATGATTGACCGCCTTGGACCGGTTCTACCGTGTACCACACATATTTATTGATTATTGTGATTATTCAAACGTATGCCATATTCGAAATAAAATGGTGGTCTCCATTAACCCATTACCTCATAGGCCCTTTCCTATAGGAACAAATTCTCTATTTATCACAATCGTTTCACAAAGTGACTTTTACAGAGTCGTCAGAAGTCGTCAATATCAGGTAATGGAATGGGTTAAGGAGACTCGAATCAAAGAGACCCAGCTTTGCTATTCTGTTAATGGGTTGATAGACATATTTGTCAAGACCCGGAATCCACGATGCAATATCTACAGGTCCACCAAAGTGCACATATATAGACGACATAAGAAAAGTTTAACACAAAAAACACACACACTTTTATTTATTTTATTTCAAATACTTTCATATTTCATACCATAACACTAATTCTATCAATTTCATTTTGGTTAAATTTTGGAAATCTATGTTGTATTGCATTTAGTGCAGTAAAGAACACAAACAAATTCTTTTCAAAATTGTTTGAATTGTATTTGAATACGTGGCCTTTAACATATTTCAGACTTAGCTCTAATAAGATCGATTGGTTAACCAATTATCCCACATAGGGCCCTTTCACACCGTTACAAAGTAGATGAAGACCAGTCAGCTCCTTTAGGAACCACCCGATCAGGGTCTGCCCAGTTATCTTATGGAATACTTCAGTTTTTGTCAAGGTAATAAAAACCTGTGTTGATATACTTTTATAAATATTCAGTATATATTGATGATAGCAATATGTCGTTTATGACTATTTATCAGATAAAATTAAGTAGCAAAACCAGATACTCTTTTTTAACATCTCTATCAATTTAGTTTTTTCATTGTTCAAAATAAATTACCTTCTTCATTCTCAAAATAATAGGAAATTGCACATTTATTGTTTTGACTAAATGACAACCAATGAAAGCACTTTTGGAACATTATATGACAGTGAGTTACTCAACGTCTCACCTGAATCCAGAGTGTTTGTAAAAGTATTCAGAGATTAGGGAACGGTTTGCTATGAGGTTATAAGTTCACACGATACCATATTTAAGTGCTTAACAGTCGAAATCTCATTTTAACTGAAAAACTGCTTAAACAAGGATATAGATACCATAAACTAAGAAAAGCTTTCTCTAAATTTTACTATCGAAATATCTCGCTTATTGGCAAGTACAAATGTAATCTCAAGGTACTTTTGCGACACGGTATTTCACATCCTGAATTTTATGGTGATGTGATTTACAAACTTCGTAAAATTATTGGACATACCCATTTTCTCACTTTGTTCATCAAATATATAAAACAATTCATTAAAAAGGGATATGATCCTGTATTACTACAACATACTGCATGTTTGGTTGTGAACCCTTTTACAGTTGGCAATCACGCTGGCCTCTTTGCATGTACTCCGACAAGAAAGGTTTAGTACTCTATGAAGTCGACCTCTTAAATCCAGAAATGGAAGGAGAACGTCGGATATCTGTACTATTTCATTTTTGTCGTACCCTTTATTACTTTTCTACAGTTACTCTGTTTGCAGCTCAATCATTGAGTACACTAGCGATAGGTGGATACAGTATGTTCAATTAAATGTTTCTTTGTTATACATGCACTTTACCACTGTATTTGCTGTCGCGGTTGTTGTAGATTAGTCGGAGAGGGGATACGTTTATTTACACTGTTTGTCTTTTAGGATGGGGATGGAATAAGGGTGAGGTTGGGCGCCCATAAACCGGTTTAAACCCCCGGTGACTTTTGTCACTGACCGTTCCAATGCGGTACTTCCATCTTCCTCCTATTGTATGTTTGTTTTGTCTCTGTGCGTCTCTTGTTGTTTTTTCTTCCTATGTACATTTGCTGTTTCCTTGTGTTGCTGTTCGGGCGAGTGTTTGTTCTGTATGTGGTGTTTCCTGCATGACTCATTTTTGTACTTTTATTGTATCCGTCATTAATCACAATTCATGTACATGTTAAGCACGTTCAACCATTTACTCCATAGAAACGCCTTTTAACGATTTTACAAACAAAGTAGACCCAGATCAGATGGCTCCCGTTGGAGCCGTCTGATTTATGTCTGCTCTGTTTGCTTATGACATTATACAAATCAGACTCTAGTTTCTGCAATGGCCAATTATGAGTTCCCATACCGTTATAAAGAAATCAGCTTATGAATATTCAATAAATCATTATTTATAGCAGTACAATTCCATGCAATAAATGGTTAAGCACAAATTGCATACAGTTGACATGTTGATCCATAACAAAGACTATTCAAAGTGTAAACGGTAATGAATACAGTAAAACCCCTCTAGACATGACGTTCAATTAACCCTTGTCTTGCTGAATTTTAAAATACATTTCTCCTTCTTTACCCATGCCCTGTTGCATATTTACATATATCTTCACTGTGTACAAGTATTCCGCTGTGCAATCACTACTGTGGAGTGCACTGGTTGCACAACGAACTTGTAAATAGTGCAGAACCTGATGAGACAGCTCCTACAGGAGATGTCTCATCTGGGTCTTCACTATTTACAGGTAGGTACATTGACGTGAATAGCAAGCGAAGGGTTAAGTATAAATATCGGTCCAGCATGACTTTCACCCTGCACTATGTGGCCGCCTTCCTAAAATTGTCTGAATTCTTCTTTACTAAAATTTCTGTTTAAATGGGTTATACTGTATTTGTGAATTTCTATTCGTTTCCGAATACATGTATTCGAATGATCCTGTAGCACTTTCTACAAACAATCTCTTGTGTAGAGTATATATCCGCTGTAAGGTGTATAAATGTCTGGGCGGTCAAGTTTTGTGTAGTCCTGAAGGAAACACTGACCAGGATAGAACTCAACAGTTTTACACACGAACGATGTCCATGACACACAGTATGCCAAACAAGCTTCGAAGCTCACACCAGGCAGGTAGGCTTGATTATTGTAAAGTAAGACCATTCCAGCATCAGGTTGAAAAGTGTTCCCGTACATTGTACATGCTGTAACATACAGAAAAAGAAAGATATTAACCTTGCCAGCCCTGAAATATCAGAGTAGAGTAGCCTATTAGTGTTTAACTATAGAGTCCACTCAGTATGAAAGCCTTAAATGTGATAGATAACTGTGAATGATAAACAGTGCATATCTTGATCTGGACCTACATTGCTTGCAAATTATAGTACATGCATGCCCTGGGTTGAAATGGCTAACCCCTTAGTCCCGCTGTGATAAAAAAAGTTTGCTCAACTTTGAATCTGTTTTATTTTGACAATTTTCGATTCGATCAAATTTTTAAGAAAACATTGACCATGTTTAATACCACAGACTTTTGAGAAAGTATTGACCTAATGTCAAAAAGCTTGAATCCTGATAGGTCGGCCAGTTACTCGGCGTAACATCGCATTTCCCCCTAACGAATGTCACACTGTAATATACGCCCCCTCTTACTTCATTTGTTTGTGTGCGTACGTACGAGCTAGCGTGCGTGCGGGCGTGTGTGCCTGTGTGCCAGGCTTACAGAGAATAAATTGTAGAAATTTAGAACTGCTTACAGGTGATTAAACTTGGAATTATTATTTTGAGCCCATGAGATGCATCGATAATAAACAGTGGCTCCGCTAAGACCAAGCAAGGCCGGTCATCTCCAAAACAATAAAAAGCGAAGGAAAAGTTTTAAATGCGATACCTATCGCTCAAATACCAGCACCAAATGGCCGAACAGCTACAGATATTTTTTACAATGATTGTGTGCTGTCACAAATGAATAAATTGTTATAAGTGCAGCACTACTCACGCCCCTTAACATCGGTTTAAGGGGTATTCAATTTTCAAAAAACAATAAAATCGAATCTAATGATCCCGAAGGACCAGAACATATAACAACACTAAGAATGAAGTACGGGGCGACTTTTTACGACGCCACAAAGACACGTTGCCACTTGCTGTTGTGAATTATGTACGTTCTGAAAGTAGGAAATCCTTCGAAAGTTTTCATAGCTAAGCTCCTTAGTCTGCCTTTAAATATGATTATAAATCGTTTCACTTTTCAGCCAGTTAGACCATCTAGTTTATCTTCCAAACGACAACATTCAAATACATAACAATAAATAGGACACTGTTTAACCCTTTCCATAATGAACATTTATGCGTGAATTGATTACCTCATATATATCCATTAATTAGTTGTTTAGAAATGTTTTGCTGTGACAAAAACTTTAGAATCAGAGCTAGGACTACCACAACAGACAGAGCAGATCCTTATCAGAGTTTGAAAACATTGCAAACAGTTTAGACCCAGATCAGACATCATGTATATGAGGCAAGACCACTGTTGTACACTGTATGGAAATAAAGAGAACCACTAGATAGGTTCTGATAAATGACACACCGTGCAGACCCTAACCGGTCTCCGGCACGGCGACTAGTTGTCAGGCAAAAGAAGGTAAAATATACATTGTCCTTGAGAGTTCCTGAGATTGAGTATCCATCTGAAACTATTAAGCAATGAATTCAATGGGAAATCGTTTGTCAATGGTTCTATATGGACTATTAAAACTTTGCTAGGCATATTAACTTTTATAATGATATAAGTAACTCGGCAATGATCTGTTATATTTTCTGGTCCTTCAGGATCATTAGTTTTGATGGTATAAGTTTTGAAAATTGAATACTGCTTAAGCCGGTGCTAGGGGGCGTGAGTAGTGTTTTCACTTTTAATTGCTAATCATGAACAGACTCAATAAAACCGAGTCTGCAATTTTCTCTTTTGGCATTGCTACTTTTGCTTTCGAAGGATCACACACTTTCAAAATATTCGGAAACAGACGAATTACCCGACGTCTCATAAGGATCCACACTGCATGACACTCTGCTTGCATTTAATCAAGAGGCTGAATATACTTTAACCAGAGGTACAGATAAGGTGCGTTAATTTACACAGTGTCAACCATAGCTCCTTTTTTCTCTCTATAAATCGACATTTCTCCACCAAATCCTATAAAGTGACCCACGTTTTCGAATCGTCTCGAAGAGACAAATGTAACGAATGGTCACTGCACAGGGTTGAGTGTAGAAATGTCGATTTTAGTATTTGGGTATGGACCTTCATCTGTAGCTCTGAAAGTCTTATACTTTAACCTTACATTTTGAAACAAATTAAAGTAGATGGACTTCCGTTCAACAAATATTTCTCAGAATGTTAAAACTAAACTACATGTACATAGACACGCCGTTTGACGAATTTACGTAAAGAGTACACCCAGAACAGACGGATCCTACAGGAGTCTGCTCTTTCTTCTTATGAAATAATATAGATCTGGCTAGAAATTCAAAATGTCCTGTGTTCGCATGTTATTATAAAAATGAATCTAATCAATATGCATCATGTTATTATGACTTAAATGAATAACATGAATACATGTATTCATGGAGTAAATGACTCATAAATACGCATTTCTTCGCCATTGCAAACAGAGTAGACCCAGATCAGACGGTTCCTATAGGAGCCGTCTGATCAGGGTCTGCTCAATTTGCTTATGATATAATACAGATATGAGTGTACAGTTTATTTCATGGCAAAAACTTCCTGTGCTATAATAACAATTAATCTGATTAAAATTCATGATGTCATTATTTCATATATGAATAGCCATTGAGTAACGGATCAATGTGGTAGACCACGTGACTTACAGGCAACGCACTGGTAGTTGTTGCCATCATAACTGTACCCAGCCTCACACAAACATTGGTTGTCCCTGCATTCAGAAAATGGGTCTACACAATCAAAATTCCATCGACACTCCTGTCGCATTGTGGTCTGAAAGAAATTCAAAATATCGTACATAAAAGTAAATATTAGATACAAAACACATAGCACCATGACAAAGAGTACTCTATCAAAAGACAAGAGGGATGCTCAAAGACATAAGCAGGAATTAGAAAGGAAGATGGAAGTACCGCCTTGGGACGGTCAATGACAAGAAGTGTCACTAGGTGGTTTAAACCAATCTAGGAGCACTCAACCTCACACTTATTCCATTCCGATCCTAAAAGAGAATGTAAATAACGTTTACCCATCCAACTAATTTATAACAACCGCGATTGTAAATACAGTGGTAAATTGCATAAAAAACGAAAACATATTTAAGTATTTAAGATCCACCTATCGCTAAGCTACATATAGGAAAATGAATATTACTATAAACGCCTCTAAAGCACCATACACTATATTGCGACGACTCTTTAACCCATTTCCCCATAGGCTATTTTTAGAACCAACCTCTTCAAATACGTATATCGAAAAGGAGCATTTTCTAGAGAAAAGGAACATGTCGGAATTGTGTAGTTTTTAAACAATAGTGATAAAAAGAGCATTTGATTTATGAATTAAATGCTCTGTTTATCACAATGATTGCAAGAAGTGACATTTACAGAGGCCTCAAATGGCACCAAAATGAGGGAATGGGTTAAACGATTCTAAAAGGTAGTGGAAATAAAGAAGCTGATTTTAAAAATACAACATACTTCTACATCAAAATGTTCACTGACCACATGAAGCAAAACATTTGGAAACACATGTATACGAGGTTAATGTATCGTATAAAGTGTTATTGAGGTTTGACAGTAAGATATAACTTATATACAATGTCTAGTCAAATGAGGTTATTTGGGTCTATAAGCAGTAGTATAACCATTTACTTCTTAGATACGCCTTTTCATGCCTTTGCAAACAGAGTAGACCTTGATCAGACGGTTCTTGTAGGAGGTGTCTGATCAGGTTCTGCTTTGATATCTTTGATTCTAGTAGTATAGGGAATAGCGGTTCTGGTGCACCTTTTATAAATAGTTTTAGAATTATCTAAGGGTTACACAATAAAATAGAAAGAAATCCCCATACGCACCATTTTTAACATGTTTTAGAAAGCTTTAAGGCTTACCGCGGGGATACCTTTATTTACAATATTTGTAAAGCTAGGGTGACTTTGAGAGAAGTGTGAGGTTAGGACGTCCGTAAACCGGTTTAAACCCCCAGTGGTGTTTTTGCTGCTGACCGTGCCAAGGCGGTACTCTCTTTGTCACCCTTCCTTTTGTTTGCATTGCGTCTTTGTGCTTGTGGTTTGTTCATGTTGTGGAACGTTTGTCCCTGGTTCTTGTGTGTCTTTTGGTGTTTTCTGTGTTCATTTCGTGTGTGTGCGTGTGCGTTTGGGTGTGTGGTTGTGTGTGTGTGTGTGTCATGCTGTCTATCGGTGTTTTGGTGGTGGTTGCGTCTTGCATGTGGCTTTGCCTGCTTGACTTTACTACTTTTCCATTTACATAAAATAATAAAATCATACCACCACCACATAGAGAATATCACGGGGGGGATAAATAATATTATCCTATAAGCCTCAAAACTTTATCAGTCCTGCCACCTACCCCTTAGGCGGGACTGATCGTTCTCTATACTATACATATATTGATATTTGCTTAAATAGATATACTAAGCGAGGGTTTAAGCTATACAGTTCATATTATTTATTTATTTTTTTTAATTTTTAACACCTACTAGATAAACACAACCACAATAGTATATGGCAACGCACACGCTGAATACAATTCTAACAATGGCAGAACATAATGTAGAGAGGCAAACAAAAACAATAGAAGAACACATCCTCAAGTTTTATTTCAGTGGTAGGAGAAAAGAAAACGCCGAAAAAAATATAAAACTATTAAAAATACTCCAACCAAAAGATTCTTTAAAGATTCGACGTATGCTATTATCAGAATTATCACATCGAGAAGCTTTAATCCGAAAATAAAATATGGGCAACTCATACCAAACTTAACCTATTATGAGCAAAAAGCAATTTTAGAAGTTATTAATAATCCAAGAGGCCCCATCTCGCCATTAGAAAAAGAAATATATATTTTTATGGTTTAAACTAATTGGAATAGAAAATGCACGGTTTACAGGATTTCCATTCAAAATACGTTTTTGTTCCTGCTGATAAGGCATCGAATAATGTGATTATTATTTGACGATTTGACATTATATCGATGTCTTGAAGCAGGAAATTATTAATACCAAGTCATACATTTCAGTTACTACTGACGAAAAGGCCATCGTTTCAGACCATGTCAAAAAGTGTGAACTTGGAACTTCCTATAATGTATTGGTTACCAAAACTACATAAAAACCAATTCATTGCAAATTCTAGCTCATGCACAACTACTAAATTGTCTATACGTTTGACTTCTTGTTCAACGAAGGTAAAAGAACATGTAAAATTCTACTGTGATAAGACTTATGAAAATTCTGGAATAAATATCTTCTGGTCTATTAAGAACTCTTCAGAAGTCTTAAATAAACTTAAGAACAAAAGGTATATTGCATCCACTGTAAGCACATACGATTTTTCTACTTTGTACACAACTCTTCCTCATATTTTAATTAAGGATAAACTTTTGTCACTGACCGTTCCAAAGCGGTACTTCCATCTTCCTCCTATTGTATGTTTGTTTTGTCTTTGTGCGTCTCTTGTTGTTTTTTCTACCTATGTACATTTGCTGTTTCCTTGTGTTGCTGTTCGGGCGAGTGTTTGTTCTGTATGTGGTGTTTCCTGCATGACTCATTTTTGTACTTTTACTAATTTAATCCAGAAAGTATTTGCCCGAAAAAAAACCATCATTTCTGGGATGTAATGCTGAAAAAGCTTTATTTACTGACGAGCAAATGAAATATTACACCAATTGGACTTGCTCAGAAGTTTGCGAATCCCTAACCGTTCTTTTGGTTAACATATTTGTACGTTATGGGGATGCTATATACCGTCAGGTAATTGGTATTCCTATGGGTACGAATTGTGCACCACTTGTCGCAGATTTGTTTCTGTACTGCTATGAGAGAGCTTCCATGTTACGTTTGAATCCACAATCACAAGATGTTATAAAAGCCTTCAATAAAACTTTTCGATATTTGGATGATATTTTTAACTTAGATAACCCTTTCTTTGATGCTCTGAGTCCTACAATTTATCCTAAAGAACTCAAATTGAATAAAGCTGACCCGTCCGACAATTATGCAGCTTTTGTTGATCTAGACCTTAAAATTTATAACGGAATGATTTCTTATAAAATATATGACAAAAGAGATGATTTTGAGTTTAATATTGTAAATTTCCCTCATCTTGACGGAGATGTTCCCCGTGCCCAATCTTACGGGGTTTATAAATCTAAACTTATTCGTTTTGCTAGAGCTTGTTCATCTATTGACGATTTTAACAGTCGAAATCTCATTTTAACTGAAAAGCTGCTTAAACAAGGATATAGATACCATAAACTAAGAAACACTTTCACTAAATTTTACTATCGAAATATCTCACTTATTGACAAGTACCAATGTAATCTCAAGGAGCTTCGCGACACGGTATTTCAAATCCTGAATTGTATGGTGATGTGATTTACAAACTTCGTAAAATTATTGGCCATTTTCTCACTTTGTTCATCAAATATGTTAAAAAATATATTAAAAAGGGATATGATTCTATAGTACTACAACATACTGCATGTTTGGTTGTAAATGGAAAAGTAGTAAAGTCAAGCAGGCAAAGCCACACACAAGACGCAACCACCACCAAAACACCGATAGACAGCATGACACACACACACACACAACCACACACCCAAACGCACACACACACACACACACGAAATGAACACAGAAAACACCAAAAAGAGACACAAGAACCAGGGACAAACGTTCCACAACATGAACAAACCACAAGCACAAAGACGCAAGGCAAACAAAAGGAAGGGTGACAAAGAGAGTACCGCCTTGGCACGGTCAGCAGCAAAAACACCACTGGGGGTTTAAACCGGTTTACGGACGTCCTAACCTCGCACTTCACTCAAAGTCACCCTAGCTTTACAAATATTGTAAATAAAGGTATCCCCGCTGGACTTACCCACAACATAGACGACGGTGAACACAGGACAACATGTAAAACATAGCATAATAACTGTGACAATCCGTCAAATATGTACTCAATGACTTTGCTGAAGTCAGAGCACCTGCAGGTAAGCCGTTAAGGGCACGACAGGGAAAAAATAATACATGAGTCTGGTAAGCTCCTCCTGTATCCAAGTTTAAGAGTATACCATCATAGAGTACTACCCTCGGCCTGTCATCGCGCAAGCAAAGAGGGAAGCGTAGCTACCGACTGTAAAAGGGTCGATAACCAAACATGCAGTGTGTTGCAATATAATAGGATCATAACCTTTCTTTTTAAATGTTTTAATGCGTTTTATAAACAAATCATGAAAATGGATATGACCCCGAATTTTCCTGAGTTTGTAGATAACATCCCCATAAAATTCTGGTTGACAAATGTAAACCCTTTTACAGTTGGCAATCACGCTGGCCTCTTTGCATGTACGCCGACAAGAAAGGTATTGTACTCTATGAAGGCGACCTCTTAAATCCAGTAACGGGAGGAGAACGTCGGATATCTGTACTATTTCGTTTTTGTCGTACCCTTTATTACTTTTCTACAGTTACTCTGTTTGCAGCTCAATCAATGAGTACACTAGCGATAGGTGGATACAGTTTGTTCACTTAAATGTTTTCGTTATACATGCACTTTACCACTGTATTTGCCATCGTGGTTGTTGTAGATTAGTCGGAGAGTGATACGTTTATTTACAGTTTGTCTTAGGGTGGGGATGGAATAAGTGTGAGGTTGGGCGCCCAAAAATCGGTTAAACCCCCAGTGACTTTTGTCACTGATCGTTCAAAGGCGGTACTTCCATCGTCCCCCTATTGTATGTTTGTTTTATCGTTGTGTGTCTCTTGATGTTTTTATAGTTATGTACATTTGCTGTGTTTCCTTGTGTTGCTGTTCGGGCGTCCGATTGTTCTGTATGTGGTGTTTCCTGTATGATTTTTGTACTTTCATCTTTCATGCTTGCGGAATAATATTATATTTCTCACATTTCTAGTTCAATTAGAAGTGCAACTACCACTGCAGTGTGGTTCCGGTTTGTTTCAAGCGTTTGAAGTTAATGATAAAGGTCATGTAGCATTCTCTCGAACAGAATTCCGTCACGATAATCCAGAGAAACATATCGAAAGTAAGAATGTTGGAAACCTAGATCCTACACGAATGACCTTCGGCTCAGAAGTCTCTGGAGGACGCCACTGTGGGGTATCTTCTTGTGACTATCGCCCACTAAAAACGCTCATATTGAGTTCATCGAACAGATGAAGGATATATATTTTTCCGTATTGTTTGGAATGCACGTTATTTTCCCCTTCATCTTTGATATTGCCTGCATCAGTAAATGGGAGTCATATTCCCTAAGATTATGGAAGACCACTGACAGTTTTCAGGGTTTTATTTTCAATTTTAGGTTACAGGCATTATGAGCTGCTCCCCGATATTTTCCAGTGATGAGTCAACCTCAAGAGGTTTTTGGCATACATAGCAGATTGTGGACTTTTCATGTTTTTTCTTTATCTTTTTTGTCATCAACATGTTCTTGGGTTTAGCTAATACGGCATTTTTTCCCATTCTATTTTTTTAATGAGCAAAGGAAGTGTGTTCTGTCATGTTTGGTCCTCTATACTCAACTGGGGTCCATCACACCTTACTACTACGTGTCAATAACCACAGGCCTCGTGGTATTGGGTGTTCCTAGTATTACTTTTTGAAGGGTCTAGTTCGGGTCTAGTTCGGGTCCTTCTATTTTTCTTGCAAGAGATTCAAAGTCTGCATAAATGATAAAAGGGGCTGGAAATTGTTTTTTATGATTAATAAATGTGAGTTTATTTTTACCTTCCTTTGGCATATCAATTCGCACTGCGGTTTGACCAATTCCTCGACAGTCTGATTTATGGGTCTCGAGTAGGTCTTCCCGGGTGTAACCATGGAGGCATCTCTCACAGAAGTACTTACGGGTTTAATGTTTGCTTTCTTTATAAAATAAGCGGTTAAGGTCTTTTATCGCTGTGTAGTGAAATTTTTCGCCCTCTTAGTTAATTCTTCGCATGGAGGCGTGCTGTTTGCTTATATGATGACTTTCAATTCTATTTCCTACTGGTTTTTGCATTCCCATCTAAACACATTTATAGCTAAATTATTTTGTTTCTCAATTTTTGGTACTTTGGAGACAGTTGTTGGGGAGTTAATTCATTGTCGGTTTAGGCGGTCTTTCACATTATAATATTTAGAAGGTATTTGTGGATATTTGTGGAAATAATATCGCAAGAATACTCCACCATACACAGTCGTCGTATTCGTTTTGCACATTTATCACCGCATGTTTATATTTTAAAACTTTAGGTAGTTCTATGTAAGACCCCCCCCCCTTTAACGGTTGATCCCGTGCTATGTCCAACCATAAATTATCCACTTGATCAACCACCCATTCAGAGCCTCTCTGGGTCCGTTTCTCGAGATTTTCAAGAAGTTGGGGAAAACTTTTTTCTAAATTCTGCTTAATTTCATTCGCCTGTTGAATTACCTTCTGCTTGTGCCATAAGACGGGGTCGATGTATGCCTCAACTCCGCCCGGTTTTGCTTTACTAAGATGAACTTTAACTAATAGTTGAAACTTAACCCCATCGAGATTTAAGACTTCTTCTACCAGTTTTTTCTGAATTTTAGACCAAGCGTATTCAAAAACGCTGCCAAATCCATGTGTCCTACTGGTACATCTACCCTCCAACTACGTAGGTACTTTTCGAATGCTATGGGGGTTTGGTGGAAATTAAAAAAAAATATCTATTGTTTTAACGGTTTTTTTGTAACTCTAGAAAAGCCACTTTTTGGCGGATAGGGCGGTCTCTCACCCGGTTTCTCTTTCACATTCATCTCTCAACGCTCTCGCTCTCTCACCATAAGTGGTTCTCATATACTACTATTGTTTATGTTTCTCTAAATAGGTGTACCAAAATACAAATGTATATAAAATAAAAAAACGGTTTATAAACCAATAAATTTTGAGGTTTTTACGTGTCCTCTGAGCGTATTCAAGAAATTATTTCATCAATAAGATATTATTTCGCAATTACCTGATGTAACCCACATTCTTCACTACATAATCTAGGTATAGATGTTGATCCCTTACCACAAACGCGGCAGTGAAAAAGAATTTTATTTGGCTTTTTACGGAGCCGAGCTCGGTGAATTCCACAATAATCGTATTGACATACCTTATTACAGCGGTCTCGTTAACCTACAAGGAGCCATGAGCAATTATTCTTTGCTACCATTTTATATATTATAAGTAACCTATTTACCGTATACAAGGAAGAGCTTTTCCAGTTTGCTAAACATAGACTACTACACACCGCGATATCAATAAAGCTATGTATGTATAGCTTAAACCCTCGCTTAGTACGTCTATTTAAACAAATATCAACCTATGTATAGTCTAGAGAACGATCAGTCCCGCCCAGGGGGTGGGTGGCGGGACTGATAAAAGTTTTGGGGCTTATAGGATAATATTATTTATCCACCTGTGATATTCTCTATGAGGTGGTGGTATGATTTGATTATTTTATATAAGCCTTAAAGCTTTCTAAAACAGGTTAAAATGATACATCACTTTTAAAATTGTGTATGGGGATTTTTTTATGTTTTATTGTTTAAGCCTTAGATCATTCTAAAACAGTTTTAAAAAGGTGCGCCAGAACCCCCATTCCCTATACTACTATTCTACAGATACAGAAGATTGGACGTATTCGACTGGCACATTTCGTTGTTGACGGAAAGTGGGCGGGGCATATGCGCAAGAGATTTTTGTCGTCAACAATTTGGAGCGATTCGAATACAAAATGTTGACAACATCTTTACATACTTCCGGTAGAGCATGCGCATTCCGTTGTAAACAAACTTAGCTCTTCACACAGACGTTACTTACAACGAAAATGATATTTCCAATGATGTTGACGCTGTTTGAAAGCTCTGACAGCAGTGACAGAGGTGACAACAGCTATATCAACGAATACATTGTCTACAGTTTGTCTCACAGGTATGTAATGGAACGTGTATCATTAATTTTATGGGGTGGGTAGGGTGCTTTATTAAGGTTTTTTCTAACGCGACCATTCTATCTATCTATCTATCTATCTATCTCTAGATCTATCTCTAGATCTATATCTAGATCTATCTATCTATCTATAGATTTCCTCCTGATTTATCCAAATATTTTAACCCATTACTTCTTGAATATTCATATGCAAGAATAATCACACAATTAATAAACCCTAACATTATTGAAGTGATTCATCTTTATTATAAATAAATTACAGATCAAGTCTGAATTTTGTTACGCTGTGTTGATTTTTTCATCGATTTATAACAGTTTGAGTTCACCTAGTTGGGGACAATGGCATTGCTTTCATGCAATGCGATCATTAATTACTTGTTTAATTATAAACATTCACACTTTGACAGAGCAAAGATTCTTACGTGCAGTTGATTGTCACAGTTTTTCATCATCTTATATCTCCCTAACCACTGTAGCTATACACATGGAATTGCTTGTACACATTAAATACCATCTATACTTTCTTTACAAATAGAACCCATGCTGCCCGAAATCCCAATGTCAAGGTCAAATGACTTAGTAATTTTATGTGCAATTGTCACAGTTTTTTCATTGTTTTATATCTCATTAACCGCTATAGCTATTGGCATGGAATATTGCATATACACACTAAACATCACCCATACTTTCATTACGCACCCGGTCCATGCTGCCCGCAAGCCCAATGTCAAGGTCAAATGACTTAGGAATTTTATGTGCAGCTAAGGAATTTTATGTGCAGCTAGGCAATCACCAACATTGGGGCATCGCTGTGTCTTACAGACACCATTTTCTAGTTTTACTAATATGCATGTCTTTATTTTTACGTTAGGCTATTGCTCTGGTTGTTGGGGCCAACGACATAGGCAGGAAAACAGCAGTTGAAATAGCAGACAACATCAAAGACCTATGATAACACATAGGTCTCTGACGACATCAAACAACTATTCTTGCGACTGTACACCTTATCTCCAAGGTAACAATCCTTCAAGAAAATTTCATTATGTTTCTGAAACCATAGGAGAAACCATGGGAGCAAATGCTATTTTTATCACAGTGGTTTCAAAACTTCACAATGTATATCTTATATGATCAGATCAATGGTAAGCATTTTAGTGAAACCCCTTTAATTGTCATGTAGGAAACGTCTGATCAGGGTCTACTCGGTTTGCATGTGATATATTATAGATAATATTGTGCAATTTCTGCCTTGGTAAAACATTCCTATATTCATGTCCGAGCATAGAATATATTCTGATTAATATTCATGATGCCATTATTTCTGCATTAATTTTGACCTGCATTTAGCTACCATGGGTTATATATATGCCTTCTATATTACGGCTAGTAATACATCATTATACATGTATATAAATATTATGTGTTCACAGGTACTGTCCATCGGTTTCTGGGATGAGATGGGTTACATCTCAATTTAGAAGGGACTTAAAAGGTGGCCAGCATAATTGAGGCAGCAGTGGACTTTGCATTATCATCATCACTCCAGCAACATGTCAAGGCACCTGAGATTTGTCGGATCTGCAGCTGAATGGTTCATCGATGTCGTCACGTCGTATCATTCCAGACGGCTTTAAAATGCAACTGTCTCTAATTTATGGACAAAAAAGACTGCATTGATGTTATTGTACCACCTATGTAGAAACAGTATAATTCTGTAGATTGTGGCATGAAGGCAATTGCACATGCAACTTCATTCTCTTTCAGATAAAATTATGTTTTGATTTAATTCATGATTCCAATAACATTAACCCATTTCCTCCTTGACTACCTTTAGACTCAACCTCTTGGAATTAATCTACAGAATTTGAACATTAAATTTAGAATTGTGCAGTTTTTAAACCATTATGACAAATAGAGCATTGCTCTATTTATCACAATGGTTTCAATAAATATTTTTTACAGAGAATCAAAAAGACGTCAGTAATAGAGAATGGGTTAAGACAACATTTAATCATATCATATGTTTAAAAAATGAAATAATGACAAGTCCCCACAACTGATAAAATAATAAGTATTCGTAAGGGAAAGGGCAGAAAAGTATTTCGATACATAATTATTGCGTATGTGATTAATGTACCATATGGTTCCATAAACACTGTTGATGCTCCTGAAAAAAAATCGCTTATAGGGGTCTAATTTAGATGTCCTTGATACCCATTTATTACCCCAAATTACCATGTTAAAGACATGTCTGCTTATTTCTTTAAAACATACCACTGCTCATTGTGATTCACAGGTTAATCCAGCGATAAGAAAAACACTTGCTGCCATGCCTTTATCCATAATGTATTGTAAATGCCATTGTTTATTTAACCCATTACTCGATGAATATTCACATAAAAAATGATGACAGCATTAAAATTAAGTATATTAAATACTATAATGACTATTGGATCTACATTGTATCATAAACAAACAGAGCAGACCTGGATCAAATGGCTCCTACAGGAGCAGTCAGATCTGGATCTACTCTATTTGCAAAGGCTTAGCTCATGGGT
This sequence comes from Azorinus chamasolen, assembly GCA_963576725.1. Taxonomy (NCBI): domain Eukaryota; kingdom Metazoa; phylum Mollusca; class Bivalvia; order Cardiida; family Solecurtidae; genus Azorinus; species Azorinus chamasolen. The sequence goes on along the minus strand of OY755253.1, from coordinate 26,875,930 downwards.
ATTTATGGAGTTAAGGATTAACACTCTCCCTGATGAATATTTAAATTAGAGATAATAGCATAATGCATATTTATACATTTCTGTAATAACATCTGTATTAACCCTTCGCTTGCTATTCACGTAAATGTACCTACCTGTAAATAATGAAGACCCAGATGAGACAGCTCCTGCCGGAGCTTTCTCATCAGGGTCTGCACTATTTACAAGTTGATTGTGCAACCAGTGCACTCCACAGCAGTGATGGGTAAAGACGGAGAAATGTATTTTAAAATTCAGCAAGAGAAGGGTTAAGGATCTTTTAGTATTGGTAGAAATGGCTAAATCAGATCTACTATAATTCCATAACTAAACAGAACAAACCCTGATCATACAGAATCTGATCTACTCTGTTTGCAAAGGCGTGAAAGTCTTTATAATTTGAGGGAAAGGGTTCAAATCCGTGATTAGTTGCTATATTTACATTACTGACAATTTTCGTTTATGGTTTAATATTGTTGATTCTTGTCATAATAAAATGTGAGTATTATTTCTGTTGTGTATTTTGTAAGTTTGCCTTAAATACTATAACCATATACATGTACAGTAATACATGTCTTAAGTGACAATTAAAAAGAGATCTAATTTTTAACCTTTAAATCAGGTGGTAGATTAATGCAGGTCAAAAGTAATACAGGCGGTTCCTACATAATGCAGCTCTGAGTATTACTTTTGCCCTGCATAAAACAATCACCTGTTGTTTTCGAGCGTTGAGAGTCCCTTATACAGGCATTACTGTACACTGTAATTTTAATAAGGCGAGGAATGTGATCAATTCTGTGACATGAGTAACCTTTAAGCTGCTGATCAATATGACGTAAGCTCTTTAAGCCTCCATAACTTAAATTCTATCATTAACCCTTTCCCTCATAGAAACTTGTTTTCACGCATTTTCAAACAGCAGAATCAGATCATGAGTCTGATCAGGGTCTGCTCTGTTTGCTTATAAGATTCGATAGAGCTGTGTCGTTAGTTTCTAAAATGGCTACAATGTTCAACCTTGTACATTTCATTATAATTATTTGGTCCATGAATATTCCATAGTACATGTATTGACATTTGAAATAAAAATAGAGAAAGAGTTAACATATTGCATTTTCTTTTTAAATCATATTCACAATCTAAGCATCAAACAGTTTATATTCAGAGGAGACACTGAATAAACTGACGTCTCATCAGGATCCATACCGTTTACTAGGTAGCCTTACCACACCAAATATACCAAAGTATACAGGAAACTCGATTAAGAAAATACGGTCTCTTTGTAAACCTGCAATTTCTACAATTATTCCACCACTACTAAATGGCTGTCAAACAGTTTAGGTCAAATACACAACGCAGTTTTGATCCTAATCAAAATTCAGAAACTAATCTAGCTAAAAACTGTTTGCAAATGTTTAATTATCACTATTTAGGAACTTATGTCCTGGAAATAAAATCTGGAATAGACATAAGTATACATGTATGTATATGTCTCTGTAAAATCTAATAAAATTATATAAATTGTTATGTTTGGATCTAGATCATGTGCTCCTACAATAACACTTTTTTCTATTCTAATTAAATCAAAACAATAAATTATTATAAACCGCTAAATATAATTTTGTAATTTAAAACTATTTTAAACATGATATTTATAGTTTGTTATTATTTCGGGCGATATCAAATTTTAATTACCGGATCCAGATCTATCCCATACCAGCGCATATTTGGCCTGTTCTTTATCTAAGTCGTCAACATTGTCCGACATCGTCTTGTGGTCAGCAGTTTCGTATATATCTTATATGGTCAGTCAGCGTTTTAGTGGACTCTTTTTAGTCACGTGATCAACCTAACACACTTCATGAAGGGTTGACTTTTGTTGTTAACGGAACTTGACGCTGGCCCAGTCAAATAGGAATTGTTAACAACGGAAGTTCCGTTGACAACTAAATGTACCAGTCGAATACGGCCAATGATACAAACAATATTGTCTTCAAGTGTCATTATAAAACATCAGCTAATTAATATATACCGTACATGATTTCTTACATGAATATTCGTCATTGAAGAAAAGGGTAACTTCAATTTGAATGTTCAGTATTTAAATGATTAATATTTACCTTTATGACTTTTCCCCCATAATAAACGATGCTGGATCCCGAACAGTCTGTTCCTGTTCCACAAACCACGCCCAATAAATCTTGTGGCCAACGGTTCGCTGTGCACGTCATATTTGCGGGACCGAACGCGGCGGACCTACAGGTTTCGGTCTCTGAGCACTTTGACATGCATTCCAACTTGCTTCTCAACGTGACTGTGTAGATGATTTCACCATACGGATCATTCCTTATACGATTGATGTGAAACTTGTTGGATAGATTCACGCCGACAGCATATTTCAGGAGGGATAACAGTAGAACCACTGATAATAGTGCCCTATCTCTCGTCATTTTAAGAACAAATTTGCTTTCCGTTTTCACAAATGTATCCTAGGTTCGTATGCGTCTATCTCTAGTCCAATAATGTGACTGAATTCAATTCTTAATATCAAACAAAAGTAATTAGCTTTACATTGACTGTATTTACATTATCCCTCTACTCGAGACCTGCTTCACATTTGCTCGAGTCCACAAGATTCAAGCTGATTTACACTTGGTCAATAGTTTCTCAAAAGCTTGTGGCCGTATAAGAAGTTAAAATATATAGATTTAAGATTCAATAGAAATATTGTTTTGTCTGTCAGTCAGCGTTGTCTTGGTGCCTGATTATTCTATTTGAATGTGTTATATTCATAATTAGTTTTTGACATTAAACCCTTGTCATGCTGAGCGCGACCTGACACACATTTGCAAACAGTTTGGATCCAGATGAGACATCTCGTCAGCACCCAAGCTGTTTATTACTGATCAACAGTTTATCAAATGCTTTTACGAATCAGAAGTAAGTAAAAAGTAAAAATCTAACAGATCAAAGTTTAGAGGCAGACACATTTTGTTCACAACGCTAAAAGTTAAAATGATTTATATGAATTCATTTGTCGAATTTGTAACAACTGATGGCAAACAAAATCCTTTGTTTATTATTCTATAGCGGATTTATACTGCAGAAGTGCATGGCATACCAGAAGAATATCAAGTATTTGTTCCTTCTAGAAAAATGGACGACCTCTTCAGTGCAATGTTTAGACAATTATAATTATTGATCAAATTGCATCAAAAGTAAGTAAGAGTTCCGTGAAATATGATATTTGTTTTGTTCCAATAAACGCGCATGTGTAAGGTAATCAAAATATATGCAGTACAACCGCACTTATTCAAGCTTTGATTAACCTTTTGTCGGTTACAAATATATTTAGTCTGCTATTGTTAGATGGTGTTTGGTGCGGTGTCATTTCGTGTGTGGCTATCCCTGTTTGACTATTTTTCCATATTTACCGTCTGCTTTAGGTTTCAAAATGGCGTTTTCTTTCAATTTCTTTTCAAAAATATAAAGAGTGCCAAACAGGTTTATTCAGAGGAGACGCTGAAACTGTTTGCAAATCTTATCACAGATTCGACTGTGGCGGCAAAAGAGTTAAAGAAAAAATAGAACTGTTTACACAGGTGACTGTTTAAAACAGGGTGAAAGTCATGCAGAAAGCATATAAAGGAGCTTCCTGTGTGTTCGGTTTAGTGAAATGTACATTTACACCGTACCCCTCTCAGTGTTTGAAACGGGTCATTTATACCATATGAACATGATATAGACCCATATGTTTTCTACGTTATGCTTACCTTTTGAAATGATCCCTAATTGTGCATGGTAAGTTTGATCTGTTTTAATATTGGAAAGATTCATTTCAAACTGATATTGATTTAAAATGTAAACAATAGTTGTGAAACTGAAACAATGGCACTGTAAATGCTTTCAACCCTTTGAATGTTGCACGTGCATGCACTAGTGTTTGCAAACAGTGTAGACCCAGATCAGAAGGATTCTATAAGTTCTTCTCATTTAAAGCATTCGAGCTAGCTCAGGCCTTTCCTACTGAGTGGACTCTATAGTTAACTCATTACCTCATAGGCTATTTTTAGATCCAAACACTTTGAACAAATCTACCGAAAAGGAGCATTAACTATAGAGAAAAGGAAAAATTTTGAATTTATCATTTGAAACCATTGTGATAAATAGAGCATTTACTCCCCTAGGAGCAAATGCTCTATTTATCACAATGTGTTCAATAGGGGTATTTACAGAGGCGCATAAAGGCGTATCTATGAAAGAAAGTGTTAAACACTGGTGGACTACTGCATTCTGAACAATTGAGCGTTGAAAGGGTTAACAAGAAGTTTAAAAAAATATATTCAGCAGCATTCACATATTGACATAATGTTCAAAACAATAATGGTGTTAATGTCAATGTTTGGAGATTTTTTAAGTACATGTCACTAGATCTGCGAAGGATTGCTTGTAATGATAGTAGCAGACATGTGTGCAATGGAAATGACTTCAACAAAGGCTTTTGTTTGCCTTGCGTCTTTGTACTTGTGATTTTATTCATGTGTGGAGTGTTTGTCTCTGGTTCTTGTGTGTCTGTTGGTGTTTTCTGTGTTCATCTCGTAAGTGGGTGTGCGTTAAGTGTGTGGTTGTGTGTGTATGTGTGTCATACTGTCTATCGGTGTTTTGGTGGTGGTTGCGTCTTGTATGTGGCTTTGCCTGCTTGACTTTACTACTTTTCTAATTAAACAAAGGCAGGTCTACTATTTTCATGTAATATAGTTTATGGTTGTTTCTTTTTGTTAGTGAAGTCGGAGGAGATGATGGTTAAATACTGCAACGGGTTTTAGCCTTGGTCTGTCTACATATTTTGATTCCTAGGCGATTATGATGTTTGATGAATAAGTGAAGTAGAAGAAACATTTATTGAAAAATTCGTTATTAGTATGTACATGAAATGCAAAACAACCACAACAGTACCGGAAAGATTTCTTTGGTAAATTTGTATATTTTGTTTTCAAAACTCATTTGCACGAATGCATATCAATTATTTGACAATATTAGATGCTTAACCCATTCCCTGATAACTATTTATAGAATGATTTATGGAATTATTTTAATGTACATTGTATTATGAATAATTATTGATATATTCAAACTTAACTCGTAAAAGTATTGGCTTTTTATGGCAATTTTGTAAAAAAAAAAGACGCTTACCCTTGAAGCAAATATAGTAGATGTGATCAGAATCTACTCTGTTTGCAAACATATCAAAACACGTCACTATCAGGCAATGAATTAATAGCCACATACTCCATCAAAACAAACGCACTTCATTATCAGCGCTGTTATATTTTCTGGTCCTTCGGGTCATTAGTTTTAATGGTATAAGTTTTGAAAATTGAATACTCCTCAAGCCGATGCTAGGGATGTGAGTAGTGTTACACTTTTAATTAGTACTCGTGAACAGACTAAATAAAACCGAGTCTGAAATTTATTTTCGAAGGAACACCCATTTTCAGAATATATATAACTTGACAATATAAGCTTGCAGACAACAGAAATCCAAATTGAACAGTTAAAAAGCGATTGGTATGCTTTTGATTACGTCCCCCTGATACATTTGTTTTCATAAATTATTGTCCTTAAAATCTAATAAAAGGAGCAATTTTCTCCATTTTTAATATTTTAACCAGAATAATACAATGGAACTATTAACTATCAGTTGTTCATACTCACGCCAATAGTAAAGTTACCATGGGCTTCAATTTTAACTACAAGACAGATTGTATCAGCTTATTGTATTTTTAATGCCATTAAAGATGGAAAGTTTCATTGAGATATTAATATACAGTGGCAAGATATATTCTCATGATTTAATTAAAGATAAACTTACTCATGATTTAATTAAAGATAAACTTACTTAATTAATAAAGTATTTACCCGAGAAAAAAACATCATTTCTGGCATGTAGTTCTGAAAAAACCTTCCTTTACTGACGAGCAAATGAAATATTACACCAATTGGACTTGCTCAGAAGTTTGCGAATCACTAACATTTCTCCTGGATAACATATTTGTACGTTACTGGAATGCTATATACCGTCAGGGGATTAGTATTCCATTTGATACGAATAGTGCACCACTGGTCGCCGAATTGCTTTTGTACTGCTATGAGAGAGGTTTCATGTTACGTTTGAATAGTGTCGTTTTGTGTGTGGCTTTTCCTGCTTGACTTTAATACTTTTTTCATAGAAAAGAGTGAGTTTTTCCATAGATGTTGTTTTATCAACATAATAATCTAACATATTCGAAGAAAATGTACAACTACTCAATGTTTATAAAATTAACTGTAAGTTACCAATGCAAAGAAGGTTTATTAGGTTAGTAGACGTTTCTAAGGCGTAATGGTGCTATAATCATGGAACTATTTTAATTTTCTGTAAGTATGCATATGGTGACGAAATAACAGAACTTTCACCAATAGAATTATACAAACAAGAGAAAAGAAAACAAAGCGAAACAATGGCTATTTGTGGAACCGAACTCACACCGAATCATACAAATTTGAATTTAAAATATAAGTGTCTTCGTGCTAACTTATTGCGCCAAAGGGGCTAAGGCGTTCATCACTGCTGATTTATATTTATCAGTTTTATTAACTTAATCCACCGCTGGGGGAACGCGTTTTTAATAAGAATCGAATCGAGAAGCGAAGATTAACGGATTAATAATAGATAGCTTCTGTTTTACTCGCATGATACTTGAGTAGCTCATAAGGGACGGGAATTGTCATAGACCTAAATATTCTGTTTAGTTCCCTTCCCGGTAGCTCATTTACGTCTAAATGGAAATGAAAAGAGACACCCGTTAATCGAAACAACACAAAATGCAAATTAATTCATGGTGATTAGGGGGTAATGTTTTATGAGACTATTAAAAAGGATGAAACTTAAAAGACATTGTTTTTGCTTTTAGTTTTAATCGAAATCGTTACGGAATATAAATTGGCAGTCTGTATTTTTTTATTTTACGTCTACTTTGGTCATGTGTAGAGGCATTGTAATAACACAATGAAAACACGGTTTACTACAAAATACTAGCAGGTTCGCTGAAAATTACAATATAATAAAGTTCCTGATTGGTGAAAATCTAGAACAAGAAAAATTGAAAGTTGAAAAAGTTGAAAAATGCTCCCGTTTGCACTAATACTTCAAAACCGGCTAATATGTAAGAGAAGTGTGAGGTTAGGACGTCCGTAAACCGGTTTAAATCCCCAATGGTGTTTTTTCTACTGACCGTGCCAAGGCGGTACTCTCTTTGTCGCCCTTCCTTTTGTTTGCCTTGCGTCTTTGTGCTTGTGATTTTGTTCATGTGTGGAGTGTTTGTCTCTGGTTCTTGTGTGTCTGTTGGTGTTTTCTGTGTTCATCTCGTGTGTGAGTGTGCGTTTGGGTGTGTGGTTGTGTGTGTGTGTGTATGTGTGTCATGCTGTCTATCGATGTTTTGGTGGTGGTTGCGTCTTGTATGTGGCTTTGCCTGCTTGACTTTACTGCTTTTCCATTTAACATTTGTTCTGCATAAACCAACACTTTGCCTGACTTTCAAAAGACATGTGTGCACAATTGCGTGCTAACCCTGTATCTGATATAAACGCCTTTCCAAGCCTTTGCAGAGTACATGAGCCGTTTAATATTGGTGCTTTTTGTTTGCTCATATTAAAATATAGATATCATACTACAGTGTCTGCGATGTTCAAACATGCTTGTGTCCATGTGCCATTAAAAAAATAATCTAATTAATATCCACGATGTAATTATTTCTATATTAATATTGCTATAGTAAAGGGCTAAAAAGTCTACACCCCTTAGCCTTCGACACCTTCGACACTACAACATACTGCATGTCTGGTTGTCAATCCTTTTACAGTTGGCAATCATGCTGTCCTCTTTTCATGTACGCCGACAGGAAAGGCTTAGTACTCTATGAAGACATCTTAAATCTAGAAACGGACCTAGTTTTTGTCATACCCTTGGTTAATTTTCTATAGTTAGTTACTATGTTTGCAGCTCAATCATTGGATACACTAGCGATAGGTGGATCCAGTTTGTTTCACTTAAATGTATTTTCCATCGCGGTTGTTGTACATTAGTAGACTGTGCTAAGTATCATCAGAGGAAGACGCCTATAGGCTGTGGGTTGAATCAAAATTGCTTCAACAATTCTGTCAACAATTTTGATATGACCCGATAACTCAAAGAGTACTTCATGTCTTTGAGAGCATATGCTTAGTATTATGAGAGGAAGACACCTATAGTGATTGGGTTGAATGAGATCGCCATGTCCAGAATGATCTGCCCTTGATATATCAAATGCCATATTCATCAAAAGATCATCTACAGGGCCCTCTCTGAGTCAGTTTTCTATTTTACACTGGTTTTGTTTTAGGATGTGGATGGAATAAGTGTGAGGTTGAGAGCCTCTAAATCTTTTTCAAACCCAAATGACTATTGTCACTGACCATTCCAAGGCATTACTCCATCCCCCACCCCTATTGTGTGTTTGTACTTTTTTGCCGGAGTTCTTTTTTCTCGAAGCGGCTGTGTGTTTTGTATGCGGTGTTTCCTGCATGACTCATATATGTACTTTCAAGCTATTTTGGTATTGAAAGCAACTTTACAGTTTGTTCACTTAAATGTTTTCGTTATACATGCACTTTACCACTGTATTTGCCATCGCGGTTGTTGTAGATTAGTCGGAGAGGGGATACGTTTATTTACACTGTTTGTCTTTTAGGGTGGGGATGGAATAAGTGTGAGGTTGGGCACCCATAAACCGGTTTAACCCCCCCCCCAGTGACTTTTGTCACTGACCGTTCCAAGGCGGTACTTCCATATCCCCACTTTTGTATGTTTGTTTTGTCTTTGTGCGTCTCTTGATGTTTTGATAGTTATGTACATTTGCTGTTTAATTGTGTTGCTGTTCGGGCGACTGGTTTGTTCTGTGTGTGGTGTTTCCTGCATGACTCATGTTTTGTACTTTAGAAACATACATATTATAGTTCAACGGGTAAAAATTCCTACATGAACCATCTGACCTGGCTCTACTGTGTGTGCAAAGGCGTGAAAAGGCGCTTATTTAAAGGGAAGGGTTAATTTACTAATGGTATTGAATTATACAATAAGAACATGCTTGCCTTGGTGACAAGTGCAGAATCAAACCTGTAATATGTTAATAAGGGCTCTTCCAGGAACAAATCTCTTGGAGATAAGAACGACGGTCCAAAATAGGGGTACATATCATTAATAGTGCATGCCATTTTAATAATGTATATTTTAAACAATAATGCAATTACTTCTTGTCAAGCCTGCTTGCAGTTACACAAATGACAGTCCATTATACCATTATGTCGTGCATCAGTCTGGCAGTCTTTGCTTATGTGTGCGATTCAGTCACATTTTGTCTAGGTAATAACTTTGTTATAGATTATTTCAGCAGACATGCATATTAATCATAGGTAGATGATGCGTTGCATGCAAAACAGCAATTAGCATCGTCTGTTTAACTATCTTTTTATAATATCAATTCCGCCTGGTCTATATCTTTCTTATTCAGTGTAATTTGATTGGTATGTTTCTGCTTTTGTAATAACTTTTGTCCACACCATGACTTGCCAAGGTACCTGTGCCCGGTTGAGATTTCTCTTTTAATCATGCTCAATTAAATATAATATATTCATGGCAAATGTTCCAAAAATAACACTTTTGTGGTATGTAATGGTCAATCATTATGATGTTTTATTAAAAAAGGATGGATATGTTAGATCCATTTGAAAAGTTGTGGCAACCGTCCACAGTCCAGTACTTTTACCAGTTTCTCCTTATGTCACGCATCGACAGTGGTGCTGTGGTCACAAACATCCACCGGTTGACCCTGTATGCACCTGAAGAAGAGATAGAGCCCGAGATTATAAACATTAACTCAGTTTTGAGCCCAACTTCCTGTAGATAAATTTCATGGTTAAGCTGACACTTGAGACCATGGATATACGTACTTTGTCTCCAGGTTTGTCTATATACAAAATGAAATTGTTAAAGATGAAAATGATTGAGTATTATAAAACTGACAGTTCTAACGCCTTAGGGCTTGTTGGATAGTATATTCATTCCCCTCTAGATATTTCCGCATTTAGAATTATGGTCTAGACAAAATTTAGACACATACATTCATATGTATATAATTATCAAAGTTCTTACTTTTTTCATAGAATTTGTTGCGGTAATAGTAATATGCTATATATTAAAGTAAAACTCCCTACAATAAAAGCATCTTTTCAATAAAACTTGGTATTTGTGGTTTTCATTTATTATTATGAAGATTGCAAATTTGAACGTAATATCAAACCATAACCATGTGATACTTAAATTTTGTTCTACAACAAAATACTATCGGCCTATGTCGGACAGCTAACGAAACTTAACATTCAAACCGAAAAATACATTGCCAAATAACACCGAGTCTTCCATACTAAACACATGAGAGTATTGTCTTCTTCGGCGTTTATTCGATTTGTTTTCTTGCGATAGACTTCTTGTCAGCATATAAACAATCAGTTTATGCAATTGTTAGGCATTTTTAAAACACGTTGCAAGTAGAGGCTATTGCTTTAAGTGTTTTTGCAATATCAAGCCCCGATGTCTGCTTTTAAAAAAGTGTTACTTATTTCTTACTTCTTATAAATAGACAGAAATCATTCTGAACGCTACTTTCCATATTATTTTTGACCTGCATTAAGCTCGCACCTGTCTTACAGACCCATAACTAAACCTCTTTTTTATGTCTGCTTAAGATAGGTTCTGCAGTATACTACTACATACATTGATATGAATTCCCCCAAAAATATCGAACAATAGCAACCTTGCTGATGCTCTTATTGATTACTGATTGAACCAGGTCATGTTTACAAACTAAAATATTATCTCTTACATATTATAACATAGTACTTATTTATTATTAACTGCAAAACGTATATACGAGTAGAGCTTTTATAGGACACTGTCTCGATAAAGTTTTTTTCTTGTTGTGGTGCTGTTCGGGCGACTGTTTGTTTTGCATGTGGTGTTTCCTACATTACTCATATTTGTACTCTTGTTGTTTTGTAATTATTTTCTCCGTAAAGCGTCTAAAGCGTCTCACAAGACTTGGGATAATCTCTGATTACCTTTTTAAAACCATTTGGATCAAAATGAGTTACTCAGTATCTTATTAGGATCCAAACTGTATAACACGTCGTTTACGTTTTTTTTTCTTTTTTTAAGAACATGAAGGAAATGTTCCAACTTCTTAAATCCAGAAATGGAAGGAGAACGTCAGATATCTGTACTATTTCGTTTTTGTCGTACCCTTTATTACTTTTCTACAGTTACTTTCTTTGCAGCTCAATCACTGAGTACACTAGCGATAGGTGGATACAGTTTGTTCACTTAAATGTTTTCGTTATACATGCACCTTACCACTGTATTTGCCATCACGGTTGTTGTAGTATGTCGGTGAGGGGATATGTTTATTTACACTGTTTGTCTGTTAGGATGAAGATGGAATAAGTGCGAGGTTGGGCGCCCAAAAACCGGTTTAACCCCCAGCGACATTTGTCACTGACCGTTCCAAGGCGGTACTTCCATCTTCCCCCTATTGTATGTTTGTTTTGTCTTTGTGCGCCTCTTGATGTTTTTATAGTTATGTACATTTGCTGTTTCCTTGTGTTGCTGTTCGGTCGACTGTTTTGTTCTGTATGTGGGGTTTCCTGTATGACTCATTACTGTACTTTCAACTTAAATAGACAGCAGAGATAGATTTTAAAATCGAAATACGTGAAAAAACAACAAGGTTTGTCTATAAACAGTGATATGTGCAGGTGTGTCTAAGCGTTACAGTATACCATTCATACCATTCACGCGTTTAAATAAACCGTTTATCTTATTAGTGCCTGCATATAGTAGAACCTGTCTTAAGCGGTCATCAAATATAGGTCTAATTATGGTCTTTGTGGTAACATAATGTAGGTCAAAAGCAATGCAGAAAGTTCCTATTACTTCTGTCATGCATAAAGCAACCACCTGCTTTTTTAAGACGACTCTTATGCTCAATAAATGACTGCTTTGGATAAGTTCAACCGAATATTACATACATTTATAGACACATACATTATTCGAAATATAATGCTGGTCCCCAGAACTTCAAATGAATGAGTCTAGGCTTTGCTATTTTGTTAACATTTTTATAACCACCTTTTGAAAAAATGGGGGTATATTGCTTTGCACATGTCGGTCGGTTGGTCTGTCTGTCGGTCGGTCGGTAGATCGATGGTTTCCAAACGATAGCTAATAAACGACTTGGCATAGAATCTTGAAACTTGCTGTGGTGGTTGGTCATAACAAGTAGATGAACCCTGTTGTTTTTAGGTCACTAGGTCAAATGTCAAGGTCACAATGACCTAAAATGGTGAAATAGTTTCCGATCAATAACTGCTCAAGGGTTTGGCTTAGGATCTTCCAACTTGCTGTGGTAGTTGGTCATGACAACTAGATGAGCCCTGTTGTTTTTGGGGTAACTAGGTCAAAAGTCAAGGTCACCATGACCTTAAATAGTGAAATGGTTTGCGATAAATAACTGCTCAAGGGTTTGGATTAGGATCTTCAAACTTGCTGTGGTGGGTGGTCATGACCACTAGATGACCTCTCTTGTTTTTGAGGTCACTAGGCCAAAGGTCAAGGTCACCATGACCTTAACTGGTGAAATGGTTTCCAATCAATAACTACTCAAGGGTTTGGCTTAGGATCTTCAAACTTGCTGTGGTAGTTGGTCATGACAACTAGATGACCCCTATTGATTTTGAGGTCACTGGGTCAAAGATCAAGGGCATCATGACCTTAACTGATGAAATGGTTTCCAATTAATAACTGCTCAATGGTTTGGTTCGGGATCTTCAAACTTGCTGTGGTAGTTGGTCGTGACCACTAGATGACCCCTATAGTTGTTGAGGTCACTAGGTCAAAGGTCAAGGTCACCATGACCTTAACTTGTGAAATGATTTCAGATCAATAAATGATTAGTGGTTTGGCTTAGGATTTTCAAAGTTGCTGTGGTGATTAGTCATGACCACTAGATGACCTCTATAGTTGAGGTCACTAGATCAAAGGTCAGGAGATATGGGGTATACATGTTTTACAAACATCTCTTGTTATACAAACATGCAATATCCGCAGGTCCATCAGAGTGCACATAAAAAGAAGAATTAACAAAAATAAAACAAAAAAACACACACCTTTATTTATACTTTTCGAATTCTTGAATACCATTACACTGATTATTTCAGTTTCATTTTTTTAATTTTTGAAAAATATATATACGCTTTCACAAAAAAATGCCAACACAAAACTGCTATTCAAAATTGGTGTGAATTGTATTTGAAAGTATGGCATTTTACTTATTGCAGGTTTAGTTCTAATTAGATCGAATAGTTAACAATTTATCTGACATAACGCCCTTTCACACCACTACATACAAAGTACACCCAGATAAGACGACTCCTGTAAGATCCGCCTGATTATGGTCTGCTCATTTCGCTTATGGAGTAATACAGTTTATCTCAAGGTAATAAAATCCTGTGTTTCAATTCGTTTATAAATTTATACAGTTGAACTTCGATATCTCGAACTTCAAGGGACTATATAAATAGTTCGAGAAAACATAGGTTCGAGTTATCCGATTTCCGACCTGGACAATTTCTTCAGTTCACAGCTTAATGCAGGTCTAAACTAATGCTGAAAGTTCCTGTAGGAGCTTTCAGCATCACTTTAGACCTGCATTAAGCTGTGACACGTGCTTCTAGATATGCGTAGTGATATATGTTAGAGCAATTCTGTTTGTAAATGTGTAAGTTTTACAAGGACTGAACCTTTAATTCGAGTTATCCCGAAATTCGAGTTATCCGAGTTCGGGATACCGAAGTTCAAATGTATTCAGTTAAAAGGTACATATGGTACAAATATGTCATATGTGTATATTCACCAGGTGAAGGGTTAAATAACAAGAACAATTACTCTTTTCAACATTTAAATGGATTTATTTTTTGTTACCAAAATATTTACCTACTTGAACTTCATTCTCATAATATAAGCAAGAACAAAATGACAACCAGCACTTTTGGATGCTGATGAGACGTCGAGTTACTCAACGTCTCATCTGAATCCACAGTGTTTGTAAAAGTAATTAGAGATTTGGGATTGGTATGCTAAAGACTAATAAGTACAGACACATGATATTATGTACAGTTGAACTTCGATATCTCCAACTCGAATAACTCGAACTTCTGGATAACTCCAAGTAATAGTTCAGTCCTCCTAAACTTTACAATACAGACATGTTCTAATCTAAATACAACGCCTATCTAGAAGTGCATGTGACAGCTTCATGCAGGTCTATAGTAATGCTGAATAGCTTTTTATAAGCTTTCATGATTAATGTACACCTGCATTAAGTAATTTCTATGTTCCTTAAAGTTTGAGATATCGAGGTCCCACTGTATAAGTGCTGGCGTTATCCGACATTAACCCTTACAACGCTGAACTTTCAAATGGACTTCCAATATTCAAACAGGTCAAGCTTATGGTGAATATCTAGGGATTTTTTTCTAAAATAAATTGTAACATGACCAACAGTGCACTATCAATGTACATGTTAACCACGTTCAACCATTTACTCGATACCAACGCCTCATAACGATTTTTGTAGACTCCTGTAGGAGACGTCTCACCATTGTCTGCTGTTTTCACTTATGACATTATACAGATCAGACACTAGTTTCTGCAATGGCCTAAATATGTGTTCGTATATGCTTATAAAAAACAACTCATGAATATTCAATAAATCATTTTTTCTTGCAGCACATTTTCATGCAGTAAAGAGTTACGGACAAGTTGCATGCATTGGGCATGTTGATCCATAACAAAGAATATTCAAAACGTGAAACGATCATAAATAGAACGAAGCCACACTGAACCGGGAGTTCAATTAAGTATAAATATCGGTCTTGGAGAAAGGTTGCAGCTAAATGCTGGGTGAAAATATTCTGAAAGTGGGAGATCCTTCGAAAGCAAAAGTAGCAATGCTAAATGGGACAATTGCAGACTCTGTTTTATTGAGTATGTTCATGAGTAGTAATTTAAAGTGCAACACTACTCACGACCCCTAGCACCGGCTTAAGCAGTATTCAATTCTAAAAATTAATGACATCAAAACTAAGTATCCCTAAAGACCAGAAAATATAACAACACTGAGAATGAAGTACGGGACGACATTATACGGCCGTCACACAAGCACTTAACACCTGCTGCTGTGAATTAAATATATTCTGAAAGTGGGAGAAGCTTTCTGCATGATTTTGACCCAGCATTAAGCAGTCACCGGCTTAAAGGCATGTTTATTCTTCTTTGTTAGAATACGGTTTAGAGGGATCTTACTGATTCATCGAATATTTGAATATTCGTGACAGCACTTTCTACAAACAATCTCTTGTGTAGAGTGTATAGCCGCTGAAATATGTATAAAGGTCTGGGCGATCAAGCTTTGTGTAGTTTTGGAGGATGCATGCACTAGTTGAGGCCTCAACTGTTTTACACACGAACTCAGACCATGATACACAATATGACAAGCAATCTTCTAAAACCACATTGTGCATGGTGACTTGATTGTTGTAAAGTAGGACCATTCCAGCATCTGGTTGAAAAGTGTTCCCGTACGTTGTACATGCTGTAATATATAGAACAAGAAATACATTGTCTTATTCAGCCCTAAAATATAAGAGTGGAATAGCCAATTAGTAGTTTACTGTAGTGTAAACTTAGTATGAAATGCTTAAATACGATAGAGAATGTAGGATGGCATGAAGTGCAAATCCTGATATGGATCTACACTGTTTGCAAATGATAGTGCATGGGTGTCCTGAGTTGAAAGGAATTACCCATATCCCCGCTATAAAACAAATGTTTGCAAAAATTTGGTTCTGGTCTATTTTGACTACCAGCAGCGTAGTGTAATGTACGCCGCGGTTATAGGGGTCCGGGGGCATGCTCCCCCGCCGGAAAATTTAGAATTGTGTAGTTTTAAAACCATTATGAAAAATTGAACATTTGCTCCCATAGGTGAAAATGCTCTATTTACCACAATGGTTCCAAAGGGTGACATTTACAGAGGCGTCAAAAGGTATCGATGTGAGAAAATGGGTTAAAGCTGACATGACAAGACAGAACGTTCATCAAAGTCTACCCCATTAGCCTTCGAAATTTTGTTCCATTTCGGCCATAATAATGTTATCGCCTTTCAGATAGATGTTATACACATGCTGAAGTGTATATCGCTAGCAATGCCCCTTACTACTTACGATTCGATCAAAGGTTTAAGAAAATATTGACCATGTGCCATGGCATAAACTTTTACAAATGCGGCTAAAGTTGATGTTTGCAAAAATTTGGTTCTGGTCTATTTTGACTACCAGCAGCGTAGTGTAATGTACGCCGCGGTTATAGGGGTCCGGGGGCATGCTCCCCCGCCGGAAAATTTAGAATTGTGTAGTTTTAAAACCATTATGAAAAATTGAACAATTGCTCCCATAGGTGAAAATGCTCTATTTACCACAATGGTTCCAAAGGGTGACATTTACAGAGGTGTCAAAAGGTATCGATTTGAGAAAATGGGTTAAAGCTGACATGACAAGACAGAACGTTCATCAAAGTCTACCCCATTAGCCTTCGAAATTTTGTTCCATTTCGGCCATAATAATGTTATCGCCTTTCAGATAGATGTTATACACATGCTGAAGTGTATATCGCTAGCAATGCCCCTTACTACTTACGATTCGATCAAAGGTTTAAGAAAATATTGACCATGTGCCATGGCATAAACTTTTACAAATGCGGCTAAAGTTGATGTTAGTGGTATAAGTCAATGCATGCCTAAGTTGGCTGGCTACCTTGAACGGTGTATTCTCCCCATTTGCACACTGTAGTGAACGCCCACTCTAATTAATACCCACTAATCACTCCGTATGTGTGGGGTTGTGGGAGTAACTAACGATGAATGAAAAACGAAATTCCTATATAATACCCGGTAAAAAACGAAATATATGTTGTTGTTTTCAAAATACAGGTGGTAGCTTAATTAAGACTGAAAGCATCACAGACAGTTCCCATATGAATTACATGGGAAATCTAATTAAACAAGATGCCAGCCTAACAGAGAAAGAAATTGCTGATGATGTTTGTTCGTATATCACCGGGGTCAGTTCACAAGAGTTTGACTCAGAAGTGTTCTCGATGAGTCCTGCGTCTCTTGCCTGAAGAGCACAATGCTACAAGTGTAAACTGGTCAGGTGTCTTAAAAAGTACAAAAAAGTATGTGAATCGTAGAATTTTAGACCTGCTTATAGGTGATGAAACTCAGCCTGATGAAACTTGGATGTATCATTTTAAGCCAAAGAGACGCATCGAAAATAAGTGACAACTGAACAAAGACCAAGCCAAGCCGGTCATCGCCAAAAAGGCGGAAAGGTTTTTATATGTTACATTGTATTTGTTAATTCCAATCGACCCATTGCTCAATTACCAGTACCAAATGTCCGAACTGCTACAGGTAAACGAATGCAAATTAAGACCAAGCATAAAAATCCACAAACAAGACGCAACTACTACCAAAACGCCAATAGAAAACGAGTGACACACCACGCACATACACACGAGAGATGTAAGACTCAAGCAGTAATTCAATGTTCCAGTACTAGAAAAAGACACAAGACAAAATATATCCAGAAAGTGGGAGACCCTATGAAAGAAAAAGTAGCAATGCGAAAAGAGAAAATTGCAGACTTAAAAGTGTAACACTACTCACGCACGACCCCTAGCACCGGCCTAAGCAGTATTCAATCTTCAAAATGAATGACATCAAAACTAATGATCCCAAGGATCAGAACTTCCAAACGTAACAGTCTTTAGAGCGACGCCGTGACGTTATGCTTCCGTAGATTTTAATAAAATTTCAAATTGAACTTGGATACTGTTTAAATTGTTACCATTTTTGTTATGATGTTGATATACAAGATATAATAAATAACAACACTGAGAATGAAGTACGGGCGACGTTTTACGGCCGCCACACATGCACTTAACACCTGCTATTGTGAAGTAAATATATCTTGAAAATGGGTTGGGGTAATAAACATAAATATAAGGGTGACAAAGAGAGTACCGCCTTGGAATGGCCAATGGCAAAACAACCACTGTTGGTGTAAACCAGTTTAAGGACGTCCTAACATCACACTTGTATGAAGTCATCCTAGAATAGTGTAAATAAAGGAATTCCCGCAATACTTCCCCACAACACAGAAGACTACATGTATAGCATTAAAACAACTGTGGAAGTATGTCAAATACGTACTCAATTATTGCTGAGGTCAGAACAACTGAAGATAATTTATTAAGGGCACGACTAAGAAAAGGCAATACATAAGTTTTATAAGGACAAAGTGCTGTCAAAAGTAATTAAATGTTATTAAAAACGCTATGCATCTACTGGATGTACGGACGTTTGCCTTATGCATAACAATACATAGCAGTGTTCTTGTTAAAGATTTCCTGAAAAAGGAAACAAAAGTTCGGTCCGTCCCTTGTATAATAGATAAGAGTCCGTTGGAGTCGTTCGGTGCACTGACGGGACATCCTGTCATGTGATCTATCAACCTAAACATAACCTAAGTTTTCTTGTCACATCCTGTAATTACGTTACTAAGTAACATGGGGACGCAATAAGGCAATTTAGTAGGTAAGCTTTCATATTTAAACTCCGATATCTGCTTTAAAATCTACTTATAAATCATTTCATTTTTCAGCCAGTTAGAGTAACTAGTCTATGTTCAGAAGGACAGTTTTGAAAAACATGCCAATAAATAGAATTAAGTTGAAATCTTTCCCTAATTAAAATATATGCGGAAATTGATCAATTCATAAATATCCACCGAAACACACGCACATACACGAGATGAACACAGAAAACCTTAACTAACACAAAAGCACCGGAGACAAATATTCCAAACATGAACAAAAGCACATGTACAAAAGCACAAGACAAACAGTAGTAAGGGTGAAAAAGAGAGTACCGCCTTAGAATGGTCAGTGGCAAAATCACCACTTGGGGTTTAACCTGGTTTACGGACGTGCCTTGCCTCACACTTATCTCAAAATCACCCATTTTCAGAATATATGTACTTCACAACAGCAGGTGTTAAGTGCTTGTGTGGCGGCCATAAAAATCGCCACGTACTTCATTCTCAGTGTTGTTATATTTTCTGATCCTTCGGGATCATTAGTTTTCATGTTATTAGTTTTGAAAATTGAATACTGCTTAAGCCGGTGCTAGGCGGCGTGAGTAGTGTTGCACTTTTAATTACTACTCATGAACAGACTCAATAAAACCGAGTCTGCAATTTTCTCTTTTTGCATTTCTACTTTTGCCTTCGAAGGATCATCCATTTTCAGAATATATGTACTTCACAACAGCAGATGTTAAGTGCTTGTGTGGCGGCTCGGTTTTATTGAATCTGTTCATGAACAGTAATTGAAAGTGCAACACTGTTCACGCCCCTATCACCGGCTTAAGCGGTATTCAATTTTCAGAACAAGAAGTACTGAAATTCATGATCAGAAGGTATAATATTACGGCCGCCACACAAGCACTTAACACCTGCTGTTGTGAAGATTATAAATTCTGAAAGGAGGTGATCCCCCGAGAGCAAAAATTGCAACACAAAAAGTGAAAATTGCAGACAAGAAGTACTGAAATGATCTCGAAGGATCAGAAGGTATAACAACACTGGGAATTAAGTACGGGGCGACGTTTTACGGCCGCCACACAAGCACTCAACACAACAAAGTCTGCAATTTTCTCTTTTTGCATTTCTACTTTTGCTTTCGAGGAATCATCCATTTTCAGAATATATTAACAAATAAAGGTATCCCCCTCTGGACTTTCCCACAACATAGAAGACGGTAAATACGTACCATAACAACTGTGAAAAACCGTCAAATATGTACTCGTTCATTTGCTAACGTCAGAACAACTGAAGGGAAACCGTTACGGGCACGACAGTGAAAAGGTAATACATGAATCTAGTACGCTCCTCCCTTTTTCTGAGTTTAAGAGTATAACACCATAGAGTACTACCCTCGGTGTGTCATCAGGCAAGCAATTAAGGAAACGTAGTAACCGACTGTAAAGTAGTCAATAATCAAACATACAGTACGTTACAATATAACATAACCTTTCTTTTTAAAGATTTTAATGCGTTTTCTAAACAAATCATGAACAAAATGGATATAACCCCGAATTTGTAGTTTGTAAATAACATCATCATAACATTCGAGGTGAGAAATACCTTGTTGGAGTAACGTCCGTAGATTGCAATTATAGATTTACTAATGAGGGGTAAATTTCGAAAATAAAATTTTGAACAGCAAATCGCCAAGTTATTGTTGTGATATAGTGAAACCGTGGTGAACGAACGTTTGTCAATAACCCAGAAAACACGTGTACTTTTGAGAAAACCATTGTTGGATTGATAATTGTGCATAGGTTACCGTCAGAAAATTATATGTATTTGATAGTACAATATATTGGCTTTCAATAGCCTAAAGAATTACGAAATTATAACTGAAATTGTAAGAGTTACATTCATAATTGTACTTGTGGTACACGGTTGTCCGTTCTGTCAGTTGGAGCCCTTGTTATGATATAATATATATAAACTCCCATAAAGCGGTGCAGATCCCTGTGAGTGAAGAGAGCGCTATATAAATGTGTTATAATAGTAATACTACTACTTATAATAATAATGATGATATAATTAAATAAATAATAACAGTTTCTGTAATGTCCTGTATTCATTTGCCATTATAAAAATCAATATAATCAATATACAATATGGTAGTATGTCTACATGAATATTCATGGGGAGAAGGGTCAGTGTTCCCGTTTTAATCGTCGTAATCATATCTAAATACGCACCGAAAATCATTGGAACGCAAAATAGTCAGGTACGTTGCGTCCATGGGACGAAAGATCAATGATCGAAACTTTACCGATTTAAATGAATCCAGGTAAATTAACAACTGATACTCGGTCTTAAATCAATCCGGATCAATAAACAAAGTGAATCTCACTCCGTCTTCTTGACATTTTTCCGAAATTGCAACGCATCTATTAATATCGAGTCCTGGGTTATTCCAGGTACGTAGGAGGGCACCGTAGTAATGACATTTAGGTGCTGAAAAAAGATGGCGTCTGCTAGTAAACAATTGAACACGCCAGGAACGTGATCGTGAGTTTAAAGACTTGTAAGTAAATGATGTTAGCCCTGAAACGAATAGAATTACCATGTGATGCTTTGTATGCACTGGAAATGAAGTGAAACACGCTTTTACGTACCAGCTCACTCAAACGATGCTCATTGTTGTGCACTTCAAATCAAAGCATCAAGAAATACCTTATTATACAGTGCTTATAACACTTATCTTTTTTATGTTAAATGATACATCAGTGTAAGTCTTAAATCGTTTTACCCCTTTACATTTAATGGTGCAAAAAAATCTCCATTACAAAAGCAGAAGAGAAATTATCTGGGACTTAGTTGCATTTCCTTGGGACGCAACTTTTGCTGATGCCCTGCGTCCTAGGGACTCGGTAAAATTCAATCCTAATGAGAACACTGAGGGTTAATATGTTTGACCACGTGACTTACAGGCAACACACTGGTAGTTGTTGACATCATAACTGTACCCGGCCTCACACAAACATTGGTTGTCTCTGCATTGAGAAAATGGGTCTATGCAGTCAAAGTTCCATCGACACTCCTGTCGCAGTGTGCTCTGAAAGAAATTCAACGTAGCGTATATAAAAAGTAAATGTATAAGTCATGCAGGCAGGCAATATCACATACAAAACGCGCAGTCGCCCGATCAGCACTCTAATTAAGAGAACAGCAAATGTATAAGTCTATCAAATAGAGAAGCTCAAATGCATAACAAACAAAACTTAGGAGTTGTGGAAGTACCGCCTTGGGACAGTGACAATTGTCACTAGGGTTAAACAGTATCAGTGTTTCGACCGCTCTTTAACCAATTCCCGCATATGTCGTTTTTAGAACCAACATTTTTGCACATATGTACCGAAAAGGAGCAATTACAAGAGAAAAGGGAAAAGTTTATAATTGCGTATGTGAAACTATTGTTATAAACAAAATGGTTTCAAAAAGAAACTTATATAGAGGTGTCAAATAGCGCCAAAATGCGGGAATTGGTTAAACGATTCTAAGGAGTGGTCATAACATAAGGTTTGGTGCATGAATAAAGGAGATATTCTTGAAAATACAACACGTATAGTGATAAAAAATGTACACTGTTCACCTGAACCAAAACATTCGGAAACACATGTGTACGAAAAGCACAAAAATGAGTCATGCAGGAAACACCACATACAGAACAAACAATCGCCCGAACAGCAAAACATGGAAACAGCAAATGTACATAACTTATAAAAACATCAAGAGACGCACAAAGACAAAACAAACATACAATAGGGGGAGATGGAAGTGCCGCCTTGGAACGGTCAGTGACAAAAGTCACTGGGGGTTAAACCGGTTTATGGGCGCCCAACCTCACACTTATTCCATCCCCACCCTAAAAGACAAACAGTGTAAATAAACGTAGCCCCTCTTCGACTAATCTACAACAACCGCGACGGCAAATACATTGATAAAGTGTATGTATAACGAATACATTTAAGTGAACAAACTGTATCCACCTATCGCTAGTGCACTCAATGATTGAGCTGCAAACAGGGTAACTGTAGAAAAGTAATAAAGGGTACGACAAAAACGAAATAGTACAGAAACGAAATAGTACGGAAGTTAATATATCGTGTATAGTTTTGTTGCGGTTTGAAAGAAAGATAAAAACTTAGTGTATATAATGTCTACTCAAATGATGTTATTTTGGGCCTATAAGCAATGCAGTAGTATAACCCTTTACTTCTTATAAATGCCTTTTCATGCATTTGCAAACAAAGTAAACATATAGCAGACGGCTCTTGTAGGAATTGTTTGATAAGGGTCTGCTTTGATATCTGATTCTACAGATACAAATCTGATCTGGTCAAACATCAATGTGTGCTTGCCACTGACATCTTGGTCATAATCCCCTTATTGAATAGAAACGGCTTTTCGCGTCTTCGTGAACAATGTAGCCCAGCTTAGACGGCTCCTGTTTGCTTATGGTATTATAAACACGCCGAGTCTACACTTTCTACCATGGACAAAACATCATGTGTACACATGCCACTGACAATTTTGGTATTAAATATATATTTGGAACAAAGTAAACGATGCTAAAATTCATTCTCATATAGAGTATTTTAGGCCCAACATTTTTTAACCCTTCTCTTGCTCAATTTTAAAATACATTTCTCCTTCTTTACCCATATAATTACATATATCTTCACTGTGTACAAGTATTTCGCTGTGCAATCACTGATGTGGAGTGCACTGATTGCACAATCAACTTGTAAATAGTGCAGACCCTGATGAGACAGCTCCTGCAGGAGCTGTCTCATCTGGGTCTTCATTATTTACAGGTAGGTATATTGTCGTGGATAGCAAGCGAAGGGTTAATATATATATATACCGAAAAGGAGTACTTACTAGACAAAAATGAACATTTTAAAACTGTGCAGTTTTGAAACCATTGTGATAAATATCACAATGGTTTCAAACAATGTCTTCTATTTATTTGAAAAGACGGTTTCTCTTTTCGCATTGCTACTTTTGCTTTTGAAGGATATCCCACTTTCAGAATATATGTACAGTTGAACTTCGATAACTCGAACTTCAAGGGACCATACATATTAGTTCGAGATAATAAAAGTTCGAGACATCCGATTTCTAATCTGAACAATGTCTCCATGTCACAGCCTAATACAGATCTAAAGTAATACTGGAAGCTCCAGTAGGAGCTTTCAGTATTACTTTAGACCTGTATAAAGCTGTCACATATGTTTAGCTGTCTGTAGCGATATATTTAGAGCCATTCTTCATAGTAAGTTTTAGTTGGACTGAACTTTTTGTTCGAGTTATCCGAAGTTCGAGTTATCCGAGTTCGAGATATCGAAGTTTGACTGTCCTTCACAATGAACAGCAGGTGTTAAGTGGTTGTGTGGCGGCCGTAAAAAGTCGCCCCGTACTTCATTCTCAGTGTTGATATATTTTCTGGTCGTTCGGGAACATTAGTTTTTGGAGTTATTAGTTTTGAAAGTTGAATACAGCTTAAGTCGGTGCTAGGGTGTGTGAGTGGTGTTGCACTTTTAATTACTACTCAATAAAAACCGAGTCTGTATTTTTCTCTTTTCGTGTTGCTACTTTTGCTTTCAAAGGATCTCCCACTTTCAGAATATTTCAACATAGGCGTAAAAATGCGTCAGTAGGCGGGAATGAGTTAACCCTTCGCATGCTATTCTCGTCAATATACCTACCTGTAAATAGTGAAGACCCAGATGAGACAGCTCCTGCAGGAGCCGTCTCATCATGGTCTGCACTATTTACAAGTTAATTGTGCAACCAGTGCACTCCACAGCAGTGATTGAACGGCGAAATACTTGTACACATTGAAGATATATGTAAATATACAACAGAGCATGGGTAAAAATTCAGCAAGTGAAGGGTTAAATGGATTAACCTTTAAAAGGGTAGAAACCAGTGTATTGCCTCTGATAAGGGTATCCACTGGTTTTAAACAAAATAAATTTGAATCTTTAATTCTGAATATATTCTGTAGATAGTAACTTAGCACTTAAACTCATAATTTATACGTATGTTGATGCCTTTGTAAACAGTGTAGACCCAGACCAGACTGTTCTGGTAAAATAAATTGGAACCATTCATACTGAATGGTCAGCAACTTGGCATTTTATCCCATAAATTTTATGCGTCTTCTGATGCCTTTACAAACAGAGTAGATCCAGATCAGACGGCTCTTGTAGGAGCCTTCTAGTTAGGGTCTGCTTTGTTTGCTTACGGGATTATACAGATCAGAGTTTACAGTTTCGTTCACGCGCAAACAATATTGTGTTCACGTGCCACGATAAAACATCAGCCAATAAGTATTTACGTGATTTCTTACATGAATATGCGTCAACTATACAGTGCTCCCTCTCTACAACGACACCCTTTGGGATACATAAGAATTACTATGCTAGTAGTTTGGAAGTTCAGAGCTGTATTTTGGCGAGTTGGAAAAGTTGTTAAATGCGAGCCTTGGCGAGCATTTAACTACTTTTCTGACGAGCCAAAATACAGCTGAACTTCCAAACTACTAGCATAGTAATTCTTTTATCATGCAACACCAAGAAAATGGAGAAAATGAAGAAAAAGAAAAATTGCTAAAGCGGTTTCGTCCCCCGAATAAAAATACATGTAAGTGCGATATATGTGACGTCATGTGGGCGTGCAGTGACGTCATCGACTTTTACAACATAAACAAACTCGATTTAATCATTTTATCATGCAACGTCACGAAATACAGTCACTTCCTACTAGCATAATATTTTCCACGTCGACGCTGTATTTTGTGAGGTATAGTGCATGTGTACTGACCCCACTGGAATGCCAGTTTTGTTCAGCCAATAGGAGGAAAACAGAAGGAGGAAAAAGGCATTATTAAACATAAACATCAAATTTAACACATTTGCTCACCATTGTGTCAACTACTTGTCCATATAAAAGGATTAAATCAAGTGTGTTTATGTTGCAAAAGTCGATGACGTCACTGCATGCCAACATGACGTCACGTAATACGTACTTACTTGTATTTTCATTCAGGGGACGAAACCGCTTTAGCAATATTTCTTTTTCTTCATTTTCTCCATTTTTCTTGGAGTTGCATGATAAAAGAATTACTATGCTAGTAGTTTGGAAGTTCAGCTGTATTTTGGCTCGTCAGAAAAGTAGTTAAATGCTCGCCAAGGCTCGCATTTAACAACTTTTCTAACTCACCAAAATACAGCTGAACTTCCAAACTACTAGCATAGTAATTCTTATTTATCTGGACAAATAGTTGAGCCAAAGGTGAGCAAATGTGTTAAATTTGATGTTTATGTTTAATTATGCCTTTTTCGTCCTTCTGTTTTCCTCATTTTGGCTGAACCAAACATGCATCCCAGTGGGGTCAGTACACATGCAAGTTTTATCCAGTCAACAGGCGTCTCTAGTGACATAATAAAGGGGTGCAAATAAACTTAGGTTTATTTGGTTACTTCCGGTAGTGGAAGGTTTATTAGGTTAGAAGATAGGCGTAATGATTCTATAACCATGGAACTATTTTAGTTTTCTGTAAATATTCATAAACATGTTGATGGAATAGATCTAACAGATCTATTTGGTCACCAGAAGAATTATTCAAATGGGAAAAAATAAAAATAATTGGCTACAGCTGGATTCGAACCCGCGCCTGATCCTACAAAAACTAATTCTAATCTCTCTAGAGACGTCGCCCTTACCGATTACGCCACTGAGGCCGCATACAAAATGACGTTGATTTATCACTTAAATTATTAATTTAATCCACCGCTGGCAAACCCCGTTTTTGATAAAATCAAACCTGGAAGCAAAGATTGACAGATAAATAGTAAATGTTTTCTTTTCACTCTCATGATTATTTGATTGATAAACTCTTACAGGGGCGGTGATAGTCATAAACCTAAATATAGCCTGTTCAGTTCCATCGATTTCTGAGTGACGTTAGGTAGAATCTAAAAATAGAAACCGAGACTACGTAACTCGAATTTGACCAAAGAATATAGATCATGTCTGTTTGAAATAACTTATCGACCCTCGATTCAAATCATCTTATTTTTCAAATTCAACCACGTTTTCCTTCTAGTAATACAAGTATCGAAACTATATTCCTCTGCGGTAGCTCATTAGATCTATTTACGTCTAAATGGAAGTGAAAAGGGAGGGATCCGTTGATCGAAAAACTGCATTTTCAATGTAAATTATTTCAAGAGTGTTATGAGTCTATAAAAAATACATTTAACTATATTGACTGGATAAATCGAATAATAGGTTAGTGCCGTAGATGGGACGCCTTTATCCGACTCGGAGAGAAAACAGTTGAGGCTCGGCAAGCCTCGCCTCAACGTTTTCTCCCCTCGTCGGATAAAGCGTCCCATCTACGGCACTAACCTATTATTCTCTATATACCTCACAAAATACAGCGTCGACGTGGAAAATATTATGCTAGTAGGAAGTGACTGTATTTCGTGACGTTGCATGATAAAAAGATTGTATACATGTGTTGTTAAGAGGGAGTTGTTATAGGGAGGGAAAATCAAACATAATTAGCTTGTTTGCAGATACCTAGATAAGGTGTTATCGAAAACTAAAACCGTTATGCCTCTATTAAACCCTATGTTGTGACCACTCTTTAGAATCGTCACAAAGTGGCGATTCTAAAGAGTGGTAACAACATAGGGTTTGATGGAGGCATAAAGAAAATACGATGTAAAAAGATATTTCTGGAGGCTTATTGTTTCGGAAACAGTGACATGCGTTGTTGTAAGGAGGGAATCGTTATTGAGAGGGCCGTTGTAGGGAGGGAGCACTGTACAAAGGGTTAAACACTATTAAAGAGTCACTTCACTATGAATATTCAGTGTTCAA
Source organism: Azorinus chamasolen (assembly GCA_963576725.1). Classification (NCBI taxonomy): domain Eukaryota; kingdom Metazoa; phylum Mollusca; class Bivalvia; order Cardiida; family Solecurtidae; genus Azorinus; species Azorinus chamasolen. The sequence goes on along the minus strand of OY755253.1, from coordinate 26,848,126 downwards.
ATGGTTAAATATTTACCTTTATGGCTTTTCCCCCATAATAAACTACGCTGGATCCCAAACAGTCTGTTCCTGTCCCACAAACCACACCTGATAAATCTTGTGACCAACGGTTCGCTATGCACGCCATATTTGCGGGATCGAACACTGTGGACCTACAGGTTTCGGTCTCTGAGCACTTCGACATGCATTCCAGCTTGCTTCTCAACGTGACTGTGTAGATGATTTCACCATATGGGTCATTTCTAATGCGACTGATCGCAAATGTGCTGGACAGATTCACGCCGAAAGAATGTCTCAGTTGTAGGGATACCAGTAGAAGCACTGATAAAAATGCCCTATCTCTCGTCATTTCTAAGAACAATTTTGTTTTCTGTTTTTTTTTAACAAATGCACCCTTAGTTCGTATGCGTCTATCTCTAGTCCATCAATGTGACTATATCAATCAGAATTGAGAAGTTATACAATGACTGTATTTAGACTTTAGCCTACTATTCGCTACCTAGTTCACATTTGCAAACAGCTCGAGTCAACAAGTTTCAAGTTTTTAACCCTTTCCCTGTCCTGTATTTATTCCATTTATTTAAACAGAGTAGACTCTGATCAGACGGCTCCTTTAGGAGCCGTCTGATCTGGGCCTACCCTGTTTTCAAATGCGTAAAAGAACGTTGATATAAAGGGAATGGTTAACACTTGGTTAATCATTTCTCAAAAGCTTTATTTTAATAAGAAGTAAAATTTGCACAAGATATAAATTTGAGTAAACATAAGTTTTTTCGCACAGGTTTAAGGTGTTTTGTCTGTCAGTCAGTGTTGTCTTGGTGTCTGGTCCCTCTATTTGAATGTGTTACACATGTATTCAGAATGAGTTTGTGACATTAAATCCTTGCCATGCTTAACGCGAACTGTCACATATTTGCAAACAGTTTGGATCCAGATGAGACGCCATGTAACTCGGTGTTTCGTCAGAATCCAAGCTCGTTTCTCTATCGCTTTCAGTTTCTTGACACGTGATCAACAGTTGTTCTATCGCTTTTACGAATCAGAAATAAGTAAACATGCAACAGATCAGATGACAGTGTTTGTTGATTTTACAAATTTGATGGTAAACAATGCCCATTATACATTGTTCTGTACCGGATTTGAAATATGGAAGTGCGTAGCATACTTAAAGAATAGTAAGTATTTGTTATTTCTGGACAATGGGTGACCTCTTTGAACAGAGTAATGATTGTAATTCGAATTGCATCAAAAGTAAACAAGAGTTCCGTGAAATATTTGTTTTGTTAGAAATAAACGCACATTTATAAGGTTATCAGGATATATATAGTACAACCACACTTATTTAACACATTACCTCATAAGCTATTTTAGATCCTACCTCTTTGAATATAGCTACCGAAAAGGAGCATTAACTAGAGGAAATGATTTGTTTATAAGTGTGTAGTGTTGAAACCATTGTGATAAATAGAGCATTTCCTCCTATGGAGCAAATGCTCTATTAATCACAATGGTTTCAGAAAGTGACATTTACACGGGCGTCAACGGGCGTCAGCATGAGGGAATGGGATAAGTTTTAATTAACCCCTTCGGTGCCAAGTACTCGTATATCTCATCTGCTAAGATCCTCGTCTTCTTCGGGTTTCAAAGGGGTAGTTTTATACATATATATGTTCATAAATATAATAAGTGTGAAGTATTTTATGAGGAGACGCCGGATTATTCGACGTCTTATTTGGATCCAAATTGTTTGCAAACATTATTACGGATACGACTGTGGCGGCAAAATAGTTTAAGAACAAAATTGAATTGTTTAGGCAGGTGGCTGTTTAATGCAGGATAAAAGTCATGCAGAAAGCTCATAACTGTTATCTGACAGATACTGATATCTAGTTGATTGTTTGGATAAGCGAATGTTCGTATAAACTGGTGTTCGGATAAGCGAATGTTCGGATAAGCGAATGTTCGGGTTAGCTAAATGTTACTGTACATCTGCACTGTAACTCTCTCAGTGTTTGAAACGGGTCATTAATGTCATATGCACACAATGTAGAATCAAAATTAATGTTTGCCACGCTACGCTTACATTTTAAAACAAGATCCCTGAATATTCATGGTAAGATTGACCCGTCTGAATGTGGAAAGGTTCACTTGAAAAATCAGTGTTGAAAGGGTTAAGAACACATAAAACAGCGGAAACTGATATTGATTTTTAATGTGAAACTTTGAAACAATGGCACTTTAACCTATTTGTACCCACGGTCCCATACATGTATATGGGACGTAGGCAAACAGTTAAGACTCTGATACGGCGTCTGATTTGAGTCTACACTGTTTGCTGATAGGAATATCAATATAAAACTAAACGAAATGGAAAAATATAGGCTACGCACCCCTTAGATAAAAAATGGAGTAATCCAATACATAAACATGGAAGAATCCACTGGGCGTAAATGGGTTAAATGCATTTAACCCTTTGAATGTCACACATGCATATACTGACGTTTGCAAACAGTAAAGACCCAAATCAAAGGGCTTCTAGAAGATCATTCTAATTAGGGTCTACGCTGTTTATTACTTAAGCAAGTCAAAGCCTTTTCCTACTGAATTGACTCTATGATGAAACACCGGTGAACTACAGTAAACCCTCTCTATAACGGCCACTAAATTACATCAGGTATTTTGTGTTAAAGGCAGATGGCAGCTTAAAGCTAGGTGAAAGTAAAACAGAACGCTCCTATAGGAGCGTTCTGTTTTACGTTCACTTTGCTTTAAGCAACCACCTGTCCTAAATACAAACTAATTAACACGATTTAGTGGACGTTATATAGAGGTTTACTGTATTCCACCCTGACAATTGATCATTGAAAGGGTTAGGTTAAAATGCTCCCATTTTCACTAATACTTCCTGTAGGAGCCGTCTGATCAGGGTAGTGGTTTGCTCATGGTATAATATAGACATAAACATGCTTGTGTCCATGTGCCATTATAACAGTAATCTAATTAATATTCATGATGTAATAATTTCCTTTATGAATATTGATGGAATAAAGTGCTAAAAAGACAATTGTACTGTTGTGGTGCAGCCTCTTAATCCTTTATCTAATACAGTTGAACTTCGATATCTCGAACTCGGATAACTCGAACTTCGAGATAACTCGAACAAAACGTTCAGTCCCTCCTAAACTTACACTACGGAATTGTTCTAAAAAGGTATCGCTACAGATATCTAGAAACACATGTTACAGCTTAATACAGGTCTAAAGTAACGCTGAAAGCTCCTACAGGAGCTTTCAGCATTACTTTTGATCTGTATTAAGCTGTGGCCTTGAGATATGGTTCATGTTATAAATCGGATAACTCGAACTTCTATTATCTCGAAATAATTAATATGGTCCCTTGAAGTTCGAGTTATCGAAGTTCAACTGTATAAACACTTTTTCTCGCCTTTGAAAGAAGTGTAGACACAGATCAGACAGTTCCTGCAGGAGCTGTTTGATCAGGATCTGATGTGTTTGTTTATGGAATTATACAGACCTGATCCTACAGTTTTTGTCTACCCGTGATAACTTTACTTTATAAAATTATATTCAGTTTATGAATATTCATGAAGTGATCATTTTATGCAGTTGAACTCTGATATCTCGAACTTCAAAGGACCATACAAATTAGTTCGAGATAACAAGGTTCGAATCATCCGATTTATAATTTTACCAATACCTCAAGTTCACAGCTTAATGCAGGTCTAAAGTAATGCTGAAAGCTCCTGGACAGTAGAAGCTTTCAGCATTACTTTCGACCTAAATTAAGCTGTAACATGTGTTGTGATACAATTTAGAACAATTCTGTATTGTAAATTTTGGAAGGACAGAACTTTTATTTCGAGTTATCCAGAAGTTCGAGTTATCCGAGTTCGACGTATCGAAGTTCAACTGTATGTTCGCTAGGAAAAGGGTTAAACTAATGATTATTCATGTAAGAAATAATGACACCATGACCTTTCGTGCCTTTTACGTCTTTGTAACCAGGATATACCAGATCTGATGACTCCTGTAGAATTGAAGAAAAAAACTTCAGCAAATATTATGAAAAGTGGTTGTATTTGTTTTATAAAGTAGGCGCTACGTCATTGTTTCACTTCAATATAGATTTCTAAGCGGTCAATACTGCAGTTGCTAGCAATAGGAATACAGTAAAACCTCTCTATAACGACCACTAAATTACATCAAGTATTTTGTGTTAAAGGCAGGTGGCGCTTAAAGCAAGGTGAAAGTAAAACAGAACGCTCCTAGGAGCGTTGTTTTACTTTCACCTTGCTTTAAGCAGTCACCTGTCCTAAATACCAACTAATTAACACAATTTAGTGGCCGTTATAGAGAGGTTTTACTGTATGTTCTCACGACAAGTTTTCTTTTGCATTACTACTTTTGCTTAGAAGGGTCTCATAATTTCAGAGTTTTACCATTTCCCTGTTTAATATTCATATAAGAACTAATAACACCATGGATAGTTATAAGCTGAATCTTATAATGGTATTTGTACACAAGATATTTTGTATTTGAAGAAACTGTAGAATTATATTTATTATAATTTCATTAGCAAACGGAACAAACCTTGATCAGACGGGCCCCTATAGGATCTGAGTCTATTCTGTGTGTAAAGGTATGAAAAGGCGTTTAAAGTATAACCTGCCTTAAGCTGCCATCGAAATAAAGTCTAATTATTTGTCTGCAAAGCAGGTGATATCTTAACCCTTCGCTCTCTATTCGCGTCAATATACGTACCTGTAAATAGTGAAGACCCAGATGAGACAGCTCCTGCAGGAGATGTCTCATCAGGGTCTGCACTATTTACAAGTTGATTGTGCAACCAGTGCACTCCACAGCAGTGATTGAACAGCGATATACGTGTACACAGTGAAGATATATGTAATTATACAACAGGGCATGGGTAAAGAAGGAGAAATGTACTTAAAAAATTCAGCAAGCGAAGGGTTAATGCAGGTCAAAAATAATGCAAAAAAATCCTATATGAGCTTTCTGTAGGTGATATCTTAATGCGGGTCAAAAATAATGCAAAAAATCCTATATGAGCTTTCTGATTTACTTTCGGCTTGCATTTTGCAACCACCTGTTTTAAGACTCATATGTTCAATAAATGAATGACAGCTTAAGACAGGTGCTGTTGTATATAAGGGAAAGTGTTAATACAGTAAAACCTCGATTATCCGAACACTAAAATACGTATTAGTATCGATCTTTAAGACAGGTGGCAGGTTAATGCATGGTGAAAGTCATGCAGAAAGCTCCTCTAGTAGCTTTCTGCATGACTTTCATCATGCATTAAGCAGCCACCTGCCTAAAAGTGTCTAAATTCGTTTATAACGAAAATTCGAATAATCGAGGTTTTACTGTAATTAGTCTGCTGAGCATATTATTTTTACAGAACTTTTCGCCTAAGCTACATTTTCCGAAATTCAAGCTATAAATATTGTTTCTACCAAAATGCAATCAGGGTGTCAAACAGTTTGGATCTCATCTGGATCCAAACTGTTTGCATAGGTATTCATTCATCCGCCCATAGCAGGCTAAAGGTTTAATAAGCATGAACAATAGATGACCTATCCTTTGATTGCTTAATATTAAATGGGAAATGGTTTCTTATTGTTTAAAGATGGAGCCTATTTAGTATAAAAAATTAAAAAGGTATAATTTGCCAGAGTTGAATGAAAATAGTTTAGACCCTGACCAAATATCTCCTCTAGGATTCGGGTCTACACTTTTGCAAATGTCAGTATATTAGTTCCGTCACATTCAATCGGATATAATCGGCAAATAGCTTTAGATGGTGAATCATAATCGAAAGCGTAAATATGGATATGCAATATGAACAAGATGTCTGTGTTACCTATAGAATTATTGTCTCAGCAGTGTCTGATTATTGCAGGTGTTGGTACTACAAGTAAAATAATGCATAGATCTATACTTATGTCTACGAAAGTACCTGGCTCTGATAATGCGGATTGTTTAACCATTTCCCTGTGCTACATTTACTCCAAATTTCAATACCTACTGACTATTCATGGACTAAATGGTAATAATTAAATATCGACGGTGAAACATTGTAGCCATTTTAGAAAGCAAAGAAACAGATATGTCCAATTCCACTAGCAAACAGAGAAGACCCTGATCAGACTGCTCCTCTAGGAGCCGTCTGATCTGGGTCTACTCTGTTTGCAAATGCGTGAAAATACGTTTATATGTGGGAAAAGGGTTAGTTAAATGAATGAAAAGTGTTTGCACTACAAATAAAAATAATATATAGATCTATATTTATGTCTACGAAAGTACCTGGCTGTAATAATGTGGATTGTTTAAATGAATGAAAAGTGTTTGCACTACAAATAAAATAATTATAGATCTATATTTATGTCTACGAAGTACCTTGCTCTGATAACGTGGATGATTTAAAAGAATTCATTCAGATTAGTCATCGACTGAGGCATTGTCGTAGAGGAAAGTCTATAAATTTGTAACTTAACAGTCAGTAAAAAACCAGCAGCATGAAAATGATATTAACAACACCCCCCCCCCCTTCTGTAAAAGTCACATTTTGAAACCATTGTATCACAATGATTTCAAAACTACGCAATTGTAACAGTTTCCTTTACTATAGTTAATGCTCCTTTTTGGTAGACTAATTCAGAGAGGTTGGGTCTAAAAATGGTCTAGAAGTGGATGAGTTAAATAACACTAAAACTGAACAACATTTTTTGTGTGGGTGCATCTTTGGAAGGAGGTTGACATTCTAATGTGTTTGTACAGGAAATACTTTAACCCTTCGCTTGCTATTCACGTCAATATACCTACCTGTAAATAGTGAAGACCCAGATGAGACAGCTACTGCAGGAGCTGTCTCATCAGGGTCTGCACTATTTACAAGTTGGTTGTGCAACCAGTGCACTCCACAGCAGTGATTGCACGGCGAAATACTTGTACACAGTGAAGATATACGTTCTTATACAACAGTGCATGGGTACAGAAGGAGAAATGTATTTTAAAATTCAGCAAGCGAAGGGTTAAAACAGTTTAATCTTCTTCTCCAAAGCCACAAGGTATAAAACATAATATATATAAAGCTAAATATATTTGTTGTGTAGCTATGTCGTGTGGTCCACTACCATAGTTGTTCACATCATAATCCAGGTGTCAAAACAGTTCCTAGTGATACATAAACAGTTTAAAATTCCGTTCCAAAACCATTAGGATTAATGCTAAAACAGCTGGTAGGTAGCATTTCCTACTGCTTCTTCGTCGTGATAATTCAAACGATGATATTGAGTTAACCCTTCGCTTGAAAATCGCCATTTTTAATTTAGTTGTGCAATAAGCAATTTAAGCTTTAATGGAAATAAATATGCATTTAGCAATTGTACAGTCACTTTAAAATGGGCTGTTCAATGCTAGTAGTGCAAACGTGCAGTTAGCAATAAGCATTTCGCATTTGTCATTTACATCCATAATTTAGAACATTCCCTAGCAATTTACAAAATTGGCAAAAAGCATTTCGCATAAGCAAAATGCGATATGCAAAATGCTAAATGTTAAATGCAATTTGCTAAATGCGATTTGCTAAATGCAATTTTCTTAATGCCAAATGATTGAAACCATCAAAATATCACGTTTCACACGAGGCAGTGCTTTGATTTACATAAGGCGGGGTAAAGATAGGTATACATGAAGACAAACTTTTGTTTGCATTTTAAAGATTGGATTATAATTAGATTCTAGTTTTTCCTAAAACACAGGTATTTCGCATTTCGCATTTAGCATGGCGCACCGGTCTTCCATAGCAATTAGCATGGCAGAATGGCGTTCCATATATTACTGTCGAGGAAACAGGTGTAACAGGAAACTCACTCCAGGGAGGAAATTTCTTACGATATGTTCCCTCCCCCGCACACAAACACATCCCCCCCCCCACACACACACTAAAATAACTTGTAAAAATCGTTCCCAAAATTTTAGTTATGACATTGCCAGGGTCTACAATGTCTGACATCTAACCAGGGTGTACACTTTCTGACATCTAACCCGGGTCTACAATGTCTGACATCTAACTTTTGCCTACAGTGTCTTACATCTAACCAGGGTGTACACTACCTGACATCTAACCAGGGTCTACCTTACCTGACATCTAATCAGGGTATATACTGTCTGGCATCTAATTAGGGACTAGACTGTCTGACATCTAACCAGGGTCTACATTGTCTGACATCTGACCAGGGTATATACTACCTGACATCTAACCAGGGTGCACACTGTCTGACATCTAACCAGGGTCTAAACTATCTGACATCTAACCAGGGTATACGCTGTCTGTCATCTGATCAGTGGTCTACACTGTCTGACATTCACTTTTAGAGTACATTGTCTTACATCTAGTCAGGGTCTATAATGTCATCTAACCAGGTACGTCTACAGTATTATATCATCTGACCAGGGTCTACACTACCTCACTAACCAGGGTCTACACTGTCGAACATCTAACCAGGGTCTACACTGTCTGACATCTGAGCAGGGTCAACATTGGCTAACAACTGACTAGGGTCTACACTGTTTGACATCTGACCAGGGTCTACATTGTCTGACATCTGACTAGGGTCTTCACTGTCTGACAGTGTGACTAGGGTCTACACTGTCTGACATCTGACTAGGGTTTTCACTGTCTGACATCTGACCAGTGTCTTCACTGACATCTAATCAGGGTCTACACTACCTGACATCTAACCAGGGTCTACACTGTCTGACATCTGACCAGGGTCTATACTGTTTGACCCCTGACCATGATCTACACTGTCTGACATCTGACTAGGGTCTTCACTGTCTGACATCTGACCAGGGTCTATACAGACATCTAATCAGGGTCTACACTTCCGGACATCACACCAGGGTGTTCACTGTCTGATATCTGACCAGGATTTACATTGTCTAACATCTGACTAGAGCCTATATACTGTCTGACATTTGACAAGGGTCTATACTGTCTAACATCTGCCCAGGGTCTACACTACCTGACATTTAACCAGGGTGTACACTGTCTGACATCTGACCAGGGTCTACACTACCTGATCAAGGTCTACATTATCTAACAGCTGACTGAGTCTATACTGTCTGACGTTTGACATGGGTCTATACTGTCTAACATCTGACCAGGGTCTGCAATGACTGACATCTGACCAGGGTGTACACTGTCCGACATCTGACCATGGTCTACCCTTTCTGATATCTGGCCAGGGTCTACACTACCTGACATCTGACCAGGGTCTACACTGTCTGGTATCTGGCCAGGGTTTACACTACCTGACATCTGACCAGGGTCTACACTGTCTGACACCTGATCAGGGTCTACACTATCTGTCATCTGGCCAGGGTCTACACTGTCTGACATTCAACTAGGGTGTACACTGTCTGACATCTAATCAAGGTCTAAACTGACATCTAACCAGGGTCTACATTGTCTGACATCTGACTAGGATCTACACTGTCCGACATCTGACCAGAGTTTACACTGTCTGACATCTGATCAGGGTATACCCTGTCTGACATCTGACCCCAAAGTATACCTTTGACAGAGAGGTTTTTGCCTAATTTGTATCCCTTATATTTGAAACAATCACATTTATGGTATTTCAAAGAAGGTAAAATATCAAATACAATTTTACAAAAACCACAAAAAAATGAAAAAAATCAATCTTATTTCAAATAAACACATTAAGGGATCATATTTCCAGTGAGTTTACATTATAAACAGAAACAAGTAAAGGAGGGGAACGTTTTGTAAGGCAGAAGGACTGTGCAATTTCCTATGTAAAATTCTGTTAGTGGGTCAATATTTCCTAGGAAATCTTCCTCCGGGGGAGGGGCAGTGGGGAGATTTCCTAGGATTTTTTTTCCCGCGTGGGAAAGATTTTCAGGGCTATATAATATCCTTTCTGGACACGATGGTCACCAGAAAATCGGATGGGACGGCCCAGTTACGTTACTATTGGGTGCCGCAGGAAACCCCCATACAGACCAATGCCTGAATTTCTGGCTCGACATGATTCCCTACGCCAAGCGTCTGTCAGAAAGTGTGAGTAGAATATTAATAAGAAAACCCAAAGTCAACACGGCCATGAAACCACACAAGCCTATTGCTATAAAAGTATTAGCAATGTGGGCTTTCAGCATTACTTTAGACCTGCATCAAGCTGTGAACTTGAGAAATTGTCCAGATCAGAAACCGGATGACTCGAACCTCTGTTATCTCGAAGTATTTTGTATGATTACTTGAAGTTCGAGATATCAAAGTCCAAATGCATTAACTTTCGTCTAAACAGGTGGCTGGATCGTGCAGCATATCATTTCTACATCAGTTGGTACCAGCTTGGTACGTTAATTAGGCATATCTTATGGCCAAATCATTTTGGTAGATCTACCTACCTTGTGCTAACTCATAGATCGATTTGGCCAAATACCCATGTGTTATCATAGGTCTTTGATTTGACCATAAGCAATAGAAAACGCGTCACTTGTATAAATTTCAGTTAAAACTTTTCTCAATATGATTTCTGTTCATCATGTGTTGTGTTCTGTTTACCTTTCCCTCATATTTATAAACATGTTTTCACGCATTTGCAAACAGAGTAGACCCAGATCAGAGCCGTCTGATCAGGGTCTACTCTGTTTGCTAATAGAATTTCAAAGATCTGTGTCTTTAGCCTACTTTCTAAAATGGCTACTATGTCCCACCTTTATATTTCTTTATTACTATTTTGTTAATGAATATTCAGTAGGTATTGAAATTTGGCCTAAATACAGAACAGGGAAAGGGTTAAAACCAATATTAAAATGATTCGTTCTCATTAAGACATTTCTTTACGCTTCCGTTAATAGTTTTCTTGTGTTAAATGTGCCTTGCCGACAACGATGACAGACAACGACGGACAAAGCAATTTATAAAAAATATCCCATTTTATGCACTTCAATTAATTCTTACATGAATGTGCTGAAACTTGCGAATGCCAAATGGTTATATGGTGGCACCATTCAGGTACCATTTATATAAATCTAATTAAGAAAGTAGTACCGTATATCAATTTTGTTGAGCGATAATCTATGTTATCACCGTCTAGTTGTTTTTTTTCATTCGCGACGTCTTAATTGTCAATATGATATTCAAGTAAATAACCCTGATAATGTGTTATAGATCAGATATTGTTTTCTTGTCGAATTTTAAACGTAACAATTAGATGTGTTAGATTTAGTAAGATAAACAAGACGCAATTATCGGTTTGTGTACCGAACTATTTTTTTACCTCGGAAGATTAAACAGCGGACAGAAAATGGCTACCATCAAAACAAGCAATAATGGATAAATCTTAAACCTGAAAATTCAAAGCAGAACAATGGCAGTGGTGTACATTGTTACTACTTTCTGTTTGTTAGGATATGCTATAGCGGGTGTGCAAGGTAGGTAATTGTGTAGAACATGACACAAATGTAGATGCAACGAATCTTTTGACATGTGAACGAAACATTAAAAATCACAAAATAAGATTAGTTTTCACCAGAAAGTAATATGTTGATAGGTCATCATGGTATAAAAACATTAAACGTCTATTTCCCAAACCAACCCGGTCCAAAATGACCTTTAGAAGTTGTATATAAGTATCTGAAACTACATTCAGTGTACACATATGTACCATTGGAATTACAGTCAAACCGGCTCCAAGTCAAACCGGCCCCTGGTCAAACCGGCCTCTAAAAAGTCAAACCGGCCTCATGTGAAATATTTTTTTGGTCAAACCGGCCCCACAATTTAAAATAAATTTTCTAGACATGTTTAATTATTTTTTGGGGGGATTTAGTTTCGTAATGTAGTTTCATATCGGAAATATTTTGGCCATTTGGAAATATCTGCATATTAGTGTGTTCTATTCGGCTCACGTTTAAGATCAATGAAGTTAATGCCAATTAATGGCACGCATTTCGGTAGGTGTGATAATCCCATTAATGGCACGAGTGTGTATGTATATTTACGATAATCCAATTAGACACGCGTTCATTGTGTCAGTTGAATGAACATTATTAATGTTTATCTTGGTTATTAGGCATATTTGCATGCGAAAATGAATTCAGTAATTTTTTTGCAACTGTTTTAAAATAGTGTCATCCAGTGAATTTTTTTTAATTTTTTTTCCAAACCAGAACTAAGTATTTCCTATTTCCTTCCTTTAAACGTGTATTAATGTATTTACAAACAGCGTAGGAGCCGTGTGATCAGGATCTGCACCGTTTGCTCAAGGCCAGGTGCACAGTAAATGTGCCAATTAAGTTAGCATCTGGGTCAAAAAATAAAGTTTCTTGTATTTGTTCATTATATCAATTTTTATATGACTTAATGTATATAAAGTGATGTCCAGTTGTTAAAAAGATAACTTTTTGCCCATAGTTTTATATTTTCACATGTGTCTGTCACTAGGTATACAAGGGGACGGACATTACAACTTAATGCATTACAGGGTTATATCTGAAATTCACTGACCAACTGGTGTGTTTAACAGCTTTTATTTTTCACTGACATACATACACATCTATCTACTTTCGAACAAAAATAACTTCATGTGAAATAGTAGTGAAAAATATGTCTTTGTGAAGGATCTAATTAACACTCAAAGTGCAAACTGAATTAAATTATTTTCATTCTGTGTATTTATAATATGTTTCCTAAAATTAAGTTGTCAGGGACCTTAAAACAGGTTTGATAACAGGAACTCATGTAGATGAAATGAAAATAACTTAAATTTTAAACATAAATACAGATTAATGTATTCTATCAACCTTTTTGCATGGGGGGACGGACATTACACTTTTCAGGACCGGACATTATAATTCTCCTGGCATAATGTAAAAAATGATTTTGAAGGTACATAAGTATTGTGTATGCCCATTATTGCTTAGCTGTACATTGATATATGATTTGGTTTTAATTTTTATTCAATTTTATTCATTTGAGAGTCAATAATTACATTAATTATCATAGGTAAAAGGTTGATCAATTTGTTCGGAATAGCCCAGTGGTACATGCAATAATTAAAAATTAACAAAGATAGGATGAATAAACTTGAATGAAGACAATTTGAAACTCTTTAAAAAAATAATGGTTGTAACATTTTTTTTTCCATTTCAAATAGTTTGGATCCAGATCAGATTTTAAAAAAAATTATGGTTGATTGAAATCCATGCTGTTTGTCCATACTTTATGATTTGTACTTTCCAATTTATATCAATTTCAACTTACTTCAGATATCAAATCTGAAAAGTTAAAATTAAACTATTTAACCCTTATAATGTAGGAAGTCAGTTTATGAGACATTGTGTAGACCCTGGTCAGTGGGCTCTTAGAGGGGCCCCTCACCAGGGTCTGCACTGTTTTATTTTGCAGACATAATTTTGGTACAATCACCTATCTAGACTAAAATGCAGATCGTTCAGTCAGACAATAGACATTGAACTTTACAATTTCAGTGACTTTATTAAGGTAAGGACCTAGATCAGGCATTTAATATTAATAACGGAACAGATGGTTAAAATACAATCTTTCTTACTGGTGCCAATATTTATGATCAGTTTCTGATCACTATCCGAGCTGTATCAAATTTATATTTAAATTATCTTTGTGGATATTGAAAGTCTAAATTTAATTGCAGAGGAAAGAAATTAGATTAAAGCTGAAGCTCTTTTCTTGAACTTGTCTCTAATGTGATATATCTGATGTCGGTACCCCTATTTCCTCCCCGGTTGAGCGCATTTCCTGCCTGCCTTAGGCCCCTTACCCCTCTTTGATATGCAGTAGGTGTTGAATAAACAAGTCCTTACTAATTAAATTTGGAGGTCATGACACAAAAACAAAACAGCAGGGTGTCAAGTTCTCAACTACTTTGAGATTAATGTTAACTTATCTATGATAGTGCTGGACTGTTATACAGACACTACTGTAATGGGCCCACTGTAATGTCCGTCCCCCGACTTGTAATGTCCGTCCCCCAATATAAAATATTGCGTAATTTTTTTATTTGACGATTTGTTTTTTAAATAATGACTTTTTAACATTAAAATAGTAGTCTGAATGTGGTTATTGTACACAGCCATGTATTTATTTTAGGTTTAGAGTTGAAAATTAAAATTCATTATTATTTCACATGGCAATTATCTTCAAAAGCATGTAATTTGGGAAAAAAACACTTTCTCTATGTGTATACTATATTTTTTCAAACAGTAGACTTATTTATACTAAAATAATTTTCAAATTTAGCTATATTATGTAATTAATATGGTTAATAAGTCTTCTAATGAAACATATTGGAGAGGGGACGGACATTACAGGGGACGGACATTACAGATAACTTTTATACTTTGCTGGAAAAACGTCATTTAATATGCAGTCATAAGGAAAATTGATCGTGAATTGATGAAAGGCATCTACTAGGCTTATGTTAAAATGGTTGACACCACATAGATATGGTTTTCTGAAAAAGTAAGAGGGGGGGACGGACATTACATGATTTTTGACACAAACCTAAATTAGATACTAAAACTGACAAAAAATCAAAAACGTACACTTTATGGGAAAAAAATTGGTATACTTGGATGATGTTATCAGTTTTATGATCAGTAATACATTAATTTCTTTAATTATACTAATTTTGTTGAAATTATGTCAATAATAGGATGATAGGGTTTGTGCGATTTAGCAACCATTACATCGACACGCTTTTTGCTATTTTGTATGTAACTTCATATTCATGAAAGCAAGATACTTACATTATATATCAAATTAAACAGAAACAAATTCTTCTGTTGATAACATTGTACTTCATAACCTGTTACTATTCAGATTCTAATAATAATGACTTGAAAATAGGCAAAAAAAGTGATGCTAATTCATTACAGCCAAATTAGGCACTTTTTTGCGTTTAAAAGTTGCATAACTTCATAATGGATAAAGATATGTGCTTGAAATTTTTAGCACACCTGCAGAATTGCTTATGGATAGAAATAGTAAACTTGCTTTTCTCTTGTAAATTGAATCTTTGGAGTAAAGAACATGTACACTGTTTTTTAAAGAATTGGCACATTTACTGTGCACCTGGCCTCATGGAATTTGAAAAAAAACAACATTGATAAGCACAGGGTATTGAAACTTTGGAGAATGAATATCGAACATTGAAATATTTAAATCTTGTAATGGAAAAAATTCTCGAATTAAACTGGGTGACACGGTTTATTAATATGGAAAGAAGCTATAGTAGGCTATGTGACGACCAACGTTAATGAAGCCAGAAAAAACAGAACACTGATCCGATGTTGGTAATATTTAATAGCACATATCTCAAGTCAATTCATTATAAACTTTTAAAGTATATTTAAAACACTTTAATCTATGAATCAGTCATTATGTACGAAATAATGATAATTAATATTTATTAAAATCATTTTTATCATGGCTTTGTTTAGGCAGACACTATGGAATCGGGGATATAGTAGACTTTATTAAGCAAAGAGAGCACACCCTGATCAAAAAGCTACTTTATAAACTGTCTGATCTGGGTATACTCTACACATGCGTATATTTAATAGCACATACCAAGTCAATTCAAGAAGTAAATCGTATAAAGTATATGTTTAACCCTTTAACCTTTGATTTTTGAATTAGTCATTATATAAGAAATAATGACAATTAATATTTATTAGATTCATAGAATATGTTAAGCAAACAGAGCAGACCATGAACAAAGAGCTCCTTTATAAACCATCTGATCTGGTTCTACTCTGTGTCAATATGACAGTTAACTTTTATCTAAGTTATGCTCGTAAATAATCAAGCAAAAATGCATGTAGCACGTGTCCATATTAATTTAATCAGTGTCACATACTGATACCTCAATCTAATCGGCTTATCGGCGGTACCTGTGATCTCGGAGTGGACAACATTTACACGTGCCTTAAATTAATCAGCATCAGAAAAGGTGTGGGTAGCGAAACGTCCGTCAGCCTGACAGACAGACCGACAGACAGACTATCACACAGGGGAAAATGGTAGGGACTTGATAACTAAAACCTGGAATATATCTGTAATATAATTATGGCCGCTTGAAGCGTTTTCAGTATAATTACCATGATTATCATATCTTGAAAATATATTACAGAAAACCTTTAAAATGATGAATAGCTACTCTACCCCCCCCCCCCCCCCCCCCCCTCTATTTAAATTATGTAAAGTTTCACTAGAAATATACTTACAGTTTCAACCAGTTTGATACCTGATGAGATGCCGAGTGTTGTCGACCTCTAATCTGGGTCCAAATTGTTTACACAACCCACAATGTACTAAAGGTTAACTAATACTGAATATACTTTGCAATTAGCACTCTGTCGCTTTTGTAGCAAGAAAATTAGTTTTTAAATATTACTGTCTACATGAGTAGGTATATACTGAGTGCACGTGCACACAAACTGATTGACTTATATAATAGTCAAATAAATTTTGGTGGTATTCTCATTCTAGTTTTGGACAGATATATATACATGCAGAAAGACAAACACATACACAAGGGAAAATGGTATGGAATTAATAATTAAATTTAACATAACAGTAATGCACGTGTACAGCACAAGCCAGAAACAATGATTGATTTCTTTTGTAGTCAAAATAAATCGCGAAAGCTGTATTTGATGGTATTCTCAACTTATTTTTGGACATACACATTGATATACAGACATAAGGGGAACATGGTAGGGACTTTATAATATAAATTAACATACCCGTATTGCACGTGCGATGCTGCTATCTTTCACATGAGTCACATGTAACTGCCTGCTGTAAAGGCCGAACCAATTCCCCACAATCTATACAGTTGTCTGTCATTGTCACACAGCACAATTACACAGATAACACAACACCAATACGAGAAGAATTCAAAGTCAGAATAAAAATTGCAATTAGTCACATATAAAATACCAATCACATATCCGATGGTTCACGTGGAATAAATTAATAGAAACAAATTGGTCCAGTACAAAATAACGATGATATATCCAAGAAGTTAATAAAACACAGAGAAACAATCACATAGTAAAAACTTGTTGATAGTGAGAAAGACATGATATCATAAACTTTATTTATACATACCATTTTTCACTCACGTCGCCAATTATCGCTCTTCAAAAATACCGAAAAATAACTTAACTTGTTTATTGACGGCACCGAACAATAAAAACAATGGGATTAACACCGTAATGTACATTTGTGTGTTACCGCCCCGTGCATACGTTAGCAATTAGTGCTCATCTTAAACAACCATAAAAGGGATTAACACCTTTAAGTACCTTTAATGACACATGCATAATATGCCAATTAGTCTTTGTCTGTACATAGCTAAAACTAATATATTAATGTGTTAATTGTGCGGTTATATTAAAGTCACACACAACTAATTACTACTGTGCGTCTTAAAATTAATGAGCGTCTTACGATAAGTGTTAAAATTTCGGTTACATTATAGGCACAAATTTAAAAAAATGTTAATTGTTTGCTAACATTTACGCAGAAACATGATATCACCTGATCAAATGATTCTCGAACATTACATTTTATGATACATAATAATATAACATTACATTTGAGGATTTTTTTTTATTTTGATTTTTTAATGAGGCCGGTTTGACCAGCAAAAAAATATTTTGGGGGCCGGTTTGACCAAAATGAGGTCCGGTTTGACTTTTTGGAGGCCGGTTTGACCAGGGGCCGGTTTGACTTGTTCCCGTACCATTGTATGTTTGGACTAAGAACTAGAACCATGTTTTCATTATTTAATTCATTTTGTAAACTTTTGCTTGTTGAATATTCATAGAAAAGAAATAATGACAATTTACAAGTTGAATTTGTGTACTGGCATATACAAGTAGTCTGGTAGAGATTGTAGTGAACTAGTTGATAGGCTTTAGATTGTGTGGCTTGATACATCACATACATGTAGCTCAGTCGGTAGAGTGTTGGCATGGTAAGCCAATAGTTCACATTTGTGTACTCTAAATGGTGATATCTAGCTACTTTCGGTTTTAACGAGATCCCTGCAGAGTATACTGGCATTAAGTCTGATTTAGGTTAGGACACACCTAATGATTCCTGTCGGTTTGGATTTTCTTCCAAAATATGACATAATTTTTAAATAAAGACATGCAGTAATAAAGACATGTATTAAATGTATGTATCTGACAAGAGAACTACTGAAGAGAGTTGTTTTGTGGTTGCTTTTAATCCACTTAATCCGTTTCCTCGTAGCGCTTACAGTAACCACTATATTACACTTGTGTGTATACACTCGTATCGCATTCATGACAACAACAGTGTTGGTTAGTGTGGATTTATGAATGTATCTGAGGTCAATTGTTTGAATGACGTAATTGCCACAAAAGTGCAGATTTACATTGCAAATTAGGTCCATTATGACCAGATTGTAAAAATTAGAAAATTAAGGATTTCCACCCCGTATTTGACGTATTGCCATGAGACTGTTAGACGGCATCCATCACAAAATTAGCATGCTGTCTTACAGCTCGTTGATGAGACTAGGTAAGCCAAAGGCCCTGGGTTCCAGTCACAGTGGTCCTGGGTCAACTATCATTGTACTTATAATAAACATAATATAATATAATTTGATACATTCAGACTTTTTAAAGCCGTAGCCAGTGCCGACGTGAAATTGCTACAAAATACGCTGATTTTTCTTACTCCATAGTTCACGGTTGTAATGCATCATTCTGCTGTTGTTTGTTGCAGATCTATCCACTATATTTGTAGATACATACTATATGAGAGAAATTGTTAAATGTATAACCCTTTATACCATGATTACGCCTTTCTACACCATTGCAAACAGAGTAGAACCAGATCAGACGGCTCCTATAGGAGCCGTCTGATCTGGGTCTACTCTGCTTGCTCCTGGAATTATATAAATCTGATTCTACAGTTTCTGCTAAAAATAATGTACTTAATATTCATGATGTCATTATTTCTTACATGTATTGTGCATGAATATATATTCATGACTCAATGGAGTAAAGAGAGTAAGTATGTTGTTGTACTGAAATTGGGGACATGGGATATTTTTGACATTTTGTTGTGGTTGTTTTTTAGGACTTCTATGCCACTGTCAGGATGAAAAATGCCCAGCAAATAAGACTTGCTATACAGATGGCGCCTGCTTCACATCCGTGCGAAAGAAAGGAGGGGAGGAAATTTATATTTACAAGTGAGTATAAGTTTTTTCTAGATCTATATGTATGTATTTACAATAGTTGCATGTTTGAAGCTTGCAGGCAGATACCTGTAGACATATATATAAGGGGAGTATTGGGGTATTTACCCAATTAAAATTGTGGAAAAAGCAATTGTTTTTCAAAACAATGAGTAACACAAAGCAAATAAATATAGCAAAAAGCAAAAAATTAGAATACCTAATGAGAATATGAATAATACCCAATTACAAAAATTGCCAATACCCAATTCTGTAAAAAATCAAGAAGTAAATACCCAATTGCATCAAAACCTTATCTGTAACCCAGTGTATTAATGACCGAAAATTTATACATTGACTTCAGTGATCTGGTTTGACTGTTTTTAGCTTGTATGTTGTTTTTTTAGGAAAAAAATACCAGCTATTGTCGTACCTCTGGCATCTGCAATCATCAGGAAATTTTAACATTGGCTATATAACTTCTGTTGTATTCATACAAATGTTATGAAATTTTACACACTTATTCAGTGTTCACAGTCACTGGGGCTACAATGAAACAGATGAGTGTTGGCACACGCACATAGGGTGCTCTTGTTTTTATTTCTTTTAAACATTACCTGTATGTACTGTCATTTAACCCTGTACATCATATAATCATAGATATATGCCTTTGAACTCTTTTCAATCAGAGCAGAATGCTATGATAGAAAGGGTTAACCCTTTCCTTCATATAAACGTGCTTTCATGCATTTGCAAACAGAGTAGTCCCAGATCAGACGGCTCCTATAGAAGCTTTCTGATCAGGGGCTGCTCCGTTTGCTAATGGAATTTGATATATCTTTTTCTTTAGTTTCTAAAATGGCTATAATGTTCCACCTTCCATATTCGCTGTAACTATTTTGTCCATGAATATTCAGTAGGTATTAAAATTTGGTCTAAATATAGAACAGGGAAAGGGTTAAACAATGTAGACATGTACTACTTAAAACAGAGCAGGCCCTGATAATATAACTCCTATAGGAGCTGTTAGATCTGGGTCTACTCTATTTGGAAAGACATGAAAACTCATTTCTATGAGGTAAAGTGTTACCGTAATCTATTTTTTGCATATATTGTTCCTTAACAGTAACATATGCAAACTGTGTACAGTCAGACTAGAGGATTTCTGATGGGGCTCACTGATAAAAGACAGCACTGTTTCAGGGCTCAAGCTGGAGCTCTCCATCAGGGAGAAGTTAAAGTGATATTGAGGGAGAAGTTTTGGTCCAGATTTTGTAACTCCCTATACATGTTCTTTATATAAAACTTCTGCTTCAGCTATAAACAGGGAGAAGTTAGCAAGGTTAGGGAAACATTTTCTCCCGAAATCGGCCTCTCGCTTGAGCCCTGCTATTTGCTATACAAATTATTTTCCTATGAAAGGTCTTTTAGGGAAAAGAATTCTTGCTGAGACTCCCCTCAAACTGAAAATGATTCATTGGAAAATTAATGCAATGTACATGTATATTTAGACAAGTTCACTGAGAAACACATGAATTGTGATATAGGACAATTTTTTTTGTCTGACCACCATTTTCATGAA
Source organism: Azorinus chamasolen (assembly GCA_963576725.1). Classification (NCBI taxonomy): domain Eukaryota; kingdom Metazoa; phylum Mollusca; class Bivalvia; order Cardiida; family Solecurtidae; genus Azorinus; species Azorinus chamasolen. The sequence continues at coordinate 26,827,205 of OY755253.1, read as the reverse complement.
GCAGTTCATTTTCATACATGTATTCATCATGAATTTTAATTGGTACATTAGAACCTGTCTGAACACTTTCCCTCATAAGCTGTTTTTAGACCCAAACTCTGAATAAATCTACCGAAAAGGAGCCTTTACTAGAGAAAAGGAAAATGTCAGAATTGTGTAGTATTGAAATCATTGTGATAAATAGAGCATTTGCTCCTATGGAGCAAATGCTCTATTTATCACAATGGTTTCAAGCAGTGACTATTACAGAGGCGTAGAAAGGCATATTTATGGAGGAAAGTGTTAAGCGACCTTATATTAATTTGACATAGGAATCTTGAATAGCATGCAGAAAGCTCCTATAGGAGTTCTCTGCATTGAATTTGACCAGTATTAAGCTACCACCTGCCTTACAGAACCATTAGACCTCATTTTGATGGTCGCTTAAGACAGGTTCGACTGTATTGTGTTTAGTTTGTTTTAATAGCCCTTTACTCATTAGCTATTCGTGCAATAAAATAATAACTCATGACTATGAATTTCTATAATGAACACAGAACTGCAGAAACTGCAAAGTCCTGTCTATATTAATTTATTCCATAAGCAAACCGAGAACGGTTCCTAATCAGACAGCCCCTGCAGGAGTTGTCTGATCTGGGTCTACCCTGTTTGCATTTAGCTATTGAAAGGTGTATCTATGGAGTAAATGGTTAACATTATAACCAGAGCTACAGATAAAGGCATGTACCCAAATGGTGCGTACCCAAAATAATACTCAAATCATTGTTTCTCCACCAAACCCTATACTGTGACCACTCTTTAGAATCGTCTCTTCGAGAGGATTTTAAAGAGTGGTCACAGTATAGGATTAGGTGGAGAAATAAGGAAGCTATTCTTGAAAATGTTGTAATTTATCTGGAGCTCTGTTATAACAGTAAACTGTTGTTATTATGTTTAGCTTGCTTTAACAGGTGCATTGATAGATGGGAAAGCCTAACTCCTGGTGCCCCGTATCTGTGTCAGAACACCAAAGTTAAAGCCTTTACTTATTCACAGTGTTGTTATGACAACTATTGTAACAAACACCTGTTGCCTACTCTGATGACTCTCTATGAAGGTAGATGTATCCTGGAAGCAAACATATTGACCAAATTTCAGCACTGTCCTTACCTTCAGACTCAGCATATTTGCACAGCAGACCGATTTTCCAAAACAGAATTTACCACCGATTATTCCAAGTGATTTCCACAACCTTTTTCCCTTCATTATAATAGTCATTTAGTCACAATACGAAGGCTTAGCTGCAACTACATTCCTTTTCAAAATTGTCAACTCTTCTCTTCTCTCATTCTGAAAGCAATGCTTTCTTCCATTTCTTTTCAAATTCATAATCAGGAAATCTATCAATCATCCTAAATCTATTCCATCATATAGGGGCCTTGTGACACCTCTGTAAAAGTCAATTTTTGAAACCATTGTGGTAAAAAGAGCATTTGCTCCACAGGAGCAAATGCTCCATTTATCATAATGATTTCAAACCTACACCATTCCTTTTCTCTAGTAAATGCTCTTTTCAGTAGATATATTCAAAGAAGTTGGGTCTAAAAATAGTTTATGATGGTATGGGTTAAACAGTTTGGATCATGACGAGACATCAAGTTAACTTGCTTAGCGTCTCATCTGGATCCTGACTGTTTGCAAAGGTCATCACTGTTTCGTACCAATTTGGAACAATTTTACACTCAGTCCTCGGTATTCATCTTGTTTTTGATCATCTTGACCAGTTGTTTTCAGCCTCAATTCAAAGTGCACATATATACAGCACATATAAAGTTATGTAAAACCCATCAATATAGGGTTAATCCTACTGTAATTTGAAATTTGCGATGGTATATGAGGTTTTTAACGGTCGCAAATTATTTTAATGGCGACGCCGAAGGCGGAGCCGTTAAAATAATTTAAGACCATTAAAAACCTCATATACCGTCGCAAATTTCAAATTACAGTAGGGTTAACCCTATTCTAACGCAATCTTAACACGAAAAATGCCAAATTGTTGTTATATCCTATGCGCGAAGGTGATTGAATGAGTGATGAGGCGAGAAGTAGTGCCCAGTTTCTCTCAGACTTCTTAAAATAACTGGATTTTTTTTCACCCTGGTTTACACAAAGTCAAAACATCGGGCCAATTGTAAGTTCACTATTACATTTGTCATGAATCATTATGCGACATCTATTTTACATTTCAATACACTTTCAATACACATGTCAGGAAAAGTAACGTTATCTTAGTCTTTGGCGCCGTACGCAAAAACGTCGTCTGTTACAATGACGTCACGTTATAACGTTATGTTTGAATTTTATCCCATCACTACAGCCGCTAGTGACGTAATAAAGGGGTAGCATAATAAACCTAAGTTTATATGTACAGTAGAGGTTTATTTGTATAGTAGGTGTAGGAATTTCTTCTTACAACAGGAACTATTTTTAATTTTTCTTCAAAATTGTTTTACCAAAATTAACGTATTAAGTTAAAAGAAAAAACACTTAATATGGATAATTATCATTAACTATACCAGTAAAACCCCAAACCGTCATTAAAAAAAAATAGAAAGGAAAAAGAGAGAAAAAAAAGTTTCGTCAGCGGTGAGAATCGAACCAGGGCTGTCTGCACGATAGGCGACCGTCGTAACCACTACGCTGTCAGGCCAGACATACTTCAAGCGAAATTGAAGATGTATATAAAGTTATCATGCTACTATATTGACGATTTTTTTTAAATAAAAATAAATAAAACAATAAAACTTCATTAAAACATTTATCACTCTCATGACAATTTAATCGATAAACTCTTACAAGGGCGGTGATGGTCATAGACCTAAATATAGCCTGTTCAGTTCCATTGACGAGTGACGTTAGCCCTATCTAAAAATAGAAACCGAAACGACGGAATTCGAATTTGACCATGTAGAGCCTCCGGTAGAATAATAACCATGTCTGTTTGAATTAACATATCGACTCTCGATTCAATTGATCTTATTTTTCAAATTCGAGCACGTTTTCCCGTCTTGTAATGTAAGTATCGAAACTATTTTCCTCTGCGGTAGCTCATTATTTACGTCTTTAGAACGGAAATGAAAAGGGAGGTCCGTTGATCGAAAACCGCATTTTCAATGCAAATTATTTCAATATTCGTATGTTTTATGAGTCTATGAAAAAAGATATAACTAAATTGACTGGATAAATAGAATAATAGGTTAGTGCCGTAGATGGGACGCCTTTATCCGACTCGGAGAGAAAACAGTTGAGGCTCGGCAAGCCTCGCCTCAACGTTTTCTCCCCTCGTCGGATAAAGGCGTCCCATCTACGGCACTAACCTATTATTCTCTATGTATGATAAAAAAAATCTAAGGTTGAATCCGAATCACAACGCTTTGAGTATATCAATAATTCTCCACATGACATATAAGAGACCGGTCAAGTCGTGACAAACAATGAAAACTAATAACTTTCAAAATACCGGACTGAACTTGAATATATGTCATTGTATGCATACAGATTTATTAGTAGATCTAAGTGTTAGATAAACAACGCGCATTGATATATTTACATGCACATGGTGTTATTCGGCCGTTTTCGATTGGTTGAATTTGCGACATATAAAACACTTTTTATATGCCGCAAATTTGGTCACATGAGCCAATCAGATTACAGGAAATTGACAGATTGCGTTAGAATATAGGATTAACCCTATTCTAACGCAATCTTAACACGAAAAATGCCAAATTGTTGTTATATCCTTTGCGCGCAGGTGATTGAATGAGTGATGAGGCGAGAAATAGTGCCCAGTTTCTCTCAGATTTCTTAAAATAACTGGATTTTTTCGCCCTGGTTTACACAGTCAAAACACCGGCCCAGTTGTAAGTTCACTATTACATTTGTCATGAATCATTATGCGACAGCTATTTTACATTTCAATACACTTTCAATACACATGTCAGGAAACGTAACGTTATCTTAGTCTTTGGCGCCGTACGCAAAAACGTCGTCTGTAACAATGACGTCACGTTATAACGTTATGTTTGAATAGTATGATAAATAAGGTTGAATCTGAATCACAACGCTTTGAGAATATCAATAATTCTTCACATGACATATAAAAGACCGGTCAAGTCGTGACAAAGAATGGAAATTAATAACTTCCAAAACACCGGACTGAACTTGAATATTTGTCAGTGTATGCATACGAATTTATCAGTAGATCTAAGTGTTTGATAAACAAAGCGCATTAATATATTTACAGGCTAATGCTGATATTCGGCCGTTTTCGATTGGTTGAATTTGCGACATATAAAACAGTTTTTATATGCCGCAAATTTGGTCACATGAGCCAATCAGATTGCAGAAAATTGACAGATTGCGTTAGAATTGCTGTTTCCCCCCTTCATTTTCAGCAATTTATGTAGTTTTGAAGCAAAGAGCTGAATTATTACTGTAGCTAAACATTTTCTTATTGAATATTCATGAAAGAAATAATATTTAGCTTTATGAATATTAAATAGTTGGTTTATTATAATGTAATATCTTGTGAAAAATGAACAATATAAAGTCATATAATTATTTATGTAATTCTGTAAGCAAACAGAGCAGACCGTGATTAAACAATTCGTATAGGAGCTGTCTGATCTGGGTCTACTCTGTTTGGAGAGATGTTAAAAAAGCAAGTTACAAATTTGCCCCTACAGAGCTCCAGATAAGACGTGTTAATTAAAACATTTTCAAGTATAACTCCTTTATTTCTACACCAATCCCTATAGGCCAATACTGTGACTACTCTTTAGAATCGTCTGGAAGAGACAAATCTAATGAGTGGTCACAGTATATGGTTTGGTGGAGAATTGATGATTTTAGTATTCATGTACGCACTGTATCTGAAGCTCTGCTATCTAATCAGCAATTTTCAGTGCTTTTGAATCTTTAACCCATTACTCCATGAATATTCATGTGAGAAATTATGACATCATGAATATCAATTAGATTATTTACTGTAATGGCGTATGAACACTGGACACTTTGGCTCAGGCACAAACGGTAGAAATAGATCGGTATTATACCATAAGCAAACTGAGCAGACCCTGATCAGACAGCTCCTATAGGAGCCGTCTGATCTGGGTCTACTCTGTTTGCAAAGGCGTATTTATGGAGTAAAGGGTTAACCCTTGCTAATGACTGACTTGTGATAATACATGTATTTATGAACGGTTTGGGTCCAAATAAGATGACTGGTAATTCATCAAGACCCGGACCGTTTGTCATTTTCTCTGTTGAATATTCATGTAAGAAATAATGACATCATAAATGATCATTTACCTGAATTTTCATAGTGTACAAAATCATATTATGAAAATTCCACTAATGAATATTCATGATGTCATTTACTTCTTGCATGAATATTCAACAGGAAAAGATAACAAAAGAAAGTAAATATTTAGACATGATGAATACTTAATTATGTATATACAATTTGTATGGTATATCTCCTCATCTTCTGTGCACAGAACTCTAGATAGGATGATAAATCCTTTACTACCTGAATATTCATGTAAGAAATAATGACATCATGAATATTGATTACATTAAATTTATTTATTATAATAGCACAGTCATGGGCACAGATTTTTGTCCAGAACAGAAACTAGAATCCTATCTATATTATATCATAAGCAAACAGAGCAGACCGTAATCAGACGGCTCCTGTAGGAACTGTCTAATCTGGGTCTACTCTGTTTGCAAATGTGTAGAAAAGTGTATTTATGGAGTAAAGGGTTTTGACATTAACCTTTTTATGCTATCAAATAAATGTTAGCTGAAAATTTAATGCAATTATGAAAGTTAGTGGCAAACTGCTTCGATCCAGATGAGAGGCTGACTTAACTCTTTGCATGCAAAGTAATTTTTCTTTTGCAACAATTGTCGTCTGCTTCAATTCTTGAAATAAACTTTAATCTCTCATTTTTTTGCAAACATATGGTCAAGATGACAAACAGTTTGGATCCTGATGAGACGCCGCGGCGTCTCATCTGGATCCAAACTGTTTTGCATAGGTAATCACAGTTTCGTCGCTAGCGTGCAAACAGTTATATGATGTCTCATCTGTTCTTTTCCACTCTATCCTGTATTTAGAGCTACAGATAAAGGTGCATACTCAAATATTATAGTCCTCATTTCTCCACCAAAGTCTATGTTGTCACTACTCTTTAGAATCGTCACAACATAGGGTTTGGTAGAGAAACAAAGGAGTTATTCTTGAAAACGTTTTAGTTTACGCATCTTATCTGGACCTCTGTATATTGTTGCTACTCATGAGCTGCCGCAGTGTAGGATTTGGCAGAATATTAACCCTTTCCTCCATGAATATTCATATAAGAAATAATGACGCCATGAATATTAATTGGATTAATTTGTTATACTAACACAAGGACAAGGAACTTTTGGCCATATCAGAAACTGCGGTCATATCTTTATTATATCATAGGCAAAGAGAGCAGACTCTGATCAGACAGCTAATCTGTTTGCATAGGCATAGAAAGGCGTACTTATGGAGTAAAGGTTTAAAAGAATACTGAATTCCCCGTATCTGCAGCTCTTGGTACAGTCACCTTCCCTGTATTCTCTTTGCACAAGCTTGAATCTATCATTTTTGCAAAAAGATTGGATCCAGATGAGATGCTGAATAACTGTGTGTCACTGTTTGATCTGGATCTAAAGTTTTTGATATATTGATCTTTCTTGTTTGAGGAAAAAAATGATTAAAAACATTGAGTAAAATAAATATTGAAGTTGAAGATGATATAAACAAATGAAGGTACGATGACAAAATTAACCTTGATGTCGATCCCTTTACCTCATGAATATTCATGTAAAATAATTAGAACATCATGAATATATATTAGCTGAATTTTTATAATGGCATTTTTTATGAACAAGTGTTTTTTTTACTATGACTATAACAATAAGATTAGACCTATATAATTATATCATTTTATAAGCAAATAGAGTAGGCCCAGTTCAGATGAATCCTGTAGGAGCCATCTGATCAGGGTATGAACTGTTAGCTCATGGAATAATATTCTACAATTTCTGCCATAGCCATAAACTCTCGTGTTCTTGTGCCATTATGAAAAATTATATACTGTAATTAAAATTCATGATAATTCTTATACATGTACATGAATATTCTTTCGGTAGAGAGGAAAAAGTTTCTAATGTTTATATGTTTAAGCAAGTTATTACAAGCAGCCTGTTTTTTCCAGACAAAATCTGGTCACAGCTTTTACCTTCCTTGCCATTTTCAGGTGCAAATCCAAACAAGAACTTCGCCCTTTAGGGCGTCCCATTTCCTGCTACACCCCTGCCACCTCTATATATGAAACCAATGTAGCCTGTTGCTATGAGGAGCTGTGCAACATGGAACTGAAGCCTACAATGGCTCCTACACCAGTACCGTCAGGTAGGACAAGGTCAAAGGTTGTTGTCATGGTGATGTGTTGTCATGGTGATGGTTGTATTTGTTGTGTACTGTTATGCTTCTCATTATTTAAAAACTTATTCCTTTCCCTCATATAGGCAACTTTTGGCACCTTCTGACCCAGATCAGACAACTACTACTTAGATTCTGCTCTGTTTGCTTATCCCTTTCCCTCATATAAAAACGTGTTTTCACACATTTGCAAACAGAGTAGACCCAGATCAGACGGCTCCTATAGGAGCCGTCTGATCTGGGTCTGCTTTGTTTGCTAATGGAATTTAAAAGCTCTGTTCCTTTGGTATCTAAATGGCTACAAAGTTTCACCTTCCATATTTCTTTATTACTATTTTGTCCATGGCTATTCAGTAGGTATTGAAATTTGTAAATTTATTAAATTTAACATAGAACAGGGAAAGGGTTATGCAATAATATATATCTGACTCTGAAATAACTGTCATAGCCAGCAATATCCTTGTTAACCCTTTCTATGTCTATTACGAATGTCAATACCTACTGATTATTCATGGACAAAATAATTAAAATGAAATATGGAAGGTGGACCTTTGTAGCCATTTTAGAAAGTAAAGACACAGATCTTTGAAATTCTATTAGCAAACAGAGTAGACCCTGATCAGACGGCTCCTCTAGGAGCCGTCTGATCTGGGTCTACTTTGTTTGCAAATGCGTGAAAACACGTTTATATGAGGGAAAGGGTTAAACCGGTTAATATGTTATTATCAAACTTCAGTCCATGAATATGCATGCAGTAGTAAAGTCTTAGCCCTTTACTCCATAGATACTCCTTTTTTAGGTCTTTGCAAACAGATTAGACCCAGATTAGTCGGCTCCTACAGGAGCTGTCTGATCCAATTCTCTAGGTTACGTCACAATAAAAAAATCATTTTGTTCAAAATACCATTATAAAAATGTAGTGATTTTTTTCAATTAATATTCTTGATGTCGTATAAATATATTGCCTGAATATTCATGGAGTAAAGGGTTAACTTAAGGCCCATGTGGGAATGAGTCACCGGTAACCCTTTCTCTGTTCCATGTTTAGTCCAAATTTCAATACCTACTGAATGTCCAGGGACAAAATAGTTCTGATGATATATGGGAGGTGGAACATTGTAGCCATTTTAGAAAGTAAAGAAGCAGATCTATCAAATTCCATTAGCAACAGAGCAGACCCAGACCAGACAGATCCTACAGTGAGCTTTACAGGCAAAGTTGTGAACACATTGCACCATAGGCTATATTTTTACCCAACCTCTGTGAATAAACCTATCAAAAAGGAACATTTACTGGAGAAAAGGAAAATTTTAGAATTTTGTAGTTCTGAAACCATTGTGATAAATAGAGGATTTGCTCCTATGGAGCAAATGCTCTGTTTATCACAATGGTTTCAAAAAAGTGATTTTCACAGAAGTGTCAATATGAGGTAATGGGTTTAAAAATTGAACTATGAGGGAAAGGGCTTTCATAACATGTACAAGCATTTGCAAAATTGTCCATTTCTACAAATCTGAAAAGTAGATAATTTTTTTCTTTCTTTCCAAATTGATTATGAGAGTACATGTACCAACAGTTTTGATCCTGATCGGAATTAGTCATCATGTCAACTGGATCCAAACTGTTTTTAAAAGGTCATCAAAAGGTCATCACTGTTTTGCCCCATAGATTGTATTTTGAAACATTTTAGCATAATACTAGAATTGACGGCCTCTAAATGTCAGATTGACTGGTTTTCCAAATGCCATAGGTAATTGAATGGCATTTTATTCATATTTGCACTGCAGCCAGTTTCGCCTCTGCACAAATTCAACCAAAACCCATCATTATATAAACTTAACCCATTCCTTCATATAAACGCCTTTTCACACATTTGCAAACGGAAGTCTTAAGACCCAAATCAGGGTCTGCTCTGTTTGCTAATAGAAATTTTGACAGATATGTTTATTTTGTAAAATGCCTACAATGCTCCATCTTCAATATTTCATTATAACTATTTTGTCCATGAATATTCAGTTTAGTATTGAAAGTTGGACTAAATATGGAACAGAGAAAGGGTTAACGCTTTCCCCAGGGGTGAGAATTTTCCGCGGATCCGCGGAATTCCGCGGATTTCGTTTCATTCAGGGCCGTTTTTGAGATCGATGTAAATCCGATGAGAAATTTGTAGGGGGTAGGGGGGGGGGGGGGGGGTTGTTATGGCGATTAATCCAGGAAATTATTATTTGCCGATATATTCTTTCGCTATTCCAAGTAAATCCGCGTTAACAACGTTTATATCACGTTAACAGCGAGATTTCGGTTCAGCTAATCGAATAACGAGACTCTTGTCCAACAGCCAATCAAAACGCTCGTATTATGCAGTGTTCGTTCAACATTTCCAAGATGGCGTCCGTGATATGAAATTCTGTATCTGTACTGTCAATTAATCTGAATTTAAGACAAAAATGAGAAGCATAGGCAGAGATTACGATAACAGTGTGGAAAACAAGTTCTACCCAAGATGGCTAGAGAAAGAAATTACGTTGACATTTGGTAAAGAAACAAGTAAGTGATAATAGGCGACGATTTCGTGAAACTGAAAGTAAACTTCGGACGAGGGAACCTTGTGTAAACATTGTTCCAAATGAATTACGGAAAACGCGACTGCGTAGCATATAAACACTTTCTGAAAAACATTAAACATGTCCAGTTGTTGAAACAGCGGATTTCCAGTCACAGGTAAAAACCTGTAATGTCAAGTATTCACCAGAAAGTTGTCTGTTAATAGCTATTCATAGGTAATGTTAAAGGAACTGGTCAAGATGTATTGATTCAGAAAAGTTATATTTTGGTTTTTAATAAACCAGTTTAATGAATTGGAAGATGGTTTATTGACATAAAAAAGTAATCAGAATCAGAGTTTGAATGTGAACTTTGACCAGAAATTGTGACTGTAATGTGAACTTTGGTGAATTTTGTCTAGAAAGTTAACTGTTACAATACCATGCCAACTTTAAATCAAATATGGTATCTTTATCTGTGATCACCGAGTTCCATTTGATTTCATATTAAAATGTGTGAGTTTTAATTGCTTGTGTTTGACAAGAAATTAATCTGGCAATGTTGAATGGATCCAATAATAAACTGAATGTAAATTGTATGGACATGTTCTGCAACTGGTTTGTTTGAAACACAGCTCATCATGTATGACATGCAACTCAAGTATAATTGTAAAAAACACATGAATGACAGACCCAAGTGAAAATGCAGGAGAAGGCTCCTGAAGTGCTCAGGAAAGCTGTATTTCATTTTGCGTCGGGGGGCTTTGCCCCCCTGAACCCCCCACATGGGCGCTGCCCATGTCCCGCAAGGGGCCTAGTCGGCCCCCTTGACCCCTGCCAATTTTCCTCTTTTTTCACCAACGGCCATTCTCACCCCTGTTTCCCATATGAACCTTAACCCTTACAGTGTGGGACCCGAGTCACTAATGTCCTTTGCAAACAGTGTAGACCCAGATGAGAGGGCTCCTAGGGGAGCCCTCTCATCAGGGTCTACACTGTTTGTTATGTTACACTTTTCTTTAGAAAACATCCCTAAATATTCACTATAAGCTTGTACATGTATTTGAATTTGGGAAGAGTCCATTTGAAAATTCAGCGTTGTAAGGGTTAAGTTAACTCTTTACTCCATACCAGTGGCAAATTCTCAATTAGCTAGGCAAACAGTGTAGATCCAGACGAGTCATTCAATGTTTCAACAGGATCCAAACTGTTTGACACTTTGATCAAGATTTTTTTAGGAAATTGAGATTAACCCTTTACGTGAGTGATAGAAACATCTTATGACAGCTTTGCAAACAGTGTAGACCCAGATTAGATGCTACCTATACAGTAGGATCCGTGTGAACAGGGTCGGCTATTTTTCGCAATTTAATTATAATAGGACTGATTCTGCAAAACAGAACCCCTAGTTGTTAATAGGGTATACCAGTATGAAAAATCAGCTAATAAATATTCATGATCCTATGTGTTGTTGAAATAACCCTTACTCCATGAATATATTAATGTAAGAAATGATGACATCATGAATATTAATTAGATTATTTTTATAATGTAATGTGAACAGAGGACATTTTGGCTCAGACAGAAACTGTAAAATCAGATCTATATTAAACCATAAGCAAACAGAGCAGACCCTGATCAGACGGCTCCTATAGGAGTCGTCTGATCTGGGTCTACTCTGTTTGCAAAGGCATATTTATGGAGTAAAGCCTAAAAGGGTTAAATAAGGTGAAGAATCATTGATTTGTAGCGGGTTTAGCATTGACTTTGACATGCAGAGATAATACACTCTAGCTCGACTTTCCCTTTTAGTGTGCTTGGCAGGAAATCCAACAATTCTCTAAGAAACAGCACTTCTTATTCTTTCCCGCATTTCATATCTTGCATTTCTTTAAATCTTTACTTCATGAGTTTGCATGTAAGAAATAAGGACATCATGAATATAAATTAGATTATTTTTTTCTAATGGCACTTGAACATAGATTTAGTTTTAACAATGGCAGAAATTGTAGAATACTAACTATATTATTTCCTAACCAAACACAGCAGACCCTGATCCTCCTGTAGGAGCCGTCTGATGTGGGTCTACTCTACTCTGTTTGCAAAGTCATTAAAAGATGAGTAAAGAATTAAAACAACAATCAGTGTGCAGCACTTAACCCTTTACTCCATAAATACGCCTTTGTAAACAGAGTAGACCCAGACCAGACAGCTCCTTTAGCAGCTGTCTGATCTGAGGGTCTGCTCTGTTTGTTTATGGTATGATATAGATCTATTTCTACATTTCCGAGTCAAAATGTCCTGTGTTCATATGCCATTATAAAAAAATAATCTAATTAATATTCATAGTGTCATAATTTCTCACATGAATATGAATGACATAAAGCTTAAGGCATTTTCACGCATAGACCCAGATCAGATGGCTCCTACAGGAGCCGCCTGATCACGGTCTGTTCTGTTTGCTAATGGAATTTGACAGATATGTTTCTTTGCTTTCTAAAATGGCTAGTGTTCCACCTTCCATATTTCGTTGTAATTATTTTGTCCATGAATATTCAGTAGGTATTGAAATTTGGAATAAACATACATGTAGAACAGGGAAAGGTTTAACCCTTATCGAGCTAGCTACGACATGACTCACATCTACAGCTTTGATCCAAAGGAGATGCCAATTAACCCTTTCGATGTTCAATGGTCTTGTCAGAAATAATGACATCATGAGTATTTATCAGCTGAATTTTCTTAGCCCTTTCCTCCATAAATACACTTTTCTACGCCTCTGTAAAGTCACTTTTTGAAACCATTGTGATAAATACTAAGGAGCAAATGCTCTGTTTATCACAATGGTTTCAGAACTACAAAATTCTAAACAAATTTCCTTTTCTCTAGTTAATGCTCCTTTTCGGTAGATTTATTCAAAGAGGCTGGATCTAAAAATAGCCTATAAGGGAATGGGTTAATGATGTATGTCCACCGGATGTTTTGGTATTGGTAGAAACTGTAGAGTCAGATCTGTTGTAATTTCAAAAGCAAACAAACCAAAGCAAACAGCAGACCCTGATCAGATGGTTCCTACAGGCTCCTGATATGGGTCTACTCTGTTTACAAATTAAGGTGTGATATAAGGCATTTATATCAAGGAAAGGGTTAACTCAGGATCCACGCTGTTTGACACTCGGTCAGTAGTTTCTCAAAAGTTTGTGCAAATTGGAAGTAGTCAAAATTGCATTAGATAAAAATTTGAAGAGACACAATGTTTTTATAGGGGGGTAAGGACTTATAAAATTTAACCCTTTCCTCCATAGGCTGTTTTTAGACCCAACCACTTTGAACAAATCTAACCAAAAGGAGCATTCACTAGAGAAAAGTAAAATTTTAGAATTTTGTAGTTTGAAACCATTGTGATAAATAGAGCATTTGCTCCTATAGGAGCAAATGCTCTATTTATCACAATGGTTTCAAGTAGTGGTTATTACAGAGGCGTAGTAAGGCATATTTATGGAGGAAATGGTAAAAACCATTGCATTAAATACAGTAGAACCTGACCTGAGTGGTCATTCTTTTATTGAACATAGGAGCTGTAATCTTTTTCTTTATATAAACGTGTTGTCAATCTTTTGCACACAGAGAAGACCCAGATCAGATGTCTCCTATAGGAGCCGTCTGATGAGGGTCTGCTCTGTTTGCTAATGGAATTTGAAAGATGTTTCTTTACTCTCTGAATAGGCTACAGTGTTCCACCTTCTGTATTTCATTATAACTATTTTGTCTGTGACTATTCAGTAAGTATTGAATTTCGGAATAAACATAGAACAGGGAAAGGGTTAAAAAGCAGGTACATGTAGTTGATTAATGCAGAACAAAAACTAATGCAAGAAGCTCATAATAGGAGCTTTCTGAATTACTTTTGACCTGTATTAACCCATTCTCTCATATTGACGACTTTTGACGACTCTGTAAAAGTCACTTTTTGAAACCATTGTGATAAATAGAGCATTTGCTCCTACAGGAGCAGATGCTCTATTTATCACAATGGTTTCAAACTACAAAATTCTAAAAAAAAATTCCTTTTCTCTAGTTAATGCTCCTTTTCGGTAGATTTATTCAGAGAGGTTGTATCTAAAAATAGGCTATGAGGGAATGGGTTAAGCTACCGCATGGTATACATTCCCATAATTAGACCACAGTCATCTTAAGACAGGTTCTGCTGTATGCAATACATGAAGTAGCCATCTGATCAATCTGCTCAGTGTTAGCTTATGATACAATAAAGTGCAAATTGCATTAAATTATTTTCATTTTGTGTGCAATATACATGTACTTATAATATGTTTACTTAACCCTTTTGCTCATATAAACACCTTTTCACACATTTGCTAACAGAGCAGACCCAGATCAGACAGCTCCTGCAGCAGCTGTCTGAATAGGATCTGCTCTGTTTGACAATGTAATATGAAAGATGTTTCTTTAATTTCTAAAATTTCTACAATGTCCTACCTTCCATATTTCATTATAACTTTTTTTGTCCATGAATATTCAGTAAGTATTGAAATTTTGAATAAATATAGAATCAGGGCGGGGGTGGGGCTCAGTTAGCAAAGATGTAGTAGGTTTGGGAATTTTTGCCATGTTTTATAGAAACATATTGTGATATTATTTTGTTTCTAGAAGGGATTTCTGACATTTTTGAATTTCTGCAAATCAGCTGATGAAAAATATAAATTTAATTAACATGGTAATAAATTATTATGTTTTCAATATTTTCAAAATCACAGATAAGGATGGAGATACATCCAGCCTGGGTATCTGGGAGCTGGTTGCCATCACAGCAATTCCAGTGGTTCTCATCTGTATTATATCGGTGTCCGGCTTCATTCTGTACCACCATATGAAGAGCAAGAAACAGCTCCAGTTTCACCCTGTGGCATCCCCAAACCCCATAGACACACCACTGCTGCCAGATGGTCAGCCCCATTCACTGACTGAGATGATGATGGATTACTCAGGATCTGGCTCAGGTAATGGGATGGAGTTATTTCCCCTTTCATGAGATCTTCACAGCACTTGTATATGAATGAAATTCTGTAACAAGTAAATATTGAAAAATATAACTTTGGTTAGCTTTTACCTCATGGATGTTCATATAAGAAATAATAATGACATCATGAAAATGTATTAGATGCATTTTAACCCATTCCCTGATATTGACGACTTTTGACGACTCTGTAAAAGTCACTTTGTGAAACCATTGTGATGAATAGAGCATTTGCTCCTTTAGGAGCAAATGCTCTATTTATCACAATGGTTTCAAACTACCAAATTCTAAACTTTTCCTTTTCTCTAGTTAATATTCCTTTTCGGTAGATTTATTCAAAGAGGTTGTATCTAAAAATAGCTTATGAGGGAATGGGTTAAATGCCAAGAAGTTTTGACGTTGGAAGGAAGTGTAGAACAGAATATCTATATTATTATGTAAGCAAATAGTGCAGGCCTTGTTTAGATGGTTCCCACAGGAGCTGTCTGATCTGGGTCTACTGCAGAGATCCAGGTAGATGCATAATTTAAAACATTTTCAAGAATAACTCCTATATTTTCCCACCAAACCTTATGTTGTGACCACTCTTTAGAATCGTCTCTTTGAGACAATTCGAAAGGGTGGTCACAACATAAGGTTTGGTGTGGAGAAATGGTGATTATAATATCTTGAGTAAGCACATTTACTACTGTGTTTGCCATGTCAAATGATGTCCTGTATGAGGTAAAGGAATAATAGTACTTATCCATTTTAGGGTCATTTTTTAGCTCACCAGAGCATGAAATGCTCAGGGTGAGCTTTTTTGATCACTTGATGTCCGTCGTCCGTCGGTGTGCGTCATGCGTCATCAGTCGTCAACAATTTGAACCTTTAAAAATCTCCTCTAAATCTACAGGGTTCTCAGCTTTCATCTTTGGCACATAGCATCATCTTTAGGTTCTCTACAAAAGTTATGTAAATTATGCCCCTGGGGTCAAAATTGGCCCCGTCCCAGGGGTGTCTTGTTTTCAATAGAAACATGTAGTAAAACTTTGAAAATCTTCTTCTCTGAAACTGAAAGGCTCTCAGCTTTCATATTTGGCACATAGCATCATGTTCAGGTCCTCTACAAAAGTTGTATAAATTATGGCCCTGGGGTCAAAATTGGCCCCGCCCCAGGGGTGGGCAGTTTTCAATAGAAACATATAGTGAACTTTGAAAATCTTCTCCTTTGAAACTGAAATGCTTCATAGCTTTCATATTTGGCACATAGCATCATGTTCAGGTCTTCTACAAAAGTTATATAAATCATGCCCCCAGGGTCAAAATTGGCCCCACCCCAGGGGTAGCAAGTTTTTCAAAGCTGACTTACAAGTGGCTATTTATAAACATTTGCTGGTGTCTATTTTTAGCATACATTAAAAGGGAGATTATCTCCCTTTGCCCTTTTTTTATAACAACTGGATTGTCTCCCTTGTTGGTAGTAACTCTGCAGTAATATTGCAGACCCAAACAAAGAAAATTGTTATAGTTAGATCTGACTGGTTGCACAGTAAGTCAGACAATTAACCCTTTACTCCATAAATATGCCTTTCTACACCTTTGCAAACAGAGTAGACCCAGATCAGATGGCTCATGTAGTAGCCATCTGATCAGTCTGCTGTTTGCTTATGATATAATATAGTGCAAATTGCATTACATTATTTTCATTTTGTGTACAATATACTTATAATATGTTTGCTAACCCTTTCCCTCATGTTAACACCTTTTCACACATTTGCAAACAGAACAGACCCAGATCAGACGACTCCTATAGCAGCTGTCTGATCAGGGTTTGCCCTGTTTGTCAATGGAATTTGAAAGATGTTTCTTTACTTTCTAAAATGGCTACACTGTCCCACCTTCCATATTTCATTATAACTATTTTGTCTATGAATATTCAGTAGGTATTTAAATTTTGAATAAACATAGAACAGGGGAAGGGTTGAAAATAAATTAAGATATGAATAATAATAACTCATGAAGGTATAATGAAAATATCTGAAATTTTGAATATTATAAGTACATATATAGATTAATTTATTCTTTCTAAAATTCAACCAATTTGCCCAGGGAAAGGGTATACATACTTTTGTACATGCCCTTTAGATTTGCATTGTTATATGTTTTCATTTACATTTTCTTAAATTTTCTTCACTTGAGGTCCTCTACAAAAGTTACATAAATTATGCCCCTTGGGTCAAAATTGGCCCTCGCCAGGGCTGGCTAGTTTTCTATAGAAACACAGTGAAAACTGAAAATCTTCTCCTCTGATTGTCTGGTGAGCGATGTCAGGGCCTTTCAGGCCCTCTTGTTTATAGAATCTTCTGTAACTCTTTGCATGCTAAGTAATTTTTCGTCAGCAACAATTGTCGTCTGCTTCAATTCTTAAAATAATCTTTCTCTCATTTCTTTGCAAAAATATGGTCACGGTGACAAACAGATTGGATCCTGATGAGGCATCACATTATGCGGCGTCTCATCTGGATCCAAACTGTTTGTATAGATAATCACAGTTTCGCTGCTAGTGTGCAAAGAGTTAAGTGAGCTTTTATAAAATTGATTTAACCCTTTTCCTCATATAAATGCATGAAAATGCATTTGCAAACAGAGATTAGACCACGATCAGATGGCTCCTTTAGAAGCTGACTGATCAGGGTCTGCACTGTTTGCTAATGATATGTGAAATATCTTAATATGTCTTTAGTTTCTAAAAGTTTCTACAAGTACAATGTTCCACCTTCCATATTTATATTCAGTAGATGTTGAAATTTGGAATAAATATAGAACAGGGAAAGGGTTAACCCTTTCCCTCATATTGATGACTCTTGACGACTCTGTACAAGTCAACTTTGTGGAACCATTGTGATAAATAGGGCATTTGCTCCTATAGGAGCAAATGCTCTTTTTATCACAATTGTTTCAAACTACAAAATTCCGAAATGTTCCTTTTCTCTAGTTAATGCTCCTTTTTGGTAGATTTATTCAGAGATTGTATCTAAAAATAGCCCATGAGGTAATGGGTTAATGCAGACCTAAAGAAATCTGAAAAGTAAAGTAGAAAGCTTGTTTTGAAGCATTCTGCAATTCTTTTGTCCTGCATGGGAGAAAAGTATACCTCCTGAAATTAACTCTTATTATGTTGCATATTCATGAAAGAAATATTGACATGCATATTTATTAACTGAAGTTTTATAATTGAATATCAGTTCTACTAAGGATATTTCAACATTGTTTGAACTGTTGGGTCAGGTCTATTATAACTTCATAATCAAACAGCAGAGATCTAATCTGGGTCTGCTCTGTTTTCAAAGGCATCTGTATCAGGTCATGTGTTAATTGGCTATCAGCGGATATATTCAAAATGGTTTCAAAAGTCATTCTCTCGTTTCAGGATTACCGTTGCTTGTTCAGAGAACCATTGCTAGGCAGATTCAACTGGTCGAGATCCTGGGTAAGGGTCGTTATGGTGAGGTGTGGATGGGCAGGTGGAGAGGAGAGAGTGTAGCTGTAAAAATCTTCTCATCAAGAGACGAGCGCTCTTGGATACGAGAGACAGAAATTTACCAGACTGTCATGCTGCGACATGAGAACATTCTTGGTTTCATTGCGGCTGACAACAAAGGTGGGTGTGTCTGTGATCCTGATAAGATGCGTAAATTAAAACATTTTCTCCACCAAATCTTATGTTGTTACCACTCTTCGAGACAATTCTATAGAGTGGTCACAACATACAGTTCAGTTGAGAAATGATGATTTTAGTATTTGAGTATGCGCATTTATATGGGGGGATACACCTGGGAAATTATTATTTGCTGATATATACATTCTTTTATTATTCCAAGTAAATCCATGTTAATAAAGTTTAATCACATCAACTGAATTTGTATGATGTCAGGTCGTGGAACAGCTGCAAAGTTACCTTCTGTACAGACTGGTACGTAGACCCAGCTGTGGCTGGTGGCAGACTATAATGAACTGAGTTTGTATGGTTTTACAGCTGCAATGTTACCTTTTTCTGTTTCCAGACAATGGTACGTGGACCCAGCTGTGGCTGGTGACAGACTATAATGAGCAGGGCTCACTGTTCGACTACCTCAACAGGACACCAATCAGTCCTCAGGCCATGATCAAGATGGCACTGTCCACCGCCTGTGGACTGGCCCACCTGCACATGGAAATCATGGGCACGCAAGGTAAAACTTTAATGATAATCTTTATTCTTCTGGGAAAATGATGTCTAAGTATCCCTTTACTCCATATATATGCCTTTCAACAAACAGTAGAACAAGATCAGATGCAAACAGAGTAGACCCAGATCAGATGGTTCCTGTGTGATCTGAATCTGCAATTTCTGCCAAACAAAACTTCCTGTGTTCATATGCCATTTATTATGAAAAATTCAGTTGTCCCTTCTTCATTCTACATTTATTCAAATTTCAATACCCACTGAATATTCATGGAAAAAATGGTTACGACAAACTATGGAAGGTGAAACATTGTAGGAGCCGTCTGATCAAGGTCTGCACTGTTTGCTAATGATATAATTCAGATATGATTCTACAGTTTTTTCCATGGACAAAACTTCCTGTGTCAGTGTGCTGTTATAATAACTAATCTAATTAATGTACATGACATCATTAGTTCTTACACGAGTATTCATTAGGTAAAGGATCTTGAGCAATATTTACTTCTGAATTGTTTTAACCCTTTCCCTGTTATATATTCATGTTAGAAGTAATGACATCATGAATATATATTAGTTGAACTGTTATAATGTAACTTTTAAAGGATGATTTTCGCTCTGACAAAAGCTGTAGATTCAGATCTATACCATATTAAAAAGCAAACAATAGACCCTGATCAGACGGCTCTTATAGGAGCTGTCTGATCAGGATCTATGCTGTTTGCAAGCATGAAAAGGCATTTATATGAGGGAAAGAGTTAAACTTGAGAAACTTCTGACAGAGTGTCAGAGAGCTTGGATCCAAATGCTATGCAAATTTAACCCTTTCCCTGTTCTATGTTTATTCCAAATTTCAATACCTACTGAATATTCATGGACAAAATAATATAATGTAACATTGAAAGTGGAACATTCACCATTGTAGCCATTTCAGAAAGTAAAGAAACAAATTTTATCAAGTTCTATTAGCAAACAGAGCAGACCCTGATCAGACGGCTCCTATAGGAGCCGTCTGATCTGGGTCTTCTATGTTTGCAAATGCTTGAAAATCTGTTTATATGAAGGAAAGAGTTCATAAGAGTGTAATCTGGATCCAAGCTGTTTGCAAATGCAAGTTAAGTCATGGTTGGCATGGTAACCATGAACCATTTACTCCATAAAAATGGCTTTTAAGCATTTGCACCATGAATATTCATGAATGAAATTATGACATCATGAATATTAATTACATAGATTTTTAAAATGGTATATTAACAAATGAAATTTTCACTGTCAGAAGCAGAAACTGTAGAATCATATCTATATTATATTATAAGCAAACAGAGCAGACCCTGATCAAGCTGCTCCTATAGGAGCAGTCTGATCTTGGTCTACTCTGTTTGCAAAGGCAAAGAAAGGCGTATTCATTGAGTAAAGGGTTAACCTTTTAGGCTTTTTCAAATCCTCTATTTATAACAATGTTTTTAAAACTACGCACTCCTAAAAAGATCTCATTCTCTAGTAAATGTTTCGTTTTGGTACATTATTCAAAGAAGTTGAATCTAAAATTAGCCTTGGTAGATTATTCAAAGAGGTTGGATCTAAAAATAGCCTGTGGGGTAATGGGTCTAAAAATAATCTACGAGGTAATTAATGGTCTATGGTTTATTTCTAGGGAAGCCTGCGATAGCCCATAGAGATTTGAAGAGCAAGAATATACTGGTGAAGAACAATGGTCATTGCTGCATAGCTGACTTGGGTAAGTATAAAATTTCATCTGCAAAAGATCTATGAAGCTACATGTTTTTTTAAAAAAAAAAAAACACTAAAAACCCAAACCTGGGCTACATTCAGTTAAGAGTAAAAGTTACAGTTGTGTAACATCTGTTTGCAGATTTTTTAACCCTTCGCTTGCTGTTCACGTCAATATACCTACCTGTAAATAGTGAAGACCCAGATGAGACAGCTCCTGCAGGAGCTGTCTCATCTGGGTCTGCACTATTTACAAGTTGATTGTGCAACCAGTGCACTCCACAGCAGTGATTGCACAGAGAAATAATTGCAGACAGTGAAGATATATATGTAATAATACAACAGGGCATGGGTAAAGAAGAAGAACTGTTTTCAAAAATTCAGCAAGAGAAGGGTTAATACCTCAATATTAAAATCAGTGCTGTTATCACCACATTTCAGTCTTAACCCTTTACTCCTTGAATACACCTTTCTATGCCTTTGCAAACAGGGTAGATCCAGATCAGATGGCTCCTGTAGGAGCTGACTAAATCAGGGTCTGCTCTGTTTGCTTATGATAATATAGATATGATTCCACAGTTTCTACCATTTCCAAAAGCACCAGTTTCTAATTAATATTGATTATTCATGATGTCATTATTTCTTACATGAGTATTCATGGAGTAAAAGGTTAAATTTTCCAACAGTTGCATAAACTGTAATGGTTGCTGATATTTGTGTATTGAAAGGGAACTGTAAAGTAGAACAAACAGTTTTACACCTCATTTACCTCATGATTTACTTTAATACAATGTTCAATCTATACTGAATATTTAGTGCTTAACCCTTTCCCTCATATACACATTTGTTCGCACCTTTTCAAGCAAAGTAGGCCCAGATTAGATAGTTCCTATTGGAGCCATCTGGTCAGGGTCTGCTCTGTTTGCTTATAAAATGATATAAACCTGATTCTACAGGTTTTTTCAAAGCAAAACATCCCCTCAAACATTTTACACTAAAAACACTTAGTTAATGAATATTCATGAAGTTAAGATTCTCACTTAAATATGCTTTAGGGATGCCCTTTACTCCATAAAT
This sequence comes from Azorinus chamasolen, assembly GCA_963576725.1. Lineage (NCBI taxonomy): Eukaryota > Metazoa > Mollusca > Bivalvia > Cardiida > Solecurtidae > Azorinus > Azorinus chamasolen. The sequence continues at coordinate 26,805,096 of OY755253.1, read as the reverse complement.
ACGCCTTTGCGAACAGAGTAGACCCAGATCAGATGGCTCCTATGTTGAACATGACTATTGAGTAGCTATTGAAATTTGGAATAAATATAGAACAGGGAAAGGGTTGATCTTGAGTATATTTAGATGCTTTGATTAGTGAGCCTTACAGTTACTGAACTATGCTTTTCTCTGTAATCAAAGAACATTTTCCTTTGATAGGTCTGGCAGTAAAGCACGACTCTACGACAGACTCGGTCGACATTGCACCAAACAATCGTGTGGGGACAAAGCGGTATATGGCCCCTGAAGTCCTGGACGAGACTATAAACATTAAGCATTTTGATTGTTTCAAAAAAGCTGATGTATACTCCTTTGGCCTTGTGTTGTGGGAGATGGCCAGAAGATGTAATTTTGGCGGTAAGAATTTCTTTTCACTCTCAGGGGTCTGTTTTACTAAAAGATTGTGCGTCAGTAATTAAGTTAATCTAACATGGGCAATAGCAACTGGAAGTTGCAGTCGTAATATGTTAGAACTTTGGATTATTTCTGTCGTAAGGATTTTTTGCTATCCAAGTAATAGCGATTGTCATATATAATTATTAAGACTTGCGTTGGTCAGACGATCTTTTGTAAAACGGACTCCAGAGCTATAGATAAGGGGAGTATGGTACAGCCTTTCAGCACAGAGTGACCACATTAATGTTGGTGACTACTGAAACCCATTACCTCCTACTGATGCCATTTGACACCTCTGTAAAGCAAATGCTCTATTTATCACAATGGTTTCAAAACTGCACAATTCAAAAAATAAGAGTTCATTTTCTCTGGTAAAGTCTCCTTTTCGATAGATTTATTCAAAAGAAGTTAGTTAAAAAAATAGTCTAGGTGGAAATGGGTTAATGTAGCGCTAAAGTAAAACAGAAAGGCCATGATGTTGTGGTGCATTAGGCTTTAAATCCTTACTCCTTTTGAGGCCTTTGCAAACAGAATAGACCCCAGAGGTTCATGGAGTAAAAGGTTAAGGAATAGTTTAAGGTGCCTTAACTCTTTGCACGCTAGAGGCTAAATAGTGATTACCTATGCAAATAGTTTGGATCCAGATGAGACGCAGAATAATGTGACGTCCGACCAGGATCCAAACTATTTTACATATTGACCATATATTTGCAAAGAAATGAGATAAAATTTCAATTTTAGAATTGAAGCAGACGACAATTGTTACGGATGAAAAATTACTTCATGTACAAACAGCTAAAAGTGCTTAACCCTTTCTCTCTTATAAACATGTTTTCCCGCATCTGCAAACAGAGTAGACCCAGATCAGACGGCTCCTATAGGAGCCGTCTGATCAGGGTCTGCTCTGTTTGCTAATGGCATTTGATAGATCTGTCTCTATACTTTCTAAAATGGCTACAATGTTCCACTTTCCATGTTTCATTATAACTATTTTGTCCATGACTATTCGATAGGTATTGAAATTTGTAATAAACATAGAACAGGGAAAGAGTTAATACAGAATTAAAGTAATGTAAGAAGCTCATAAATTCTTGTTTATCTTTATGCTACCTCTAACCTTAATGCATTACTCCATAGAGATAGTTTTAATGCCTTACAAACAGAGTAGACCCAGGTTAGACAGAAACCGTTTGATCAGGGTCTGCTCTGTTTGCTTTTGATACGATAATAGATATGTTGTAAAGTTTCTGCCAGGACAAAACATTCCAGTGTTCATGTGCTTTATAACAAGTACTCCAATTATGTCTCCCCCAGTATACTGGGGTGGGGGGGGGGGGCATATTGTTTTTGTGCGTAGCGTCTGTCCATCCGTCTGCCTCTCCGATTTTACTTTGTTTGCATGGTTTCTCTAAAACCTTTGATGGATGTTCATGAAACTTCTTAGGATTGATAAGCACCATGCCTAGTTGTGCATACCGTATTTCTGTTCTGGTTCGATGATTTTCTGCAGAGTTATGGGACTTGAATTTTTTACATGGGAAATTTTGTCCGCTTGGTGGGGGTGGGGGAGACATCAGTTTTTGTGTCAAAAACAATTCTAGTTGATATTCATGATAGCATCATTTCTTAATGAATATTCATGGAGTAAAGGGTTAATATATAGAGTGAAGGGATGAATTTTTTTCAGGTATTTATGAAGACTATCAGCAGCCTTTTTACAACATGGTACCTCCAGATCCATATCTAGAAGAAATGAAGAAGGTGGTTTGCATTGAGAAGCGAAGGCCAGATATCCCCAACAGGTGGCAAAGCCATGAGGTATTCAAACTGGTTTGGTTTATTTTATGATGAGACTTTTGTGTGTACAGTAAAACCCTACTAAACTGGAATTTTAATAAATAACAATTTATGTCTCTGTAGGCAGATGGCTGCTTATTGCAAGGTGGTCAGTGGTCAGTGTGATAATAAGCATAGTGGGAATCGGCTGAAGTGTCAGCTGCAACTGTATCATCAACTGGATAGAGTGTTAATCCCTTGCCTTTATATATACGCAATTCCATGCCAAAGCGAATTTATTCGATATCAGATTGAAGCCATGCAAAGAATACTCCAGCGTCTACAGTGCTTTGATTTCACCTGGCTAAGGACTATTTCAGTATCAAAAGATTCCACCCTCATTACCCAAAGTATTGAAACACAAACTAAGACAAAAAATGCAGACTCACATTAAACCTGAAGGACTAGTTTCATTAGAATTTACATTATTTGCAATCATATCTAAATTAAAGTTATCAAAATTGTGATAGATTTAACCCATTCCTCCACAGGCTATTTTTAGATCCGACCACTTTGAATAAATCTACCGAAAAGGAGCATTAACTAGAGAAAAGGAATTGTGTAGTTTGAAACCATTGTGATAAATAGAGCATTTGCTCCTATAGGAGCAAATGCTCTATTTATCACAATGGTTTCAAGAAGTGACTATTACATAGGCGTAGAAAGGTGTATTTATGGAGGAAAGGGTTAATTGATTAGCTTTACAAAACGATAGAGAGGGGAAACTGCAATTTTAGTAGATAATTTAAATACTTTTATGCAGGTGGCTGTTTAATACTGGGTGAAAGTCATGCAGAAAGCTCCTAGAGGAGCTTTTTGCATGACTTTAACCCTGCATTAAGCTGCCACCTGTCTCCAAGATCAACATTTATACTAAATTTAATGTCGGGTTAAGAGGTGTTCAGAATTATTAGGGTACTGTAAATCAATTATGGACCATTGGACTCAGGACTCAGAGGAATGTTCTCTTTTTCCTTTGCAGTACCTGAGGGTTATGGCGAGAGTTATGAAGGAGAGTTGGTACCACAATGCCGCAGCCAGATTAACATCGTTACGAATTAAAAAGACACTAGCGAGTTTGAACACGCAAGGTGATGTGAAAATTAGTGAAAATGATGGCGGACTTGACATTGTGTGAATCTGAACTCGTCACCGGAAGTTGTTTTTGTGTATGAGCTGCATGAGTGGAAATTGTATTTTCAAGGTTTTGCAAATACAGAGGTCCAGTTAAACCTTCGCTTGCTATTCACGTCAATATACCTACCTGTAAATAGTGAAGTCCCAGATGAGACAGCTCCTGCAGGAGCTGTCTCATCAGGGTCTGCACTATTTACAAGTTGATTGTGCAACCAGTGCACTCCACAGCAGTGATTAAACAGCGAAATACTTATACGCAGTGAAGATATATGTAATTATACAACAGGGCTTGGGTAAAGAAGGAGAAATGTATTTTAAAATTCAGCAAGAGAAGGGTTAAGATGGGTAATAGGAAATAAGTAATACATTTTCGAAAACGGTTTCTTTATTTCTCCACCAAACCTAGTGTTGTCACCACTCTTTAGAATCGTCTCTTCGAATTGATTCTAAAGAGTGGTCACAACATAAGGTTAGGTTGAGAATTGACGTTTTTAGCATTTGAATACATACCTTTAATCTATTACTCTGAAAATATTTGACCCTCGGAACTATGAAAAAGTGGAGTATTTGGAAAATCTAGTTTTTAGCTCAACTATTTGAAGAATAAAGAGTACTGTTGTACTCACCCTATCGTTGGCGATGGTTAAATTTTTTGTAAAGTCAAATATCTTATAATTATTACAGATATTCAATTGAGTCTTGGTATGCTTGTTTATAGCGATCATGTGCTCTACGGTGACAAGTGGCATAAGTTTGTCAGCAATACAATTGGAGTTGTGACTTTTTTGAACTTCGAGGTTATGATTTTTCTTAAGAGTAACTTTATCTTTAACTTTTCATGCATTTGCAAACAGAGTAGACCCGGATCAGATGGGTCCTGCAGGAACCGTCTGTTCAGGGTCAGCTCTTGTTTGCTTTTGACATGGTATAGATCTGATTCTACTTTTTTTTTTCAATGCAAAAAAATCCTTTGAAAAGTTTACATCATAAAAATTTAGCTAATAAATATTCATGATGTCATTGTTTTTTATATGAATACTGCACAGGGGAAGGTTTAACAAATTTATGCACTTTTTCTACATAGAAAATGTGTGTTAAAGCATAACATGCAGCTGAATATCCTGTATGTACTATAAAGGTTATTGTATTGAAACTTAAGATATGTCCTTGAGTTGATCAAATAAGGCAATAAGATTATGTCCCATAACTTTGACTTGTACAAATCTATGCCCCTTTTTGTATACAGTAAAACTTCTCTATTACAGCCACTAAATTGTGTTAATTAGTTGGTATTTAGAGCAGGTGGCTACTTAAATCAAGGTGAAAGTAAAACAGAAGCATTCTGTTTCTGTTTTACTTCCACCTTGCTTTAAGCAGCCACCTGCATTTAACACAAAATAGTTGATGTAATTTAGTGGTCGTTATAGAGAGGTTTTATGTTATCATTTTGCATGCAGCTTACTATCTTTGTAAGTACTAGAGTGAGTACCATCTTGGAGCATAAATATGTCAATTCTACATAAGTGAGCCAAGTAATAAAATTATAAGATACACAGAGCTACAGACAAGGGTGGGTACGCAAATAATAAAATTGAGGAGACGATTCTAAAGAGTGGTCACAGTATACATAGAGTTTGGTGGAGAAATAAAGGAGTTATTCAGGAAAATATTTTAATTTACGCATTTTATCTTGAGCGCTTGATACACACTATATACAGTAAAACATTGATTACTATCATTATTAATCTTTAATCCTTTACTCCATGAATATTCATGTAAGAAATAATAATATGAATTCATAATTGCTATAAGAGCACATGGACACTGAGAGTTTTGGCCATGATAGAAACTATAGAATCATATCTACATTATATCCTAGGCAAATAGATCTTGATTAGACGGCTCCTACAGGAGCCATCTGATCTTGATCTACTCTGTTTGCAAAGGCATAGAAAGGTGTATATATATGGAGTAAAGGTTTAAGACAGGTGGTAGCTTAATGCAGGGTTAAAGTCATGCAGAAAACTTCTCTGGGAGCTTCCACCCTGCATTGACCCATTACCTCATAGACTATTTTAAGAACCGACCTCTTTGAATAAATCTACCGAAAAGGAGAATTAACTAGAAAAAGGAAAAATAGATTTTGTTGTAGTTTGAAACCATTGTGATAAATTTCTCCACGAAACCCCATATTGTGACCAATCTTTAGAATCATCTCTTCGAGACGATTCTAAAGAGTGGTCACAGCATGGGGTTTGGAGGAGAAGTGACGATGTTAGTATTTGAATACGCCCTTTTATCTATAGCTCTGAGATATGGTTGTGATGAGAAAGGTAGCGAAATAGGAAAAACAATTACTTGAATTTCCTGAATACTCCTATTGTCTATAGCTTTGGTTAACTGTTGCTGCTTGTTGCATGTAGAAGGAAGTAAATATTGATGTTTACCGTAAGAAGACCCTTGACAGTGACATGTAAATAAACATAGGGTCTGTAACACTTTACTCCATGGATATTCATATAAGAAATAATGACATCATGAATGCTAATTAGATAAATGGTATTATGAAAACAGGACGTTTTACCCATGGCAGAAACTGTAGCATCAGATCTATATTTTCCATAAGCAAACGTCACTCTGATCTAGGTCTACTCTACAGTTGAACTTCGATAACTCGATCTTCAGGGGACCGTACAAATTAGTTCTAGATAAGAGATGTTCGAGTCATCCGATTTCTAATCTGAACGTTTTCTCAAGGCCACAGCTTAATACAGGTCTAAATAAAATGCTGCAAGCTCCTGTAGGAGCTTTCAGCATTACTTTAGACCTGTAATAAGCTGTCATATGTGTTTTTAGATACCTGTAGGGATACATTTTAGAGCAATTCTGTATTGTAAGTTTTGCAGGGACTGAACTTTTTGTTCGAGTTATTTCGAAGTTCGAGTTATCAGAGTTCGAGATATCGAAGTTCAACTATGTTTGCAAAACATAGAAATGTGTATTTATGGAGTAAAGGGTTAAATGCAGGAGGTGTCTTAATGCAGAATGAAAGGAATGTAGAAAGCTGCTGTAGGAGTTCTACCCAGAGACCTATGGTATGTTTATATGCAGAGCTACATATAAAGGTGCGTACCTAAACACTAAAATCATTATTTCTCCACCAAACTCTTTACTGTGACCACTCTTTAGAATCGTCTCTTTGAGACGATTCTAAAGAGTGGTCACAGTATACGGTTTGGTGGAGAAATAAAGGAGTTATTCTAGAAAATGTTTAGATTTACACATCTTATCTGGACCTCTGTTTATGCCTCTGGTTATACCCATCACTTTAATGCTGTGTTAACCCTTTCCCTGTTCTATATTTAGGCCAAATTTCAATACCTACTGAATATTCATTAACAAAATAGTTATAAATGAATATGAAAGATGGACCATTGTAGACATTTTAGAAAGCAAAGAAACAGATCTTTCAAAGACTATTAGCAAACAGAGCAGACCCTGATCAGACGGCTCCTCTAGGAGCCGTCTGATCTGGGTCTACTCTGTTTGCAAGTGCCTGAAAACACGTTTATATGAGGGAAAGGGTTAAGGACTAAAAATTTGACTTTTCTGAATGGCCGTTATGGGTAATGTTTTTCTGTGTATATACAGAGCTTGAATTTGTTTTTAGCGTACTCTCATAACAAGCTCGTACATATCGCATAGCTGTTAAGATTTGCTAGTTCAAATGATTGAGATTTGAATAATGGGTTTATTAAGCCTTTCCCTGTTCAGTATTCATGTAAGAAATAATGCCATCATGAATATTTATTAGCTCAAATTTTATAATGTAAACTTTCCAAGGAAAAGACATTTGTTTGCTTTGACAAACACAGCAGAATTAGATCTATGTCATGTCAAAAGTTGACAGAGCAGACTGATCAGACGGCCCCTATTTAGGAGCCTGTCTGATCTGGGTCTACTCTGTTTGCAAATGCATGAAAAGGCGTTATATGAAGGAAAGGGTTAACTTTTGCTATTTTAATTTTTGCATTTTGCTCCTTCAAGACAAATCTTATATAAAAAAGCTTGACTTATGTTACAAATGTAAATTGTAATACATGTATATAAAATGTCTCAGATTCTGTTTTTGTTGTTTTGCAAGACTATGTATACTGCTGCAGTCTGAAATTTCGTTTTGTGATAAATTGTGTGACAGAAAACCATTTGAGTCAGGTTAGCCCTTCATAAGGATAAATTTTGACCCTTTCCAAACAGAATACCCAGACCAGACAGCTCCTGTTGGAGCCATCTGATCAGAGTCTTCTCCATTTGCTTTTGAAATATTAATAGAACTGACTCTATTGCTTTAAAATACCAAACAATTCTGTATACATATGCCATTATAAAAAATTAGCTATTAAATATTCACAGTGTCAATATTTTTACATGAATATTTAATAGGGAAAGGGCCAACCCATTCCCTCATATTGACGACTTTCGACGACTCCGTAAAAGTCACTTTGTGAAACCATTGTGATAAATAGAGCATTTGTTCCTAAAGGAACAAATGCTTTATTTATCGCAATGGTTTCAAACTACAAAATTCTAAAAAAAAATCCTTTTCTGTAGTTAATACTCCTTTTCGGTAGATTTATTCAAAGAGGTTGAATCTAAAAATAGCCTATGAGGTAATGGGTTAAGGCTGGACAGCTTGCAGTTATTAGTTAAAAACGTAATATAACGCTGAAACTGTAACTATGGTCCTTGATAAAATACATGGTCCCCGAAAGGGTGTGAAAATCAATAAATTTGGCATTGTAATTTAGTGAGTGATGTCTGTAAACCCTTTACTCCATGAATATTCCAATAAGAAATAATGATTTGAATATTAATTAGATTGTTATAATAGTAGACAGACACATGAATTTGGCAGAAACTGTATACTCATATCTATATTATCCCTTTCCTCCATAAATACACCTTTCTATGCCTCTGTAAAAGTCACTTTTTTGAAACCATTGTGATAAATAGAGCATTTGTGATGCTCTATTTATCACAATGGTTTCAGAACTGCAAAATTCTAAAAACATTCCTTTTCTCTAGTTAATGCTCCTTTTCAGTAGATTTATTTAAAGAGATTAGATCTAAAAATAGCCTATGAGGGAATGGGTTATATCATAAGCAGACAGCAGCCATCTGATCTGGGTATACAAACAGAGCTGACCCTGATCATTCAGCTCCTACAGGAGGCGTATTTATGGAGTAAGGGGTTAACCTTTACTTCATAGAGATGCATTTTCATGCTTAACTCATTTGCTCCCTCGATCCCATATATGGGACGTGGGCAGTGTAGACTGATCATATGCTGCATAATGCGGCGTCTGATCAGTCTACACTGTTTGCTGATAGGAATTTCAATATAAAACAAAACAAAATGAAAATTTAAACCAGACATCCCTTAGATAAAAGATAGGCTAATCCTATGTATAAGCATGGAAGAATCCACTGGGAGCAAATGGGTTAATACCGGTATGCAAATCGAGTAAACATGGATAAGATGGAGTATGATCCAGGTCTGCTCTGTTTGCTTATAGCATCATTAAGATCGGATTCTAGTTCCTGCATATGTTTGTATGCCATTATAAATATTCCACTAATAAATATTCATAATGTCATTATTTCTTGCATGAATATTCAAGAATAAAGGGTTATATATACTACAAGGGACTTGTGATGTCGAATGTTTTAGGATTTATATAAAGTTTGCTTTAACCCTTTACGCCATGAATATTTATGAAGAAATAATTATGCCATGAATATTAATTACATTTAGATTAATTGCTATAATAGCACATGGCAATATACTTTTTTGGCCTTTACAGAAACCGTAGAATCATATCTACATGTATATTAGTTGATAAGCAAACAGAGCAGACCCCGATCAGACGACTCCTATAGGAGCTGTCTAATCCGAATCTACTCTGTTTGCAATGGCATAGAAAAGTGTATTTATGGAGTAAAAGGTTAAATGTTAATAGTTTGACACAACTACCTACCTGCAGAAATTACAGGGAACCAGTACTTGCTTTTTTGTCAGTCTGGTAGAAGCAGGGAACCAGTGCTTTTTTATCTGGTAGAAGCAGGGAGCCAGTACTTAAGTTTTTTGCCAGTCTGATAGAACCAGGGAACCAGTGCTTTTTATCAATCTGGTAGAGGCAGGGAACCAGTACTTAATTTTTTTTATCAGTCTGGTAGAAGCTGGGAACCAAGGAAGCATGTTTGAGAGTATTGATGAATCTCAAACCAGAGAATGTGATGATCTTTATCCTTTTACTCAATAGAGTCACCTTTTGTCACCTTTGCAAACAGAGTAGACCCAGATCAGATGGCTCCTGTAGGAGCCATCTGATCTGGGTCTACTGTGTTTGCTAATAGAATAACTTGGATCTGATTCTATTCTATCTGACATAGTTATGCAGTCACTTGCTTTATGTATCAGTTTAACCTTTTCCTTTGCATAAATGTGTTTTAATGCATTTGCATATAGAATAGACCCAGATCAGATGGCTCCCATAGGAACCGTCTGATCAGGGTCTGCTCTGTTTGCTATTAATGAAATTCGTAAGATGTTTCTTTACTTTCTAAATTGGCTACAATGTTCCACCATCCATATTTCATTGTACATATTTTTCCATGAATATTCAGAAGGTATTGAAATTTGAAATAAACATAGAACATGGAAAGGATTAAAGTAATTAAATTTTAAATGTTAACAATGCCATGGTTAACCCTTTCCACCATGAATATTCATGTACGAAATAATGACCTCATGAAAGGTTGGTTAATAGCTGGATTTTTATAATGTAAATTGTTAAATTATGTACTGCAGTTACTAGTATACTAAATATTTAGAGACTTGATGTGACCTTTTGGCCAGTTTGTAAAGCAGTCAGATTGACATTATTTTGATCACTAAACTTAACTAATGGAGCACCAGGAGTAGCAATAGTGTAGATCCAGATTAAACTGCTCATTCAGGAACTTTTTGATCTGGATCTGCTTTTTTTGCCAAATATTTTAGTCCTGATATTTAGTGCGAGTAATATATGAAAATATTGTACAGTAGCAAAGTTGATTTTAAATTGTTGATTTTGAATATTAATGAGAAGTGGTTAATATTATATTAGAGTTTTTTGCTTTTAATCATAAGTTATGAAAACATGCAGACTTACGCCCTGTGTACCTGACTTTATGAACAAGTTCTCATCTGCTGGAAGTGTGGCATTTTCATTAACTTAATACGGGCCATATTCTGTTTCTTGGCAAAATCTGAACAGCTCTGCATACTAGCACAGATGTGTAAATTATAATACACATTAAAAAAAATCTTCATTTCTCCACCAAATCCTGTGTTGTGACTAATCTTTAGAATCATCTCGAAGAGACAATTCTAAAGAGTGGTTACAGCAAAGGGTTTGGTGGAGAAATGTTGATTTAACCCTTTCCTTCATATGTTAACCAATTACCTCATATGCTATTTTTAGATCCAACCTCTTTGAATAAATCTACCGAAAAGGAGCATTAGCTAGAGAAAAGGAAAATTTTAGAATTTTGTAGTTTGAAACCATTGTGATAAATAGAGCATTTGCTCCTATAGGAGCAAATGCTTTATTTATCACATTGGCTTCACAAAGTGACTTCAACAGAGTCTTCAAAAGTCGTCAATATGAGGGAATGGGTTAAAACGTATTTTGGAGTATATGCAAAAAGAGTAGACACAGATCAGACGGCTCCTATAGGAGCTGTCTGATCAGGGTCCGCTCTGCTTGCTTTTGACATGATATAGATCTGGTTTTACAGTATTTATCAAAGCAAAAAAAAAATCCTCTTGAAAAGTTTACATTGTGAAAAATCAGCTAATAAATATTTGTGATGTCATGATTTGTGATACGAATATTGAATTCGGAAAGGATTAAGTCATTTTTCAATACATCCCTTATCTGTAGTTTTGCTAGCATACTAGGACTTGCTGCACACTAATAGTCTTCCAAAATTATTTCAGTTCTCAAAATAGATTCCCATAGCATTTGAATCCCGGTGAGATGAAAGAGTGTTCTATCTCCTCTGAATCGAAAATATTGTAAAACCTCAATAATGACCATTATTGATCTTTAACGGTTTATTCCATGAATATTTATGGCAGACTCAAACAATTATGAACATTCTTACATGTATATAAAACAATCTAACATAGACAAATAGTATAGAATAAGAAGCAAGATATTCTTTAACCCTTTCCTCCATAGGCTATTTTTAGACCCAACCTATTTGAATGAATCTACCCAAAAGGTGCATTTACTAAAGAAAAGTAAAATTTTGGAATTTTGTGATTCTGAAACAATTGTGATAAATAGAGCATTTGCTCCTATAGGAGCAAATGCTCTATTTATCACAATGGTTACAAGAAGTGGTTATTACAGAGGCGTAGAAAGGCGTATTTATGGAGGAAAGGGTTAAACAACAGAGCAGACACGGATTAGATGGCTCCTAAATGAGCCATCCTGATCTGGGTCTACTCTGTTTGCAAAGGCATCACTGTTGTTGGGTAAAGTGTTAAAGGAAATGTACATAGAATCAGATCTTAGATGTTGTTTGAGCAAACATAGTAGACCTGATCAGGAGTCTCTTTCCCATTCCCAAATATTGATGCCTTTTGCCACCTCTATTAAATAAGTCATTTTTGAAGGCATTTTAATAGATAGAATACCTGCTGCATAGGAGCAATTTTTCACAATGGTTGCAATTCGAAAAAAAATGTTTTTCTAGTAAATGCTCCTTTTTATTAGATTTATTGAATAGGTTCGGCCTAAAAGATAGCCTGGGAGGGAATGGGTTAAGCAAACCGAGTAGACCCTGATTAGGCATTTCTAGCAGGTAACGGGTTAAAGGAATTATCATACTACATTCAGATTAGATAAAGGTTAGCAAATGCTCTAGCCATTTGCAAACATATCTCAACATTTCTTGTATTATTACTCATAGCTAGTGCCATAACAGCTTTCTTGTTATATAGATTAACTCTACTCCATTTTCTACGCCTTTGCAAACGGAGTAGATCCCAGATTAGAAGACTCCTATAGGAGCCGTCTGATCAAGGTCTGCTGTTTGCTTATGTTATAATATAGATATTATTATACAGTTTCTGCCATGGCCAAAAAATCCTGTGTCCATGTACATGTGCTATAATAACAATTAATCTAATTTATATGCATGACGTCAGTACTTATTAATGAATATTCATGAAGTAAAGGGTTTAAGGATTGCCTTGATCATCTGTTTAGCTGAACCTTTTACTCCATGAATATTGATGGCAGAAATAATGACATCATGAATATGAGTTAGATAAAAAAAAAATTGAATGACATATTAACATAAGGAATTTTTTTGCCATGGCAGAAATTGTAGAATCAGTTATTTCATAAGCAAACAGAGTAGACCCAGACCAGACGGGCTCTTACAGGAGCAGGCTGATATGGGTCTACTCTGTTTGCAAAGGTGTAAAAAAGCATATTTGTGGAGTAAATGGTTAAATACTTGCTAAAATGTTAATGCAAATGTATTATGTAGCTTAATTTTTAGGGCAGTTTTTTCTCAACTCTTTGCACATAACTGATTCCCTCATATAAAATTTACGCCTCTGTAAAAGTCACTTTTTGAAACATTTGTGATAAATAAAGCATTTGCTCCTTAGGAGCAAATGCTTTATTTATCACATTGGTTTCAAAACTATACAATTCTTAAAGTTTCCTTTTCTCTAGTTAAAGAGTTTGGGTCTAAAAATAGCCTTACGAGAAAATGGGATAAAATAACTAATTTTGTGATTTCTTATGCAAGCAGTGTGGATCCAGATGTGACATAGGTTAAATCTCACCAAGGTCCATACTCTTTGCTACTCTGAATGTATTATTGAATAATTGTTGATTTTCAGAATTCCAGCAGAGATAACAATTTTTAGCTTATTTGATTTTTGAAGGAAAAATAAACCGGAGCTTTTGTTGTAACTCAGATGTCTGTGTCGTCATCATTGTTGTTAACTATAACATTGGAGCATTACAATTGAACTGACAGACATTGGCACCCACATGCGATACTCTTTTAGCACACTTCATATACAGTAAACCCTCGTTACAATGGAGGTGTTTGTTTCCAGACATTTTGCTGGTATAACGAGGTTGCCTTTATAACGAGTTTACATATGAAAGGAACCATTTGGCCAGTTTTAAACTGGTACCAACAGGTGATTGCTTAATGCAGAACACAAGAAGTGCAAAAAAGCTCCCTTAGGCATTGCACCTATTTATTCAGTGGTTGTTTCAAAGAGTTCATGGTAATTTTGTTTCAATGCATATTGCCGGTATAACGAGGGTGCCATTCAGGCAATGTAACGAATGCAGGTATAACGAGGGTTCACTGTAGTTTAAATACCCTACATAGAGGGAATTTTTGAGTAATTTTTATTTTTATGCGAAATATACCGTAAGTATATAAATGAATTTCACGAAATTCAAGGAAATAAGAAAGTACAATCTGTTTCCAGTATTACACTCCGTGTCTAATGTGTAATATTTTACAAAGCACTGAAGAGACAGTCATTGACATACATGTACAATGATGTCTCTTCTTTAACCCTTTCCCTCATAGGCTATTTTTAAACCCAGCCTCTCTGAATAAATCTACCAAAAATGAGCATTTACTAGAGAAAAGGAAAATGTTAGAATTGTGTAGTATTGAAACCATTGTGATTAAAAGAGCATTTCATTATCACAATGATTTCAAAAAATGACTTTTAAGAGGCGTAGAATGGCGTATTTATGGAGGAAAGGGTTAATGTTTTACAAAGCACTGAAAAGACGGTCTTTGACATATTAGTGTACAATGATGTCTCTTCTTTAAACCTTTACTCCATGAATATTCATGTAAGAAATCATGAATATTTATTGGCTGAATTTTTATAATGCAAACTTTTCAATTATTTATTTTTGGTTGACAAAAGCCGTACCGTCGGATATATATTGTCAAAAGCAAACACAGCAGACCCTGATCAGATTGTTCCTATAGGAGCTGTCTGATCTGGGTCTACTGTGTTTGCCAATGCGTGAAAAGGTGTTTATATGAGGGAAAGGGTTCAGTTTTTATGCCATAAATATTCTTTTAAGAAATGAAGACATGAATATTAATTAGATCAATTCTTTCTTAATGATATGTGAACACTCATTGGCCTTTACTCTATGAATATTCATGCAAGAAATTATGACATCATGAATGTTAATGAGATTGTTTTTTAGAATGACATATGGCTCAGGCAGAAACTGTAGAATCAGATCTATATCATATGTAAGCGAACAGAGCAGACACTGATCAGATGGTTCCTGTAGGAGCTGTCTAATCTGGGTCTACTCTGTTTGCAGTGGCGTGAAAAGGCGTTTATATAACGGAAAGGATTAATTAAGCAACAGCCTCTTTTTAAAGCTTATCTGTTTGATAATTTTGTGATCTTTTAACTTTCCCCTCATATAAATATTATACACAGTAGACCCAGATCAGATGGCTCCTCAACCTGCAGGAATCGTCTTGTCTGGCACTTGTACAGGAATCGTTTGGTCAGGGTCTGCAGCATGATATAGGTCTGATTCTACAGTTTTTATCCAAAAAAAAATCCTTAAAATTTTATGTTATAAAAAATTATTTAATAAATATTCATGGTGTACTTATTTCTAACATGATAGTTCAACTGGTAGAGGGTTAAAGCTGGTTTTAATCTAGAACAAAATATGAATGAAAATACTTTACTGAGACTGTTTTTAAACTAATGTAGTTAACGCTTCTCATGCTAAGCTTGACCCAACTCGCATTTGTAAACAGCTTAGATCCAGATGAAATGTCGGGTAACTTGACATTTCACCAGACCCCAAGGTTATAAAACTCTTTGCGCGAGTCTGAGATCTTTCTCAAGCATTTGATTGGCCAGATTCTGAGCTCGCTCAGAATCTGACTAATCAGATACTTGAGAATGATCTCAGACTTAGACTAAGAAGTTTTATAACCTTGGACCAGGATTCAAGCTTGTTGACACTCAGTCAATAGTTTTATGAAAGATTGGGACACAAATTGGGATGATTGGGATAAAAATTGGGAAAATACTTGAAAGATTGGGACAAAATTGTTTCTGATCAGGGATTTAGAGGTCTTTATTTTTCCAGCATGAGAAGGGTTATGTTTAGTGTCTGATTTTATTGTGCAATATGTGATTTTATTAGTTCTTCACAGGTCATCAGTCTAGCAAGTACACTTGTAGAATGTGTATTAATTTATTGATGTCATTATTTTTATCAGTTTTGTGGCAAATAATTTGTGTGATTTTTAATCGTGCTTTTTGATTAGTTTGACTATTTCATTTACAATAGAATGTCTCTACAGTGACCATGTTATTAATAAAACTGTGTGTCTTTAAAAGCAGGTGGTTTGCATAACCCATTACCTCATAGGCTATTTTTAGATACAGCCTCTTTGAATAAATCTACCGAAAAGGAGCATTAACTAGAGAAAAGGAACATTTTTAGAATGTTGTAGTTTGAAACCATTGTGATAAATAGAGAATTTGCTCCTATAGGAGCAAATGCTCTATTTATCACAATGGTTTCACAAAGTGACTTTTACAGAGTCGTCAACATGAGGGAATGGGTTAAGCTACCATCTGGCTATATGGCCCATAATTAACCTCGTTTTGGTGGTCGCTTTAGTGAGGTTTTACTGTATTATTCAAAATCTGTTTGTAAATTTGTACATTCATGTTTAAAAATGGCTTTTTTCCTTAAATAAAAGTGGAAAAACGCACAGATAATGTTGTTTTAATTTAGGAATTTGATCGATCCGTTCCTCCATAAATACATCTTTGCAAACAGAATAGACCTAGATCTCTTAAAACTATGAATGGATTTCCACATTTCACAGGCATGATCTGCAGGTGACCTTTTATCAGATTTGTATAAATTGTTATGTCCACTGCATAAAGTAGGTCAAGGGAGCTAATAATAGATTTTAACAAACAAGTTTAACCATTTCCCTGTTCTATGTTTGTTCCAAATTTAATATGAATACTGGTATTCATGGACAAAATAGTAATATAACGAAATATGGAACGTGGAACATTGTAGCCATCTTAGAAAGTAAATACACAGATCTGTCAAATTCCATTAGCAAACAGCAGACCCTGATCAGAGGGCACATAAAGGAGCTGTCTGATCTGGGTCTACTCTGTAAATGCGTGAAAAGGCATTTATATGAGGGAAAGGGTTAAATAACATCTCCAAAACCATTGATTGGATTTCCACCAAATATCACGAACATTCTTCAGGTGACCCCCTATTGAAGTTGATGTTTCCAATCCTCACCATAGGTAGAGCACAGTAGCTAAAAATAGAGTTTAACCCAATCCCTCATAGTAGCTAAAAATAGAGTTTAACCCAATCCCTCATAGTAGCTAAAATAGAGTTTAACCCAATCCCTCATAGGGTATTTTAAATCCAACCTCTTTTAATAAAGCTACCGAAAAGGAGCATTAATTAGAAGGATTTTTTTAGAATTTTGTAGTTTTGAAACCATTGTGATAAACGGAGCATAAAATTTTGCTCCTTATGTTTGCACAATGGTTTCAAAAAGTGACTTACAGAGGCATAGAAAGGTGTATTTATGGAGGAAAGTGTTAATGAACAACCTATTGAATGGGATTTCACAGAACTGCACAGGAATCCTGCCATGTGATCATATGCACATGCAGTTTTGATTAACCATTCCCACAGGCTTTTCAGCTCACCAGAGCACAAAATGCTCAGGATGAGCTTTTGTGATCGCCTGATGTCCGTCGTGCATTGGTGTGTGGTGTGCGTCGAGCGTTGTTCGTCGTCAACAATTTGAGCCTTTAAAAACATTCTCCTCTGAATCTCCTCAGCTTTCATCTTTGACACATAGCATCATGTTTAGGCCCTCTACAAAAGTTATATAAATTATGGCCCTGGGTCAAAATTGGCCCCGCCCCAGGAGTGGGCAGTTTTCAATAGAAACAAATAGTGAAAACTTTGAAAATCTTCTCCTCTGGTTGTCTGGTGAGCGCTTCAGGGCCATTCTGGCCCCCTTGTTTTCTATAGACACATAGTGTGTGGGGTGGGCCATTTTCAATAGAAACAAATAGTGAAATCTTTGAAAATCTTCTCTACTGATACTGGAAGGTTCTTAGCTTTCATATTTGGCACATTGCATCATGTTCAGGTCCTCTACAATAGTTATACAAGAGTACCGCATACGGTACATAATACGCCCACTTGCAAACTTTCTCTGATTCAACATGCCTTATAAGTGTTGACATTTTCTAATCTGTGCTTCAGATCTTGATTTCCATATTAAGGTGATACTATTTTTTAAAAAAAATGAAGTGAATATCTTATTAAATAAAAAAGTTACAGCTAATCCTCATTTTTGCAGATTTTTGTAAAGTGCAACGGCCATAACTCTGTAAAGACAAACTGAATGAACCTCAAAATAAACTCAGCTTCAAATTTTGTTGCTTAAAACATTTGTGTTAAGTTTCATTTATATCATTTTAATAGTTTTCCCAGAAAACAACAGACAAACTAAAGTTGACCGACTAACAAAGCAACAAACACACGAAGTTCAAGGACCATAACTTTAGAATAAAATGACATATCAAAACCCCCGCAATATATGTGAAAATTCACATTAAGGTTTAACCATATAAAAAAAAATTGAAGTAAATATCATTTCAAATGAAAAAGTTATGGCCATCCTCATATTTGCATAGATTTGCATTATTTTTTTAAGTGCAAGGGCCATAACTCCGAAACAACAAATCAAATGATCCTCAGAATCGACTTAGCTCCAGGTCTTGATGCATTAAACATGTGTGTGAAGTTTCATTAATATCTGTCAAACAGTTTTGCCAGAAAACAGCGGACAAACTATTTGCATTTTTTTTAAGTAAAAGGGCAATAACTCCGAAACGAAAAATCAAATAAACCTCAAAAACGACTCAGCATCCGATCTTGATGCATTAAACATTTTTGTGAAGTTTCATTAATATCTCTCAAATAGTTTTCCCAGAAAAAAGCGGACAAACTATATGCATTATTTTTTAAGGACAAGGGCCATAACTCTGAAATGAAAAATCAAATGATCCTCAGAATTAATTCATTTTCAGATCTTGATGCATTAAATATTTGTGTGAAGTTTCATTAATATCTCTCAAATAGTTTTTCCAGAAAACAGCGGACAAACTATTTGCATATTTTTAAGGACAAGGGCCATAACTCTGAAATGAAAAATCAAATGAACCTCAGAATCAACTCAGCTTCAGATCTTGATGCATTAAACATTTGTGTGAAGTTTCATTAATATCTCTCAAATAGTTTTCCCAGAAAACAGTGGACAAACTATTTGCATGTATTTGCATTATTTTTTAAGTAAAAGGGCCATAACTCCGAAACGACAAATCAAATGAACCTCAGAATTGACTCAGCTTCCGATCTTGATGCATTAAACATTTGTGTGAAGTTTCATTAATATCTCTCAAATAGTTTTCCCAGAAAACAGCGGACAAACTATTTGCATGTATTTGCATTATTTTTTAAGTAAAAGGGCCATAACTCCGAAACGACAAATCAAATGAACCTCAGAATCGACTCAGCTTCAGATCTTGATGCATTAAATATTTGTGTGAAGTTTTATTAATATCTTTCAAAATAGTTTTCCCAGAAAACAGCGGACAACCTATTTGCATATTTTTTTAAGGACAAGGGCCATAACTCTGCAATGAAAAATCAAATGAACCTCAGAATCAACTCAGCTTCAGATCTTGATGCATTTAACATTTGTGTGAAGTTTCATTAATATCTGTCAAATAGTTTTCCTAGAAAACAGCGGACAAACAAAATGTTGACGGACGAACGAACGAACGAACGAACGGACGGACGGACAGGGCCACGACAATATACGACCACCTTTATTAGGTGGGCGTATAATAAATTATGCCCCTGGGTAAAAAATTGGCCCCGCCCCAGGGGTGGCCAGTTTTCTATTGGAACATAGTGAAAAGTTTGAAAAGCATCTCCTCTGAAACTGGAAGGTGTTCAGCTTTCATATATTACCACATATCATCATGTTCAGGTCATCTACAAAAGTTACATAAATCATGCCCCGAGGTGGTAAATCAATATCTTACTCAAGTTATAGAGCGAAAGAAAATAAAAATACAGAAGACAGTTTACGAAATGAAATTGCAAACCTTGAGTCGTGTTTGACGGAGGAAAATAAGGAAAAGTTACTTTCGTTACAAAATAAACTTGCAAAGATTAGAAATAAAAAACTTAAAGGGGCTTTTGTTAGATCCAGATCTAAATGGATAGACGATGGGGAAAAGGCCACAAACTACTTTTGTAATTTAGAAAAATATAATTCAACGTGTAAAAACATAAATTTTATTGAAAAAGAAGGGTCATTAATCTTTGATCAAAAAGAAACATTACACGAAACAAGTATTTTTTATGAGAGCCTGTGTAATGAACATAATATAAATAAAGATATTGATTTGGAAAGAGAATTAGATGGTTGTAAATTTAATAAGTTAAATCTGGATCAAAAGAACAGTTTGGAAGGGTTGCTTACTTTCGAAGAAGTCGCAAATACATTAAAAAATATGAAGAATGACAAGAGTCCTGGAAGCGACGGTTTTACATCAATTTTTTTAAAGCGTTTTGGAACAAAATTGGTCATTTTGTTGTAAGAGCTTTAAATTGTGCTTTTTTAAATGACAAATTTTCAAGAAATATTAAATTAGGTACAATAACTTGTATTCCAAAAGAAAACAAACCAAAACAATTCTTGAAAAATTGGAGGCCGATAATATTGCTTAATGTTTTATACAAACTAGCTTCTGGTAGTATTGCCAATAGGCTGAAAAATGTCTTAAACACTTTAGTGTCTCAAGATCAAACTGGATTTGTCAAAGACAGATACATCGGTGAAAATACTAGGCTTGTGTATGATATTATGAAATATTGTGAAGACAATAATACTCCAGGCTTATTAATGCTAATTGACTTTGAGAAGGCTTTTGATTCATTGTATTTTCAATTCATTGAGAAAACACTAGCCTTTTTCGGTTTTGGTGATATGTTTTAAAAAATGGATTAATTTGTTTTAACACGACACAGATGTCTGTATACAAGTAAATGTTTTTTTTAATCAAATTTCTTCAGTGTAAAAAGAGGCTGTAGATAAGGGTATCCTATTTCGCCGTATATATTTATTCTATGTGCTGAAATTTTATCCATAAAAATAAAGCATTGCAAAAATATAAAAGGAATTAGGATCAAGGATAACGAATATTTAATATCACAATTTGCAGATGACACTTCATTACTACTAGATGGATCTGAAAACACAATAAAAAGCGTTCTAGAAACACTCAATAATTTTGCATTGATATCGGGATTGAAAGTGAATTTTGACAAACAAAGGTAATATGATTAGGTCCGCTAAAATATACTACAAAATCAATCAAAACTAAATGGAAACTGACTTGGGGAGAAACTAGATTCACATTACTTGGAATCATTTTCGATGTAAATTTGAAAAACATTTGCAGTTTGAACTTTGAAAATAAGATATTAAAGGTACAAAAATGCATTTCTTATTGGAAACGAAGAAAACTAACACCATAAGGAAGAATAACGGTTGTAAAATCATTGCTATTGCCGATGTTCATTCATCTATTTACAAGTTTGCCAACACCAAAATCAGATTTTATTGAAAATCTTGGGTTTTTTTTAAAATGATATATTACTACAAGAATTTTATTTTGTGATGGCAGAAACTGTAGAATCCGATTTTTATTACTTCCTAAGTACACAGAGCCAGCCCAGGGTCCATGCTTATAAAGCTTTTAGTTGAGTCTGAGTTTTGTTCTCAAGCTTTTGATTGGTCAGATTTGAGTTCTCAAGCTTTTGATTGGTCAGATTTGAGCCAAAGGCTCAAATCTGACCAATCAAATGCTTGAGAACATTCTCAGACTCAATTAAAAGCTTTATAAGCATGGACCCTGATGAGACGGCTCCTGTTCTACTTGGTGGGTACTATGTAAGGCAAGAAGCAATCAATAACTTTCAAGTTGAAGGAGGAGTTTGCAACACCAACTACCAATGTTTGAATGCTGACCGACCGACCGACCGCCTGACTGACTGACCGACTGGCCATTGTGGTAAATCCAGTAGACCTTCTCAAACTTTATTTGCTGGGGTATAATAAATGTTCATTAGGGAATAGATTACCCTGCTTGTACTACCACAAGTTCTTATTTATGAAAATATCTACTACTTGTGTAGTAACATAATTATGTTGCATTCGACAATTTATAAGGCTAACTTTGTACGACCAATTGTCATACAGTAAAATCTCTCTAAAACGACCACTAAATTGTGTTAATTAGTTGGTATTTAGGGCAGGTGGCTGCTTAAAGCAAGGTGAAAGTAAAACCGACCGCTCCTATAGGAGCGTTCTGTTTTACGTCCACCTTGCTTTAAGCAGCCACTTGCCTATAACACCAAATACTTGATGTAATTTAGTGGCCGTTATAGAGAGGTTTTACTGTAAATATTTATGATAATATCAGTCATGTGATTCTTAGTTATGATAGGTACCTGTTCTTTATTGTAAGCAGTGGATGATGCCAGTTGCAAAAATAAACAAACACATTGTATAGAGCAGTAATCATTTTATTCATGAATTATTGCATTTAACATTCTTTAATTATAATGCCTCGTTGTTGAGAGTAAATCTTGTAATGAAAACAATATACCCTAGGTATTCAACACCTTGTCTCCCTGTTCATAAAGCTGAATAAGTTTTGATAACTTGATATAATGGATTGAAATAGTATTAAATAGTACAGACCCTCATTAACTCTTCGCTTGCTATTCACGTCAATATACCTACCTGTAAATAGTGAAGACCCAGATGAGACAGCTGTCTCATCAGGGTCTGCACTATTTACAAGTTGATTGTGCAACCAGTGCACTCCACAGCAGTGATTGCTCAGTGAAATACTTGTACACAGTGAAGATATATGTAATTATACAACAGGACATGGGTAAAGAAGGAGAAATGTATTTTAAAATTCAGCAAGAGAAGGGTTAAACGCTTTAGGAGATATTCAAGCTGGATCTGCATGATTTGATTAACCTTTTACTTCTTGAATATTCATGTACGAAATAACATCATGAATATTAATTTGAAGATTTTTTAAAATAGCTCATTAACACAGGACTTTTTTGTCATTCCCTAAACTGTAGAACCGGTTCTATATTATTCCCTTGGCAAACAGAGCAGATCCTGATCAGTCTGATGTGGGTCTGCTCTATTTGCAAAGGCACAGAAAGTCGTATAATTTTATGGAGCAAAGGGTTAAATTTGTCTGTCTGAATACCTGAGGTAATTAGGGTTACGCTCTATTTTAATAAGTCCTGATGTGGTACAATAAGTTTGCATTAACCCTGTACTCCATGAATATTCATATGCAAGATCCTGTCAGACACGCCCATTATGAATATACATGTAGATAATTTAACCTTAGTGTAAAGCATGTAAAACATGCTCATGAATATTGATATAGATGAACCTTTTAATGACATCTTCTCATAGGAATTATAAGCAATGACTGAAGCTGTAGAATCGGATTGATGTAATTTCATAAGCAACAGAGCAGCTCCGGATCAGACAGCTCCCACTGGAGCTGTCTAATCTAGGTCTACTCTGTTTGCAAAGGCGTCAAAAAGTGTATCTATGGAGTAAAGGATTAAAAACAACTCTAGCGAAATGAGACAAAAATGTATTTGACTAGATCCAATAATATGAAATTGTCTTTATTCTAAGCTAAGTTAACATACAACACATTTGCCTTCTTCTCTTTTCAATGGA
This sequence comes from Azorinus chamasolen, assembly GCA_963576725.1. Classification (NCBI taxonomy): domain Eukaryota; kingdom Metazoa; phylum Mollusca; class Bivalvia; order Cardiida; family Solecurtidae; genus Azorinus; species Azorinus chamasolen. Next base: position 26,781,663 of record OY755253.1, on the reverse strand, counting down.
CCTTAACCCTTTTCCCAATGAATATTCATTCAGCCTTTCCTCCATGAATATTCATTAAAGAAATGATGACATCGTGTATATTAATTAGACTAATTTGTAAAATCGCATATCAACAAATGAAATTTTTGCCAAAGCAGAGACTAGAATTAGATCTATATTATATCAAAAGCAAACAGAGCAGACCCTGATAGGAGCCGTCTTATCTGTGTCTACTCTGTTTGTAAAGGCATAGAAAGGCCTACTTATGGAGTAAAGGGTTAACCCTTACAATGCCGGACACGAGTCACTAATGTCCTTTGCAAACAGTGTAGACCCAGATGAGAGGGCTCCTAGAGGGTCTGCACTTTTTGTCATATTACACTTTTCTTTAGATGAATCCCTGAATATTGGCCATAAGCTTGAACTGTTTGAATTTTGGAATAGTCCATTTGTAAATTCGGCGTTGTAAGGGATAACTATTTCCCTTATATAAACACTCTTTCATGATTTTGCAAACAGAGTAGATCCAGATCAGATGGCTCCTGTAGGAGCCATCTGATCAGGATCTACTTTGTTTGCTTATGGAATTATTGTTCAACAGGGCGAGTGCACAGTCAGAAATCAACAAAATTATTAAAATGCACAAGAATCCATAAAACAATGAGATACAACTTCACTTATCCCTTAACCTAATGAATATCCATGTAAAAATAATGGCATCATGAATGTAAATTATATAATAGCATAATGAACAATCCAATCTGTATCTGTATTATTCCATAAGCAAACACAGCATACCCTGATCAGATGGGTCCTACAGGATTGAGCCATCTGATTTGGGTCTACTCTGTTTGCAAAGGTGTCAAAAGGTGTATACATCAGGTGTTCATGGTTATAAAGCTTTTTACTTGAGTCTGGGTTTGTTCTCAAGCTTTTGATTGGCCAGATTTTAGCCAAAGGCTCAAATCTGACCAATCAAAAACTTGAGAACGAACTCGGACTCAACTAAAAAGTTTTATAAGCATGGAACCAAGTGTACATGGTTATCATAAAACATGGAATGATTAATATTGGAAAGTATGTATAAACCCTTTACTCCATTATTTTGTGCCTGAGTATTCATAGAGTAAGGAGTAAATTAACCCTGTCCTTCACAAAAAAAACCTTTTCAATGATTTTGCAAACAGAGTAGACCCAGATCAGATGGCTCCTGTAGGAGCAGTCTGATCAGTGTCTGCTCTGCTTGTTTCTGATTGGTCAATAGTTTTTCAAAAGCTTGATAAAATCAGAAGTAGACAATTCTTCATCAGATCTTGAGCAGATATTCCTTTTTTCACATGTTTCTTCAATGCTTTAACCCATGACCTCATAGGCTATTTTTAGATCCAACCACTTTGAATTAATCTACCGAAAAGGAGTATGAACTAGAGAAAAGGAAAATTTTTAGAATTTTGTAGTTTGAAACCATTGTGATAAATAGAGCATTTGCTCCTATAGGAGCAAATGCTCTATTTCTCACAATGGTTTCAACAGGTGACTGTTCCAGAGGCGTAGAAAGGCGTATTTATGGAGGAAAGGGTTAAGCCTTTCCCTGTTCAGGGTCTGCTCTGTTTGCTCATGATATAATAGTTTCAATATAATAGTTTACGATATGGCTAAAACTTCCTATGTCCATCTGCTATTATAACAAATTTATCAAATTTATATTCATGACGTCATTACTTCTTACATGAATATTCAAGGCGGAAAGGGTTAATCACAAATCTGTTGCTAGCATGCAAAGATATACATACATATACATATATATTATATACCCGAGTCACATCATGGGAGAAAACATTAGATATTTGCAAAAAGGGTAAAACCTAGATCAGCTGCTGTCAGGTTGGAAACATACTATCTGATCACAATTACTGTAAGTGCCCATAATATTCTGCCACGCTAAATAATGCAGACCCAGATCAGAAAGAGGATTTCAATACCTACTGAATATTTATGAAAAAAATAGTTACAACAAACTATGGAATGTGGAACATTGTGAGCCATTTTTGAAAGTAAAGAAGCATATCTTCCATTAGCAAACCGAGCAGACCCTGATCAGACAGCTCCTATAGGAGCCGTCTGATCTGGGTCTACTTTGTAGATGTGTGAAAACATGTTTATATGAAGGAAAGGGTTAAGTGATAACCTAAGTTGGCTATTGTGTTTGAAACGGCTGATCTTGATCTACACTGTTTGCAAGTGTCTCTGTGTCCCCTTTCTCGCTGATGCAGCTCATAATGGAATGTTGGAAATGTAAAACTTGTGTTGAGCGACCACTTAATGATCAGACTTAGGTATGCAGGTGCTAATTAAATGAAAGGCAAAAGTAATGCAGATAGCTCCTCTAGAAGATTTCTGATATACTTCATTCATTACTTGTGTCACGTGTTATGCTTCTAACACTGCCTTAATCTTTAAATTACTCCATAGATACCCCTTTAAATTAAAAATTAATGCATTTGTGAACAGAGTAGACCTAGATCAGATGGGTCCTGTTAGAGTCACCTAATCATGGTCTACTCTGTTAGCTTATGGAATAAAAAAGATTTGATTCTACAGTTTCTGTCAATAGTAAACACATTTCTTGTTGACATGCCATTACAAGAATTAAGCTAATTTATATTCATACATACATGTATGTTAGTTCTGGTGTGAGTATTCACGAAGTTTAAGTAGGTTAAAGCAAGACTGTAACCCTTTACTCCATGAATATTCATGTAAGAAATAATGACACCATGAATATTAATAAGATTAATTGTTATTATTGCACATGGACACAGGAAACTATAGTCATGGTAAAAACTAGAAACATATCTATATTATATCATAAGCAAACAGAGCAGACCCTGATCAGATGGCTCCTATAGGAGTCGTCTGATCTGGGTCTACTCTGTTTGCAAAGGCGTAGAAAGGCGTATTTAAGGAGGAAAGGTTTAAGCTACCACCTGCTTTAAAGGTCCAGAACTAGACTTGTTTCAATGGTTACTTAATTCTTTACTCCTCGAATATTCTAGTAAGATATAACAATTTCATGAATATTAATTAGATTATTTTTTTATAATGGCATATGAACACAGAAAGTTTTGGCCTTAGCAGAAACTGCAGAGTCATATTTATATCATTTTGTAAGCAAATAGAACAGGCCCTGCTCCTATCAGGGCCACCTGATCTGGGTCCACTCTGTTTGCAGAAGCGTCATGGTCGTGTTTATGGAATAAATGTTAAGACAGGTTATTTGTATACATAGAATACACATCTGATATTATGCTTTAGAGCTTTTGCTTTGGTTATCTAAAACCAAAATAGCTGTATCTTTGGAACTATGATCAGTCTCCCCAACATCTGATGGATCGCAAACTGAACTTTCTAATCCACCAAGACCAGTTTCTTCAGCCAGCCATCTGAAATAGTACAAAATAGGCTTCAATTAACCCTTTCCCTCATATAAACGTGTTTTCACGCATTTGCAAACAGAGTAGACCCAGATCAGACGGCTCCTAGAGGAGCCGTCTGATCAGGGTCTGCTCTGTTTGCTAATAAAATTTGATAGATATGAATCTTTGCTTTCTAAAATGTCTATAATGTTCCTCCTTCCATATGTCTTTATAACTATTTTTAATGAATATTCAGAAGGTATTAAAATTTGAAATAAACATAGAACAGGGAAAGGGTTAAGAGACAAGAAGCTAACAGTTTTCTCAACCCTTTATCAGACGGCTCCAATAGGCTCTGAGTGCTTATGATATAATATAAATATGAGTCTACATAGTAGTAACAGCATATACTACCTTCCCGTTGTATCACGGGTTCCATTGTATCACGGTATTTATAAACGCAAGAATTCTCACGAATGACACGATTTAATGAGGTCCCTATTTGTAGCAAAAAACATAGAAGTGACAATGGTTTCAGATAGAGCCATTTCTCTGAAAATGTCTAAATTACTGGAAAGTAAATCATATTTTTGTATATTTTAATCAAAATGGCGAATATTCATAGAATCCATGATGCCTCCTTCACTAAAAAGTTCCATATATTTATTTATCAGTACGGAACCTACTTTGGCAGCTGTTGTGAGTGGGGTCTGGTTCTCCCCTACCCGATAACCAAACTAATTCATGTGACAAGTAACCTTGACCTTTTTATGAAGAAAATAACTATAGAAAGAATTAAAGACCATAATATTGAATTATTTCCATTTTTCGCACTGTAATGTTTGTGACAAGTAGCAGCCAGAAGACTTGGTTAAGCGAGCAGGTGTTGTTTCGTTAAGTGGGAGTAAATGTGACTATTTATCATGGACACATTTATCATTTTGCTCTCCACTGAAAGTTTTGTGAAGATGAAGTGTATTTGGGTGTCCACATTGTGTAGGATATAGTGAGATTTGTCTACAAGACTCTAAATAATTCATATTTGACTTTTCCCCACCACTTTTGATGTTTATTTCGTGAGTTTTGATATTTCCTGAAAAACTAACAGCAATCTTGACAATAAATTACAGGATTGGCACTCCATAGACTCGATTTTATTTTTAGTGTGATATAATGAGAAACTCCCTCAAATGACATCACACATATGGCAGTTGTGAAAAACACCGAGAAAACAGCAAATATCGGTGTTAATTAAATAATATTCACATGGATGTACAGGAATCATTTACCCATAGACATGTAAAAAATAATAAACAGCAAGTAAGTCTATTTATATATTTAGTAGTACCGTGTACGATGGAACTCCGGGCTACAGTTCTAATTAGTTTAAGTAATAAGTTAACAACATACAGTTCTAATGAGTAGTAACAACATAGAGTTCAAATGAGTAGTAACAACATAAGAGTTCTAATGAGTAGTAACAACATACAGTTCTAATGACTAGTAACAACACACAGTTCTAATGACTAGTAACAACATACAGTTCTAATGAGTAGTAACAACATACAGTTCTAATGAGTTCTAATGAGTAGTAACAACATAAGAGTTCTAATGAGTAGTAACAACATACAGTTCTAATGAGTAGTAACAACATACAGATCTAATGACTAGTAACAACATACAGTTCTAATGACTAGTAACAACATACAGTTCTAATGAGTTCTAATGAGTAGTAACAACATACAGATCTAATGACTAGTAACAACACACAGTTCTAATGACTAGTAACAACACACAGTTCTAATGACTAGTAACAACACACAGTTCTAATGACTAGTAACAACATAACAGTTCTAATGAGTAGTAACAACATACAGTTCTAATGAGTAGTAACAACATACAGTTCTAATGAGTAGTAACAACATACAGTTCTAATGAGTAGTAACAACATGACAGTTCTAATGAGTAGTAACAACATAAGTGTTCTAATGAGTAGTAACAACATAAGAGTTTGGTGAAGAGATAAGGATTTTCCACCTTAAGAATTCTCCTTATCTAGAGATTTTAACCCTTTACTCAATAAATACGCCTTTCTACGCCTCTGTAATAACCATTTCGTGACACCAGTGTGATAAATAGAGCATTTGCTCCTATAGGAGCAAATGCTCTATTTATCACAATGGTTTCAAACCACAAAATTCTATAATTTTACTTTTCTCTTGTAAATGCTCCTTTTGGGTAGATTCATTCAAAGAGGTTGGATCTAAAAAATAGCCTATGGAGGAAAGGGTTAACCCTTTACTCCAAGACTATGACATCATGAATATTAACAAGAGATGTTCGTAAAACATGTATACCCCCCAGACCCCCTTACCTTTGATCTAGTGACCTCAACTATAGAGGTCATCTAGTGGTCATGACTAATCAACACGGCAACTTTGAAGATCCTAAGCCAAACCACTGATCATTTATTGATCTAAAAACATTTCACAAGTTAAGGTCATGGATTGGTGACCTTGACCTTAGATCTAGTGACCTGAACAACTATAGGGGTCATCTAGTGGTCACGACCAACCACCACAGCAAGTTTGAAGAATCCGAACCAAACCATTGAGCAGTTATTATTCTGAAACCATTTCATCAGTTAAGGTCATGGTGACCTTGACCTTTGACCTCAAAAACAAAAGGGGTCATCTAGTTGTCATGACCAACCACCACAGCAAGTTTGAAGATCCTAAGCCAAACCCTTCAGCAGTTATGGATTGGAAACCATTTCACCAGTTAAGGTCATGGTGACCTTGACCTTTGACCTAGTGACCTCAAAAACAATACAGGCCATCTAGTGGTCATGACCAACCACCACAGCAAGTTTGAAGATCCTAAGCCAAACCCTTGAGCAGTTATTGATTGGAAACCATTTCACCAATTAAGATCATGATGACCTTGACCTTTGACCTAGTGACCTAAAAAACAATAGGGGTCATCTAGTGGTCATGACCAACCTCCACAGCAAGTTTGAAGATTCTAAGCCAAACCCTTGTGCAGTTATTTATCGGAAACCATTTCACCAGTTAAGGTCATGGTGACCTTGACCTTTGACCTAGTGACCTAAAAAACAATAGGGGTCATCTAGTGGTCATGACCAACCACCACAGCAAGTTTGAAGATCCCAAGCCAAACCCTTCAGCAGTTATTGATTGGAAACCATTTCACCAATTAAGATCATGGTGACCTTGACCTTTGACCTAGTGACCTCAAAAACAAGAGGGGTCATCTAGTGGTCATGACCAACCTCCAAAGCAAGTTTGAAGATCCTAAGCCAAACCCTTGTGCAGTTATTGATCGGAAACCATTTCACCAGTTAAGGTCATGGTGACCTTGACCTTTGACCTAGTGACCTCAAAAACATTAGGGGCCATCTAATGGTCATGACCAACCACCTAAGCGAGTTTAAAGATCCTAAGCCAAACCCTTGAGCAGTTATTGATCAAAAACCATTTTACCAGTTAAGGTCATGGTGACCTTGACCTTTGACCTAGTGACCTCAAAAACAATAGGGGTCATCTAGTGGTCATGACCAACCACCACAGCAAGTTTGAAGATCCCAAGCCAAACCCTTCAGCAGTTATTGATCGGAAACCATTTAACATGTTAAGGTCATTGTTACCTTGACCTTTGACCTAGTGACCTAAAAAACAATAGGGGTCATCTAGTGGTCATGGCCAACCACCACAGCAAGTTTGAAGATCCCAAGCCAAACCCTTCAGCAGTTATTGATCGGAAACTATTTCACCAATTAAGGTCATTGTGACCTTGACCTTTGACCTAGTGACCTCAAAAACAATAGGGGTCATCTAGTTGTCATGACCAACCACCACAGCAAGTTTGAAGATCCTACGCCAAGTCATTTATTAGTTATCATTCGGAAACCATCGATCTACCGACCGACCGACCGACCTACCGACCAACAGACCGACATGTGCAAAGCAATATACCCCCATTTTTTCAAAAGGGGGGTATAACAAGATTTTCTTATAGCACATGGACACAGTAACTTTTGACCTCATCAGAAACTATAGACTCGTATCTATATTTGTTTATATGTAAAACAGAGCAGACCCTGATCAGACGGCTCCTATAGAAGCTGTCTAATCTGGGTCTACTCTGCTTGCAAAAGGCATAGAAAGGCATATGGAGTAAGGGTTAGTCCTTTATCTGATGTATATACTTGTAAGAAATAATGACACAATGACTAGTTATTAACTGAATTTATACAATGAAATATGAACAAGGGATCTATTTATCATGGCAGAAACTGTAGAATTGTATCTATATAAATAACCCTTTTCTCCATAAATACCCCTTTCTACGCCTCAGTAAAAGTCACTTTATGAAACCATTGTGATAAATTTTCCTTTTCTCTAGTAATTAAAATGGTCCTTTTCGGTAGATTTATTCAAAGTGGCTGGATCTAAAAATAGCCTAAGGAGGAAAGGGTTAAATAGGCAAATAGAGCAGACTCTTATCAGAAGGCACATCGATCTACAGGAGCCTTGTCATTTAGGTTTACCGTGTTTGTAAAGGTGTGAAATGGTGTTTATATGAAGGAAAAGGTTAAGATCCCTGATGAGACAACACGTAAGTTGCATTTAATCTGGATCCAAACTGTTCGCAAATGACATAACCCATTCACTATTAACGTGCGGAATGTTAAGTACGAAACATTACAATGAAATCCTTGTACTAAAATAAAACCTTACCTTGGTTTATCATCTGGTCCAGTTGGAAAGAGTTCTTGAGCCCTACTTTCTTCTAGTGTTAATTCGCTCATCCCACCGAGAGAAGACGAGGGGTCAGACGAGGGGTCAGCCCCATGAAGAGTCTCATACATGGGATTGGTAAAATTTGTTGCACCTTCAAAGCTTTCTACCTGTTTGATTTAAATCAATAAATACGGTAAGCATCGCGTACCACAATTACCATACTTATTCAGACAGACGTTCTTAGTCAAATGGTGCAGACCCAGATCAAACAACTCCTTCAGGAGTAGTTTGATTTGGGTCTGCACTATTTGCTGAAGACAGTCTGACAGAATACGTACCGTAATTGAGATAAAATACAAAAACAAATTTTTAAGCTATTAAAATACTGGCAAACCAAGAGAAGTGTAGAACCAGACTGGTTACAACTTTAACCCATTCCCTCACATTGACGCCTTTTGACGCCTCTGTAAAACATAATTTCTGAAACCATTGTGTTAAATAGAACATTTTCTATGGAGCAAATCCTCTATTTATCACAATGATTTCAAAACTACACAATTCTAAAGTTTTCCTTTTTCTAGTATATGCCTCTTTTCGATAGATTTATTAAATAAAAAGGTTTGATCTAAAAATAGTCTTATGAGGTAATGGGTTAAAACATGTCACTTGATCAGGTTCTCCTCTGTTTGCTGACTGGCAGTGCAAATTTACACCTGATCAGAATCTACACTACAGTAAAACCTCTCTATAACGGCCACTAAATTACACCAAGTATTTTGTGTTAAATGCAGGTGGTTGCTTAAAGCAAGGTGAAAGTAAAACACAACGCTCCTATAAGAGTGTTCTATTTTTCTTTCACCTTACTTTAAGCAGCCATCTGCCCTAAATACTAACTAATTAACTCAATTTAGTGGCCGTTATAGAGAGGTTTTACTGTATTTGCAAAAGCCTATAAACAGAACCAACAATATTGAGCAAAACAGTGTACATCTATGGCTACATAGGCTAAAGAATATAGTAACAATGTTTTTGCACTATCCTAATTCTACATCTGCTGCCCCTACTATCCTAATTGCCCTAGTACCCTAATTCTCCTACTATTCTAATCCCCACTTACACGATTCACCTACCTTAATTCCCTTACTACCCTACTTCCCCTACTGCCCTTATTCCCCTACTACCCTTATTCCCTATCTATCTTAATTCCCAACTATCCTAACCCCACTACTACCCTAATTCCCCATCTATCTTCATTCCCTTATTACCTTACTCAATCTACTATCCTAATTCCCCTACTACCCTAATTCCCTACTACCCATATACTATCCCAATTCCCTACTACCGTAATTCCCCTACTACCCATCTACTATCCTAATTCCCTACTACCTTAATTCTTCTACTATTTCCTTGCTACCTTAATTCCCTTACTACCATTATCCCCTACTACACTATTTCCCCTACCATCCTAATTATCCTTCTATCCTAATCCTCATACTATTCTTATTCCCCATTAACCCTAATTCCCCTATTATTTCCCTACTATCATACCCACTATCCCTACTATTTTAATTCCTAACTTCCTATTCTAATTCCCTTACCCTTATTCCCCAACTGTATAACTGACCTAATTCCAGTACTGTCCTAATCCTAATTTTCTACCTCCCTACTGCTCTAACCCCTGACCTTATTCCCATACTACTACCTTAATTTCCCCACCTACCATTTTATTCCTCTTTACCCTAATTCCCAATTTGCACGTAATCCCTTACTGTTATAATCCCCCTATCCTAATTCCTCATTTATCTTCATTTCCCATTTACTCTAATTCCCTACTATTCTAACCCCACTATCCTAATTCCATATTTATCCTAAATCCCAGTTTACTCTTTACCGACTCATTCTTAATCTTCTACCATTTTAATATCCCCCTACCAATTAATTTCCCATTTACTCTAACTTTACTCTCCTACTATTCTAATCCCCCTTCCCCCCCTTGTTCCCACACTATTCATTAGCCTATTACCTCATAGGCTATTTTAGATCCTACCTCTTTGAATATACCTACCAAAAAAGGAGCATTAATATGATAAAAGAAAAGTTTTAGAATTGTGTAGTGTTGAATAGGAGAAAATGCTCTATTTATCACAATGGTTTCAGAAAGTAACACTTACAGAGGCGACAAAAGGCGTCAATATGAGGGAATGGGTTAGACGTGAGCAATTAATGCATAGATGTTCATTAGGGAAAGGATAAGAATGCGTTAAGACAGACACTAAGTTTTCATACAAAAGGTACTAAGAATATGTCAATTAACCCTTTACACCATGAATATTTATATAAGAAATAATAATATCATGGATATCAATTGGCTGGAATTTTCCATTGACATAATGCACACGGATGTTCGGGCCATGATAAATAGTAGAATTAGATCTATGTCATTTTATAAGGAAAACTGAGCGGACCTACAGAAGCTGTCTGATCTGTGTCTTCTCTGTTTGCAAAGGAGTTAAAAGGCGTATCATTCTGTGAAGAAAGGATATAGTTGTTCACCTACCTGTACTTGCTCACCACTTTGGCATGGAGTTGTAATTTCCACAGTCCCTTCCTCTTTGTATTGCACAACCCCTGTCTGTTTTAGCTTGCTGAGTAGTTTTCTAAAAGAATGACAGATACAGTTATTACCAGTTTACTAAAAGAATGGCAAACTAGAGGTTTTTGTCACAAAAACGGATGTCTCCCCTCTAATAAAACAATATGTAAAGGGAAATCACTAAAAATGTTATGGACTTGATGAATGATACTTCCCCTCATTATGCGTTTTCCACACCACATTTTTTCAAGAAGAAAATGATAACTGCCAATAACTCCAAAAATATTGATACCAGAGTTATGGCCCTTGTGCATGACACTTACTTTCATCATGCTCTTTCCATAAATAAAATGTCATTACAATAGCATCAGTCGAACAGGAGTTATTGATCGGCCAAAAAATGTAACAAAGGGCAATAACTCCAAAAGTATTTAAGCTAGAGTTATGACCCTTGTTCATGAAAGTGTGATGGACAGACGGACATACAGACAGACAGACAGACAGACAACTCTCACAAAAATAATATGTCTCCCCCATATAAATATGGGGGGAGACATAATAATAACTTTACCAATTTCGTAAAAGAATGGCAAATACAGTTATTACCAGTTTCCTTAAAGAATGGCAAATACAGTTATTACCAGTTTCCTAAAAATGACAAATACAATCAGAGGTCCAGATAAGATGCGTAAATTAAAACATGTTCAAGAATAATTTCTTTATTTCTCAACCAAACCCTCAACAAGACAATTCTAAAGAGTGATCACAACATAGGGTTTGGTGGAGAAATGACAATTTTAGCATTTGGGTATGCACCGTTATCTATAGCTCTGACAATTATTACCGGTTTCCCAAAAGAATGACAAATACAACTATTACCCTAAAAATTAGAGTAGACTTGATCAGGGTCAACAGAATTTGTTACTCCATTCATTTAATTTAACCCTTTACGCCATGTAAGAAATAATTATTTAAGTAAGAAATAATTAAATATGAATATTAATTGGAGTTATATATGGAGCATATAATTATACACAGGAGGTTTTGGCCATGATAGAAACTAAATATCTAAATTATTTAACCCATTCCCTCATAGGCTATTTTTAGATCCAACCACTTTGAATAAATCTACCGAAAAGGAGAATTAACTAGAGAAAAGGAAAATTGCAAATGCTCTATTTATCACAATGGTTTCAATAGGTTATTTTTACAGAGGCGTAGAAAGGCGTATTTATGGAGGAAAGGGTTAATAGGCAAAGAGAGCAGATTCTGAACAAATGACTCCTGGGTCTTTTCTGTTTGCGAAAGTATAGAAAGGAATATTTTTGGGGTAAATTGTTCTTAAATGTATTAATATGCATATCTAGAAACACTTGTGACAGCTTAATGCAGGTCAAAGCCTACAGGAGATTTCAGCATTACTTTAAACTTGTGTCAAGATGTGAACTTGAGAAATTGTCCGGATTAGAAATCGAATAACTTGAACCTTTGTTATATTTCTCAAAGTAATTTATATGGTCCCTTAAAGTTCAAGATATTGAAATACTGAAAGGGGGTGATCCCCGAGAGCAAACATTGCAACACAAAAAGATAAAATTGCAGACTCGGTTTTATTGAGTCTGTTCATGAACAGTAATTGAAAGTGCAAGACTGCTCACGCCCCCTAGCACCGGCTTAAGCGGTATTCAATTTTCAGAACAAGAAGTACTGAAATTCATGATCTCGAAGGATCAGAAGGCATAACAACAATGAGAAGTTCAGCTGTATATTTGGTTTTGAAATTTACCTTCTTCTTATCAGAACTATGCCAATTCCCACTGCTAGGATGAACAGCATGATGGAGGGGATAAGAATCAACGCTAAATCTGAAAAAAACCCAAAACTGAACTTTCATTCTTATGCAATCATTGAAATAATTTGCTTCAATTTAAGGTCTTTAAAGCAATTCGAAGCTTAATATGCATTTAGCAACCACCTGTTTTGAAGATTCTTAGGTTCAACCAGCCTGTGGGTTTTAATCTTGTAACTCATAGAAACATCTTTTAACACTGTGCAACCAGAGTAGATCCAGATCAGATGACTCCTGTTCAGGTTCTGCTCTGTTTGCTAATTGGATCATACAAATCTGTTTATTCAGCTTCTGCTAAATTTTTGTTTGTTAAATATTTGTTAACCCATTACCTCATAGGCTATTTTAGATCCAACCACTTTGAATAAATCTACCGAAAAGGAGCATTAACTAGAGAAAAGGAAAAAATTAGAAAACCATTGTGATAAATAGAGCATTTGCTCTTATAGGAGCAAATGCTCTATTTATCACAATGGTTCCATAAAGTGACTTTTATAGAGGTGTAGAAAGGCATAAAATCAGAACTTTTGACACAAACATTCATTAGGTAAAGGTTTCAGACAGATTTTCCTACTCGTTAAAAATAGCAAATATCTGTTAATTTATATATTTGCAGTAATTGTCATCTGGTGAAACAGTCTCAAGTCACAATTCTATTACAGTAGTTAATTGTTGTCTGTTTCTCTATCTAATGAATCTTTATGGACAAAGTAGTTAAAATGAAATATGGAAGGTGGAACATTATAGTCATTTCAGAAACTAAAGAAATATAATTATCAAATTCCATTCACAAACAGAACAGACCCTGATCAGATGGCCCCCATAGGAGCCATCTGATCTGGGTCTACTCTGCTTACAGATGTGTGAAAACATACTTATATGAAGGAAAGTGTTGAAATATATCCCTGAAATAATATTCATGATAAACTTTTAGACCTTCTAGAATTTTGGAATAGTCCATTTGAAAATTCAGTGTTGAGAGGATTAAATAGATTAGTATGTCTCTTAATATAGCCCTAGATCATTCTGTTTAACCCTATCCTTCATATAAACGTGTTTTTATACATCTGTAAACAGAGCAGACCCAGATCAGATGGCTCTGCTTGCTTATGAAATTTGATGGATCTGTTTCTTTAGTTTCTAAAATGATTACAATGATCCACCTTCAATACTTCATTATAACTATTTCGTTCATGAATATTCAGTAGGTATTGAAATTTGGAATAAATACAGAACAGGGAAAGGGTTAACCCTTTCTTCCATAAATACGCCTTTCTACGCCTCTGTAATAACCACTTCTTGAAACCATTGTGATAAATAGAGCACTTGCTCCTATCGGAGCAACTGCTCTATTTATCACAATGGTTTCAACTTAAGAATTCTAAAATTTTACTTTTCTCGAGTAAAAACTCCTTTTGGGTATATTGACTATATTCATTTAAAGAGGTTGGGTCTAAAAATAGCCTATGGAGGAAAGGGTTAATATTTCTTCACATCATGAATATTCATGTACAGAATCAATATAATGGAATATTAATTAAAAAGAGTTTTTTTTCATTGTTTTGGAAATTACATAATCAGATGTATGAATTTCCATAGCAAACAGAGCATATCCTGATCAGACGGCTCCAATAGGAACCATTTGATCTGGGTCTACTTTGTTTGCAAATGTGTGAAATAGCTTTTATATGAAGAAAAAGGTTAACAGAGATTGGAGAGAAAAAACCAGTTCCTAATGGATAACCACTTCATTGCCATGACGACAGGATTGTGATATCATACGCAAACAGTTTGGATCTAGATGAGACGCCGGGCAAATTGGCATCTCATCAGAATCCAAACTTTTTGACACGCTTGACACTTTTTTTATTCTTTTATAAAGGAATTGAAGAAACATCCACTCTAAATTTGGACACAGACAAAAATGTGTCCATCAGACAACAATGCTGGCACTGAAAAGGCTAATTATGAAATGTGTACAGTAAAACCCCTCTAATGCGACCACATTATGAAGAAACAAAAATTAATAAATCAATTCAATATCTGTAAAGGTTTAGAACAAAAGTCCAGAAAACCGAAGTGTGTGACACACAGACGGAGGGACAAATGTACTGACTGACTGACAGATAAAAGGACATACAGATGGATGGACGGAGTGCAAACCTACAGTCCCCTTCGGCATTGCCGGTAGTGGAGTAATAACAGTACATGTACTTACATGAAAGACTAAGGTCAGTTGACAGTTTCTTAGGCTCGATGTTTTCACACAGATCTCCACTAAATCCTGAAACAAAATTCATATTCAAGGTCAAAGTTGACATACGTTGTTGTCTTTGATAGTATAAGGAAGACTACTTTCAAATATCATTCAATTCTGACCACAGTCTTTGGAGACGATGTTTACAGAATTTTATTTTGGTTGCCATGGCAACCAAAGTTCTACATAGATCCAGATTCTTTTTAAACAATATTTATAGCGCATGATACAAAGATCATTTCTGTAAGGTTTGGTTACATTCTGCCTTGTGGTTTCAGAGGAGATGTCATTTAAATCAATTGTTGATGGACAAACAGACGGCTGAACGTCGGAAGATGGGCAATCACAAAAGCTCACCTGAGCATACTCAGGTGAGCTAAAGATTCAGCAGATAAATATTCCTGACATCATTCTTCTTACATGAATATTCATCAGGTAAGGGGTTATATGAGTAAAATTGTACAGTAAAACACCTACCTTGCAAACATTTGCAGATGTAGGACCCATTCTCCAGTTTGATGCATTCACCACCATGCCAGCAGGAACACATCTGTGGGGCAGGCTTTTCCGCTTCAGATGCTGAATTAAATATATTAAATATGTGAATATATTGCAAAGGTCCAGATTTATTTCTCCACCAAATGCTACACTGTGACCACTCCTTTTTCCCACCAATCCCAGTATACTGTGATCACTCTCTAGAATAATTCTGAAGAGTGATCACAGACAATTCTAAAGAATGGTCTCAGTATAGACTTTGGTGGAGATATGACAATTTTAGTATTTGGGTGTAACCTTTATCTGTAGTTCTGTATTGCTACAACACATACTTTATAATCAGGTCTAAGATATTCTATTATTCTATAATCAAACGCATGTACAATCTACTCTATTTGTAACAGGGTTTAAATGTGATTTATGAAGTAAACAATGGTTACCTGCATTGCACGTGAAAGTGCTGTCACCCTGGAAGCTGGTGCCCTCTGGACATGCACACTGGTACCCAGCAGGTATGAGAAGGCACAAATGACTGCACTTGTATGGGCTCTGAGGACAACGAGGTTTAACTGAAATAAATGTCAAATAAGTATGGTAGAAACTATCAAATACAAATTGTTCATCCTTTATTGCATATACATATATAACATCTTTTAACACTTTTGCAAATAAAGTGGGACCAGATTAGACTGCTCCTTTTGAAATAATATAGATCTGGTCTCAGTGTAATGAAATAGTTTAACCCTTCCCTTCACTGATAAAACATCTCCTATAGGATCCATCTGATCTGGGTCTACTCTGTTTGCAAAGGTATGAAAATGCATTTATATGAAGAAAAGGGTTGAGACATATTTTACTGCTCATTAATTTTGTATATGTATTGAACAATTAACCCTTTACTGAGTTTACTCCATAAATACGCCTTTCTACGCCTTTTGCAAATAGAGAAGGCCCAGAGGAGCCGTCTGATGAGGGTCTGCTCTGTTTGCTGATGACATGATATAGATATGATTCTAAAATTTCTGTGTTTATAAGTCATTAACCCATTTGCTCCCACGATCCCATATATGGGACGTAGGCAAACATAATACGGCGTCTGATCAGAGTCTACACTGTTTGCTGATAGAAAATTCAAAATAAAACAAAACAAAAATGAAAATTTAGACCAGACATCCCTTAGATAAAAGATAGACTTATCCAATATATAAGCATGGAAGAATCCACTGGGAGCAAATGGATTAAGAATAAATGGCAGAAAGTTAAACCCTTGGAACAGTACCTTCAATATCTATTCTCAGTCTGTGGTATATCCTCACACCTCCTGGGTAGGTTAGGCCTGTCTGTAGAATGGTTGCATTGCTCATACCAAATTTGTCAATGTAGTTGGCAGAGGAATTTCTCTGTGATATCCAGTAGAGTTTTGACTCAAACACATCCAAGCTCACAGGTGAGTTCACTTAAACAAGAAATGTAATTAAACATAAGTCCTGTTATAAAGCTATGGTTAAATTTGAAATAACCTCAGAGAAACAGCTTGCACCAATGTTGAGCGCCATCCATTCTTCATGTCAGGCGCGTAGCTAGTGATACGCACGTACGCACGTGCGTAACATCAATCTGAAAAATGAAAACTTTATAATGGCCAAAATGGAAAAAAAATGAAGGTTAAGGGGGTAGACTTTGATAAGCGTTCGGTCTTGCCATGCAATCTTTAACCGAAACCCTTCAATTGACACTTTTTGCCGCCTCTGTAAAAGTCACCTGTTGAAACCATTGTGGTAAATAGAGCATTTGCTCCTATAGGAGCAAATGCTCTATTTATCACAATGGTTTCAACAGGTGACTTTGTACAGAGTCTCAAAAAAAAACATTGTTAAATTTTCTTGGGGGACTCGAATAATCACGGTGTGTACAAGATGTTTGGATTCAGCTACGCTACTGCATGTTGAGGGGACACAGTAAACCAAATATAAGCCACTGATGGGTTCAGCAAAAGTGCAGACCATGATCAGACGGCCCCTTCAGGTTTGCATAGGTTTTTTGCGTGTATGCCCCAAGATGATGGTAGCCAGCCTGTAATGTTGACATTTGACTTTGAAGAGTGACCTTGACCTTGACATGGCACCACTCAAAAGTTGCAGGTCAATGAGATGAACAAGTACATGTATGCCTACCTAATATGAAGTCTATATCTCAAGTAGTTCCAAAGGTACCATCCAGATTAAACGTTTTAGAAATGACCTTTAACCTTGTGATTTGACCATGACCATGACCTAGAAATTGCTCCTCTCAAAATTTGCAGCTTAATGTATGAGTATATTTGCCATGGATATACACGTAATCTCTGTAACAGGTCAAAGCTATGGACAAGTTTAAATCAGGAATATGATAATCAAACTTAATGTATGACCTTGAGTTTTGCATGGCTCCTATCATAAGTTAGAGTTTCATAAGATGATTATGTATGTCAAGTTTAAAGTCTATGTCCCTGACAGTTCAAATGTTACGTCCCACAGTCATTGCTTTAGAAATATTGCCTTAAACTTTGATGTTTTACCCTGACTTAACTTATTGACCTAAAATCATCAGGGGCAATCTATTTATCATGACAAACCTTCCATATATTATATATTCCACATATTGTTATAGTTTGACACTTGACCTTTAAGTTTGACCTTTTGGTAGGGTTGCTACCTGAAGACCTCAAAATCTAAAGTGGCCATCTCTTTATCACAATCACCCTGCCTACCAAATATAAGGACTCTAGGTAAAACAATATATCCCACTTTTTTCAAAGAGTGGTATAATTATTTTATGAAATTGAAGGCTGCAGCAATAAGTTTACAGTCAGAAGTTAACCCTTCGCTTGCTATTCACGTCAATATACCTACCTGTAAATAGTGAAGACCCAGATGAGACAGCTCCTGCAGGAACTGTCTCATCTGGGTCTGCACTATTTTCAAGTTGATTGAGCAGCCAGTGCACTCCACAGCAGTGATTGCACAGCAAAATACGTGTACACAGTGAAGATATATGTAATTATACAACATGCCATGGGTAAAGAAGGAGAAATGTATTCTAAAATTCAGCAAGAGAAGGGTTAATTAGAGTTCAAAAGGGTCAGATGACTCACCATTGACTGCAACAAGAGATCTGTCTGTGCCATCAAACTTCATTGACTCCAATACACCGAGCTTATAATCTGCCCAAAACACTCGGTCAGACATCAGGTAATCTATTGTCAAGGCAGATGGACGGATAATCTTGGTGGATATCAGAACCTTTCTCTGTTCTCCATTCATCCATGCTTGTTCTATTCTGGGGTTTGTAGAGTTGGTGTCCGTCCAGTACATTAATCTGTTGATAACATGAATGAAACATGTATTAACCATTTAGCTCATGAATATCCATGAAAGAAATTATAACATGAATATTAACCCATTTGCTCCCAGTGGATTCTTCCATGTTTATATATTGGATTAGTCCATTTTTTATCTAAGGGGTGCCTGGCCTAAATTTCAATTTCGTTTTTGTTTACATTGAAATTCCTATCAGCAAACAGTGTAGACTCTGATCAGACGCCGCATTATGCGGCGTCTGATCAGAGTCTACACTGTTTGCCTACGTTCCATATATGGGATCGTGGGAGCAAATGGATTAATCAAATGAATTTTTATAATGCCATGTGAATCATGACAGAAACTTAAGAATCAGATTTGTATTATTCAGTATCAAACCCTGACTAGACAGCTCCCTATTATGCAGGAGCAGTATGGTCTGAGTCCACCCTGTTTGTAAAAATTCGTACTTATGAGGTGAAAGGTTATCAGGTGAAGGGTTAACCTATTTCCACATAGGCTATTTTTAGAACTAACCTCTTTGAATAAATCTACTGAAAAGGAGCATTAACTAGAGAAAAGGAAAAATTTAGAATTTTTGTATTTTGAAATCATTGTGATAAATAGAGCATTTGCTCTCATAGGAGCAAATGCTCTATTTATCACAATGGTTTCAACAGATGATTTTTCGAGAGGCGCAGAAAGGTGTATTTATAGAGGAAAGGGTTAACCCTCTACCTACTGGATAATCATGGCAAACTCAATCTATTATGAATACTAATTTTTAACTTATTTTCATGTATTGTTTTATAAATCAACCTAATGCACTGCTATGACAGATTCAAGATGTTCTGTATGCAAACAGAGCAGACCCAGATCGGACAGCTCCTAAAGGACTACTGTAGGATGTTTTAGCCCTTTCCCTGTTTAATATTCATGTACGAAAAAACAACACCATGCATATAGGTTGAATATTTATAATGGCATAATTATGTACAGAGCTCCAGATAAGATACAGGTTTTTATCGGATTTTATGTTGTTTTAACAGTATTTCAGTATATCACTACGTCCAGCTAATTACAGGTGAAGGAAGACCCCAGAGAATCTTCTTTATACAGAACAGGTTGCATTGTTTCATGCACAGAAGACTACCCACCTACCACAAGCCAGCTGGAAGGCTTCGATTCCCACATTAAAAGTCCAAATGCCCAGACCGGGATTCGAACCCACAGGGTGAGGGGCTAAGGATTGTCAGTCAAAAACAATAACCACTTGGCCATGGAGGCCCCCAAGAAATAATGGCATCATGGATTGAATATTTATAAGTTGAATTTTTATAATAACATATGGTTATTTGGTATTGGTAGAAATTGCAGAGTAAGATAGTTTATCATAATCAAACCTGATCAGATGAATTCTACAGGAGCTTTCTGATCTGAGTGTACTCTGTTAGCAAAGTCATGGAAAGGCAATTACAGTAAAACCACTCTAATACGACCACTTAATGAATAAACATAGGTGTCGTTATAAGCAGGTGGTTGCTCAATGCAGGACAAAAGTAATGCAGAAAGCTCCTACAGGAGCTTTCTGCATTACTTTTATCCTGCATTAAGCTACCACCTGCCTCTACCACCCAGAATTATACCTGTTTTAGGTGGTCGCATTAGAGGGGTTTGACTGTAACCATTTCCCTCAGGGATGTTCAAGTAAGAAATAATAAAATGTATAAAATATTAATAAGTAAATTATTAGAAGGAAAAATTCTGCATAAGTATTTATCTGGCAAAAGTTTAACTCACCCAAGCTTAGGATTCACTGCAACCGCCAGGGGTTCTACCACACCAGAAACAAGGGTTTTATGGTAGCGCCCATCAAATAAACACACTGATATGGTTCCCAGCTTTACATCCGTCCAGTAAATGTTACTACAAGAAGATGTAAAAACATGCCTATGAATTCACATCAAAAAAAAAATCTCAAATCATTTACAAAACTTCAATTGCACTCTTAACTCTATAGACATGCCTTTTAACCCATTCCCTTAAATTGATGCCTCTGTAAAAGTTACTTTTTGAAACCATTGTGATAAATAAAGCATTTACTCCATCGGAGCAAATGCTATATTTATCACAATGGTTTAAAAACTACAAAGTTCTAAACTTTTCTTTTTTTCCAGTAAATGCTCCTTTTTGGCAGATTTATTCAAAGAGGCTGGGTCTTAAAATAGTATATGATGGAATGGGTTAATGCCTTTGCAAACAGAATAGACCCAGATTGGATGGTTTCTGTAGGAGCCGTCAAATCATCTGCTTACTTATGTTAAAGTGTCATTAACCATTTCCTCCACAGGTTTTAAGACCCAACCTCTTTAAATGAATCTACCCAAAAGGAGCATTTACTGGAGAAAAGTAAAGTTTTAGAATTTTGTAGTTTGAAACCATTGTGATAAATAGAGCATTTGCTCCTATAGGAGCAAATGCTCTATTTATCACAATGGTTTCAAGAAGTGTTTATTACAGAGGTGTAGAAAGGTGTATTTATGGAGGAAAGAGTTAATAAAAACTCAGTTTAAATGCATATTGATGAAGTGATATATTGCCACATAAATATTCATGAGATAAAGGGTTAAGCTCTTATCTGATGCTGATGCATATTTACTCATCTACAAACAGAGTATACCCTGATCAGACAGCTCCAGGGTCTGCACTGTTTGTTTTGTGATAACAAAGTTTATTAAGAATTTACCTTTCTACCCAGTCTACAGCTATAGCATGGGGTTTCGGTGATCGAACACCTATGTCCTGTGGTAAGCCAAGTCGACCTTGCCTCTCTGGCATTGGCGAGCGAAGCAACTGTCTAAATAAGAAAGAAAGTCATACAATGTATATACTGTGTCATGGAACACAAAAACACTGGTATAATTGCTCTGGAACAGCTTTTCTGATCAGGATCTAATTGTTCATCACATGCCAGAATAGGAGCAAATGCTCTATTTATCACAATGGTTTCAAACTACAAAATTCTAAAATTTATCTTTTCTCTAGTTAATGCTCCTTTTCAGTAGACTTATTCAAAGAGATTGGGTCTAAAAATAGCCTATGAGGTAATGGGTTAATAAGCTGATTATTTTATAATGGTATTTTGAGCAAGAGAATGTTTGACCATGGCAGAACCTGTAGCATCAGATCTATATTATTTCATATGCAAAACAGAGCTAGTTGACCTTGAACAGGCATCTCCTACAGTAGCTGTCTGAACTGGGTATACTCTGTTTGCAGTTGTATAAAACATGTGTCACTATCAGGTAAAAGGTTAAGTTTTCTGCAAAATTCGCCATCTGCTACTAATTCCTAAGCTAAGTATAGGTTAACCAACATGAACACATTACCCGCTAGTGACGCATTTTTGCGCCTCTATAAAATTCACATTTTTAAATCATGGCGATAAATAGAGCATTTGCTCCTATAGGAGCAAATGCTCTATTTACCACAATGGTTTCAAACTACAAAATTCTAAAAAAATTCCTTTTCTCTAGTTAATGCTCCTTTTCGGTAGATTTATTCAAGGAGGTTGGGTCTAAAAATAGCCTAGGAGAAAATGTGTTAATGCATGATTCCATCACTTCATAAATATTCATTAACTTAATTAACATAATTGTTAACACTTTTTATCTTTGACCAAAACCGTCAAATCAGATATATTAAAATTCTTAAGCACGCAGAGCCATCTGATCTGGGTCTACTCTGTTTGCAAAGGTATGAAAAGGGAAAGGGTTAAGTATAATACCCTTTGGCTGCCTCTGTCCAGTAGAGCAACTTGCGGGCTATGTCCACATCTAGGGAAGCAATCTTGTGTCCCCCTGCTATCACACCACTGTAGTGTTTACGGGCAGGTTGGTATTGCCGGATCTCGTCCAGAGATGAAAACAGTATTGTCTGTGCAATTTCTACAAAGAAAGATTCAATATCTTTGGAAAACAAATGGAAGAAACATATTTTTGAGGATGAAAGTTACACAGTGTTTGAAGATTTTAACTATCTGGATGCTGGAAATGTTAGCAAACAGTATAGATCCAGCTCAGTGATCTCCTAGAGGAGTCCTCTGATCAGGATCAGCACCACTTGTCATCCCAAATCTTAACCCTTTCCTTCATATATACTTCTTTTCACCAATTTGCAAACAGAGTAGACCCAGATCGGATGGATCCTATAGGAGCCATCTGATCAGGGTCTGCTCTGTTTGCTTTTAACATGATAGAGATCTGATTCTACATTTTTTGTCAATGCAAAATATAAAATTCCCTTATAAAGTTCATATTATAACAAGAGTGTTGGGGGGAGCACATGTGTCACCTGCTTGCAGCTGACACAAAAACTGTTAATATGCTGGTGTGAAATCAGAAAAAAGGGGAATAACTAAACATTGAATGCAGAGTAATGGACCTTAGTTACATCAATGGTCCTCAATGAGAGGAAGACACATGTGAAATTTGAAATCTCTATAATGATTAGTTTAGAAATGACAGCCAAAAAAGAGAGTGTGACAGACAGGAAGACAGACAGACAGACGGACGGATGGAAAGACAGATGACGGAAAAGTGATCCCTAAGTGACACACTGCCTCTCAGCAGGTGACACAAAAATTGAGCTAATAGATATTCATGATGTCATTATTTCTTACATGAATACAGAACAGAGAAAATGATAATCCTTCCATACCGAATAAACTCAATCAGTAACCCTTCTCTCAATCAATAGATACAGCTTTTAGCACCTTTGCAAACAGAGCAGACCCAGATCAGATGGTTCTTGTCTGGTTATGAAATAACAGAGATTCAGTTGAACTTCGATAACTAGAACTTAAAGGGACCATACAAATTAGTTCGAGATAACAGGAGTTCGACTCATCCGATTTCTAATCTGAACGATTTTTCAATGCCACAGCTTAATACGGGTCTAAAGTAATGCTGAAAGCTCCTGTAGGAGCTTTCAGCATTACTTTAGACCCGTATTAAGCTGTCACATGTGGTTCTAGATATCTGTAGCATTACATTTTAGAGCAATTCTGTATTGTAAGTTTTAGAAGGACTAAAGTTTTTGTTTGAGTTATCCTGAAATTCGAATTATCCGAGTTTGAGATATCAAAGTTCAACTCTATATTTCTACTTTCTGCCATTGTAAAGTTTTCTCATAAAAATTAAGCTAATTACACTTCATGTAGTAGTAATTATTTCTGACATGAATATTCATAGATTAAAGGGTTAAGTGCTTTGAATGTTTTAGTGAATTCTTTTGCTGGCTGTATAACAGTACTTACTTTCTGCCTTGCATTCTTTGCCCGTTCCCTTGACGTCTCTGAAGCCCTTTGCACACTGGCACTTGTATGAACCCTTGACATTGTTACATATATGAGGACATCTGTTGGCAATGGTCAAACATTCATCTACATCTGTAAAAGTAAATACCTACTGAATATTCATGTACAAAAAAATAAAAAATAGTTATAATAAAATATGGAAGAAGGTGGAATATTGTAGCCATTTTAGAAAGTAAAGAAAAAGATATAGCCTATCCCAATAGCAAACAGAAACAGAGCAGACCCTGATCAGACAGCTCCTATGTTTGCAAAGGCGTAGAAAAGCATCTTTATTGAATATGCAATGCCAGTCATATTGCATTTAGCAGGATAAGGTTTAAGTTAAAAAATAATGACAAACCTTCACAGGATTTCCTGTCATTGTCCAAAATCTTGAAGCCCTTTCTGCAGGAACATATGTAACCCCCATCTATGTTCTTGCAATCTTGTTCACATCCACCATTGGAATCAGAACAGTTCAATAGTCCTTGTGTCTTGTCTGTTGGCAAAAATTACCACAAATGATAATCATATACAGTAAACCTTTTCTAAACTAGACATTAAATTCAGTGTAAATATTGGTTTGTGGAAACAGGCGGCAGTATAATGAAGAGTGAAAGGCATGACTAGAAAGCTCCACTAGGAGCTTTCTGCATGACTTCCATCCTGCATTAAGCAACCACTTGCGTAAAAGTATGTAAATTCTTCTCTACTAGAATTCTGGTTTAGAAAGGTTTTACTGTATGTACACACCAAAGCAGGGAACCTCAATATCTGGGACTTGAATAACTCGAACTTCCAGACATCTTGAAGTAAAAAGTTTGGTCCCTTTGAAAATTTGTAATACAGAATTGTTAAAAAATTCACGATTGTGCATATCTATAAAGACATGCTACAGCTTGATGCATGTTGAAAGTAGTGCTCAAAGCTCCTACAGAGTCACTTTCGACCTGCATTAAGCTGTCACCTTGTTAGAAATCGAATGACTTGACTGCCGTTTGCTTGAAGTTTGAGATGGAGAAGTTTCACTGTATACACATGTAGGTGGTTTAAGAAAATACCTTTTAAGAGCTTAACCTTTTCCTTCATAAATTTTATACGCCTTTCTACGGCCCTGTAAAAGTCACTTTTTGAAACCATTGTGATAAATAGAGCATTTATCACAATGGTTTAAAAACTACAAAATTCTAAAATTTTCCTTTTCTATAGTTAATGCTCCTTTTCGGTAGATTTATTCGAAGAGGTTGGATCTAAAAATAGCCTATAGGTGAATGGGTTAATTGATTTGAAATATTACTTGAAGCATTAAGCATTAAGCTGTTGAATATTCATGTAGAATATAGTGACTGTATGAATATTAATTGGCTGACATTTTATAATGGTATTATAAACAATGGAAGAATATATGATTTTATAGGCAAACAGAGCAGACCCTGATCAGACAGCTCCTACAGGAGCTGTCTGATCTTGGTCTATGCTGTTTGCAAATGCATGAGTTAACAGGTTTTAAACAGTGTGAGGCAAGATTAGTTCCTTGCAGCACCTATTTTATAATTCCATAATAAAATTAAAACCTTCAAACATGCCAGGACCTTCATAACCCATTCCCTCATATTGATGACTATTGACGACTCTGTAGAAGTAGAGCAAAAAAGAGCTGAATAATCAGAGATAACAGGGCAAACCCTGATCAAATGGCTCCTACAGGAGTTCTCTGATCTGGGTCTACTCTGTTTGAAAATGCATGAAAAGGCGTTTATATGAAGGAAGGGTTAACAGACTACCCTAATTATATTAAATATTTGGATTCCCAGTCTTCTTTCTGGGTTGACTCTGTTTACAAAGGCATGAAAAAGTGTTTTATATAAGGGACAGGATTAACTTTTTGCATGCCAGTGGCGATCTGTGATGACCTATGCAAACAGTTTGGAGCCAGATGAGACGCCGCATCATGCGGCGTCTCATCAGGATCCAAACTGTTTGTCATCTTGAACATATTTTTAAAAACAAATGAGAGAAAGTTTATTTTAACAATTGAAGCAGACGATAATTGTTGCAGACGAAAAATTAATTTACTTAGTGTGTAAAGAGTTTAAAGAAACGTATTTCATCCTATTTCATCAGAATTGTCATCACGGTCTTTGACATTGTCACATACAAAAGGCTGAAGAAATACCAGATTAAAAGATACTTACTGCATCCTATTTCATCGGATTCATCATCACAATCTTTGACATTGTCACAAACAAAGGCTGAAGAAATACATTGGTTGTTGCTGCATTTATACTGGTCTGTCATGCATACTTCTACCACGGGCTCCTTGGCACCTGGAATTATAAATTTGAAATTGTTGTCTGCAATTTTCTGTCACAGTCTTGCTTTTTAACCCTTTACCCAATGAATACAGTAAAACCTCTCTATAATGGCCTATAGCAGCGTTCTATTTTACTTTCACATTGCTTTAAGCAGCCACCTGCCCTCATCTGGGTCTCCACTGTCTGCAAAGGGAATTAGTGACTCGTGTCCCGCACTGTAAGGGTTAAATTAATCTCCTGTCCCGAGAGATTTGTTGCTAAAAGCAATGATGTTTGTTTAACCCTTCTCTTTATATAAACGCCTTTTCACGCATTTGCAAACAAAGAAGACCCAGTTCAGATGGCTCCTATCAGAGCCATCTGATCAGGGTCTGCTCCACTTGCTTATGATCTGATATAGATATGATCTATAGTTTCTAAGCCAATATGCCGTGTCTTCTCATGCTATTATAAAAATTAAGCAAAATAATATTCATGGTGTCTTTATTTCTTACATGAATATTCAACAGGAAAAAGATTAACCCTTTCCCTGTTCTGTATTTAGGCCAAATTTCAATACCTACTGAATATTCATTTACAAAACAGTTATAAAGAAATATGGATGATGGGGCATTGTAGACATTTTAGAAAGTAAAGAAACAGATCTATCAAATTATATTAGCAAACAGAGCAGACACTGATCAGACAGCTCATCTAGGAGCTGTCTGACCTGGATCTACTATGTTTGCAAATGCGTGAAAACACGTTTATATGAGGGAAAGGGTTAAATGTATTGAATTATAGAAGAATTGTTATCATATGACTCTACTAATGCTTACATATAGTGGTTTTGTTTTCGTCTGAGCCATCTCCACACTGCGATACCCCGTCACACGTCAGCCATTTCAGGATACATTTTCCTGTTTCACACCTGAAATGTGAGTCTGACGGACACTTGATCGCTTCGCAAACTTTTTCCATCTCATCTGACTGGTCACCGCAGTCATCACGGGCATCACATTGCCATGACAATGGAATACACATCTGAAAAACATGTTATTAATTAACCATTTCTCTCATATAAATGTCTTTTAACGCATTTGTAAACAGAGTATACCCAGATTGAATGACTACTATAGAAGCCGTCTGATCAGGGTCTGCTCTGTTTGCTTTTGGCATTATATAGATCTGATTCTACAGTTATTGCCAGAGCCAGAACATTCCCTTGAAAAGTTTATATCATAACAATTCAGCTCATATATGTTCATGGTGCCATTATTTCTTATAAGAATATTGAACAGGGAAAGGGTTAACCCTTCTCTTGCTGAATTTTAAAATACATTTCTCCTTCTTTACCCATGCCCTCTTGTATAATTATGTATATCCTCACTGTGTACAAGTATTTCGCTCTGCAATCACTGTTGTGGAGTGCACTGGTTGCACAATTAACTTGTAAATAGTGCAGACCCTGATGAGACAGTTTCTGCAGGAGCTGTCTCATCTGGGTCTTCACTATGTACAGGTATGTCTATTGACGTGAATAGCAAGCGAAGGGTTAACAGATTGATGCATTATTTATTGCATTTATATTTCTAAGACAATTGGGCCTAAAACACTCATGTTGCCAACAAGTCATCGAGTTTAAACCTTCAAAACTGTTCAAAATTAGGGTCTGCTATGTTTGCTTATGAAATTATAATTATTATATAGCTCCTCCAGTTCTTGTTCAAGCAAACAAATTTAATTCTCTTTTAAATAATTAAATTTATCAATATTTATCAACTGATAAATTTCATGTATAAAGTTTAATTAGGGAAATGTTTAAAACTTTACTACATAGATGCGCCTTTCTATGCCTTGTCAAACAGAGTAGACCAAGATTAAACCTTGTCTAACCCTTTGCTTGCTATTTGCGTCAATAGACATACCTGTAAATAGTGAAGACCCAGATGAGACAGCTCCTGCAAGAGCTGTCTCATCAGGGTCTGCACTATTTACAAGTTGATTGTGCAACCAGTGCACTCCACAGCAGTGATTGCACAGCGATATGCTTGTACACAGTGAAGATATATGTAATTATACAACAGGGCATGGGTAAAGAAGGAGAAATGTATTTTAAAGTTCAGCAAGAGAAGGGCTAAAGGAGCCGTCTGATTAGGGTCTGCTCTGTTTGCTTATAATATAATATCTAGATATGATTCTACAGCTTCAGCCATGGTCAAACATTCCTGTTTCAATGTGCTATTGTAACAATTAATCTTATTGATATTCATGATGCCATTATCTCTTACATAAATATTCATGGATACTTACATGATTTGAGCACTGAAATGTGTCTGTAGGACAGAACCTTCCATTAGGAAACTGCCGTGAACAGTTGGCCTCATCTGAAGCATCTCCGCACTCGTTTTCTCCATTGCATAGAAATGCCGGGTCTATACAATGTCCATTAGTACACTGAAACTGGTCGTCAGTGCAGTCTCGATATTCTGTGATGGTGAAACGAACGTCAAAGTCAACTCTGCACATTAATATAATTTAACACTTTATTCCATGAAAATTCATGCAACAAATCATGACATCATGAGTACAAATCAACTGATTTTTTTATAGTGGTTCATGAACACAGGAAAGTTTGGCTACAGCAGAAAGTGTAGAATCCGATCTAGATTATTCCAGAAGCAAACAGAGTTGACCCTGATCAGACTGCTCCTATAGGAGCCGTCTGATCTGGGTCTACTTTGTTTGCAACTGCATAAAAAGGTGTTTATATGAAGGAAAAGGTTAACAAACAAACAAATAGACAAACAAACACAATCTGGTTTACCATTTTACATCAACATCAAATTAATGAATATTCATGAAGTGATCATTAATTTATGCATAAATGTTCATTAGAGAAAGAGTTAACCCTTTCAATCACAGAAACGCTTTTCACCTCCATGCAAACAGAGTAGACCCAGACCAGACAGCTCCTATATGAGCCGTCTGATCAAAGTTTCCTCTGTTTGCTATTATAATAGGTCTGACTCTACAGTTTCTCCCAGTTCAAAACTATCCTTTGCACATAATTATGTCATTGCAAACATTCAACTAAGAAATATTTATGATGTCATTATTTCATACATGAACATTCAACAAGGAAAGAGTTAACCCTTTCCCTCATATAAACGTGTTTTCACCCATTTGCAAACAGAGTAGACCCAGATCAGACGGCTCCTATCGGGCCGTCTGATCAGGATCTGCTCTGTTTGCTATTAGAATTTGATAGATCTGTTTCTTTAGTTTCTTAAATGACTATACTGTTCCACATTCCATATTTCATTATAACTATTTTATTCATGAATATTCAGTAGGTATTGAAATTTGGTCTAAATATAGAACAGGGAAAGGGTTATACAATAATGGACAACTAATTTTTGAAAAATCCCCAATCCAAGTATAGGTGAACTTCAATGAATCAAACTTGGATAACTCAAACTTTGCAATAAGTCAAAGTAAAATTTTTGTCATTCCAAAATTTACAATACAGAATTGTTTTAAAATGTATCACTGTGCATACCTAGAAACACATATGACAGCTTAATACAGGTCGAAAGTAATGCTGAAAGCTTAAATTGTTCGTATTAGAAATCGGATAATTTGAATCTTTGTTATCTTTAAGTAATTTGTACGATCCCTTGAAGTTCGAGCTATCGAAGTTCAACTGTATATCAAGCCAGCTCCAAGAATGGGAAATGGTTTCTAATCTATCCAAATGTCATTATCTACATGTTGTCAGGTGGTAATAATGCATTATGGTCAATGAAACAGAAATTCAATTGTCACATAATTTTCGTAACCATAGCATCACTGTTTTTGTTATCAGAATCAGGTGGCAAATCAGTTAGATTTGATGATATATAATAGTATGCTTATTCATCTACAGAATATTGTTGCATTCATTTTCTCCAAGGCAAAAAATTGTTATAGTAAATCAACTCTTCGCTTGCTATTCACGTCAATATACCTACCTGTAAATAGTGAAGACCCAGATGAGACAGCTCCTACAGGAGCAGTCTCATCAGGGTCTGCACTATTTACAAGTTGATTGTGCAACCAGTGCACTCCACAGCAGTGATTGCACAGCGAAATACTTGTACACAGTGAAGATATAATTATGTAATTATACAACAGGGCGTGGGTAAAGAAGGAGAAATGGATTTTAAAACTCAGCAAGCGAAGGGTAGACCTTTAAACTGCTGAATGATTACAACTGGCTCCTCCTTTCCTGATTATTAACCCTTTCCCTCATAGGCTATTTTTAGACCCAGCCTCTTTGAATAAATCTACCGAAAAGGAGCATTTACTAGAGAAAAGGAAAATTTTGCAAATGCTCTATTTATCACAATGGTTTCAAGAAGCGACTAAATGTATTACAGTCTCAGAGTAGAAAGGCCTATTCATGGAGGAAAGGGTTAATTAAAAATTAAAAAACAATTTCCATCAAAGTTTATCACTGAAGCGAACGTTTTTTATGTCATATAAACCATGGTCAAAAGACTTCCTCAGGAGCACTTTGATTTGGGTCTACATGTTTGGCAAAGTTCTTATATATACTTGGTTCCCACTCTTTAACCCTTTCAGGGCCTAAATTTAGCCCATCAGTACTCAACTACAGAGTTCACTAAGTGTGAATGGCTGAAACTTGCTGGAGGACTATGACTGACAAACAGTGCAGATCCTGATCAGAGGGTGTATCCCGGAGCCCTCTGATCTCGGTCTACACTGTTTGCAAATGACTGTGCAAGTGTGTTCTGCATTCAAAGAGGATAACCCTTTCCTCCGTAAATACGCATTTCTACGACTCTGTAAAAATCACCTGTTGAAACCATTTTATGATAAATAGAGCATTTGCTCCTATAGGATCAAATGCTCTCTTTATCACAATGGTTTCAAACTACAAAAATTTAAATTTTTCCTTTTCTCTAGTTAATGCTCCTTTTCGGTAGATTTATTTAAGTGGTTCGATCTAAAAATAGCCTGTTAGGGAATGGGTTTAAAGTTAGTGGTTTATTCTAAAAAAAAATTATATATGAATCAGAGCTACATATAAAGGTGCGTACCCAAATATTAAAATCATCTTTTCTCCACCGAACCATATACTGTGACTACTGTTTAGAATAGTCTCTTCAAGAATTGTAACAGTATAGGGTTTAGTGAAGAAATAAAGGATCTATTCTGGAAAATGTATAAATTAACACGTTTTATCTAGAATTCTGTATGAAGTGGTAAATCAAACGAGATTGCTGTTAAACAGATGTGCTAGGAGGGGATGGGAATTTAAGTAGCAAATGATATGATTGAAAAAATCTCTGTAATTTTGTAAAAAATGGCTGTCACAATTTTTTTACTTCTTTATAATCATTCTCAAATCAAGGCTGTTTATGTATAGAAGTTTAAGGCAAATTCTCCAAGGCCACTTATAGTGAAAAAATGCCTCAATAAAGTTAGCTGCTTATCTAACTTAATCAATATTTTATTCCTGTAAAGATTTTCAGGAAGTTTGTACAAGGTCAGACAGAAAATCGTTAAGTTTGAGAACGGACAATTCCAAAACAACCAATTTTGAATAATTCAAAGGTAATAACTCCAAAGTGCTTGGTGTAATCTTGCTGGTTATCAAACTTGACCAAGACATTATGGCTAATACCATTTTTATGAAGTTTGTTGGAGACTGGATGGATGAGTACTTTTTATTTAGAGAGCAGACAATTAAGCTAAAAAAGCCCAGTTTTCAGCAATTCAAGAACCGTAACTCTGAAGTACCTGTTCCAATATTGCTTCTTATTCAAATTGGCTTAGATATTATAGCCATAAACATTTTCATAAGGCTCGGTGATGATCAGATGAGAACTTGATGACTTAGAGAGTGGACAAGGCTAAAAGGCAATTTTTGTATTAATTAAGGTCCATAACTCTTAAGTGCCTAGTTCAATCTGGCCGGTTATTAAACATGGCCTAGACATTATCGCCATAAAGACTTTAATAAGGTTTGGTGAAGACCGGATAAGACATTTTTGTCTTAGAGAGCAGACAATGCTAAAAAGGCAAAAAATATATAAAGCAATGGCCATAACTCTAAAGTTCCTTAAACAATTTTGCTGGATATTGAACTTGGCCTAGATATTATAGCCATACACATTTTTATAACGTTTGATGAAGATTGTATGAGACGTTTTATGACTTAGAGACCGGACAAGGCTAAAAAGGTTAAATTTGGATAAATCAAGTGCCATAACTCTGAAATTCCTGAAACAATCTAGCTGGATATCGAACTTAGCCTAGATATTATAGCTATAAACATTTTTATGAGGTTTGGTGCAGATTGGATGAGAACTTTTAGAATTAGAGAGCAGACAAGGTTTTGTGACAAAGGGACATACAGGCGGATGCACGGACGGACTGACAGACGGACGGACGAATGGACAGACAGACAGAAATGAGTTAATCAATATAAATACACATAATTCCTGTATGAAAAAGTGAGCATGAGTAGTTTGATCATTGTCTACACTATTTGTTTCTCCATTAGTTTTATTTCACTCTTTCCTGTTCTATATTTAGTCCAAATTTCAATACCTACTGAATATTCATGGCCAAAATAGTTATAATGACATATGGAAGGTGGAACATTGTTGCCGTTTTAGAAAGAAAAGAAACCTATATAATTATCCAATTCCATTAGTAGACAGAGCAGAACCTGATCAGACGGCTCCTATAGGAGCCGTCTGATCTGCGTCTACTCTGTTTGCAAATACGTGAAAAAATGTTTATATGTGGGAAAGGGTTAACCCTTTACACCATTAATGTGAGGATGGTTCAATAAGTATTGCAATCTTGCCTGTAAAACACAAAAAATACAAAACTAACGCACGCACAGGAGATATTTTTTTCATACCTTCGACGTATTCACCCTTTAGCTTTATTTTGATTTAATTCTGAAATGTGCCTTCATAGTCTTTTTTCGGGTAAGCGTAAAGTATTGCGCCTGTAGATACTGGAAAATGGCTGACCCTGTAGGAGCTTTCAGTATTACTTTTGACCTGCATCAAGCTGTTGCATGTCTTTATACATAATAATGTGCAGTGGTGAATTTTAGAACAACTCTGTATAACAATTAACCCTTCGCTTGCTATTCACGTCAATATACCTACCTGTAAATAGTGACGACCCAGATGAGACAGCTCCTGCAGGAGCTGTCTCATCAGGGTCTGCACTATTTACAAGTTGATTGTGCAACCAGTGTACTCCGCAGCAGTGATTGCACAGCGATATACTTGTACACAGTATAATATGTAATTATACAACAGGGCACGGGTAAAGAAGGAGAAATTTGTTTTAAAATTCAGCAAGAGAAGGGTTAATATTTGGAAGGGACCAAATTTTTAACTCCAGTTATACAGGAGTTATCGATCAGTGTTCGAGATGTCTAGGTTCCACACACTTGACCCATTACCTCATAGGCTATTTTTAGATCCAACCACTTTGAATAAATCTATCTCAAAGGAGCATTAACTAGAGAAAAAGAAAATTTAGAATTTTGTAGTTTGAAACCACTGTGATAAAGAGGAGCAAATGCTCTATTTATCACAATGGTTTCAACAGGTGAGTTTTGCAGAGGCGTAGAAAGGCGTCAATATGAGGGAATGGGTTGATAGTAGTATATAGTGTAGACACTGATTAAATGACTCCTTCAGGGGCCATTTGACCCTTTCCTCCATGAATATTCATGTAAGAAATAATGATGTCATGAATATTAATTAGATTAACCCATTTGCTCCCAGTGGATTCTTCCATGCTTATGTATTGGATTAGTCTATCTTTTATCTAAGGGATGGCTGGCCTAAATTTTCATTTTTTATTTTGTTTTATATTGAATTTCCTATCAGCAAACAGTGTAGACTCTGATCAGATGCTGCATTATGCGACGTCTAATCATAGTCTACACCGTTTGCCTACGTCCCACATATGGGATCATGGGAGCAAATGGGTTAATTTGTTATAATAGCATATGAAATTTTGTTAATGGCAGAAACTGAAGAGTCATACATAAGCAAACAGACCCTGATTAGATGGCTCCTAAAGGAACTGTCTAATCTGGGTCTTCTCTATTTGTACAGGCATAGAAAGGCATATTTATGGACGAAAGGGTTAAACCTCTCAATTCGCTTTCTACGCCTCTGTAATGACCACTTAGGAGCAAATGCTCTGTTTGTTACAATGGTTTCAAACTACAAAACTTTCCTTTTCTCTAGTAAATGTTCCTTTTTGGTAGATTCATTCAAAGAGATTGGGTCTAAAAATAGCCTATGGAGGAAATGGGTTAAGGTATTAATTAACTGAGCAAATGCTAGGAAAGACCACTAAATTTCTGACTGACAGTTCAGACAGTGTATAATTATAATTTTTTCCAGTTCCTACTTACTTTTGCACATTTCTGGGTTTTCGTCCGAATTATCTCTGCCATAAATTATTCCAGTTCCCACTTACTATTGCACATTTCTGGTCTTCATCAGAATTACCTCTGACATAAATTATTCCAGTTCCCACTTACTATTGCACATTTCTGGTCTTCATCAGAATTACCTCTGACATACATTATTCCAGTTCCTACTTACTTTTGCACATTTCCGGGTCTTCATCCGACTTATCTCTGCAGTTAATATAAATTATTTCAGTTCTTACTTACTTTTGCACATTTCCGGGTCTTCATTCAAGTTACATGTATCTCCTCAGTCAATATAATTTTTTCCAGTTCCTACTTACTTTTGCACATTTCTGGGTCTTCATCCAAGTTAACTCCGCAGTAAATATAAATTATTCCAGTTCCTACTTACTTTTGCACATTTTCGGGTCTTCATCCGAATTATCTCTGATATAAATTATTCCAGTTCTTACTTATACTTTTGCACATTTCTGGGTCTTCATCCAAGTTAACTCCGCAGTCAATATAAATTATTCCAGTTCCTACTTACCTTTGCACATTTCCGGGTCTTCGTCCGAATTATCTCTGACATAAATTATTTTAGTTCCTACTTACTTTTGCACATTTCCGGGTCTTCATCCGAGTTGTCTCCGCAGTCATTGTCATGATCACACTGCCATTTGCTGCGGATGCACTTTTGATTCCGACATCGAACCTCAGATTCCGAGCAATTCCGGTACAGTGGAGCTGAAGAAGACAGCAAGGGGATTTATATTTTAACCCTTTACTCCATAAATATGTCTTTCTATGTCTTTGCAAACAGAGTAGACCAGAATCAAATGACTTCTGTAGGAGCTATCTGATCAGGGGTCTGCTCTGTTTGCTTATTATATAATATAGATATGATTCTACAGTTTCTGCAACATACGGCCTAACACTCCTGTGTTCATGTGTTATTAATCAAATTAATATTCATGATGTCATTAATTCTAGCATGAATATTCATGGAATAAAGGGTTAACCCATTACCTCATAGGCTATTGTTTACATCCAACCTCTTTGAATAAATCTAACGAAAAGGAGCATTAACTAGAGAAAAGGAAAAATTAAGAATTTCGTAGTTTGAAACCATTGTGATAAATAGAGTATTTGCTCCTATAGGAGCAAATGCTCTTTTTGTCACAATGATTCACAACGTGACTTTTACAGAGTCGTCAAAAGTCCTCAATATGAGAGAATGTGTTAACACTTATCCTTTCAAGCATAGTCTGATTCACATTGCAAACAGCTTGGATGCAGGTGAGACACAGAGTATGATCAGGGTCCAATCTGTTTGACCCTTGGTCAACAGTTTCATTAAACGTCTTTTTAGCAATTTTGATAGAGAGTCACCAAGGGACTATTCCTACCAAATATAATTAATATAACAGTTATAACAGGATAATAATACTTTTTAATGTTTTCCCTATTGTCATATATGGAATTTAGCCCTGCCCATGGCACCCATGTTTTAATCAGATTACACCATTGTTTTAGTAATTTTGATGAAGGGTCACCAGAGTACTATTCCTATCAAATGCCAATCAAATTGGACCACCAAATTTTGGAGAAAGACATTATTAAAGGCTTTCTATATAGTTATATAAGGAAATCTAGCCCTGCCCCTGGTAGCAATGTTTTCTGACATAATTGGTAAAAATCTGCCATAATTATGCATTCAAATGAGATGTGTTTAAAGCAATTGTTGACGGATGGGCAGATGAAATGAATACCTGAGTATGCCCAGGTGAGGCAATTTAATCCTTTCCCACATATAAATGCCTTTTCACACACTTGCAAATAGAGTAGACCCAGATCAAGACAGCTCCTATAGGAGCCATCTAATCAGGCTCTGTTATATTTGCTTATGACATGATATAGATCTCTGACTCTACACTTCTAAACTTCTAAAGTATGGAAAAGCTAATAAATATTCATGATTTCATTATTTCTTATAAGAATATTGAACAGGGAAAGGGCTAATTACCCTACATATTCAGATCGTTAAACTTGGGGAAAATAGCGCAGAACCGTAAAAAGTAGTTTGATTGAGGCTTTCACTACTTTTACTTTTATACTACTTCCCTGATTATGACCCAGTGTGGGCTCGAAACGTTGGAATAAAAGTCTGATACACCATATTGTATTGGTTGTGTGTGTCTACTAACTTGCCCTCTTATTTATAAGTACTTTTTTCTATGTCAGTCTAAATGAAAGTTATCATAACTGTGCCAAACTGAATTATTCAGATTTTCATTAATCCATTCCCTCATATTGACGACTTTTGACGACCCTGTAAAAGTCACTTTGTGAAACCATTGTGATAAATAGAGCATTTGCTCCTATAGGAGCAAATGCTCTATTATTACAATGGTTTCAAACTACAAAATTCTAAATCTTTCTTTTTCTCTAGTTAACCCTTTCCCTGTTCTGTATTTAAGCCAAAATTCAATACCTACTGAATATTCATTAACAGAATAGTTATAAAGATATATGGAAGGTGAAACATTGTAGACATTTTAGAAAGCAAAAATACAGATCTATCAAGTTATAGTAGCAAACAGAGCAGACCCTGATCAGACGGCTCCTCTAGGAGCCGTCTGATCTGGGTCTACTCTGTTTGCAAATGCGTGAAAACACGTCTATATGAGGGAAAGGGTTAATGCGCTTTTCGGTAGATTTATTCAAAGAGGTTATATCTAAAAATAGCCTATGAGGTAATGGGTTAAGTGATGAAGAGGGTAGATTGGGTATCTGAATACTTGACCTTTACTCTCATATAAATGTGTTTTCACATATTTGCAAACAGAGTAGACCCAGATCAGACGGCTCCTATAGGAGCCGTCTGATCAGGATCTGCTTTTTTTGCTACTGGAATTTGATAGATCGGTTTCTTTACTTTCTAAAATGGCTACTGTGTTCCACCGTCCATATTTCATTTTAACTTCTTGTCCATGAATATCCAGGTATTGAAATTTGGAAAAAACATAGAACAACGAAAGGGGCAAGAAGAAAAATCTTATTTAACCCTTTACTCCAAAAATACATTTTATCACCTTTGCAAACAGAGTAGACCCTGATCAGACAGCTCCTATAGAAAGCATTTGATCAGGGTCTGCTCTGTTTGCTTATGAAATAATATAGAATAATTAGAGCAAGGGGTGTGTATTACGGATCTTACCACACATTTCTGTATCTTCATCACTACTGTCACCGCAATCATTATAAAAATCACACTGCCACCTCTTCGGTACACACCTGAAAGTGTTCAATTTACGAGGTGATACAATATTAAATGTGTTATTCAGAGCTGTCAAATTCTAAGTAAAAACACTTTTTGATATTTCGCCGCAATACCCTTGCTGTTACTCATTAGAAATACTCTTTTTCATCGAAATAAGAGTTTCTAATCACAAGAGATTCATCCAATTTCCTGGCTGAAAATCAGCAAAGAGTAAAACAGTTGGGAACCTGTTCAGACACATATATTCTGTATCTGATCTGGATTTCAATTGTTTTTCAAATGTTAAGTTGTGTTTATGTGTTTATCAGGTTAATTGTTTCTAGTGTCTAATTGGGTTGTCACTCACAGTTACGTTCATTCTTTCTAACCTTTTGGTGTTAAATAATAATTATGTTTACAAATTACCTTTTCAATAATAATAGAACCTGTCTTTTTTAACCCTTTCCTTCATATAAATGTGTTTTCACCCATTTGCAAACAGAAAAGACCCAGAGCCTGCGATCACAGTATAAGGTCTGGTGAAGAAATAAAGGCGCTATTCTTGAAAATGTTTAAATTTATACATCTTATCTTAGATCTCTGTAGTATATTTGGACATCCAGTCTACCTTATCCATCCGTTTGTACAGCTGAATAATTCAAATTGTCACCATTTTGATAAATTTAACCCTTTCGCTGCCAATGCCGGATCTGTGATTACCTATGCAAACAGTTTGGATCCAGATGAGACGCCGAGTAACTCGGCGTCTCATCAGGATCCAAACTGTTTGTTACTGTTACTATGTTTTTGAAACAAAAATGAAGAAAATCAAAAGAATGAAAATTTGTAGTAGACGACACAGTTAGCAGACGGCAAAGTTTGGCAGTGAAAGGGTTAATTAGACTTTATGTATGCTTTTAGTACTTGGGTACGCACCTTGATCTGTAGCTCTGTGACGTATTGGAATTTCTACATGTATGATAAACAGTACAACCTCTATACAACGACCACTAAATCGTGTTAATTAGTTGGTATTTAGGACAGGTTGCAGCTTAAAGCAAGGTAAAAGTAAAACAGAACGCTCCTATAGGAGCGTTCTGTTTTACATTTCACCTTGCTTTAAGCAGCCACCTGCCTTTAGCAGAATATACTTGATGTAATTTAGTGGCCGTTATAGAGAGGTTTTACTGTACATGGTATATTTGGCGTATCTGGATACACGGTAACAATTGAGGTACCATTTGTTGCCACTTACCGTTTATTTTTACATTTAAAGTCTCCAGTTGGGTGACATTCGGGACAATTTTCCAGTTTTTCATCGGAGTTGTCGCGACAGTCGTCCTTGCCATTACAGCGTTGCCAGTCAGGAATACATCGATAGTTAGACTCGCATTTCCACCAGCCTTGCTTGCATGTTCGATTCTCTGAACAGAAACAAAAACAAAGAGTTATGGATAATTAAAAAAAACATGAACCCATTCCCTCATATAAAATTTAACACTCTTTCAACGATCCAGATGGCTCCTGTCAGAGCTGTCAGATCAGGATCTGCTATTTGTTTATGGAATTATAAAGTTTTGATTCTAGATCATCTGGCATGGCCAAAAGATCCTGTATTCAAACACCATTATAAAAAATTAGCAAATCAATATTCATAATGTCATGATTATTCATGAAGGAAAGGGTTAAAGTGACAATGGAAAAAACCCAAAGATTGACTTGATCGAAAACGTAACTTCTCGTAAGTCATTTACAAATGTACTGGACAAATGAATTAGCTTTGGACATTGTTTGTATGTCAGTTGACATTTTCAAGCACAATTTACTAACAAAAGACGGGAACTTTGACATTTTGCAAGTAACAGTACATAAGAAGAAGACAAACCCTGTTCTGTTGTCCATTGTTATGACAAGAATCAAATGCATACAATACAGACTAGACAAGAACCTAGAAATGTCATTATCTCTCCTTCTGGATTATAAATTACCAACCTACACAAACAATTATTGTTAGACCCAACCTCTTTGAATAAATCTACTGAAAAGCAGCATTTACTAGCAAAAAAGGAAATGTTTTAGAACTGTTCAGTTTTGAAACCACTGTGATAAATAGAGCATTTGCTCCTGTAGAGCAAATGCTCTATGTACCATAATGGTTTCAAAAAGAGGCTTTTACAGAGGTGTCAACAAGTGTCAGTATGAAGAAATGGGTGAAAATTTGTTGTACAAAATACTGTTGAATTGATGCTAAGTACATGTACCTTGCAAAAACAATCTGAGAAATAAAGCCAACATGTTTTATTCATCAGGTAAAGGGTTAAAAGTAGATTGACATATTAGCAAATATAGTAGATTCTGATCAGGAGCAGTTTGATCTGGTTCTGCACTATTTCCCAAAGTTTTACAATCTGAATAATTAGAATAATTAGGATAGCGCA
Organism: Azorinus chamasolen; assembly: GCA_963576725.1. Lineage (NCBI taxonomy): Eukaryota > Metazoa > Mollusca > Bivalvia > Cardiida > Solecurtidae > Azorinus > Azorinus chamasolen. The sequence continues at coordinate 26,741,153 of OY755253.1, read as the reverse complement.
GATCCAGATCAAGCTGCTCCATGTTCATTCAGAGACAGAGTGATCAGGGACTACGAAGATATGACTTGACTGAAAACATGCCTTTTTACTAGTAAAATGACTTTGAAGGTTTCTGTACATCAGTTGATGTTTTCAATCAGATATTTTCTAATATTTGACATTTGGCAAGTACCAGTGCATGAGAAGAAGACAAAACCTGGGTCGATGTTTATAAAACTTTTAGTTGAGTCTGAGTTCGTTCTCGAGTTTTTGATTGGTCAGATTTGAGCCTGAGCTTGAGAACTCAAATCTGACCAATCAAAAGCTGTGCATTGTTATAACAAGAATCGAATGCAAACAATAATGCAGAGGTCCAGATAAGATGTGTAAATTTAGACCAGGAACCCCTTAGATAAAAAATGGACTAATCCAATATATAAGCATGGAAGAATCCACTGGGAGAAAATGGGTTAAACATTTTCAGGAACAGCTCATTTATATCTCCACCAAACCCTATACTGTGACCACTCTTTAGAATCGTCTCGATTCTAGTATATATGTGGATTTAATGCATGTTTAATTGTAACTCCGAATAATATCATTATCTCTCCTTCTGGATAATAACCCTTTAGTCCATCAATATTCAGATAAGAAAAAAAATGATATCATGAACATTAACCCTTTCCTCCATAGGCTATTTCTAAACCCAACCTGTTTGAATTAATCTACGGAAAAGGAGCATTAATTAGAATTAATGATTTTAATTAGAATTTTGTAGTTTGAAACCATTATGATAAATAGAGCATTTGCTCGTATAGGAACTTGAGAAAATTCAAGATTAGAAATCGGATAACTCGAACTTCAAATCTATTATCTCGAACTAATTTGTATAGTCCCTTGAAGTTCGAGATATCGAAGCTCAACTGTCCTACTAATTGGACTCTTCTAATATCAAACCAATGATGACCATTCAACTTTGTAAAGTCAGTCTCCAAAGGGTAACTCTTACTATACGTAACAGAACAACAGATAAAGATGTGTACTCAAATTCTAAAATCCTCATTTCTCCACCCAACCCTATGTTGTCACCATTCTTTAGAATCATCTCAAAAAGACGATTCTAAAGAGTGGTCACACCATAGGGTTTGCTGGAGAAATAAAGGACTTGTTCTTGAAAATGTTTTAATTTACGCATCTTAACATTCTGAACATTTGTTTCTACAAGTGAAATTTGCGATAATTGATGATGTAATGTTTGTATTTTTTATAACAGTTGAGTATCAGACTCTTAACCATTTCCCAGTTCTATGTTTATTCCAAATTTCAATACCTACTGAATATTCATAGACAAAACAGTTATAATGAATGAGGAAGATGGAACATTGTAGCCATTTTATCAAGTAAAGAAACAGACCTTTAAAATTCCAATAGCAAACAGAACAGACCCTGATCAGACGGCTCCCATAGGAGCCGCCTGATCTGTGTCTACTCTGTTTGCAAATGCGTGAAAATCCGTTTATATGATGGAAAGGGTTAAAGGGATGACACTTACAACAGATCCTAAATTTATTCACTCTCGCATACTACTAGCAACTAATATGTACATGTACACGCATTCCACAGACATGCGCGATAGGGGTTGAACCCTTCACTGTGTTGTGATACGCAGGCAAAGCCTATAGTTACTTCAAAGACCACTAGATCTACATCACTCCATCTGAATATAAGCGTAAAATTTGTATAGCAGTTCAAAAGAAACAACGTCTCAGTGTGAAACAAGATAAAAGATTCTTAGATAAAAGCTACCGGCATTTAAATCCTTTGAAATCCATTAAAGACAATATGTTGCTGTAATTAGCAGTCACTTAGCAGTCTGTTCTATGTTCCTACCTAGGCAAGCGGATGTTAATGTGCGGTCAGCCATAAGGCTTTAGAAGGCACTCATTGTCTGAAAATTGTAATTTGAGCACACCACGTTTGCAAATTTGTAACTGCCAGAGTCAATAAATCTGTGTCTTTGAGTCTTAACTAAATTATAGATTTAAAAGACACACGTGAAACATGTTTCATTATGAACCACTCTTAACCTTTTCACCGCCAATGTCGCATAAATGCACCACGACAAATAGTGCAGTCTCAGATCAGACACCGCCTTTTCAAGGTGGCGTCTGATCAGGGACTTCACTTTTTGGCTCAAACTCTATTTCTGTATCTATGCTTTATTCGTTTGAAGATTTTTTAACTTTGAAAGTTCTATTTTACAGTACTGTTGATGCGTGTTGGCAGTTTTTATAGCTTTTGCTAATGGTTTCATGATTGCCTCTACTATCCCATTAGTCACTGGGTGCAAGGGCAAGATTTTACTATGCCTGAACCCGAATCCCTGTTCTATATTCAATCCAAAATTCAACTAGAACCATCCATTATGGTGATGAATACCCCCATGGCAGCTTTGATTGCAAATCCATGTTTGTGACACCCACTGCCCATGTAACAGGACCAAAGCACAAAAAACCTCAACGTTCAAGGGGAGATAATTCTGTAATTCTTGTAACAAACATATGAACACTGTGTCATGCACATCTGCAATTCATGGTTTTTATGTATGGCTAGTATAAATTCAATAGCTTTCAACTGAAGGAGGAGTTCTTGACTAACTTTCAAATTGAAGGAGGGGTTCGCAACACCAACTCCCCATATTTCATACAAAAAAAGACAAAATACTTAATGTTCAAGGGAGAAAGTTCTGCAATGTAAACACATGAACATTGCTCGCACATCTACCATTCGTGGTTATTACGTATACCAAATTTAGATTCACTAACTTTCAAACTGAACTAAACTGAATGAAATAGTGCAGACCCTGATGAGACAGCTCCTACAGGAGCTGTCTCATCTGGGTCTTCACTATTTACAGGTAGGTATATTGACGTGAATAGCAAGCGAAGGGTTAAGGAACAAACACGACTGTCTTCATAAGCAGGGTGGTTGCTTAATGCATGACGAATGTTCTTCATAACGTTCGTCCTGCATTAAGCTACCACCTGCATTTGCCACTGTGAAATATGCCCCTTTTTGGTGGTCACATTAGAAGGGTTTTACTGTAATGGCAGCGATAACCGTCGCTTATGTTCTGAAGCTGTTTGCACCATGCGTTTTCCAGTACAAAGGATTTCACGGATTGCATAATGTCTTTTTTGCAGTTTTGATTAATTTGAAATTGTTAGGGAAATTGACAATGATGTGTGAGCGATAAATTTGACATATTCTTCAGGGATAATTTCAATCTGGCATTTGTTAACCCTTTAATCCATAAATACGCTTTTCTACGCTTTGCAAACAGAGTAGACCCAGATCAGACAACTCCTATAGAAGTTTGCTTATTATGGCATTATATAGTCCACAGTGTCTGCCATGGCAATTGTGATAAATAGAGTGTTTGATCCTGTAGGAGGAAATGCTCTTTGTATCACAATGGTGACCTTTGCAGAGGTTTCAAAATGCACTAGTATGAGGGAATGGGTTAAGCCTCTCTTTACAGATTTAATTCTAAATGTCACATTTGTCTCCTGGTTGCTTCCATTTTCACTTTCACTATAATCTTCTACTTTTCCCCATAAACGTTTGCTTTGATTTGTCCTTTATCTTTTGAAACATACAGCTATAAAGCCATTGCATTAAATTTTGTCACAATAACTGCAACTAGCACCAATTGCAGAACAGCGTTTTTCGTGAGGATATTCACCTCCACAGTTTCTACATTTTTGCTTTGGATTAGAATGTACGGTTTTGTTGGAGTGTCAATATTTCTGTCTAGGCTTATTTGGTTTGTGTCCGATTTTGTTAACTGGTATTTCTTTCTCAATTCTCTTGTTGTCCATTGCTTTCGCCTGTTTTGCTGCTATTCCCAATCTGCACCATTGTTAACAAATCAGTCAATAGTTCATCTTGTTCCATACTTTGTCGGCAACTTCAGTTTTCCGATTTCTGTTGTAATATTGTGGCTAATTGATCAATTTTTGCAAACAGAGTAGACCCTGGTCTGATCAAGGTCTGCTCTGTTTGCTTATGACATGATATAGACCCGATTCTACACATTTTGATAAAGCAAAAAGTTCCATTTAAAAGTAACACAATAAAATTTCAGATAATATATATTCATGATGCCATTATTTCTTATATGAATACTGAACAGGGAAAGGGTTAAATAAATATACCGGATTTTATCATCATGAACAAAAACATACATTTGTATTTTACAATGGCAGAAACTGCAGAGTCATACATGTACCTATATTATTCCATAAGCAAACAAATCAGATCCTCGTTAAGACAGTCGTCTGATACAGGAGCCATCTGACCTGGGTCTATTCTGTTTGCAAATGTGCTGTAAGGTGTATCTGTAGATATAAGGTTAAAACACTAAACCAGATGAATCGTTTTGCAGACCAAAGTTAGGGCTGAAATGGATAAATACCTTTTTGTCTTAACTCATTCCCTCCTAGTGACACATTTTGGCGCCACTGTAAACGTCACATTTTGAAACCATTGTGATAAATAGAGCATTTGCTTCATAGGAGAAAATGCTCTATTTATCACAATGGTTTTAAAAAAAACTCAACAATTCTAATTTCTCCTTTTCTATAGTTAATGCTCCCTTTCGGTAGATTAATTCAAAGAGGTTGGGTCTAATACTAGTCTAGGAAAGAATGAGTTTCTTTATCCTTTACCTCATGAATATTTATGAAATAATTGGCGTATATATGAATATTAATTAGCTTAATATTTATTATAATACAAGAGCTGTCCGCGGACCGCGCGCTCCACTTTTCTTAGTGCTGGATAGTATAGTGGAAATATGGGGTATAACTATGGCACAATTAATTCTAGGGTTACCTGCCTTTCTGAGAATGGACCTTAACAAAAAGGTTGACCAACGCCGACGCCGACGCCGACGAGAGGGTCATGACAATACCTCCACTTTTCGAAAAAAGTGGAGCTTACAAGAAAGGTATTGATCCCGGAGACATCTGATCAGGATCTGCTCGGTTTGCTCTTGATATAATATTGATGATTCTGTAGATTATGTCATGATAAATACACAGACTTTTGACACCACTTTGTGAAACCATTGTGATAAATAGAGTATTTGCTCCTATAGGAGCAAATGGTCTATTTATCACAATGGTTTCAAACTACAAACTTCTAAAATTTTCCTTTTCTCTAGTTAATGCTCTTTTCGGTAGACTTTTTCAAAAAGGTTGTATCTAAAAATAGCCTATGATGTAATGGGTTAATATTCATGATGTCATTATTTCTTACATAAATATTCATGGAGTAAATGGTTAATACTCGTAGATCCTACCAATACCAAAACATCATGTGTTCATATGCCATTATCCATTTCCTTGTTCTATATTCATGTATGAGATAATGACATCATGAATATTTATTAGCTTAATTTTTATAATATAAACTTTTCAAAGGAATCTTTTGCTTTGATAAGAATTGTAGAATAGGAGCCGTCTGACCTTGGTCTACTCTGTTTGCAAATTCATGAAAAGGTGTATACTATTATGAGGGAAAGGGTTAAAAACTTATTTTCATAACTATTAATGATATCATTATTTCCTGCATTAATATTAAACAGAGAAAGGCTTAAAATGTGAAGTAAATATAGTTTACTTTACAGCCTTGCGCAACTAACCTATTGAACTTTCTGCTATATTGATTTAATTCACACATTCAGAGTGTTTTTTGAGCTATAAAACCTTCGGTCACCGAGACTCCAATACTGTAACACGGTAGACAATGAATGATCTATACCGGTAGAAATTATATAACGTTTCATCATTGTCATCAACAATGCATTAAGACCAAAATGTGTCTGATCTTAAGATATGAAAATACATTTTAATAATTAACATCACAATCAAGTTCTTGGATATAGACGGAAGGTAAACTTGAATATTTTAACCCATTAATCTATGAATATTCATGTATGAAATAATGGCATCGTCAACATCAATTAGAATAATTGTTATACATAGAAAAAGGAATTGTTGGTCACGGAAAAACTGTATAACCATATCAGATTCTATACAATATTAGAAGCAAACAGAATAGACCCTGATCAGACGGCTCCTACAGGAGCCGCCTGATCTGTGTCTTCTCTGGTTTCAAAGGCATAGAAAGGCATATTTATGGAGGAAAGGCTTAATCAAGGAATGACTAATTATCATTAAGGCCGCTGTGGGAGAATGATTCATTACTTATGCAAACAAGTTGGATCCAGATAAGAAACCGAGCAACTCGTTGTCTCATCAGGATCCAAACTGTTTAAAATCCTGATTACATTTTGGTAGATTAACTGATTAAAGCTCGAATTTAGAAAATGTAGTCGCAGAAAATACTTTGCACAGAGGGCTAAAGTTTAATTCGTTGAAAATTGTTCACTCAGCACCTACGATCAAAGATGCAGGAAAATGTCAGTGGAATGTTGATGCTGCCACTGTGTGATCATCCAGTTCAGACTGAATGTACACTTTCACTGTGGTTATGGAGACTTATACCGCCCATTCTGTTGTTTCTTGGAACATGTGGAAATATATTGAACCTAATTGTGCTGTTTCGGAAAAAGATCCGTGCCCATTCAACAACAGTGTATCTTTTATTCTTGGCAGTTTCGGACCTTACAATATTGTGGTGCTCTCTAATGCGTCACTTTTTGATACGTTTAACTGGGGAAGACATAAAGAATTTGTCTACCTTTAATTGTGTGGTTCATGAATGGATCTGTTATACAATGGGCGGGTTCTCAATCTGGACTGTGGTCTTGTTGACCATCGAAAGAACTCTGTTTACAGTCTGGCCAGTTTACGCAAGGGAGAAAGTAACAAGAAAGAAGACAATAATCGCCATCATTATCTTGTTTGGTGTTTCAGTTCTATTCACGGGGCACTCGCTCTTCTTATATGAACTCAGAATGGTGCCTAACGAAAGTCAATATCAAAACGGAACTGATACTATGGTCACATACAAAAGGGTTTGTACAGCACGAACAGAAGAACTCGGCAACTTTGTTAAAGGGAGGTGGAGAGTTTTAGTGTTGATCTTTTTTAACATTATACCTCTAACATTAATTATCATTGGAAATACGGTAATTGCGTTGACCCTGTTAGTTCAGAAGCGGAACAGACAATTACGTGTTCATCCCGAGACACAGCGCTCAACAATACTGGATGAAAAGAGACAGTCTGCTGCCAGAATGCTTTTCTTTATCTCTTCATTTTTACTTATTACCACAGTGCCGTTTGGAGCATTTGGTGTTGTCAAAAGCATTATGTTTTCAAATGTTCATGATCGGAAGGTTTATGCAAGACTACAACTGGCTAATGCATTTGTTCATATTTTATTATATTTCAATTACACATTTAATTTTCTATTGTATTTTGTAAGTGGCTGCCTATTTAAGCAAGAATGGAAAAATATGATAGGTGAGGCAAAGTACAAATTTACAAGTGCCCTGTCTTGTCTTTCAAGAAGTTAACCTTTAATTCTATAAATAACCTCTCTATGCCTTTGCAAAGTTTAGTATCTCCGTTTTACTAAACACCTGTTCCAAACAGTAAATATGATTTGTTCTGTGTTTTGTATATAAGTGTCAGCTAATGTAGCAGTTTATTTAATATTTCACAATGTAGCAACAGAATATTATAAAAAATCAACATTAGTTCTTTTATATTTGGATACCATTGCTCTCTAAATCAGCTTGAGCTTATATTACAGTATTAATGGCTCGTTCAACATCTAGGTCGATTTTAGTTGCTGGTTGTATGTTTTGTATGTTTTAAAGTTGTAATTTAATGTCGACATATGATAATTACGAGATGACGGCCTAGTGACCAAGATGGTAATTCTTTCAAAAAAGGCCAGATCATGGAGAAAAAAATCTAATTTTATTCTGCCAGATCATGGAGAAAAAAAAATCTAATTTTATTCTGTCATTTGTCATCCAGAATACCTCAGAATGAACGATTTGCGATCTAGGTTTCAATTTTTTTCCGGGGGAGGACCCCTGACTCCCCGCGCGTTACCAGGAATTGGGTGCCTACACATTAAATATTCCCAAACTACTCCCCTGCAAACAAAGTAGACCCAGATCAGATGGCTCCTGTGTTTGCTTATGATTGCGCGGGAGCCTGAAGGCATCGCGCTTTATATATGGAACGCTAGGATTGGAATTTCACTGGTAGGAGGGCTGATTTATCAAAAATTGCGAATGAATTTTAATTTGTCTTTATGATTACAAAACAATCATGTATGGAATAATACAATTTCTTATAGTTGAAAACAGGTCGACATAAAAAAAATCAGTGAAGAATTGTTTGTATTTTAGAAATGAAAATATTAGCAAATTATTTCTCCTAAGTCAAAGCTAATAAATTCTGAAGGGAGGTGATCCCCCGAAAGCAAAAATTGCAACACAAAAGGAGAAAATTGCAGACTCGGTTTTATTGAGTCTGTTCATGAGCAGTAATTGAAAGTGCAACACTGCTCACGCACCCTAGCACCGGCTTAAGCGGTATTAAGCGGTATTAAATTTTAAGAACAAGAAGTACGAAGGATCAACAACACTGAAAATGAAGTACGGGGCGACGTTTTACGGCCGCCACACAAGCACTTATCACCGCAAAGGAATGATCATCAACGATAACAGCCGAGGTAATGACTAAGATGTTGCGCAACCGACAATTTTCGCATTCAGAGATTACCGTTTAAAATAGAGGCGGGGCTTTTTCTATTTCGATGGAAAATCACTAAAATGACAGTTTCTACAGGACTAGGAACACGGGACTGAAGCACGTTTGTTGGTTACCATGGCTATCCGACTGAAATTGCTGCTTTTTAAAAGAGATCCAAAGGTAAGATCGTAACGGCTAATTCTATAATCGAGAAAACGACAAAGAACACATGTTTTACTGCAATGAAAGTGCCCGAAGTTTAGACCTGCAATAAGCCGTGAACTTGAGAAAATGTTCAGATTAGAAATAGGATATTTGTGTGATTATAAAATATCAGCTTAAAAATATTCATGATGTCTTTATTTCTTACATGAATATTTAACAAGATGGGGGATAAGGTGTCCATTGTGAGACTGGAAGGGTTATTGTATAACTAGGACCATCTGATTGAAATGACTGCTCTTTCAAGGATATTTTGTGGTGAAACGGAAGAATTGTGTTGTGTTACTAAGGCCATATGAGTAATACACACATTTTGTTGACAATATATTATATATAAAACACAATTGATTATTATTCACTATTCAGTAATCCGCGCCTTTGTATCAATGGTTTTCTTGTATAATGGTATAGATATGAGTTTACAGTTTCTGCCATGGCCAAATATTTCTGTGTCTGTGTGCCATTTTAACCATTATATAATTAATATTCATTATGTTATTTTCTTACATGAATATTCATGGAATAAAAGGGTTAACTCCACAGACCCTATACTTTATAAATATTCATGTATGAAATAGTGACTTTATGAATATCAATTAGCTGATTTTTTTAAATATAAGTGGCCATTTATTTATTGAACGAATCAGGTGGTTGCTTAATGCAGGGCAAAAGTAGCGTAATACATGCATATTCTATAGCTTTCTGCATTACTTTTGCTCCTGCATTAAACTACCACATGTCTTACAGACATTTATAATTAGACCTCGTTTTGATGGCTGTTTAACACTTTCCTCCATAGGCTATTTTTAGACCCAATCTCTGAATAAATCTACCAAAAAGGAGCATTTACTACAAAAAAGGAAAAGCTTAGAATTGTGTAGTTTTGAAACCATTGTAATAAATAGAGCACTTGCTCCTATAGGAGCAAATGATCTATTTATCACAATGGTTCCATAAAGGGACGTTTACAGAGGCGTAGAAAGGTGTATATATGGAGGACAGGGTTAACACACTCTACTGTAATTATGTTGTCTTCAGTACATACTGTGCTCTCCCTATTAAATACCCCATTACTAGCAGTCACTGAAACAACCAAAGACCCTATATAATAACAATTAAATAAAGAAATATAGGTATTTTAAAACACAAAAGATAGCTTAATGCAAAGTTTTCTGCATTACTTTCAGTGTGTAAATTATCTAACTCCCCGTGGACAAAAGGCAAGAAACTTTTAACCTTTAGCCTGCTGCGGGCGGATAAATAAATAAATAAATACCTATGCAAACAGTTTAGATCCAGACGAGAAGCCGATTAACTCGGCGTCTCATCAGGATCCACACTGTTTGACACACTGATTGCATTTTTGTAGACATATTGATCAGAGCCTGAATGTTGAAAATGTAATAGGTGAAAAATCCTTAAAAATTATTTGCACAGCAGGCTAAAGTTTAAAACTGAAATGCGTTCACTAGAGGTAATACGATGGACATCTGCTGTCATTTGTCAGTGTAAGTAGAACCTGTCTTAACCCTTACAACGCTGAATTTCCAAATGGACTCCTCCAAAATTCAAATAGGTCAAGCTTATAGTGAATATTTAGGGATCTTTTCTAAAGAAAAGTGTAACATGACAAACAGTGCAGACCCTGATGAGAGGGCTCCCCTAGAAGCCCTCTCATCTGGGTCTACACTGTTTGCAAAGGACATTAGTGACTCGGGTCCCGCACTGTAAGGGTTAAGCGATCATTCAATTATTGATCATATTTGTGTCAAAAAGTTTATTAATGCAAGGCAAAAGTAATGCAGAAAGCTCCATTACTATTGATCTGCATTAAGCTACCCCCTACCTGATAGGCCCATAATTATACCTCTTTTTGATGATCACTTAAACCTTCGCTTGCTGAATTTTAAAATACATTTCTCCTTCTTTACCCATGCCCTGTTGTATAATTACATATATCTGCACTGTGTACACGTATTGCGCTGTGCAATCACTGCTGTGGAGTGCACTAGTTGCACAATCAACTTGTAAATAGTGCAGACCCTGATGAGACAGCTCCTAGGGGAGCCCTCTCATCTGGGTCTTCACTATTTACAGGTAGGTATATTGACGTGAATAGCAAGCGAAGGGTTAAGACAGGTTTTACTGTACTTTTCTTTTATTTCTCGTCAAAATAACACAAGATAGTGTCACATAGTTTAGATCCTGGTGAGACACAAAGTTAATTGACATTTCATTTGGATCAGAAAAAGGTTCATAGATATGGCCCTTCATGCCTTTGCAAACAGAGTAGACCCATATCAGACAGCTCATACAGGATCTGACCAGCGATCTGCAATGGGCAATATTTGCTGTATCCCTAAGCCACAATAGATATTAATCTAATTAATATTCATGATGTCATTATGTCTAATGTGAATATTCATGATATAAAGGTTAAACCTCATTTTCTTAGGACAGTTGCCCAAATATTTACAGTTGAACTTCGATATCTCGAACTCGAATAACTCGAACTTCGGGATAGCTCGATCTAAAAGTTCGGTCCTTCCAAAATTTGCAATTCAGAATTGTTCTAAAATGTATCACTACACATACATAGAAACATATATGTGACAGCTTAGTGCAGATGTAAAGTAATGCTGAACGCTCTGATGTGAGCTTTCAGCATTACTTTACAACTGCAATGAGCTGTGAACCTGGGAAAAATCCAGATTAGGAATAGGATGAGTCAAACTTCTGTTATCTCGAATTAAGTAACATGGTCCCTTGACGTTCGAGATATCGAAGTTCAGTTGTATATACAATGAACCAAGAATTCCTTTTGAAATGCAAAGTTAAGTTTTGGAAGATAATTTATTAAACAAACAGTGCCAACACTGATGAAAGGTCGTCTTTAGAATCCCTCTGATCTGGGTCTACACTGTTTGTTTATTTCCTATTTTAGGGATACTTGGCTTAACCGCTTCCTCCATAAAAAGCGCCTTTAAAGGCAACTTTTTGAAACCAATGTGATAAATAGAGCATTTGCTTCACAATGGTTTCAGAACTACAAAGTTCTAAAGGGTTCCTTTTCTCTAGTTTATCCCCCTTTTCGGTAGATTTATTCAAAGAGGCTGGATCTAAAAATAGCCTATGAGGGAATGGGTTAATTAGGCCAATCCTTTACTCTTGCATAAAATGTTTTGTTTTAGTCAAAATAAAGTGTGTGGTAAATCTCATGATTACGTGTTGATGTTGATTGATTTAAACCATTTGAAAGTGGGGCACACATGCACTGTCTATTGCAAACATGTAGACCCAGATCAGAGGGCTCCTGCGGGATCCTCTAGCCAGGTTAAGTCATTCATACTGAGTGGACTATTTATTTAAACAATGATGGGATATTCCATTCTGAAAATTCAGTGTTGAAGGTTTAAATATCCTTTTTCTGGCATTATTCCGTTACTCTATAAATATGCATTTCTAATCCTTTGCAAACAGAGTATATACCTCAAACAAGCATCTCTTAAAGGAGCTGTCTGATCAGGGTCTACTGTATTTGCTTATGAAGTAATATACCATAGATATGATTCTACAGTTCTGCCATTGTCTGCAATGCCCATGTTCATATGCCATTATAAAATAATTCTAATTACTATTCATGTTATTTCTTACACGGATATTCATGATCTGTTTCTTTAGTTACTAAAATGGCTACAATCTTCAGCCTTCTATATTTTATTATAACTATTGTGTCCATGAATATTCAGTAGGTATTGCAATTTGGAATACAAGTATATTGGGTCCGAAACGACCAAAGAGCTGGGTCCGAAATGACCAAGGAATTAGGTCCGAAACGACAAAGGACCTACAACGACCTACATTTTTGGATTGGGTCCGAAACGATTTGGGCCCGATATGACACGGCACCATTCAGACTTTTACGACCAGAAACGTCTGGACCCATTACCAAACATCCTCAAACGAGTTAAATCTAAACTATATTATATAGGATCACTTATACGTATATATTACTTTATAACATAACTCGTGGCTCTAACGTGACGTAACGCTATCATATATATTTTGATATTCAAGGGCATATATTCACTAGTGAATTACATTCGAACGACCTAACTGTATTCATACGCTCTGTCAAAACAAACAAACTGGCGGACGGTTACCTATCTGTCAACAGTTGAGTCAGAATAGATGGCTAAGGACTATTTGCACTTGCGCCTTAATTTCGATAAAATAATACAAATCATGATCATTGTCCAGTAAATATCTGGAAAATATATGCAAAAAAGATCTACCAGCTACTCTGACCCAAACCATCCATTCTACATTGACGCCACAACTTTACATTTTCTTCACCGTATGTCCTTTTGTTTAAAAAAATCCTGTAGGAATCAACAAATTATCCTCTACGCCGTTACGTATGGTCCAGAAAACAGGTCTCAATCCAAACAAGAAGCAAACCACGAAACAAGTAAATGCATGAATCAAAGGCTGAATAACAATTTAACGTCCCGGCAAATCAGATAATGCAGATTTCTACTCATAAGATTATATGGTCAATCAACAACTATAGTCATCTGAATCCAGCGCAGCACAAACATACTTAAAATATGTTATACTCCAAAACAGCTGATCGCGAAATTCTGCCCCCCCCCCTCCCCTGTTCCAACACAGTTTTATGAAGCAGTTCGTACTGAATCTTTTGTCCATTTCCACAAACTCTTTCGCTGAATTTGAATCGAGATTTTTTTCACGGTGGAAATGTCCATGTCCATGTGTATACAACACTGATGAAGGGCTTAATCCAACAAACGAAGGCGCATTTTGAATCCCATTGACAGTGAGTTACGTGTAGGCGAACTGTATGTGGATCTTCATTTAAACTATGAGCAAATGGCGCACTTTACAAAGACACATGTTGTGTACAGTGACGTCATAATGCGACGTGTTCGTATGTCGAAACTCTAACTCAAAGTTTATTTTGACGTGTTTCTGTAGTTTTTTTTAATCATTAACTATCACAGTTAAATTGAATATCAGAGAGGTCTCAGTTAGATCCTGATTGATATGACAGTCTATTCTGAAGGGAGGTGACCCCCCGAGAGCAAATATTGCAACACAAAAAGAGAAATTTGCAGACTCGGTTTTATTGAGTCTGTTCATGAACAGTAATTGAAAGTGCAACACTTCTCACGCCCCCTAGCACCGGCTTAAGCGGTATTCAATTTTCAGAACAAGAAGTACTGAAATTCATGATCTCGAAGGACCAGAAGGTATAACAACACTGAGAATGAAGTACGGGGCGACGTTTTTCGGCCGCCACACAAGCACATAACACCTACTGTTGTGAAGATTATAAACTCTGAAGGGAGGTGATCCCCCGAGAGCAAAAACTGCAACACAAAAAGAGAAAAGTCAATAAACAGTTGGAAATTTTGGACCTACTTTGTCCCAGTTATACTAAGCAAACCTAATAACACACCCCGTCCCTCATTTCTATACGTAAGGATATTATTTATAACAAACCACGTTTCTGCTGAAATATTGGCTGAAAAACCATTTGTGTTTGTTATGTTATAAATAGAATCTTGCATTCGTGTTCATGATTATTGGATTTATTAAATTCGTCTTTTTAAAACGATAAAAAAACCTCGCTAGAGCTCTTTTTTATCGTTTTAAAAACTCATTTAATAAATCCAATAATCAAGAACACTCATATAAGATCCTCTATATCCCTAACAATATATTTATGTATTACGATGCAAGATCGACTCTACTCTTTTTGTATTTTTTGCGAAACAATGGAATACAAAGGTGGCATTCTACAGCCTAACACATGGTACCCTCGACGACCTGACAATATAGTGCATTTTATTGACCTGCATTCGATGGTTACAAAAGGTGTTTAATAACATGGCATCCGGAATTAATCGAAAATGCTTCGTAACATAAGCTTCGGCTTAGAATTGAAAAAATCAACAAAACCCACAAAATATAGCAATGTGTAAGAAGGGCGCACGGATATACAAATATCAGACACACGAAGAAACCACGTGATCATAACATGAATGAACATACTCAATGAATAAAGAAGCGCGAGTAGGATGACCTTATGCAAGGCAATCACGCCCATAACTTCGAGTGGTCGGTGTGATAATAAGCATAGTGGGAAACGACTGAAGAGTCATCTGCAACGCAACTGTATCATCAACTGGATAGTGTTGCCCCCCCCCCCCCTTATAGATACGCAATTCCATGCCAATGCGAACTTATTCGATATCCGATTGAAACAATGCAAAGAATACTGCAGCGCCTACAACGCTTTGATTAATAGGAATGGTCCGTAACTCGAAGTTTGTTATTCTCTATATATGTTTTAGTTTTCTGCTGGAGTGGGTTTATTTAGGAATAAAATGACTTGTTTTTGCTTTTTAATATGCTAGTAGACAGTTCTTCATGAAATGCAATGTTTTAGGAATATAAATTAGCAGTCTGTACTCTGGATTAATACACGGTATTAACTGATGAAAACAACAATTTACTACTAAATACTAGCACAGATGCATACATGTATGCAAATTACAATGTAACATATTTCCTAATTGGTGAAAATCTAGAACAAAAATTAAACTAGAAAGCTACCGCTGAAAAAAACTACTTGCTGCTTTACTCTCTTGAATTAAAAACCTATTCACTGCTACACTGATCATCAGTAATAGGAGAAACCATGTATCAGATAGACTTTACTCACTTAAACTATTCGCTGCTACACTCCCTGATGCATTCTTGAGAAACGTAGCACTACCTCTTACTCATAGCAGAAATAAAATTTACATTCCTCCAGGGGGCGTTCAATAAATTATGTCACTGGGTGTTCAAATGAGGCTCGGCTCAAGGGTAGCAAGTTGTCTATAGAAACATATGGTGAAAACTTTGAAAATATTCTCCTCTGAATGTCTGGTGAGCGATATCAGGGCCACCGTGGCCCTCTTGTTCTTTTACTACGTACACATATACATATATTTATAAAAGAAATCTATACTGTTGGATGTGGTACTATAACAGTAGTCTATACTGTTGGATGTGAGAGGAAAAATATTTCCTCATGACAGATTCCTATGAACCTCGAACTCATCCAAGCTTTTATTCATGACAATTCTTAAAGCAAATTTGAGATAAATTGATCAAGAAATCAAAGTGCTAGATTGTAATATTGTGGTAGATTACAACAACGATGATTCTTTAGTTCATACTTTAATTGTCGGTACTAGAGCTGTATAATACATGTACACGTACTTCACAACAGCAGGTGTTAAGTGCTTTTGTGGCGGCCGTAAAAAGTCGCCTCGTACTTCATTCTCAGTGTTGTTATATTTTCTGGTCCTTCGGAATCATTAGTTTTCATGTTATTAGTTTTGAAAATTGAATACTGCTTATGCCGGTGCTAGGGGACACGAGTAGTGTTGCACTTTTAATTACTACTCATGAACAGACTCAATAAAACCGGGTCTGCAATGTTCTCTTTTTGCATTTCTACTTTTGCTTTCGAAGGATCACCCCATTTTCAGAATATATTGGCAGTGGTGTTCCCTACTTCAAGAGCCAGTCTGTTGCGAACCGGGCGACCTGTTATAGCTGGATTTTAGAGCCCTTTACGTACTAGTTAATGGACCCGGAAAACTTAACTAAAATGTATAATCGACCTCTAGTAATATCAGTCGATATGCACTCACATTGTCATTTCCTTAAATCTAGTCGTGAACCTTTAGCCAGCTGATAACTCTCATATTTACAACACTAAAAGTTACTTTATCACACCACTAAAAACTATTATATCACAAGATGAGCAACTGACGGATGGACGGACTGAGGATGGGCACGGACTGACGGAGTGACGGATAAAAAAACTATATACCCTGAACTTCGTTTTATGGGGTATAATTAATATTCACGATGCCATAAAAAGCTACTATATCACAAGATAAGTAACAATTTCTTGTGATACACGGACGGACTAACGGATGGGCGGACTGAAGATTGGAACGGACTGACGCGTCAGAAACTATATACCCTCAACTTCGTTGTGTATATTAAATGGTATATTAAATGCTCATGATGCCATTAAAAGCTACTATATTACAAGATGAGCAACAATGTATCGTGATACAAGGGCAGACTGATGGACGGCCACGGAATGATGGGTAAAAAACTTTATACCCTGGGCAACTTAGTTGCGTGGGGTATAATTAATATCATTCCTGGTGTCATAAAAGTTATATACCCACAGCAACTTCATTGCGATGGGTATAATTAATATTCATGATGTCATTATTTCGGCTTGCGTATTCATAGAGAAAGGGGTTAACTCTTTCCCTCACAAACTCACGTTTTCGTGCTTTTGGAAACAGAGAAGACCAAGATCAGATAGCTCCTAAATGGTTTCTTCTGTTTGCTTATGAGATTATAATCTTACACTCCATAAATACGCCTTTCTACGCCTTTGCAAACAGAGCAGACCCAGATCAAATGGTTCATATGTGAGCTGTCTGATCAGGGTCTGCTCTGTTTGTTTATGAAATAATAAAGTCATGATTCTACAGTATCTGCCATGTGTTATAATAAAAAATAAACTAATTAATATTCATGATGTCATTATTTACTACATTATTATTAAACAGAGAAAGACTAAACGTGTGAAATAAAACAGCCCTAGAAGACTAGCCTATTGGACTTTCTGTTATATTGATTTCATACATACATGCAGAGTGCTTTTTGAGCTATAAAACATTCTGCCACTGAGATTCCTATACGGTAACATCACTAACATGGTAGACTGGAAGAAATGATATACTTAAATGTTTC
Organism: Azorinus chamasolen; assembly: GCA_963576725.1. Classification (NCBI taxonomy): domain Eukaryota; kingdom Metazoa; phylum Mollusca; class Bivalvia; order Cardiida; family Solecurtidae; genus Azorinus; species Azorinus chamasolen. The sequence goes on along the minus strand of OY755253.1, from coordinate 26,723,346 downwards.
ATCATTATCAGCCAAGAACGCATTATGAAAAAAGTGTGTATAAGATCATCTTAAGATATAGAAATACATTTTAACAATTTAACACAACAATAAAGTTTCTGGATATATATGGACGGTAAGCTTCAAAGGATTTAACACTTTACTCCATGAATATTCATGTATGAAATAATGACATCATGAATATTAATTATATTAATCGTAATAGAAGAACATTAATTGTTGACTAAGGAAGAAACTGTAAAATTATATCTATATATTAACCCATTTGCTCCCAGTGGATTCTTCCATGCTTATCTTTTGAATTAGTCCAATTGTTTTTATCTAAGGGGTGCCTGGTCAAACTTTTCAATTTCGTTTAGTTTTATATTGAAATTCCTATCAGCAATCAGTGTAGACTCTGATCAGACGCCGCATTTAATGTTTTCCTAAGTCCCATATATGGGATCATGGGAGCAAATGGGTTAATATCATAAGCAAACAGAGCAGACCTAATCAGATGGCTCCTACAGGAGCCATCTGAGCTTGGTCTGTTCTATTTGCAAAGGCAGAGAAAGGAGTATTTATGGAGCAAATGGTTAATCATTGCTAATTATCCTTCACGCCGATGTGGGCAAATTAGTGATTACCTAGCTATGAAAACAGTTTGGATACAGATGAGAACTCGGTGTCTCATCAGGATCCAAAACTATTTAACCCTTTCCTCAATAAATACACATTTCTATGCCTCTGCAAAAGTAACTTTTTGTAAATGCTCTATTTGTCACAATGGTTTCAAAACTACACAATTCTAAAATGTTCCTTTTCTCTAATTAATGCTTCTTTTCGGTAGATTCTTTCAAAGAGGCGGTGTCTAAAAATAGCCTATGGAGGAATGGGTTAAAATCCTGATTGTTTTTGTAGATAAAGTGACTATAGCTCGAATCATGGAAGAAATAGTTCCCTCAGAAGGCCAAAGTTTAATTAGAGGAAAATTGCTCACTTAACACCTAACATGAACTATATGCAAGGAAATGTCAGTGGAATGTTAATGCAACCACTGTGTGATCATCCAGTTCAGATAGAATGTACAATTTCACTGTGGTTATGGAAACTTATACCACCTATTCTGTTGTTTCTTGGAACATGTGGAAATATACTGAACCTAATTGTGCTGTTTCGGAAAAAGATCCGTGCTCATTCAACAACAGTATATCTTTTAATCTTGGCAGTTTCGGACCTTACAATATTGTGGTGTTCTCTAATGCGGCACTTTTTAATGCGAGCAGTGGGGATAGATATAAAGAATTCGTCTATCTTTAATTGTTTGGTTCATGAATGGCTCTCTTATACAATGGGTGGGTTCTCAGTCTGGACGGTTGTCTTGTTGACCATCGAACGAACTCTGTTTACAGTCTGGCCAATTTACGCAAGGGAGAAAGTAACAAGAAAGAAGACAATAGTCGCCATCATTACCTTGTTTGGTATTTTAGTTCTGTTCACGGGACACTTGCTCTTCTCATATGAACTCAGAATGGTGCCTAACGAAAGTCAATATCAAAATGGAACTGATACTATGGTCACATACAAAACAGTTTGTACAGCACGAACAGAAGAACTCGACAACTTTGCTAAAGGGAGGTGGAGAGTTTTAGTGATGGTCTTTTTTAACATTATACCTCTAACATTAATCATCATTGGAAATACAGTAATTGCCTTGACTCTGTTAGTTCAGAAACGGAAAAGGCGATTGCGTGTTCATCCCGAGACACAGCGCTCAACAATACTGGATGAAAAGCGACAGTCTGCCGCCAGAATGCTGTTCTTTATCTCTTCATTTTTACTTATTACCACGGTGCCATTTGGAGCATTTGGTGTTGCCAAAAATATTATGTTTTCGAATGTTCAAGATCGGAAGGTTTACGCAAGACTGCAACTGGCTAATGCATTTGTTCATATATTATTATATTTCAATTACACATTTAATTTTCTACTGTATTTTGTAACTGGCTGCCTATTTAAGCAAGAGTGGAAAAAGATGATAGCCGAGGCAAAGTGCAAACTTACAAAAGTTCTATCTTGTTTTTCAAGAAGCTAACCATTTACTCCTTAAATACGCCCCTCTATTGCCTTTGCAAACAGAGTAGATCCAGACCAGATGGCTTCTGTAGGAGCCATCTAATCAGGGTATGCTTTCAGCATTACTTTTGATCTGCACTAAGCTGTCACACGTGTTTCCAGATATGCGCAGAAATACATTTTAGAACAGTTCTGTATTGTAAATTTTGGAAGGACCGAACTTTTAGTTCGAGATATCCCGAAGTGTGTAGTCAGGGATTTCATGAAAACATTGGGACAATTAGGGATTACACGTAATTCCTTAAAAATTTAGGGATTTCATAAAACCACTGGAAAAAAACTGGCAATTTTACACATATTCCCTGAACAAAGACAGAATGATTTAAAAAGAAAATAACACGTATAACATATGATTTATTCAAACATTACTTTACCCCCATTCACCTTAGTTTCCTTATGTTTAGAATTAGTAACCACATATCAATAAGAAAGAAAACGTTTCTATAATGGACACAATAGAGAGAATTAAGTGAGAATTTACCATTCGGTTAAATACTAGATTCAGTTCCATTCATGTTTATTAGTGGCCATATACACATGCAACCTTTTATTACATGTTCTCGAATGTTTGTCCGACACCACATACTAAACTTAATTTGGAATGAATAATACAAACTGTGTAGCCTATGCTTAAATTTACTTTATATAACAAGACATACTGTTATGACACTTTGAATTACAAAAATAGTTCAATATCAAATTTTAACCGGTGAAAGGTCAAAATGTTTCACAACGAAATGCATGGAAATATTAATATACTTTAGAGCAAGGTAGAAGTCTTCAAAATCGTATTCTTCCTGCAAGTGTAAGCTCCGCATCAGACACTGGACACACACCGCGAGGATGTATTCTGTTTTTACCATTTCATTTCAATGAAAAGTACTTTAGTATTTTTTTCTTCAATTTACAACTTTATTTCAAAACGGGCTGACATACAGTGGAACCTGTCTTAAGCGACCATTCATTTATTGAACATACGAGTGTTAAAGAGCAGGTAGTTGCTTAATGCAGGACAAAGGTAATGCAGAAAGCCCCTATTGGAGCTTTATGCATTACGTTTGACCTGCAAAAGCTACCACCTGCCTGATAAGTCCATACTTATTTGACGGTCACTGAAGACAGGTTCTATTGTACCGTTTCGTTTATTTCTCATAAAAACCACAACAAGACAGTGTCATATAGTTCAGATCCTGATCAGACGCAAGTTTGCTTGACGTCTCATTTGGCTCAGAAGAATTTTCTTAGATATCCCCCTGCATGCCTTTGCAAACAGAGTAGACCCATATCAGATAGCTTATAAGGGTCTAATGAGGTTGTGCTGTTTTATTATGGTCAAAACCTGCTGTATTCCTAAGCTATCATAAATATTAATCTAATTAATATTCATAATGTCATTATGTATTATGTGAATATTCATGAAATGAACCTCATTTCATTTTCTTAGGGCAGTTGTGAACTTCTATATCTCGAATTCGAATAACTCGATCTTCGGGATATCTCGATCTAAAAGTGCGGTCCTTCCAAAATTTGCAATACAGAATTGTTCTAAAATGTATCACTACACAAATCTAGAAACATATATGTGACAGCTTACTGCAGATGTAAAGTAATGCTGAAAGTTCTGGCATGATTTTTGAGGATTTTATTGCATAGGTTATTCTATGTACTCACATGATTGTTTTGAATTTAATTGATGTGGTAATAAATATTTCAGATTTTTCAGATTTTTGTCAGTTATATTAGATACATGTATTTGGCATTACGGGCTTCAGTTTCTCTATTTGCACAAGTCATTTATCAGACGATTTAGGTATGTAATTCAGTGATCGGACGTTTTTAAATATTGCTTTCTTTTTGCACGGGAAATTCAGGCTAGGTTTAGGTATAATTGGACGTGTATCCACGGATATTTCTACACGCACTGATACAGCTCTGGCTGACCAGTAGCACTAAGGAATTGAGTGTCCACTATAAACGGCAGATGGGTGAGTTTTTATTTTTTTCGATTATTTCTTTTCTTTTTTATGTCGTCTCCCGTTAGGCTGTATTATAAATTTGTTTACGTTGCAAAGTTTGAGCAGGGAAGCAGTTGTTGTTTATCCCTTACCCTCATATAAACGTGTTTTCACGCATTTGCAAACAGAGTAGACCCAGATCAGACGGCTCCTAGAGGAGCCGTCTCACCAGGGTCTGCTCTGTTTGCTAGTAGAATTTGATACACAATGTATATCTGTTTCTTTGCTTTCTAAAATGTCTACAATGTTCCACCTTCCATATTTCTTTATAACTATTTTGTTAATGAATATTCAGTAGGTATTGAAATTTGAAACAAACATAGAACTGGGAAAGGGTTATCATTGTTGAAAAGCAATTGTCTCTATTGAGCATCCACTAAAAAGTTTACCAAATTCGTGCTTTCCACGAGTTAGTCTTGCCTTGGACGGCTACCGTCTTTAGCGGTCATATTTATTACCTCCCCATGTGTGACGGGGTATTTATTACATCCGTTGAGTGGCATCTTGAAACAGGATTTTGATTGTAAATCATGTTTTTGTAAAGTTTGCAATTCATATTTATTTGCCTTATATAATATTTACGGATATGTAAGCAGCCCGTGCATTTAATACCGGTATTTGTTTCACCGTCGCTCGTAGGTAACGCAACGACGTATGTGGAACTTCACTGTGTATCACCACACTGGTGTACATAGCCGAGGTAGTACGTGGGTGTTATTAGTATTAGACTTAATTGGTATAGTGGCTTAATATGCAGTTATGGATCTGTATATGTGACATACGGGCATTTATGTAACTTGCGAATAGTAGATTTGCTATATTTAGTTACGTGAGTTTAATAGGCTGTCAGTATTTATTATTTAATTGGTGTTATCGCTGATGCAAAGCACTTGTACTGGTTAAATTGTTGTAGCCGTTCTTACTTGAGATCCAGGGACAGGCACGCAACAGACGCCATAGAGATGGCTTGATATGTCGATGCCATACACGTTGGTGTCGCCTACTCCGCGGGGGATTTCGTGCCATACACGTTGGTAACCACCCGGGATCTGTGAGTGTTTATATTGGGACGACGTAGAAAGTCGTAAGCTAAGAGTTGACGACAGCAACTCTGACTCATATTTGTACTTCTATATAGAGAAGCTCTGTAGACACGTAAAATGAAAAAAAAAGAGAAATGATTTTTTTTCAAATCATGTTAAAAAGGGGGACATCGTAACAAGAAATATAAAAGTTTTTCAAATGACGTTAAACGTTTTTGGCAGCGTAACGGAATTTGATATTTTTTCAAATTCCGTGGACCCTGTGCCTTTCGAATATTGTGTTTATACATATAAAATAAAAAGAAATAACAACATACACTTGAATACAATACTAAAAGAGACTACATTATATGTATTAGTATTTATACATTATACTTAATATTACATGCAGTAATAATGAACTAAAACTGATTTATAGCTCAGACACGTCTATGTTACGATGCATATGCGATTTGCACTAGAAACTAGATATAGACCGCCTAGCTGCAGATGAGTTTAAGCTTTTTCCTTCTTTTGTAGTTTCTTGTTTTTAGCACACCTGAGTAAACCCGGTTAAGATTTTGTGATCGACCATCGCTTGGTGTCCGTCCGTTCACTGGTCCATTTGTTTGTCCGTCCGTCCGTCCGTGCTTAAAACGGCATCGCCTCCGAATAAATAAGGCAGAATGTAGTATAATGGTCTATCAAACCGATAAATAATTTGTATTTATGTTGAAACCTGGCTGTCATGGAAACCAATATAAATATTAAACAAACCTATGGTCATAACTAACGATATTTGAAAGGAATAGTCTTCTATTGATCTTAATTGATCTTAGTTGCTAAACTCATGTCGATATCTCAAAACATATGCTAAGGACTGGTCAGGACTAGATTTTCTTATATAACAATTCAGAAAACCTTTAGCAGCTTTCTTCTCCCAAATTGATATTCCAGTTTGAATTGAATTTGGTAGAAATGGTCGCTTGACGACCTTTTATCAACATTGCTAAAACCATGCCGATACCTGAAACAAATTGTCGACTGGGGCGGGGTTAAATTGCATTATATGACTAAAGGAGATAATACCTCCTTCTCTAAAACCGGTGGTCAAATCTGAATAGAAATTGGTAGAAATCCTCTATTGGCCATCTTTCAGAATTGTTAAAATTAAGTCCCAGTGCCCTCACGGTCATATGTTTTGAGCAGCATGAGTTAAGCAATTTAGGCAGGTCACTGGAAGACTTTTCCTTTCAAACATACTGGTTTTAGACAAAAATATATTTAAAGCTTTATTCCATGACAACTAAGGTTCCCCATTTTAATTTAGCAGTTTTGTCATACCATGATACTAAGATCATTTATGTACAGTTTGGTTACATTCTGCCTTGTGCATTTGGAGGTGCCGTTTAAAGCACGGACGGACTAAAAGATGAATGGACGGATGGAAGGGCACCGGATCAGAAAAAAACTAATCTGAGCATAGTTAGGTGTACAAATATCGGGAAACTACAAGCCAAGTAACTAGGTTAAATCCCGGCTTTAAACAGACTCATGTTCATAAGCAATATATATTTAGTTTCTTATGCAAGAGCAAATTGCATGTGCATCGTGACACAGAAGTATCGGAAGTGTCATGCAGGAAATGCCCCATACGGTTTCAGTTCATTATTACTAATTTAAAGTAAAATGTATGAATAATATATATATAATATTGATTCTGTAAGTATTGTATTCAAGCGATATGCTGCTACTTATTTATCTTATACATGTATTAACTTTTTTTTTAATTTGTATTAAATGAACACAAAACACGATAGGCACAGTGTCCAAGGATTTTTCTTTTCAAATTACGTTACATTGCCGAATTTTTTTTTTAACGTGATTTGAATTATTTTAATAAACACAATATTCGAAAGGCACAGGGTCCACGGAATTTGAAAAAAAATCAAATTCCGTTACGCTGCCAAAAACCTTTAACGTCATTTGACAACTTTTTCATTTCTCATTACGATGTCCCCTTTTTTAACGGGATTTAAATTTTATTTTTCATTTCCCGTTCTCTTTCATTTTACGTGTCTACAAAGCTCTATTATGGATTGTGGGTAGTGCATCCCAGTATAGTGTTATTAAGGAACTGCATACGCATGTGTGCGTGCAATTATTGCGTATTTAAGACAGCAAGAGACAGTGAATTACAGTGGACTAGTGGCCACGGATAATTAGGGAAATAGATTTTTTCTTCTTGATTATTTTCTGTTTATTTATGTAATTCTTGGTAAATAGATTTATTTGTTAAATTTACTTCTTGTTTGTTGTTGGTTGGCGACCTAAGGTATCACTCTCGATAGCTTGTCGTTACATGGTGTCAGAAGTGGGATGATGCCTTAGGATCGTACCAGCCGATAGTTTACAGGAATTAAATTACTTTGATAGATTTACTTTGATACTTTATGTTTTTGTGTAAGCTTCCTTGGTCGGTTTCATACCACGAGTTTGTTTTAATTGTTACTTTCTTTCAGACACTCCTTTCCTAAGGTCGACATAGACAGACAGTATAGGCGGGTGACGTAAAGTTTTAAACATTATGGTTATATTGTTGTAGCCGTTCTTACATGGGATCCAGAGGCAGACAGGAAGCAGACGCGATAGGGATGTTTTGATCTGCCGAGGCCATACACGTTGGTGTCGCCTACTCCGCGGGGGATTTCGTGCCATACACGTTGGTAACCACCCGGGACCTGTGAGTGTTTATATTGGGACGACATAGAGAGTCGTAAGCCAAGAGTTGACGACAGCAACTCTAACTCATATTTGTACGTCTATATTATAGAGAAGCTCTATTATAGACTGTGGATAGTTCACCCTAGTACCGGACCCTGTGTAAACCGATATACTCTCGAAACCGGCCGATTTGTTCGGTCCTGATTTTTTTCCTTCTTTTCCCATTATGAAAATCCCTCTAAAAACCGGGCCCTGTGAAAACCGGATACCGGACGGGTCTCGCCAAATATTTGTCTCGTTTCAACCCAAATTCACCTGTGTAAACCGGATGCCAAAAACCAACTGACCGGAACGTAACTTGCTGGCTGGCCTCTCAACACGCCTACGCATCATGACACATCGCGCCCTTGTTTACACAGTGCAATTATCAATAGTCGGGATTAATGGTATGGCTAGGTATAAAATCCTGACCATATAATGAATAAGGGACCGAATGGAAAACTGTAAAAAAAACAAAACAGTAATGATCGGGGCTACATCAAACCTTACTGCACTAATCTTGGAACAAACTTTTGTTATTAATCAACAACAATTACAAAACCATTAATGATTTTATTTCACCTTCCTAACCCTTCTGATGCTGGTACACAAAAACTATGCTCAAAGATTTTGAAATATTGTCCGATTTTCCCTTAATCCTGCTGAATGATTGTTAAAAGCTATCACATTCATACTTTGAGTGGCCTCGAGTTTAAATTTGCAACATCCTGTAACCATTTGCCTGTTACGAAAGTGTGCACATTCTTCTTTATTAAAACTTCACAAAATCGCTTATATTTCTTGTAGAAATGTTGACTAAGTTACCATCATCAAACATCTTGGATCCAGATCAGGCTCCGAGTTACTCGACGTCTCATCCGGATCCAGTTTGTTTGCATACATGACATGACGCTCGCGACCAGCAGATTAAGGGTTAAACGTGTCTCATTTAGCTCTGGCTAGCACACCCGTTTGTAACAATCAAAGGCCTGAACAGCCATAATTGCTTTCGAGTTTGATAAGGATGTTAAGTGTAAGGGAAGAAGTTGCTGTACATGTTAATCACCATTTTGACGTCTTGGAATTGTTTAATGTAATACTAAAAATATGACAGACTGTAGCAACAGTCAAACCATAAGCAAAGTGGTTATTAGTAACACTCAGACAGTCCTTGACCTCAACAAGTCAGAAATGCAATGCTGAGTGACAGTGTCCATCTTTCAATTCATATCAAAGCAATATCAAATGCTGTTGTGTATTTCAAAGCACTACCCTCCTTATTAATTACGAATCCTAGAATTTTAACTACTGTTTAGACAATGTAGTATGAAACTTTAGTTAAATTTTGTTCGGGTTTATATACATGTATGCAAACACACACACATTAATCCAAAATCTTGGTTGATTCATAATGATATCAAATGTACAGTAAATTCCTAATAATCCATATGATGTTTTATCTATCAAAACTCCACCATGAATTCCACTGATCATAAACTTATATGAATCCCAACTTTTATATTCCAATTTATTCTTGAAAGTTGGACTGACAGCATTTTGTTATTAACACTCAAGATTACAGATAAATCATTTTCAAATGAATTCTATAATTGTTCTATCATTACTGGGTCTATTCAAAATAGCCAAACGGAGACAACCCCCTGTAAATATACATGATCAGAGTAGACACTGTTTTACACCTTTTTAAAATATAACTTCATTTCCACCAGATCAGGATATTGATGGCCAAGAATGATATCATCTCTGGCTATTTCATATCAAATTTGTTGTCAAATGTTCTTTGCTATGACATCTCCCAGGGTTTTTTCTTTGATTTTAGGGAAAGGGCATGGCCTAACCGGAGGGAAATAATAAGCGTGAAATGAATGCTTATGGGGAAAAGGTCAGAAAATATCAACATAACATTTAACATGTTCATATTTTCTCTATCAAGTGACAGTACAATTCAATTAAAAGCATTTCATGCAGTTCTGATAATTTAATGGTGTTTTTCTTGTGTGTTTTGTCTGCAACTGCATAACTCTTGGCTATTACTAAAATTGTAAACACGTCATCAATGAGTTTTCATAAAAACCCATTATAAATCAGAAATCACAGTAAATCTCAACTATTCCATTAACCAAGACACATATGATCGGGCTTTTGGTAGATAAAGATATCATCGGCATTTTTTGTAAATGAAGAAGCCTACATGTATGTCTCGCATTTTTGCGATGACAATGGCATGAATGGAAAGTTCCATCTCGGTTTGTGGAGAAACTAATTAAATCCATTGTAGAGAGTAATACGCATACTAGCCTGTTAACACTGCAAGAGAAGTCGGCATTTCTATCGTGTTTCATCAGTAAAATTACGCTAATAGAAAGAAATTGTGGTATGAAAGCGAAAGTACAGACACTGCGATTCATAAACGCTATACGGATTACTCGGATCTCTAGGTTAGACGGATGTAAAGAAATGCGGTTAGCGTTTTATCACGTACACGGAGTCGATATAAAAAAAATCCCTCTCCCTCCCTATCGGCGGAGAGGTAATTGATCAATGAAAAACACAACAGGTTTTCTAGTTGGGAAGTCTATGCTATCGGCGGAGAAGAAATTTATAATTTACAGACAAGCTATTGCTGCTGTAGAAACGCCAATGTGTTGCGAAAACAATGTTTAACTAAACACCAGGAATGAGGTTCATATACGCGTATATGATAAATGCTGATTTTCAAGCTTGCGCAACTCATATCCGCGGATATGAACTTCATATCTGGTCGGATCCGGTGTTTAGTCATACCGATATTCTTTCGCGTTTTTTGGGAGTATATTCAATAATTCAAGCTTTTAAAAGGTTGATATTGTGTAGACTAGAAGTTATCTCACAAAGCGAAGTGTTATTAAATGCATGAAAAGTAAATAAATTAATGAACAATTTACAACAAAACTAGTTTAGAATTGAAGAGAACTATTTTCTCTTGCGCATGTTCACAAGAAATAGTGAACTCTTTGCCGTAAAAACGACCGATCGCTATATTGCATTCTTCGAAAGCAATAAAAAATCAAACAAGATAGGTTAACACGTTTACAGATGTGTATGACATGTGATGCTGGACGTACGTTAAACACACATACACACACACTCATGTATTGGTATTATGTCCACGAAATCATTGAGGATTACACATGCAACACCAAAAGTCAGTAGAATATTTGTGCAGTTCATTCTTTCTTTATTTTTATTTTTTCTTTTGTAAAAAACGTCTCCTCTTACTTTTGTCGTAATTCAGATCAGTCAAATATTTGTTACATCTAGTTGCACATTAGGAACCTCATAAGGATGGGTGAATTCAATCTGAACAGTACACACACTTTACTGGTTTTCTCGGCAAAATTTCGAACCTGAAAAAAACGGTCACCTCTGAAAACTGGCCGATCGATCTGTCCCCGAGGGGGTCCGGTTTTCACAGGTTTCACTGTATAGTGTTATTAAGGAACTGCATACGCATGTGTGCGTGCTATTATTGTGTATTTAAGACAGCAAGAGACAGTGAACTACTGTAGACTAGTGACCACGGACAATTAGGGAAATAGTTTTTTTTTCTTTATTATTTTCTGTATATATATGCAAGTATGTGAATAGATTTATTTGTTAACTTTAATTCTTGTTTGTTGTTAGTTGGCGACCTAAGGTATCACTCTCGTTAGCTTGTCGTTAGAAACCCGGAACACTTAACCAAAACGTATAATCGACATCTAGTTAATATAAGTCGAAATGCACTCAAAGAGTCACTTTCTTAAATCTAGTCGTTAACCTTTCTCATATGTACAACACTAAAAGCTACTATATCACAAGATGAGCAACAATGTATTGTGATACACGGACGGACTGACAGATGGATGATATGAAGATGGGCACGAACTGACGGATCAAAAAGTATATACCCTCCACTTTGTTGTATGGGGTATAATTAATGTTCATGATGCCATTAAAAGGTACTATACCACAAGATGATCAACAATGTATTGTGATACACGGACGGACTGATAGATGGGGGAAATGAAGATGGGCACGGACTGACACAGTGACGGGTCAAAAGCTATATACCCTCACATTCGTTGTGTGGGGAATAATTAATATTCATGATGCCATTAAAAGGTACTACATCACAAGATGATCGACAATGTATTGTGATACAAGGACATACTGATGGACGACCATGGACTGGTGGGTCAAAAACGATATACCCTGGGCAACTTAGTTGTGAAGGGTCCATAAACCATATTAGCCCTTCGCTTGCTGAATTTTGAAATACATTTCTCCTTCTTTACCCATGCCCTGTTGTATAATTACATATATCTTCACTGTGTACACGTATTTCGCTGTTAAATGACTTCTACGGAGTGCGCTGGTTGCACAATCAACTCGAGCTGTCTCATCAGTGTCTGCACTATTTACAGGTAGGTATATTGACGTGAATAGCAAGCGAAGGGTTAATTATATTTTTATTATTGGTACGCGTCGTCCAGGAAATGGTACGTGTAGTCCAGGTACGCTTCAGCAATGGTACGCTAAGTCAATATCCAATTAATATTCACGATGTCATAAAAAACTATATACCCTCAGTGACTTCGTTGCATTGGATATAATTAATATTCATGATGTCTTTATTCGTGTTTGAGTATTCATAGAGTAAGGGGTTAACCATTTCCCTCACAAATACACCTTTTTATGCTTTGCAAAAGGAGCTGGCTAAACAGGGGTCAGTTCTGTTTGCTTATGAAATTATAAGTCTATACTCCATAAATACGTCTTTCTATGCCTTTGCAAACAGAGCAAGCCCAGATCAGATGGATCCTATGGGAGCCGTCTGATCAGAATCTGCTGTTTGTTAATGAAATAATATGGATATGATTCTACAGTTTCTGCCATGCCCAACATTTCTTGTATTCATGTGATATAATAAAAATAAATTAACTAATATTCATGATGTCATTATTTCCTACATTATTATTAAACAGAGAAAGGTTTAACATGTGAACTAAAACAGTCTTACAAGACCAACATATTGGACTTTCTGTTATATTGATTTCATCAATATATGCAGAGTGCTTTTTGAGCTATAAAACCTTCCTTCACTGAGATTTCTATACCGTACCATGGTAGACAGTGAACGATCTTTACTGGAAGAAATGTTATACTAAGACGGTTCATCATTATAATCAAAGAACGCATTGTGAGAACACTACGTATAGGATCTTAAGGTATAGAAATACATTTAAACAGTTTAACACAACAATAAAAGTTTCAGGATATATATGAAAGGTAAGCTTGATAGGATTTAACCCTTAACTCCTTGAATATTCATGTATGAAATAATGACATCGTGAATATTAATTAGATGAATTGTTAAAGAAGCACATGGACACAGGACTTGTTGACTTCGGAAGAAACTAGAATCGTTTCAGATTCTATATAATATTTTAAGCGAACAGAGCAGACCCTGATCAGACGGCTCCTATAGGAGCCGTCTGCTCTGTGTCTTCTCTGTTTGCAAAGACATAGAAAGGCATATTTATGGCGGAAAGGGTTAATCAAGGAATTGCTAATTATCCTTTAGACCGCTGTGGGAGAATGAGTGTTCACATATGCAAACAGTTTGGGTCCAGATGAGAAAGGTGAGCAACTCGTTGTCTCATCAGGATCCTAACTGTTTAAAATCTTGATTGCATTTTCGCAGACACACTGATTAGAGCTCGAATTTTGAAAACGAAGTGGAAGAAAAATTGTGTAAAAATAGTTTGCACAGAGGGCTAAAGTTTAATTCGTTGAAAATTGTTCACTCAGCACCTACGATCAAAGATGCAGGAAAATGTCAGTGGAATGTTGATGCTGCCACTGTGTGATCATCCAGTTCAGACTGAATGTACAATTTCACTGTGGTTATGGAGACTTATACCACCCATTCTGTTGTTTCTTGGAACATGTGGAAATATATTGAACCTAGCTGTGCTGTTTCGAAAAAAGATCCGCGCCCATTCAACAACAATTTATCTTTTATTCATGGCAGTTTCCGACCTTACAATATTGTGGTGCATGGTAATGCGGAACTTTATGCTAAGATCAATGGGGATAGACATCAAGAATTTGTCTATCTTTAATTGTGTGGTTCATGAATGGCTAAGTTATACAATGGGCGGGTTCTCAGTCTGGATGGTTGTCTTGTTGACCATCGAAAGAACTCTGTTTACAGTCTGGCCAGTTTACGCAAGAGAGAAAGTAACAAGAAAGAAGACAATACTCGCCATCATTACATTGTTTGGTATTTTAGTTCTGTTCACGGGACACTTGCTCTTCACATATGGACTCAGAATGGTGCCTAACGAAAGTCAATATCAAAACGGAACCAATACTATGGTAACATACAAAACGGTTTGTACAGCACGAACAGAAGAACTCGGCAACTTTGTTAAAGGGAGATGGAGAGTTTTAGTGTTGATATTTTTGAACATTATACCTCTAACATTAGTTATCATTGGAAATACCGTAATTGCGTTGACCCTGTTAGTTCAGAAGCGGAACAGACAATTACGTGTTCATCCCGAGACACAGCGCTCAACTATACTGGACGAAAAGAGACACTCTGCCGCCAGAATGCTGTTCTTTATCTCTTCATTTTTACTTATTACCACAGTGCCATTTGGAACATTTGGTGTTGTCAAAAGTACTATGTTCTCAAATGTTCAAGATCGGAAGGTTTACGCAAGACTGCAACTGGCTAATGCATTTGTTCATATATTATTATATTTCAATTACACATTTAATTTTCTACTGTATTTTGTAAGTGGCTGCCTATTTAAGCAAGAGTGGAAAAAGCTGATGAGTGAGGCCAAGTACAAGTTTACAAGAGCCCTGTCTTGTCTTTCAAGAAGTTAACCCTTTACTCCATTAGTAGCCTATAAGTAGTGTTTGTTTATTATATAATATAGATATGAGTCTACAGTTTCTGCCATTAGCCAAGCATTCCTGTGTCAGCGAGCTATTTTAACTTTTTCCTCCATATAAATGTGATTTTATGCATTTGATAACAGAATAGACCCAGATCAGATGTTTCCTATAGTACCTATTTGATCAGGCTATGTTCTGTTAGCTAGTGAAAGTTGAAAGATGTTTCTTTACTTTTTAAAATGGCTATAATGTTACACCTCTCATATTTTGCCTCTCAATATTCAATAAGTTTTGAAATTTAGAATAAATATAGAACAAGAAAATGCTTAACCATTATTCTAATTAATATTCATGATATCATTTTGACATGAATATTCATGGAATAAAGGGTTATCTAAGATGACCCTATACTTTCAGAATATTAATGTATTAAAACGTCACTTTATCAACAAAAAGTAGCTGATTTTTTTTAAATATGACATTCTGAACACAATAATTTTCTATCATTGTAGTAAAATCAGATTTATATTGTTTTAAGCCCACCCTGATCAGGTACCTGTAGGATCCTTCTGATCTTGGTCTACACTGTTTACAAAGTCGTCAAATGGTTTCTCTATCAGGCACATTATTAACTCTTTATTTAGAATAGAACCTGTCCAAAGTGTCCATTTATTTATTGAATGAAGGAATCTTTAAAAGCAGGTGGTTGCTTAATGCAGGGCAAAAGTAATGCAAAAATCATCTATAGGAGCTATTTTGAAGTCATAAAATAATCACATTATGATTACTAATTAGATTTATAAATGCATATGAACATAGGAAGCTCTGAACAAGACAAAAACTGTAGAATCAGATCTATATCATGTCATAAACAAACAGAGCACACCCTGAACAGATGGCTCCTAAAGGAGCCATCTGATCAGGGTCTGCTCTGTTTGCAAAGGCGTAATAATGGAGGATTAACTGGAGGATTAACTAGACAAAGGATCACCTTAAGACCATACTTAGGAAGTTTCCTTACATTTATCCTTATAAGTTTAGATGCAATGTCGTTTGAAACGACATGTTGACGACAGACGACGCACACCGGATGCTGGACGACGCCAGACGATGGACACAGGGTGATCCCAAATAGCTCACCTTGGCACTTAATTTGTGCCAGGTGAGCAAAAAAGGAAATGTATTTATTAGAGATATTACCTTAATCTAATTAATATTCATATTAATTATTTCTGACATGAATATTATATGAAGTTAAGAGTTAAAATCTTCAATAATGTTTGGCTTGCATAACATCTGTCATGTTTAAAATGTAGACCAATAACAGCTGTGCCTTCCTTGATCACTGTCCTGATACAGTAAACTCTGTATTAAGCGTCCATCAAAAAGAGGTCTAATTATGCATCTGTAGGGCAGGTGGTAACCTAAAGCAGGTCAAATGTGATGCAGAAACTCCTATAGAAGCTTTCTGTATTACTTTTGGCCTGCATTAAGCAACCGACTGCTTTTCAAGATATCTGCGTTCAATCAATTCAAAGCCGTTTAAGACAGGTTCTACTGTATCAATATTGATGTCTCCACAACCTCTCATCTTCTGCATATTAACCATTCTTGATGAATATCGATTTAAGAAATAATGACATCATGAATATTAATTATATTAACTGTAATGTGATAGCACATGGACACTGGAAGGTTTGGCCATGGCAGCAATTGTAAAATATCTAAATTATATTATAAGAGATGGCTACTACAACAGCTGCCTGATCTGGGTCTACTCTGTTTGCAAAGACATATGGAGGAAAAGGTTAACCCTTTACTTGATAGAGACACCTTTTCACATATTTGCTTACAGAGTAGACCAAGACCTTGGTCCATGCTTATAAAGCTTTTAGTATAGTCTAGGTTCGTTCTCAAGTTTATGATTGGTCAGATTTGAGGCAAAGGCTCAAATCTGACCAATCAAAAGCTTGAGAACTCACATCTGACCAATCAAAAGCTTGAGAACGAAACTCAGACTCAACTAAAAGCTTTATAAGCATGGACCCAGACAGCTTCTATAGGAACCATCTGATCAGGGTCTGTTCTGTTTATTTATAAAATTATATAGATCTGATTCTAACGGTTTTAGACAAAATGAAAAAACACATTGTGTTCATTTACCATTATAGAAATTCAGCTAATTATTATGCATGATATCACTATTAAGCCATTACCTCATATGATATATTTTTCGACCCAACCTCTTGAATAAATCTACCAAAAAAAGAAGTTGTTACTAGCAAAAAATAACATTTTAGAATTGTGCAGTATTGAAATCATCCTATTGAGCAAACGCTCTGTTTATCACAATGGCTTCAACAAGTGACCTTACAGAGGCGTCAAAAGGCGTAAATACGAGGGAATGGGTTAAAAGGCGTCAACATGAGGAAATGGTCAGATATTTTCTAATTTTCCTGAAATATGTTGTTCTTTTTTAAAATAAATGCATTGACTGAGTATTAAACTGTTTATTGATAATTAATGCCAGTCTCATCTGTAATCAAATTGCTTGCAATCATTTGCAGTATAAATGTTAGAAAAGCAAGACTGGGTTTTAGTTACCATAACTCAGTACATATAAACATAAGGACTCCCTTGTTGACTATATTTTATCAAGAAGGTGGATACAATAAAATCTCTCTATAACGGCCACTATTTAAACTGTGTTAATTACTGTCCATTTCAATTTACTTTGTCACTGAATTTGAATCGAGAATTTTTTTCATTTCTTACCGGATCGAGATCAAATTTATGTCAATTTGTGTCATCGTTTTTCAGGAACTCTGTGCCCGAGTTTCCCTTGAATCCATCTTTAAATAAAGATTCCATGCATAAAAATAATGTTTTCCCATTGTAAACATGGTTCATTTCAAATTGCAAATGGCGGACGATTGACGTCGAGTGGAACGTTCGAATTTAAATAAGGGTAATTATAGCTC
Organism: Azorinus chamasolen; assembly: GCA_963576725.1. Lineage (NCBI taxonomy): Eukaryota > Metazoa > Mollusca > Bivalvia > Cardiida > Solecurtidae > Azorinus > Azorinus chamasolen. The sequence goes on along the minus strand of OY755253.1, from coordinate 26,705,496 downwards.
TTAAAAGTTGACGTCATACACGAAATTACGTCATTTATTTCATATCAGTATGCAATTCACCCCTGTTGAAACATGATACGCTCCATGATCCATACATACAGCGGCCATTTGCAAAGAAACAACTGATCGTAATATCATGTGGAAAATGCATTTTCGGCATTTTATTACTTGTTACTGAATGATATAGAGGGGTATTTAGCATGGGAGTTCCTGAAAAACGATGCGATCAAATGAAGTATATTTCAGGTCAGTCTGACTCGAAATGAAAAAGATATCGACTAAAATTCAGTGACAAAGTAAATTGAAATGGACAGTAGTTTGTATTTAGGGCAGGTGGCTGCTCAAAGTAAGGTGAAAGTAAAACAGAACGCTCCTATAGGAGCGTTCTATTTTACTTTCACATTGCTTAAAGCAGCCACCTGCTTTTTAACACAAAATAACTCATGTAATTTAGTGGCTGTTATAGAGAGGTTTTACTGTATATAGAACTAGTCTCTATGCCTTTGCAAACAGAATAGATTCTATAGGACCATACAGACTCTGAGGTCCTGATAAGATACCTAGATTTAAACAGTTTCAAGAATAACTTCTTTATTTCTTCACTAAACCCTATGTTGTGACCACTCTTTAGGATCATTACGAAGAGATGACTCGGTGGAAAAATGACAATTTTAGAATTTGAGTACGGACAGTTATCTGTAGCTCTATCCATACTGTAGATTTGATTCTACAGTTTCTGCAATGACCAAACACTTTCTGTGTTTATATGCCATTGTGCATTTAATCAATATTCATGATGTCATTATTACTAACATGCAAATGTATGAGGTAAATGCTGAAGAAGTTTACCCTATCCCCCATAGGCTATTTCTAGATACAACCTCTTTGAATAAATTTACCGAAAAGGAACATTTACAAGAGAAAAGTAAACATTTAGAATTATGTAATTTTGAAACCATTGTGGTAAATAGAGTAGTTGCGCCATAGGAGCAAATGCTGTATTTATCACAATGGTTTCCGAAATGACTTTTATAGAGGTGTAGAAAGGCGTATTTATGGAGGAAAGGGTTAAGCCCTGGGTACCAAATTGGTTCATATGCCATTATAACAACCAGGCTTATTAATATTCATGGTGTCATTATTTCTTACATGATTCTTCATGGAAATAAGAATTATAGTAGAACATTCAAAGGATTAACCCCTTATTCCATGACTTATTAATTTAAGAAATACTGATGCCATGAATATTAATAAGATTATTATTTATACTGGCAAATGGACACAGGAATATTTGGCCATGGCAGAAACTTCAGACTTATATCTATAATATTCTATAAGCAAACAACGCAGGCACTGATCAGACAGCTCCTACATGATTTCATTAATTCTTACACGAATCTCCATGGAGTAAAGGGTTAAATAATTTTACACATTAATATCCATGATGTCATATGCAGTAGCCGTCTGATCTGGCTGTACTCTGTTTGCAAAGGAGTAGAAATGTGTATTTATAGAGTAAAGGATTAAACGCTGTCAAAACTATGAAGCAACAGTGATGACTTTTGAAAACAGTTTGTACCCAGAACATCTTAACTGAATTATATTTATAAACACTGTTTTTATTCATGCAATAAATAATGCATCATATCTGTTAACCCTTCACTTGCTATTCGCGTCAATATACCTACCTGTAAATAGTGAAGACCCAGATGAGACAGCTCCTGCAGGAGCTGTCTCATCAGGGTCTGCACTATTTACAAGTTGATTGTGCAACCAGTGCACCCCACAACAGTGATTGCACAGCGCAATACTTGCACACAGTGAATATATATGTAATTATACAACAGGACATGGGTAAAGAAGGAGAAATGTATTTTAAAATTCAGCAAGCGAAGGGTTAATTAGAATATTTTTTTCCAATGGCATATGAACACAGGACATTTTGGCTTAGGCAGAATCTGTAGAATTAGATCTGTATAATATGTAATGTCATATAATGTCCTACAATAGTCGTCTGATCTGTGTCTACTCTGTTTGCAAAGGCACAGAAAGAAGGCGTGTTTATTATCTAAAGGGTTAAAAGAAATGAAAGGAAAAAAATATTTTGTATGATTTTTGTTGCAGAGTAAGGAGATAACAATATTTGCATACGAATGTTACATATGCTGGAAGTATTAACCCTTCGATTGCTATTCACCTCAATATACCTACCTGTAAATAGTGTAGACCCAGATGAGACAGCTCCTGCAGGAGCTGTCTCATCAGGGTCTGCACTATTTACAAGTTGATTGTGCAACCAGTGCACTCGACAGCAGTGATCGCACAACGCAATACTTGTACACAATGAAGATATATGTAATTATTCAACAGGGCATGGGTGAAGAAGGAGAAATGAATTTTAAAATTCAGCAAGAGAAGGGTTAAGATATGAGGGAAAGTGTTAACCCTTTATCCCATGAATATTTACAATTATTTTAATAAAAGGCAAGACAAAATTATACCTAAAAAATGTGCAAGCAGTGCAGACCATGAACAGACAGCTCCAAAAAGTCTAGATCTAGGTCTACACTGTTTGTACATGTATATACTTTGTGTATATTATTGATGGGGGTTGAAAGTCCCTAGATTTACTTGGAGATTTTTTTTAGAGAATGTGTGATAGAAAATTCCAGGTAGTATTTAAATAAAGAACAGATCTAATAAGCATAAGAGATGATAAAAGAAAATGAACAAAGAATATTTTCTTTAAACCTTTGTAAATCCCATCATTCATTCTCAAATTCAAAGGATTTACATTTCATCCCATCAAAGGAAAACTTTAAAGGCCTTAATTGTGTGTCCATTACGAAAAATAGATCAGGGTCTGCTCTGTTTGCTTATAAAACTATAACATATCTGACTCCACAGTTTCTACCACTACTAGAACATCCTGTGTATGTATATATCACTTTAAAAATCTGTCTGACAAATATTTACTATGTCATCATGATGTCACTTGAGTATTAACTCTTCGCTTGCTATTCACGTCAATATACCTACCTGTAAATAGTGAAGACCCAGATGAGACAGCTCCTGCAGGAACTGTCTCATCAGGGTCTGCACTATTTACAAGTTGATGGTGCAAGCAGTGCACTCCACAGCAGTGATTGCACAGCGCAATACTTGTGCACAGTGAAGATATATGTAATTATACAACATGGCATGGGTGAAGAAGGAGAAATGTATTTTAAAATTCAGCAAGAGAAGGGTTAAACTGGTTCTAAACTAATTTTTTCAAGCTTACAAACAGATGGAGAAGATTGGGTGTTTAAATGCTAAGGGTAATAATGGCATTTATACGGATGTATACATCAAAGCATATTTAACCTCCGTAAAAGAGAAAATATCCAGTGCTAAAATTAAAACTAATGTACACATAATATACTGAATTAATCCTTTCCTCCATAACTACGGGTTTCCACGCCTCTGTAATAGTCACTTCTTGAAACCATTATGATAAATACAGCATTTGCTCCATAGGAGCAAATGCTCTATATACATGTATCACAATGGTTTCAATACTTCACAATTCTAACATTTTCCGTTTCTCTAGTTAATGCTCCTTTTCGGTAGATTTATTCAAAGAGATTGGGTCTAAAATAGCCTATGAGGGAATGGATGAATTATCTTCTGACATATTAGCCTTTTACGCCATAGATATGCCTTTGCAAACAGAGAAGACCAAGATCATACGGCTCCTGTAGTATAGGGTTAACCCCTTTCTCTATAATTATTCATGACAGAAATAATGACATCATGAATAATCATTATATTAATTGTTATAATAGCAAATACACAGAGAAATATTTGGCCATGACAAACACTGTAGGTTTATATCTGTATTATATCATAAGCAAACAGAGTAGACCCTGAACAGACGGCTCCTATAGGAACCCCGTCTGATCTGGGTCTACGCTGTTTGCAAAGTTGTAATACAGTGCTCCCTCCTTGCAAGACCCTCTCAATAACGATTCGCTCCTTACAACAACGCATTTCACTGTTTCCGAAACAACAAGGCAACTTTTTCCATCGTATTTTCTTTATGCCTCCATCAAACACTATGTTGTGACCACTCTTTAGAATCGTTACTTTGTGACGAGTCTAAAGAGTAGTCACAACATAGGGTTTGATTGAGGCATAACGGTTTTAATTCTCGAAATACAGCTTATCTGGGGATCTGCAAACAAGCTTATCACGTTTGATTTTCCCTCCCTATAACAACTCCCTCTGAACAACACATACAATCTTCGTATTCCAAAGGGTGTAGTTGTAGAGAGGGAGTACTGTAATGCATATTTATGGAGTACTGGGTTAAACAATGACTTTTTTGCCATGGTGGATAGTGAAGCAATCTAGGTCTACTCTGAATCAGATAACCCTTTCCCTGTTGGATATGCATCTTAGAGATACCGGTAATGGCATCATGAATATTGATTATATTTTATAATGGCATACGAACTCGGAGTTTTGTTTTTAATCATACCTATATTATATCATAATCAAACCGAGAACAGACCCATATCAGACAAGTCCCACAGGAGCCATCTGGTCTGGATCTACTCTGTTTGCAGAAATGTGTATTTAACCCTTTACTCCATAAATACGCCTTTCTATGCCTCTGTAATAGTCACTTCTAGAAACCATGGTAATAAATAGAGCAAACGCTCAATTTATCACAATGGTTTCAAACTACAAAATTCTGAAAAAAAATCACTTTTCTCTATTGAATGCTCCTTTTCGGTAGATTTATTCAAAGAGGTTTGATCTAAAATAGCCTAATGGGGATGGGGCGTTAAAGATCGAAAGGTTAACCTTTACCCCACTTTGAAAAGTAATGTCTGCTCAGATTTGGATCCAGTGAATGACTAGATTATCCCATTACCTCGTAGGCTATTTTTAGACCCAACCGCTTTGAATAAATCTACAGAAATGGGGCATTTGCTAGAGCAAAGGAAAATGTTAGAATCATGTAGTTTTGAAACCATTGTGAAAAATGCAGCAGAAAGTCGTAGAAAGGTGTATATATGGGGGAAAGGGTTAAACATTTCAGAAAATATTGACTGAGTGTCAAAGAGCTTGGATCCTAATGAGACACCGAGTTACTTCGGGTATCTGATCTGGAAGCTGTTTGCACATACAAGTCAGGTAGCGAAAAGGGTTAAAACAGAAATACAGGACTGTTCTTAGTTATCTCAAACAAACTAATATAAAACCAGATCAAGGTTATCACAAAGGTAGTATTACCTTTCTATCTGATTAAAAATTTCTCTCATAACCTTTTCCTTGTTCTATATTTATTCCGATTTTCAAAACCTATTGAATACTCATTGACAAAATGGTTATAAAGAAATGTGGAAGGTGGAACATTGCAGCCATTTAAGAAACTAAGAAAACAGATCTATCAAATTCCATTAACACACAGAGCAGACCCTGTGTCTTCTCTGTGTGCAGATGTATGGAAAAGCATTTATATGAAGGAAAGAGTAAACCAAATCCCTCATATTGACGCCTTTTGGCACCTTTGTAAAAGTCTCTTTCTGAAACCATTGTGATCAATAGAGCATTTGCCCCATATGAGCAAATGCTCTATTTATCACAACGGTTTCTACACTATAAATTCTAAAAAATTATTTCCTCTAGTAAATGCTCCTTTTCGGTAGATTTATTCAAAGAGGTAGGATCTAAAAATAGCCTGTGATGTAATGGGTTAAACTCATGAGTAAAGAAATGAGTAATTTAGCATCTGATCAGGATCTAATCCGTTTGACTCAATATCAGACTGTATCACTGACGATAAATGAAAAAACCATAAATCTTGATTCTTGATCTTTATATAGAGAGATGTCTTTTTAAAGTTTAAGTTTTTTTCAAACAGAGTAGACCTAGATCAGAATCTGATCAGAATCTGCTCTGTTTGCTTATAGAATACATGTAGTATAAATGTGAGAAATGAGAGAAATGAGATCAAACTTGGGTCCATGCTTATAAAAACTTTAGTTGAGTCTGACTTCGTTCTCAAGTTTTTGATTGAGCTTGAGAACTCAAATCTGACCAAACAAAAGCTTGAGAACGAACTCAGACTCAACTAAAAAACTTTATAAGCATGGACCCTGATCTAAAGACGCCCTTAGACGCCTTTGCAATCAGGGTCTGCTCCGTTTGCTGGTGGAATAATATAAATGTGATTAAACTGTTTCTCTCATATAAATATAACATGAATATTCATCAGGTAAAGGTAATATTTTGAGAAATGCAGCAGGTGACATGTATTTAGCGAGCAAGGAATTAAGTGTCATAGTGTTTTTCTCTTCTCTTCATTTGGCAAGAAACATTAGCCAAGCTTTGAAATTAACACTTTCACAGCTGTAGCAGTATCATGAGCAAACCTGTTTGTCGCCTCCTTCAATTTCTGAATTTTAATTTCCTTCCCTTTTTTTTCTCCAAAAATAATCTCAGAATTAATGAGTCTGGATCCAGGTGAGATGCTGAGCAATTTTGGGTCACATCAGGATCCAATTTATTTGCAAAGGTTTTCATGTGAACAAAAGAATCTACACTCATTTTATATTTCAATGTATTCAGTTTCTGTTCAAAGCTAAGCCATTTGTTATTGTCAGTCGTTACAAGCAAGCCTGATAATAAGTCACCAAGAGACAATATAATATGTTGTGTCATGAAAGAAATATCAACTGTTAGCTTGTTTCCGTTGTTAATATTTTCCCTTATACAAACGCATTTTCTTACATTGGCAAACAAAGTAGACCCAGATCAGACGGCTCCTATAGAGCTGTCTGGACGGGGTCTGCTCTTTTGCTAATGGAATTTTATAGATCTATTTCTTAAGTTTCTAAAACGGCTACAATGTTTCACTTTCCATATTTCATTATATAACTACTTTGTCCATGGTTCTTCAGTAGGTACTGAAATTTGGAATAAACATACAATGCTCCCTCTCTACAACGACACCCTGTGCACAGTCTGTGTGCCGACTGATGACAGCAGTCGGATCAACTGGCAGGGATAGAAGGAAGGCTATCCAGAGACTCGGCCAAGCTGCTGAACGTGCATCAAGCTGGTTGTGGCTGAAGCGCGAGGACAAGAGCTGGAAGCAATAAAGTGCAATCGCTCAGTAAGAAGGCTGAAAGAGGAGAAGAGCTGAAAGCAACCAACCAACACACAGTGACTGATCACCACTGTGGGCCCACCGTTATGAGGGTGTTCTTGGATGTAAAAGGGCCGAAACACCTGATGAATAGCGGATTCCAAGCTGATGATGTTGGTTGAAGAGCAGTCGAAGGACTATATTATGCAAATTCGTTATCTGGAAGACCAGTGACTTCTAGGAAAGACTAGATGACAACCGAGAACAGATCGGCGACACTGGAAAGACAGATGACCACCAGGAAAGACTGGAACAGGGGCACTAGGGGTAGCATCCCGAACTGCAGCCCTCGAGAGAGGACACCCAGCAACTAGCTACAGACTCCATAGAAGAAAGATACCCCCAGAGTCTACCGAGAGGGGGGAGGATGATAGACTCACTTGGACGGATTTTATGGAATCGACACGGCCTGCCCAATCGACAAATGCAGATGGAACTGTCACTTGTAAATGTGGAAAGGTTTGCAAAAACCAGTTAGGATTACGCATACACCAGGGGAAATCTGGTTGCCAGCGTGTGAGGTGCCGTGGACAGCGCTTAACCAGCATGGTTAGTAAGACGCAGGAGTTCTCCAGTCTGGATTTAACCCATAGTACTGAGGGACTCTCCGTTCAGGAGACCGCACGGGGTGTCAGTCAGAATCCTGAGGTGGATGATGACCCCCTCCTAGAGCTACTGCGGACTCAAGGAGAAAGCAGCCAAGAAGCAGAGCAGGAGACAGTTCCGGATAGACCAACCCAAAACCCTGCCACTAGACCCAGGAAGGAAAGGATCAAGTGGCCCAAGGCATCTGAAAAGGTGTCATGGAAACAGCTGGATGAAGACTTAGATAACATCCTTGAAGCATCCATGCAAGGCCCAGTGGACCGGAAGTTGACCACCCTAACCACCATGATATACTCTGTAGGAAAGGAGAGGTTTGGGACAGAAGAGAGGAAAGCAGGAAGGGAGCCAGCAAGACCGAACAGACGGCAAGACCGCATCAGGAAACTGAGACAAGAACTCAGACAGCTGAGGCGACACTTTCGCATAAGCTCACCTATTGAGCAGATTGGACTTGCCCAGCTGAGAGATACAGTACGGTCACAGCTGACCTCACTGCGGAAAGCCGAGAATGCAAGGAAAAAGACAAGGGAAAGGGCAAAGAAGAGAGCAGCATTCACAGCCAACCCATACCAGTTCGCGAAATCCCTGCTTGACAAAGAGAGGTCAGGAGTGCTGGAGACACCGATAGAAGAGGTTGAGAAATACCTACATGATACGCATACCGATCCAAATCGAGAGGACGCCCTAGGGAGTTGTGATCGAATAGAACCAGCAGACCCTCCTGAGAAGGAGTTGGTGGTAACAGAACCCACACTGAAGGAGGTGAAGGATGTCGTCAGAAAGGCAAGAACGGGTTCAGCTCCGGGACCGAATGCCATCCCATACAAAGTGTACAAGATGTGCCCTCTACTTCTCAAGCGGCTATGGAAGCTCTTGAAAGTAGTCTGGAGGAAGGGTGAGGTCCCGGTAGCGTGGAAGGAGGCAGAAGGAATATTTGCACCAAAGGAAAAGGACTCCAAGACGGTTGGCCAGTTTCGAACGATATCGATGCTTAACGTCGAGGGGAAAATATTCTTTGCCATCCTTGCAAGAAGACTGGTTGCATTCATGACAGACAATGCCTACATTGACACTTCAGTCCAGAAGGGAGGAGTTCCCGGTTTCTCGGGCTGTGTAGAACATACCAGCGCTATCACACAACTGATCCGCGAGGCAAAAGCTGGAAAGAAGGACCTCACAATAGTTTGGCTGGATCTAGCCAATGCATATGGCTCCATTCCACACCAGCTTATCTACACAGCCCTCCGACACTACCACGTAGATGGTCATATCCAGAAGATCATCACCAGCTACCTTGATGGAATCGAGCTCCGATTCACGGTTGGTGACCAGCTGACCAGATGGCAGAAGTTGGAGAAAGGAATAGTTACAGGATGCACTATTTCTGTGATACTCTTCATTATGGGGATGAACCTACTGATCAATGCTGCCCGAAGAGAGACTCGTGGACCAAAGACAAAGTCAGGGATCTATCTCCCATCCAGCAGAGGCTTCATGGATGACCTCACTCTGTCAACGCAAACTCACATCCAGGCTAGATGGATGTTGACAGTCCTGACAGATGTCGCTTCATGGGCTAGAATGAAGTTCAAGGCAGTTAAATCCAGGTCTCTCATCATCAAGAAGGGACAAACAACAGAGAGGTTCAAGCTCTACGTACAGGACGAGGAGATCCCATCCATAGTGAAGAGTCCAATAAAGTGCCTGGGCAAGTGGTTTGATGCTAGCTTGCAGGACCGGGACAATGTCAGGAAGCTAGAGCACCAGGTAGAGGACGGTCTGAAGAAGATTGATCGCTGCGGACTGCCAGGCAAGTTCAAAGCTTTTCTCTACCAGCACGCCTTACTCCCAAGGCTGATTTGGCCATTGATGCTGTACGAGGTAGCCACTACTACAGTGGAAGCCCTGGAAAGAATCACTAGCCGACACCTGAGAAAGTGGCTAGGAGTACCCCCAAGCTTCACAAGCATTGGACTCTATGGGAAGACCAACCAGCTACAGCTCCCGTTATCTTCAATGGTAGAAGAGTTCAAGGCAGCCAAAACAAGACTTGTGGTGACTTTGAGAGATTCTCCGGACGAACTCATCCGGGAGGCAGGGATCACTACACGTTCTGGCAGGAAATGGTCAGCAACAGAGGCTGTGAGCCAGGCAGAGAGCTCACTCCAGCATAAGGACATTGTTGGCTTGACTGCTGCTGGGCGACAGGGTATCGGTGCCACAAAAACAACATTGTGGAGCAAGGCTGACCAGAGAGAGAGACGAGGAATGATCCAGTCAGAGGTCAGGAAAGCAGAGGAACACGGCAGACAAGCAAGGGCGGTGGAAATGGGAGCACAGGGAGCATGGACCACGTGGGACACCACAGAAAGGAAGTTGACCTGGGGAGACATATGGAAGTATGAGCCACTAAGGCTGTCCTTCCTCCTTAGGTCTGTCTATGATCTCCTTCCATCTCCAACAAACTTATGTCGATGGGGACTCACAGCTGACCCCAGCTGTAGCCTTTGTGGAAAACCAGGCACCATGGAGCATGTCCTGTCATCCTGCTCTACAGCACTATCACAAGGCAGATACAGATGGAGGCATGACTCAGTCCTCAGGGAGTTAGCAGACTGGCTGGAGAAAGAGAGGAAGAAGGAACGACAAAGTTCCCCCACTACAGGCACATTGCCTTTGTCAAGTCTGGGGAATCTGGAAAGGGTCAGAACCCACAGAAGTCGTCAATCCTGGAAGGCACTACAGGCTGGAACATGGAGGTGGACCTTGAGAAGAGGCTTGTGTTCCCAGACGTGGTTCAGACAACCCTGAGACCAGACATCGTACTGTGGTCTAGGACAGGGAAGAAGCTTGTTGTTGTAGAGCTGACAGTACCATGGGAAACAAGGTGTGAGGAGGCCTACGAGAGGAAAAGGGCAAAATACACGGAGCTGTTAGACCTCTGTAAGCAACGAGGCTGGCGCACATGGCTATTCCCCGTAGAAGTTGGTGCAAGAGGGTTCTGTGCACAGTCTGTGTGCCGACTGATGACAGCAGTCGGATCAACTGGCAGGGATAGAAGGAAGGCTATCCAGAGACTCGGCCAAGCTGCTGAACGTGCATCAAGCTGGTTGTGGCTGAAGCGCGAGGACAAGAGCTGGACGCAATAAAGTGCAATCGCTCAGTAAGAAGGCTGAAAGAGGAGAAGAGCTGAAAGCAACCAACCAACACACAGTGACTGATCACCACTGTGGGCCCACCGTTATGAGGGTGTTCTTGGATGTAAAAGGGCCGAAACACCTGATGAATAGCGGATTCCAAGCTGATGATGTTGGTTGAAGAGCAGTCGAAGGACTGTATTATGCAAAAAAAAAAAGGGATACGAATAATATATGTGTTGTTCAGAGGGAGTTGTTATAGGGAGGGAAAATCAAACATAATTAGCTTCTTTGCAGATCCCCAGATAAGGTGTATTTCGAGAACTAAAACCGTTATGCCTCAATCAAACCCTATGTTGTGACCACTCTTTACAATCGTCACAAAGTGACGATTCTAAAGAGTGGTCACAACATTGGGTTTGATGGAGGCATAAAGAAAATACGATGGGAAAAGGTTGTCTCTGGAGCCTTGTTGTTTCGGAAACAGTGACATGCGTTGTTGTAAGGAGGGAATCGTTATTGAGAGGGCCGTTGTAGGGAGGGAGCACTGTAGAACAGGGAAAGGGAGGTGCGGTTAACGCTTTGTATACTAGTGTCAAATACATTATTACCTACGCAAACTAATTGACACTTTGGGTGCGTCACTAAATAAAACTGGGAGGGCCATTTAATCACCCGATAATTATTTTTCAAACTGTTTTGCAGACCAGAAATATAACGAGTGCATAGGTTAGACATAACCAGCAATTGAGTTTGATTTGGTTTGGTTTTCATCGGGGTTTTATGTCGTTTTAACAGTATTTCAGTCACGACGTCCAGCTAATTACAGGTGGAAGAAGACCCCAGAGGCTCTTCTGTAGCAACTTAGTTTGATATTCTGAAAATGGGTGATCTTCGAAAGCAAAAGTAAAAATACAAAATGCAAACTCGGTTTTTATTGAGTCTGTTCATGAGTAGTAATTAAAACTGCAACACTACTCAGGCCCCACTAGCACCGGCTTAAGCAGTGTTCGATTTTCAAAAGAAATAACATCAAAACTAATGATCCCGAAGAACCAGAAAATATAACAACACTGAGAATGAAGTACGGGGCGACTTTTTACAGCCGCCACACAAGCACATAACACCTGCTGTTGTGAAGTACATATATTCAGAAAATGGGTGATCATTCGAAGGCAAAAGTAACAAGAGGGCCATGATGGCCCTGATATCGCTCACCAGACAATCAGAGGAGAAGATTTACAAAGTTTTCACTATGTTTCTACAGAAATCTTGCCACCCCTAGGGCGGGGCTTCATTTGAACCCAGGGGCATAATTCATATATGTTTTGTAGAGGACTTCAAGATGATGCTATGTGCCAAATATGAAAGCAGAGAAACTTCCAGTTTCAGAAGAAGATTACTATTTAGGCTTCACAATATGTTTTTATATAAAACTAGAGGGCCATTGACAGTGTTAATTTTTCAGCAGACATTTCTAACAGATAACAGCAAAACTCTATTAGTGCTAAGCATGACTTGACTGACATTAGCACAGTTTGGATTCTGATCTGATAATATGTAACTTCATAATTATGTGGTTTGTACAAGAGGGTTAATTGATTTTTATGTATTAAAAACAGTGTGAACAAACAGACAATAATTCTGAAGCAGACATCAACTAGAGTATAGAACAGGTGAACTTCAGCTTGACCTCTCCAGTACACTATCTGGCTAGCTAGTGGTTCAAGGTTAACCTTTATACAGTAGAAGTCTATTCTAAAGTATAACCCACAGGACAGGGCCAATTTTAACCCCAGAACATTGATATTAACAAAATTCATAAAGGTATACTAAGTAAATTTATACACCAAATATCTAAGCTCTGGGACATGCAGTTTTTGGCAAGAAGATTTTTAAAGTTTTCCCTATGACTAACTAATGAACCAAGCACTCTGTAACAGAAAACTGGAACAACAGTCTGCTTAAAAAACTAGCCACAGAGGTGGTTCCACAGAGCCAAACAATAACATCAAATAGTCAATAGAAGGTTCGGCCGTGACCTTGACCCCCTATCTGTACAAAAGGGGTTTTATAAGCCCTTCTATGATTAGATGTTATGTATACAAACTATCTATATGATCACTTTGTGACTTCCTTGTGCTGCTTATAGATGCCAACGATCTAATTTGAGAGGATTCAGTGATCAACACTGAGAGTTCTAAGATGAGCTGATATAAAACAGGGACGTGTAATATCGTATCGATAGGGGTATGAAATTGCATATCAGAGTGGAATTCAGTTGCAGCTGACCTTATTTTATAGCATAAGGTCATCGTAAGTGCATTTCTTTATTCATTGAGTAACTGCCTCTGAGAGAATACTTTCATTCATAGTATGATCAAGTGATTTCGTAATGTGAGTGATATTTGTATATTCGTGCACTCTCCTTACACGTTGCTATATTTTGTTGACTTTTTCACAAATATTAAACCAAAGCTAAGGTTACGAAGCATTTTCATGTCAGAAATAGTATAACTTGATTGTTTCCTGATACCATGTTATTGAACGCCTTTCGTATCCATTGAATAAATTGCGCAAGACTGCGCTGCAGAATGGTAGTTGTCAGGTATGTAGGTGAAACATGGGATCTATGGGGAGAATACAATTACTTGGTATTCATTGTTTACGCAAAGAATACAAAAGGTTACTTTTACATAGGGCGTCAAATGGTGTCAATATGAGAGATAAGGTTAAACTTTAATCCAGAAATACTCCTTTTAATGACGTTGCAAACAGATTAGACCAACATGTGATGGCTCCTGTCGAAGCATCTGAACATGGTCTGCTCTGTTTGCTTCTAGAATTATACAGACCTGATTCTACGGTTTTCATCATGGCCAAAACGTTTCATGTTCACTTGCCATTATAGATATGAAGTTAATTAATATTCATACCTATATTATTTCTTACATGAATATTCATGGATTAAATGATTTAATTGTAGATTATAAGCAATTTGTTTAGATTCAAAAGACCCTTTTCTTCCAATCACGCAGTGTTTTCTGTGACTGGGAAGTTTTACAGAGAAAACTTTCTAACAGAAGTTGTTGATTTCCACAGAAAATGTAGACCACCAAATATCATCTGCAGCATCAAATTATTGCATGATAATGACCACAATTGAAATGAGAGCATGCTCTTTATTGTGCTATCCTTGGTATAGGAAGCATGCCATGGATTTTCACTATGCATCATTTTACGAATTACTATTTATTATGATGTGATACATGTTTGTGAAACATATTATGTTTTCTGTTTGCCGAAATCTATCTATCTAACGCAATGGCACATAAATCCACCATGGTACATGAGTTTTTAAAAAGATCTGGGGATTAATGTATCCCCCAGTGGCGTTTTTACTACTGACCGTGCCAAGGCGGTGCTCTCTTTGTCACCCTTCCTCTAGTTCTCGTGTGTCTGCTGGTGTTTTCTGTGTTCATCTCGTGTGTGAGTGTGCGTTTGGGTGTGTGGTTGTGTGTGTGTGCCATGCTATCTATCGGTGTTTTGGTGGTGGTTGCGTCTTGTATGTGGTTTTGCCTGCTTGACTTTACTACTTTTCCATTTAGAACATCTGTCACACAACCCAGATCTGTGTCCGTGTGACTTTTGATTATTTTCACAACTATGGGAAATGTTACCTATGACTTCCACTGTCTAGTGTCTACCAGTGTCTTAACACATTACATCATAGGCTATTTCTAGATCCAACCTTTTTTAATAAATCTACCGAAAAGGAGCATTTACTAGAGAAAAGGAAATTTTAGAACTGTGTAGTGTTTAAACCATTGTGATAAATTGAACATTTGCTCCCATGGAACAAATGCTCTATTTACTACAATGGTTTTAATAAATGACTTTTACAGAGGCGCCAAAAGGCGTCAACATGAGGGAATGGGTTAACCCTGTCCCTGTCCCCTATGTTTATTACAAATGTCAATAGCTACTGAATATCCATGGACAAAATATTTATAATGAAATATGGAAGGTGGAACGTTGTAGTAATTTCAGAACCCATCAAAATCCATTAGCAGACAGAGCAGACCCTGATCAGATGGCTCCTATAGGAGCCGTCTTATTTGGGTCTTCTTTGTTGCAAATGCGTAAAAATATGTTTATATGAGGGAAATGGTTAACTATATACCTACAGACAATTTCTGTGCAGCCTTCCAGAAGTAGGTAGATGAATGTAAAATGTTAGTGTGGAGGAAGATGGGGCATACTTTGAAGGGTCAAGTAAATAAAATTTGAACATTTCAAATAGTATTGGAAAAACCGTCCTACTCTATGGACTTAAAAAATCGCCCTTATACTTTATGAAAATGAAAGAACTTACGACAACTGAATTCGGCTTTTTCGTCACTATTGTCACCACAGTCATCATCAAAATCACATTGCCATGACAATGGTATGCATCGTCCATTATCACAAGTAAATTTCCCAGCTTCACATTTGCGCTTGTCTGAAAAGAGATAAAATGTAATTCAGGTAAATTTTATACCATCTAGAACTAGCATTCTATCGATTAATTTGTGAATACCTTTCCAAAGAGTTTGGATCCAGATAAGATGCAGAGTAAATTGGTGTGTCAGCTGCTACCAAACTGTTTGACACTCTGGTCTGTAAAACAAGATGTACACGGGCAACACGTCGAGCCCGCTGACCATTCACCAATAGTACAGTGCTCCCTCTCTACAACGACACCCTTTGGGATACGAAGATTGTATGTGTTGTTCAGAGGGAGTTGTTATAGGGAGGGACAATTAAACATAATTAGCTTGTTTGCAGATCCCCAGATAAGGTTATTTCGAGAACTAAAACCGTTATGCCTCTATCAAACCCTATGTTGTGACCACGCTTTAGAATCGTCAATTTGTGACGATTCTAAAGAGTGGTCACAACATAGGGTTTGATGGAGGCATAAAGAAATTACGATGGAAAAAAAGAAAGTTGTTTCTGACATGCGTTGTTGTAAGGAGGGAATCGTTATCGAGAAGGCCGTTGTAGAGAGGGAGCACTGTACATGCAAAAGTAAGACAGAGCAGAATCCTTATCAGGTACATGTAGCTTCTATAGGAATGCCTGATCTGGGTCTACTTTGCAACAGCATAAAAAGCGATGAATATCAAGTACAGGGTAATTACACAATTGACCTTTTCGAAAAGATCCTGGACCTCATATGTGTCAAATTGTCTTCGCATGAATGTCATAATCCATCAATGCCAAATGCCTTGCTGACCTGTTCCTTGCATAAGGTCATTACTAGAGCCAAATGTTTTGCCAGGTCAATCCATGCAAATCTGAGTTGTAGCATTGACTAGGCAGAAAGGCACAACCTACAAGTAATTGACATCTGACCCAGACTACAAGGGTAGATGACAATGTCCCAGCAAGCTGAAGATTAACCCTTTCCTTGTTTGAATATTCATGTAAGACATAATGACCTCGTGACAATTTATTACATGTAGCAGAATTCTTATTATGACATACATGTATGTACACATGGGATTCTGGCATTTGAAGAAACTGTAGAGCCAGATCTATTATAATTTCATAGGCAAAGAGAGCAAAACCTGATCAGAATAGGAGCCGTCTGATCTGGGTCTACTCTGTTTGCAGAGGCATAGAAAGGTGTATTTATGGAGTAGAGGGTTTACTCATCACTCCATAAATATGTATTTTAATACCAATGCAAACATAGAGTAGACGCAGATCAGGTGGTCCATGTATCAGCTGTAATTAAGGTCTGCTCTGTTTGCTTATGAAATAATATATATCTAAACATACAGGCTCTACCATGGTAAAAAATCCCTTGTTTCACCCTTTCCTCCATAAGTACGCCTTTCTACGCCTCTGTAATAGTCACTTCTTGAAACCATTGTGATAAATAGAGCATTTGCTCCATGCTCTATTTATCACATTGGTTTCGAAACTACACAATGCTTAAATTTTCCTTTCTGCTAGAAAATGCTCCTTTTTTGGCAGATTCATTCAAAGAGGTTAGGTCTAAAGATAGCCTATGAGGGATAGGGTTAATGTCATTATAATAATTTGTCTAATTAATATTCATTCAATCATTATTTCTCACATGAATATTCATGAAGTAAAGAGTTAAAGTGTTTTCTACTGTACTTACGACACAATTTTGATGACTCGTCACTATTGTCACCACAGTCATCTGCTTCGTCACATTTCCAACCTGGAAAATAAACACAAAATACTGAACTACCTTTTTCGCAAATTTAGCCGAGCTGAATTGGGTTTTAGATCACTCCAACACTGAGCAGATTATATTGGGCCATTATAGAGAACAGTTACTCAGCCTTCATGTCATCTAGACATGGAGATAAAAATATGAGATATGCTTGAGAATCAGTCATCATTCCTTACATAAACCATTCCTTCATACTGTTTTCAGACACAACCTCTTTGAATAAATTTAATGAAAAGGATCATTTTCTAGTAAATTGAAAATTTTAGAATTGTGCAGCTTTGAAACTTATTGTAAACATAGGTCTTATATTTACGGAGAATTGATTGGATTTGTTTTTATCTGACACATACAAATTTAAATGGATCGTGGCATCACTCATCTCTGACCTCCTATTCTTAAAAAAGTGACCATGACCCTTTAGTTTTAAAAAACCCAATGAAGTATTAGGCTTTCATTCTTGAATATTCATGTAAGAAATAATGACATCGTGATAATTTATCAATTGAGTCTAAATAATTGCATATGTATAAATAAATGTTTGATGTTGGTAGAAACCATTATAATCTCATAAACAGACAGAGCAGACCACGATCAGATGGCTCCTATAGGAGATGTCTGTTCTGGGTCTACTCTGTTTGGAGCTGTCTGTTCTGGATATACTCCTTCTAAAAGGACATGAAAACACATGAAAGAAAGGGTTAATACAATATGGGAATATGTGAGCATCTACTGTGATTCAAACTTATGACCTCTTGAAACTTGAAACTTAATCACTTGGTTAAAAACATATTTATGCAAATAATGCATGTAATGGCGTTGTACATTGACAAAAATAGAAGCAGAAAGAAATAAAAATCGAGAGAGAAAAAAAATATAATACAAAAAGTACAAGAATGGGTCATGCAGGAAACACCACATACAGAACAAACAGCCGCCCGAACAGCAACACAAGAAAACAGCAAATGTACATAACTATAAAAACATCAAGAGACGCACAAAGACAAAACAAACATACAATAGGGGGAGATGGAAGTACCACCTTGGAACGGTCAGTGACAAAAGTCACGGGGGGGGGGGGTTAAACCGGTTTTTGGGCGCCCAACCTCACACTTATTCCATCCCCACCCTAAAAGACAAACAGTATACATTTAAGCATACAAACTAATCCATAGAACGATGGTTCAAAAACTGTTATAATATACTAGAATCCAGACTTTATATAAAGTATTTTTAGAACTAAACAGCGGACAGTTTCTAAGACATAAAAAGTTGGTCAAAGCGTCTGAAATAATGTGTTTTTAACTTTCTTTTAAAGGATTCAACATTTTCCGCTCCTTTAATCTCACTAGGTAGCCCATTCCAGAGTTTAGGACCAACTGTCCCAAAGCTTCTATCACTGAATGTCTTTCGTTTGTTAATAGGCACAGCATACATCTCTGGAGCTTTGTCTGCCGATCTCAGACTGGCTGTTGGTGTTGGCTTTACAAGACGTTTTTTTCAGATAAACGGGTGCGTGGTTGAGAGAGCAATTGTACATGTATGTCAATATCTTAAAAGTGATCCTAGCCTTGATAGGTAGCCAATGTAAGTCTTTAAGAGATTTTTGGAACTATCTGACCATTTCCTATTCAAAACGAGTTTAGCGCACATATTTTGGATTCGCTGCAGTTTATCTATATCACATTGTGCAATTTCGTATAGGATGACATTACAATAATCTAAATGAGAGATCACTAGTGAGAGAAATCAAGTTTCGGCAGATTCTTTTGTCAAATGTTTCCTCATATATTGTATTCTATAGTAGTTCAACATGGCAACGCGATCTTCTGTTTGTGAGGGACATGCTGTACAACCGAGCTCATGAGTTGCAGATGACGATGACCCACTTTGATTTCACTTGTGGGTTTCTTTAACATTTTACCCCATTAACACTTTCGCTGCCACACTCTGTCGTCTGCTGACTTTGTCGTCTGCTACAAAAATTCATTTTTTTTTATTGTCTTCGTTTTTGTTTCAAAAACATAGTAACAGTAACAAACAGTTTGGATCCTGATGAGACGCCGAGTTACTCGGCGTCTCATCTGGATCCAAACTGTTTGATTTCTCAGATCATTAACCCTTTTCCTGTTTAACATTCAAGAAAGAACTAATATTATTCTGAATATTTATAAGCAGAGTTTCTATAATAGCATATGTACACAGGATGTTTTGGAAGTGGTAGAGATCTGGGTCTGCTCTGTTTGCAAAGGCAAGAACAAGTTTTAATATGAGGAACAGGGTTATATTACCTGCAGGTATGCATTTGTGATTGCGGCATTTGAATTGCCAGGGTTCACACTCTCGATTTGCGCAGTCTTCTTCATCTGAACTATCACCACACTGGTCTATGAGATCACAAGTCTGAAACCCGTACGTACAGTTACCATTCCGACATCGGAACTGTCCTGGAGAGCAATCTGTAACAGCTGGAAATAAAAACAATATAATTTTTGAAATACAAAATAATCTAATTTTTCTCACCAATCAAACACAATGAAGATATCAAAATGTTTTGCAATATACAATCTTAATTAATATATAATTGATAAGCTCTGTTGAATACACGTTTTTATGTACGAAATAAGGGCATCATAAATACAGTAAAACCCCTCTAATGCGACCACCGAAAGAGGTATAATTCTGGGTGCTAGATGCAAGTGGTAGCTTAATGCAGGACAAAAGTAATACAGAAAGCTCCTAGAGGAGCTTTCTGCATGACTTTTGTCCTGCATTAAGCAACCACCTGCTTATAAAGACACCCATGCTTATTCATTAAGTGGTCGCATTAGAGGGGTTCTACTGTATTGATTAACTGAATTTGTACATAATGGCAAATGTACAGAGGATTGTTTGGTATTGGTAGAAACTGCTGATTCAGCTCTGTTACACCTTCATAAACAAACAGAGCAGACTCTGATAAGATGACAGTTTTTATTTTCATTTCACATTAACGGTATTTGTTCCTCGCGGGTACTTAATGAATATTAACCCTTCTCTTGCTGAATTTAAAAATATGTTTCTCCTTATTTATCCATGCCCTATTGTATAATAACATATATATTTTACTGTGTACAAGTATTTCGCTGTGCAATCACTGTTGTGGAGTGCACTGGTTGCACAATCAACTTGTAAATAGTGCAGACCCTCATGTATGGAATGCAGGTCGGGACATGCCAATTGCCATTTGCTAAACTGCCATTTGCCAAATGAAAAAATACGGACGTGTTCGTCTTACTTACAGATATACAGAAATTGGGTATATTATTAGTTATACAGTTCTTTCCCAGGGTACATGACAATTTATTCCCGGCTGAGGAAAATCATGTTGCCCGAGCCGTTAGGCGAGGGCTACATGATTTTACCAGCCGGGAATAAATCGTCATGTACCCTGGGAAAGAACTGTATAACGAATTTATTATACTGCAAAGTTTTACGGTTCGGATTATTTATATAAATCCATTTTGGCATGTTGAATCACTAAACACGCTAATTCCCCTAAAAGCGCCCCAATACATTTATTTCTACCCGAAGGTATCCGAAGTGGTTGTATTGTATTTCATCGGCGTTCGTGTTATTATAGATGGCTGGACGATACAATAACTCTGTTTTATTGGTCATTTCAAACAATGATTTTTTTAATTCATTCCTGCATTGTTTTCTTTACGTATCAATAGTTGTCTATTATGAATTTTGCTATTGTTTAGCCGAGTCGAGAGGTCGGTCTTTTGGTTTCTGACCATAATATGTGGGGCCTGCCATGGGGGATTTCTATGTACCCTGTCAGCTCACAGGGTACATGGACTCATGTACACGGCTAATTAACCAATTAGAAGTGAGGATTTTACTTTGCAGTATAATAATATTGTTTTGATACGGATACAAAACATATTGTAGCATGAAGCCCGCCGATCTGTCTAATCTTTGGATCCGCCAAGCACTTTTCAGGGAAAAGAAACTAGAATTAATGACACTATGGCAGTAAGCAACTGGCATTCGGTAAATTAGCAATTGGCATTTAGCAAATTAGCATTTGGCATTTGGCAAATTGGCATTAAGCAACTGGCAAATTAGCAATTGGCATTTAGTAATTGGCATGGTCCGATCCGAATTCCATGCGGTACCGACGAGGATCTTACTTCTATCAAATGTCTGGACAATATCATTTATAAAGAACACAAAACATTGTGGAATGAAGTCCGCCGATCTGGATCCCGAAAAGGCAGTTTATTCTTTTTCAAACAAAACAGTTGTGTATACTTAATATCCACTAGTATTTGTATCTTCTTGCGATTTATTTTTTATAAAATGTCGGTGTAGAAGGGTTTCATATAGTTTTCCCGTACTTTTAAATTATGACGTCATTTAAATGATGACGTCGCTTGTTTACCTCTAACGTTTATTTTCAAGTCATTTCATTTTGGTAGACATCGTTATTCATGTTGTGAAGTTGTCTGGAGGGGGATTTTATTTACATTTTGACTTTGGTGAAAGTGGGATAAGGACGAGGTTGGGTACCCGTAAACCAGGTTTAAGTCCCCCAGTAGCTTATTTTGGTTGCTGACCGTTCCAAGGCGGTACTCCTGCTTTCCGCCTATGGTCAATTTTGTTGTTTAATATGCTTAATGTTTAATGTTTTTCGTCTTGATATGCGTCCTGTTATGTTTTGTCTTGTGTCTATGCCGTTTCTTGTTTGATGGTGTTTGGTGCGGTGTCATTTCGTCTGTGGCTCTCCCTGTTTGACTATTTTTCCACATTTACAGGTAGGTATATTGACGTGGATAGCAAGCGAAGAGTTAATGTAAGAAATAATGACTGTATGACTATCAGTCAGCTAAATTATTTCAATAGCTTAACGAGCAAGAGAATGTCTGACCATTGCAGTGACTGTAAGTGTAGAATTAGACCTGTATTATTTCACAAGCTATCAGAGAAGATCCTTGATCAGATTGCTATTACTACAGGGACCTTATCTAATCTAGGTCTACTTTTCCCATTCATCTGTCAGAAAACATTACGCATTTCAAGTAGGAGCCATAGGAGCCGTCTGATCAGGGTCTACTGTGTTTGCATATGCATGAAAAGGTGTTTATATATCAGGTAAAAAGTACAGAAATATCATACGGCAGGTGTTGGGCTCATCAGAGCCATCCTTGCAGTCACGTGATCCATCGCATTCCCATAGCCGTGATATACATCTGTAACAGACAAGCATAATGCATAATCATGATATATCTGTAACAGACAAGCATACATGTATGCATAACCATATAAAGTCAGTACCATAAAAAGTCTACTTTAACCATTTATCTCATCAATATTCATGTTAAAAATAACATCATGAATATTTTTAGCTGAATTCTTATAATGGGATATCTACACGTGAATTTTGGTATTGGTAGAAACTGTACATAGTACCAGATCTATTATACGTTCGTAAGCAAACAGAGAAAACCCAGACGAGACAGCTCCTACTGGAGCTGTTTGATCTAGATCTACTCTGTTTACAAAGGCATTAAAAGGCATAATATTTAATATCTATTAGCTGAATTTTCATAATGTTATATGTACACAGGAAGTTTTGGTATTGATAGATACCGAAACTCATATCTATATTATCTGTTAAGCAAATGGAACAGGCCTTGATCAGATGGCTCCTACAGGAACTATCTGATCTGGTTCTTCTCTCTTTGCAAAGGCGATATGATCTGTTAACCCTTTCCCTGTTCTGTATTTAGGCCAAATTTCAATACCTACTAAATATTTATTAACAAAATAGTTATAAAAAAATATGGAAGGTGGAACGTTGTAGACATTTTAGAAAGCAAAGAACATATCTATCAAATTCTATTAGCAAACAGAGCAGACCCTGATCAGACAGCCGTCTGATTTGGGTCTACTCTGTTTGCAAATGCGTGAAAACACGTTTCAATGAGGGAAAGGGTTAAGCAAATGGAGCAGAAAGGGGTAAGGTGTTTTATAATATCTATCTCATAAATATCTATAAAAGAGTTTATAACTTTATAAATATCAATTAGCATCATTTTTATTTTTGCCATATGAACACAGGAATTAATTGCTTTTTATAATAACTCCTTCCGTACCACAATAACGGGTTTATGATATCACATGCAAACAGTTTGGATCCAGATGAGACGCCGAGTAACTCGGTGTCTCATCAGGATCCAAACTGTTTGACACTCTGTTTATTGTTTTATAAAGAATATGGAAGAAATACACACACTTACACTAAAAAGAAACGAAACTGTGCCCAGCAGACGACATTTCTGGCACCGAAAGGGTTAAGAAAGAAAAGAATTAAGAAACCTGATAGCTGAATACCGAACGAGCGTTCCAGCATGCCGAGAGCTCTAATTACGAGCCTTATACATGACTTTCTTTCCTCACTAATTAATTAACCACTTGTTTCTAAAGAATCCAATTATTTTTTGTTATTCCACAGGAATTTAGTATATACATGAAATATTGTTTGTAGTTTTGTTGAGAAATTGACCCCAGAATTTTAAAATATATTTCTCCTTCTTTACCCATGCCCTGTTGTATAATTACATATTTCTTCACTGTGTACAAGTAGTTCGCTGTGCAAGCGAAGGGTTAACACGTGAACTGTTTGGAAAACGTAGAATCATATTTGCATAACTCCATAAGCTAACAGAGTGGACCCCGATCAAACAACTCCTTCAGGAGCCATCTGATCTGGTCTACCCTGTTTTCAAATGACAGTACATGCGTTGGTTTGTTTTTATAATGACACATGGATACATAAATATTTGACAATAGTAGAAACTGTAGAATCATATCCACATTAACTCATAAGCAAACAGAGTAGGACCCTAATCGCTGTCGACTATGTTTGCAAAGGCGTATACATTGAGCATTAAAGTGAAAAATGTGTTAACCCATTCCGCCTAAGGCTATTTTTAGACTAAGCCACTTTGAATAACTCTACCGAAAAGGAGCATTTACAAGCAAAAAGCAAACTTTTAGAATAATGTAATTTGAAACCACTTTGATAAATAGAGCATTTATTTTGTTCCTATGGAGCAAATGCTCTATTTATCACAATGGTTTCAAAAAATGATTTTACAGAGGCGTCAAAAGGCGTCAATATGAGGGAATGGGTTTAATGCATAAATCATAGACTACCTGTCATCTGCCTGGCCACATCGTATTTGAGTGTTTGAGCAGTTGGCTTCACAAGTCTGATTGTCCGAGTTCATCAGAAAATTGTCCGGGCATGCACAAGTAAAGTTCCCACCTCCAGGTGCCAAGAGACAGAGATGCATACATCCACCATTGTCCTTACCACAGGGATTTTTGTCTGATGTATAAAAATATACAGTAGAACCCCGATTATTCGAACACTAGACTACGTATAATTATCCATCTTTAAGACAGGTGACAGTAATGCATGGTGAAAGTCATACAGAAAGCTCCTCTAGGAGCTTTCTGTATGACTTTCACCATGCATTAAGCAGCCACCTGCCTAAAAGGGTCCTAATTCTTCTATACAGACAATTCGAATAATCAAGATTTTACTGTATAACAAACTTAACTCTTTACTCGATATATACGCCTTTCTAGTTTCTACAACTTTGCAAGCAGAGTAGACCCAGATCAGACGGCTCCTATAGGAGCCGTCTAATCAGGGTCTGCTCTGTTTGCTTATGATATATCATAGGCGTATACGGTTCTACAGTTTCTGTCGTGGCTAAACAATCCGGTGTCCATTTACTATTAAAAACATTAATCCAATTAATGATAACGACTTCATTATTTCTGACATGAATATTCATGGAGTAAAGTGTTAATGCTTTCCCTGTTGAATATTCATGCAAGAAATAATGACATCATGAATATTTATAAGTATTAGTTTTTTAAAACCATATGTACACAGCATGTTTTTTGTATTGATAGAAACTGTATATTTAGATCTATTACCATTTATTGTACGACAGACCCCCAGCAAAGCTATTGAAAAAGTGTCCTGATAACGGTTTAAGTGGACACTTTTGTACGCACGTGATTCTTGTGGTTAAAACCTATCTACCTAGGATATGAATTGGGTGAACCAAGGGGAAAACATTTTGTACTCATTTGTGAAATATTCATTTTTAATCAAAATTAAAAGTCTACAACGTACTGTCGTACAAGTAAGATACATGTTCTCGTCTTACTACCAAAGTGTCTTCTTACAACCGTTATCAGGACAGTTTGTTCGCATGACCTCAGACAAGTGTCCTCGGCTACGCCTCGGACACGTCTTCGGTCATGCGAACAAACTGTCCTGATAACGGTTGTAAGAAGACACTTTGGTAGTAAGACTCGTACTGTATCTATTACATACGTTTGCAAACAGAGTAGACCCAGATCAGATGGTTCATGTAAGAGTAGTCTAGTCTGAGTCTGCTCTGTTTGCTATCAAATTACATAGGTCTGCTTCTACAGTTTTTGTCAAAGCAAAATATTCCCATGAAAATGTTACATGCTAAAATTTAAGTTTATGATTATTTATGAAGTGACCCAATTGATGTACAGTAGAACCTGTCTTAAGCGACCTTATATTAATTGGACACATGAATCTTGAAAAGCAGGTGGTTGCTTAATATAGGCCAAAAGTAATGCAAAAAGCTCATATAGGAGCTTATTGCATTACTTTTGACCTGTATTAAGCTACCACCTGCCTTACAGACCCATAATTAGACCTCATTTCGATGGTCGCTTAACCCATTCCCTCTTAGGCTATTTTTAGATCCAACCTCTTTGAAGAAATCTACCGAAAAGGAGCATTAACTAGAGAAAAGGATTTATGTTTATAATTTTGTAGTTTGAACCTATAGCAAATGCTCTATTCACCACAATGGTTTCAATAAGTGACTATTACTTAGAAAGGCGTATTTATGGAGGAAAGGGTTAAAACAGGCTCTACTGTAGAGGTGCTTATTAGGGAAAGGGTTAATCCGATTTACCTGATTTTTGCCTCAGTGGGTGGTACACGTGTATGTCCATGGGTCTATGTGTAGTATTTAGCAGTATGGAATGATTCTCTCCAGTAAACTTGTTACATTTCTCCAGTGTCAGATGGTTCCAATCTGTCCAGTACAGCCAGTCCTCAAAAATGGTCATTGCAAATGCATGCGGAACACTCCTTTTGACCATATGCCTGTTCAAACCATCGGCATCTGCATACCTTAAATATAGCAGGCAAAGAAAGAATAATTATTGGTCAAATTTTAATACATGATTACAATCAATATGAGATTATATAATAATTAAGCATAATTTGAGCTTGCATATGTTCTTTACATGTACAGTAGAACCTGTCTTAGCCCTTTCCTCCATAGGCTATATTTAGACCCAACCTCTGAGAACGAATCTACCGAAAAGGAGTATTTACTTGAAAAAAGGAAAATATTAGAATTGTGTAGTCTTGAAACATTGTGATAAATAGAGCATTCCTATGGAGCAAATGGTTTCAAGAAGTGACTATTACAGAGGCGTAGAAAGACACATTTATGGAGGAAAGGGTTAAGTGACTTAAGAGAGGACTAATTATGGGTCTTTCAGAAAGATGGTAGCTTAACGCAGGTCAAAAGTAATGCAGAAAGCTCCCGCTTGAGCTTTTTGCATTACTTTTGAACTGCATTAAGCAACAACTTGTAATTTTTAAGACTCCTGTGTTCAATAAATGAATGGTCACTTAAGACATGTTCTAGTTCTACCGTACCCATCCTGTTTGTATATATAATCAGAAATAACTGAATATCAAGCATTGTATATGAAAATCATCACAAACATACAGTTAACCCTTTCCCCCATCGGCTATTTTTAGACTTCTTTGAATAAATCTACCGAAAAGGAGCATTTACTAGAGAAAAGGAAAGGTTTAAACTTTATAGTATTGAAACCATCGTGGTAAATAGAGAATTTGCACCATAGGAGCAAATGCTCTATTTATCACAATGGTTTCAAAAAGTAAAGTTTACAGAGGCGTAGAAAGGCGTATTTATGGAGGAAAGGGTTAAACTTTGAAGTTTTAGTGAAGAAACATAGACGATTTTTAGACAGGTAGCTGTTTAACTCAGGGTGAACGTCAAGCAGGACACTTCAGAAGTTTGACCCTGTATTAGGCTGTTACCTGTCTGAAAGACTGATAATAATATTTGTTTGATCGTTTGAATGAGCAGGATTTTAATATGTAATTAACCTTTTACCTAATAGAAATCCCTTCTAACACCTTTGCAAATAGGATATACCCATATTCAGAAGGCTCCTGCACGAGCCATCTGATTAGGGTTTGCTGTTTGATTATGTAATAATATAGACGTGATTCTACAGTTCTGCCATATCCAAAATAGGCCTGTATTCATATGCAATTCTAAAAGTTTAGCCAATATATAACGACAGACAGACAGATAAATAGTTAGCTATCGAAGTTCCAAGTGAGAACTGCATTTCCCTCGACTGCATTAAAAACACTTAATTTTCCCTCACTATCAAACGTATTTAACGTAGGGTTTATTTCAGAAGCTTCATTAATGTATACCATTTACATCTTTATTTCATACATGAAAATTAGCTATTTTAGTCTCAACCTCTTTGAATAAAACTACTATTTTAGTAGCTATTTTAGCATTTACTAGAAAAAAGGAAACTTTTAGAGTTCCATAGGATCAAATGCACTAATTAGCACAATGGTTTCAAAAAGTGACTTTTACAGAGGCGTAAAAACGCGTCAGTATGAGGGAATGGATTAATGTGGCAAAAGTTCATCATTTGACTCACTCTATCCAATCCAGATGGGCATCAGCCCACCATATTCTGTTTGTCTCAAAGTCCATGGTCAGTGCATTAGGCCAGCCAATCTTTTTTGTTATAAGCTTAATTGGTCCACTTCCATCCATTCCAATCTGACCAATGTAGGCATTAGAAGACCAATCTGTCCAATAGCCATACCTAATTAGGATTGGTAAAAAATCAGTAAATGGAGATAACAGTCTACAGACTAAATAAGAACATGAGCCAAGTAAAGAATAGAGAATAGCAAATATTCATACAAAAAGAAAGCCAATTCATGATTGATTTAGAGAATGTTACAAGTTTACTTTTATGCTAGATTTATGGTTCTTTATTATATTACACACCATCTACTAATTATTAATAGAGGTGCCAATTAATAATGATATTGGTTTGTGTATTAGAAGTTATAGAACAAAGCAATCTATGCAAAATAAAGAAAGGGAGATAATTAATAACCTGGCAATGTAAAGTTATGGTACTTGTATGTGACACACTGTCTACTCATGTTTACTGTGTGTATTAAATAACCCTAAAGTCCATCATTGCATAAAAAGTCCAACACCGGACAACATTTCAGAAAAGGGATTTATTTGTCTTTTTTAAGTTATGGCAATTTTCATGCAGTTAAACATCAGTCTACAGACTAAATAAGAACATGAGCCAAGTAAAGAATAGAGAATAGCAAAGATTCATACAAAAATAAAGCAAATTCATGATTGATTTAGAGAATGTTACAAGTTTACTTTACCCAGTAAAAGGATTCACCACGAGAGCCCGAGGCCTCCCAAGGATCCCGCGCCTTAAGATGGTTTTCTGTCTGGTTCCATTCAATTCCGCAACGTGAATACTTGGCAACTTAGCATCAATCCAGTACAGCTTTCTGTCATTGAAAAGGAGAGTACAAAAATGACACATGCATCTGCTTGAAATAAAGTATGATTTTAGGTTAAACATTATATGCTTATATAACGGAATCTCTCGTGAGTAATTCCATAAATAGGCCTTTCTATGCCTTTGTAATCAGAGTTGACCCTAATCAGACGGCTCCTGTAGGACTAATTTTATGATAAAGATATGATTCTACAGTACATGCAATTGGCAAAAGTTCCTGTGTCAATGTGGTATTATAACAATTAATCTAATTAATATCCATTTCTTCCATTAATATCTATGGAGTAAAGGTTTAAAAATGATTTATTTTGGCTGTATTTCATAATGAATATTCAACCTGAAATGTACCATCACTGTTAAGTTAGAGTCTATTCAGAAGTAACTAATTTAACCCTTCGCTTGCTATTCACGTCAATATACATACCCAGAAGATACTCTGAAGACCCAGATGAGAGCTGTCTCATCAGGGTCTGCACTATTTACAAGTTGATTGTGCAACCAGCGTACTCCACAGCAGTGATTGCACAGAGATATACTTGTACACAGTGAAGATATATGTAATTATAAAACAGGACATGGGTAAAGAAGGAGAAATGTATTTCAAAATTCAGCAAAGCGAAAAGTTAATTTCCTAGAGGATGTTTATCTGGGTCTACACGCTTTGCAAATGCAAATACATTCTTCTCCTGCAATCAAAAGGTTCTAACAAATTGCAGCTTACTGCACATCACAAGTAAAGCAGAAATATCAACTATATTACTTTCACTCTGCATTAAGCAGCCATAAACTCCTTAAGACTCCTTTTATTAAACACTAAGTGGCCAAATATACCTTTACCTATTGGGTAAACGCCTTTTCAGGTGTTTGTATGAGCCATCTAATAAGTAAAGTACCTAGTTATAGTCTACTTTCAGTCAGAATGACTGCTCAGCCGACTGTACATTTACTCCCCTGGTCATTGAGTCATTGACCTACAATATTGAGCACTGCTAACATATGACGCAATCATGCAGCCGCAGTACTGATAGTCAAGCGCGTTACCACTAGACCACCGCCACCTACAATAAGGGTCTGCTCCGTTTGCTTCTGTATTAATACAGATCTTATTCTACACTTCTACACTTCCTCCAGGGCCAAAACTGCCTGTGTTTATATGCCATTAATTAAAATACATGTCATTATTTCCCATATGAATATTCATGAAGTAAGGAATAATTAGCTTAACCTTTTACTCTATGAATATTTATGTACGAAATAACGATATCATGAATATTAATTAGATTGATATTTACAATGACATATAAACAATGGAAATGTTGGTCATAACAGTAGAATCATGTCTCTACTACTTCATAAGCAAACAGAGCAGATCCAGATCTGGGTCTACCATGTTTGCAAAGGCTAAATACAAAGGTGTATTCATGGGACAAAGGGTTAATGATTTATTATAAATATAAATCACCTTCCAATCCAGTCGACAGCCATTCCTTCCAGACTTTCTATGTCCTTACTGATGATGACATCATGCTCTGTACCGTTCAGTGCCATCTGATGAATGGTTTTGGAAGCAACATCAGCGAAGTACAACATCCCCTCGCTGTACAGGAAGTCAATAGCAACAGCGTTGTTGAAGTCGTCAGCAATCTGTTGAAAGCTTCGTCCATCAATGGTGACTTCTCGGATATAATACGAGTTTGTAAAAAGTAGCCACGGTGTTATGTCTGCAATAAAATGATCAAATAGATAAGTTGGTGACATTATCATCTTACAAGCATTTAAATCCTTCGCTTGCTGAATTTTATAACATATTTCTCCTTCTTTACCCATGCCCTGTTGTATAATTTCATATATCGTGTGTACAAGTATTTCGCTGTGCAATCACTGCTGTGGAGTGCACGGGTTGCACAATCAACTTGTAAATAGTGCAGACTCTGATGAGACAGCTCCTGCAGGAGCTGTCTCATCTGGGTCTTAACTATTTACTGGTAGTTATATTGACGTGAATAGTTAGTGAAGGGTTAACCCTTTCCTCCATGAATATTCATGTAAGAAACAATCACTTAATAAGTATTAATATGATTAATTAACTTGTTATAATAGCACATGGACATACAATTTTTTGGCCATGGCGAAAACTGTAGAATCATATGTACTTTATATCATAATTAAACGAGAGTTGACCCTTATCAGACGGTTCCTATAGGAGCCGTCTGATTTTGGGTCTTCTCTGTTTGCCAAGACATAGAAATGCGTATTTATGGAGTAATGGGTTAAACCCTTCACCTGATTAATATTCATGTAAGAAATAATGACATCATGAATATTTATGAGCAGAATATTTATAGTGGCACACATATATACGCAGGGTGTACAAATGTACATGTGGCCATGGCAGATACTGTAGACAACTAGATATAAATCACTTTATAAGCATACAGAGCAGACCCTCATCCAATTACTCCTACAGAGGTCATCCGGTCCTGGTCTACTTTTGTATTCTTCGTGTAAGTAAATGAATACAAAGTTATAGGTCCTATTCTCGCGTGGCTCGCCTACGTGACAACCACCATTCCGCATGGCAGTCTAGTACACGTTATTGACGTGCAGTCGATGGATTCAAAAGGTGTTTACTAACATGACATCCGGAACAATCAAGGTTTGCTATTTCTGACATCTAAAGGCTTCTTAATGGTTATCTTTGGTTTAGTATGTGTAAGAATGTCCGCAAAATATAGTCATGTGTAAGGAGCGCGAACGAATATACAAGTCACATGATGAAATCGCGTGGCCGTAATATGAATGAAAGTATTCTCCCAGGGGCAGTTACTCAATGAATAAAGAAGTGCGTGTCGGAAGACCTTATGCAAGCGATTAGATAATCACACCTTTAACTTCAGAAGCAACTCCCAAGTGGCCAGTTTGATAAGCATAGCGGGAAAACGGCCGAAATGTCAGCTGAAACTGAATTACTCACTAGAAAAAGTGGCAATCATTTCCCTTCTAGACCCGCTATTGTAGATCAGAAATTTGATTTTCAAAACATTGTTCCCATACAAAGAATACTGCACCATCTGCAACGCTTTGATTTTGCATAGGCATCAAAAGACATTTCCATCAGGTTAAGGGTTAAAGATCCAGAAATATACCTCACATCGGGGATCAATGCAAAGAAATATTACCATAGATACATATGGATGGAAAAGTAGTAAAGTCAAGCAGGCAAAGCCACATGCAAGACGCAACCACCACCAAAACACCGATAGACAGCATGACACACATACACACACAACCACACACCCAAACGCACACACACACACGAAATGAACACAGAAAACACCAAAAGACACACAAGAACCAGGGACAAACGTTCCACAACATGAACAAACCACAAGCACAAAGACGCAAGGCAAACAAAAGGAAGGGTGACAAAGAGAGTACCGCCTTGGCACGGTCAGCAGCAAAAACACCACTGGGGGTTTAAACCGGTTTACGGACGTCCTAACCTCACACTTCTCTCAAAGTCACCCTAGCTTTACAAATATTGTAAATAAAGGTATCCCCGCTGGACTTACCCACAACATAGACGACGGTGAACACAGGACAACATGTAAAACATAGCATAATAACTGTGACAATCCGTAAAATATGTACTCAATGACTTTGCTGAAGTCAGAGCACCTGCAGGTAAGCCGTTAAGGGCACGACAGGGAAAAAGTAATACATGAGTCTGGTAAGCTCCTCCTGTATCCAAGTTTAAGAGTATACCATCATAGAGTACTACCCTCGGCCTGTCATCGCGCAAGCAAAGAGGGAAGCGTAGCTACCGACTGTAAAAGGGTCGATAACCAAACATGCAGTGTGTTGCAATATAATAGGATCATAACCTTTCTTTTTAAATGGTTTAATGCGTTTTATAAACAAATCATGAAAATGGATATGACCCCGAATTTTCCTAAGTTTGTAGATAACATCCCCATAAAATTCTGGTTGAGAAATGCCTTGTCGCAGTAACGTCCGTAGATTGCAATTATATTTACTAATGAGAGGTAAATTTCGATAATAAAATTTAGAAAAGGTTTTCCGAAGTTTGTGATATCTGTAACCTTGCTTAAGAAGTTTATCAGTTATAACTAAATTACGTCTGTTAAAATCTTCAAGCAAAGAACAGGCTCGGGCAAACCTAATAAGTTGAGAAATATAAACCCCATAAGATGTAGAACGTGGCACATCCCCATCTAGAAAAGGATAATTAACAATTTTAAATTTAAAATCTTCTCTTTTATCGTATACTTTGGACGAAACTTTATCATTTGTAATTGAAAGATTCAAATCTAAAAATGAAGCATTAATGTCAGATTGATTAGCTTTGTTTAAAGACAGTTCTTTTGGGTAGATTGAAGAAACCATAGTATCAAAATAAGGATTATCTAAATTCAAAATATCGTCTAAATACCTTGAAGTTTTATTAAAAGCATTAACAATATCGGTCTGTGTATCAGGTTTTAAGCTAAGCATAAAATCCCTCTCGTAGCAATACAAAAACAAATCTGCAACAAGAGGGGCACAATTTGTACCCATGGGTATACCAACAACTTGACGATATATGGTATCCCCATAACGCACAAATATATTATCTAAAATTACAGAATTGAAAACATCATAAAAACTTTATTTACTGTCTTTCTTCTTGCACTTTCCACTGTCTTGTAGTTTTTCATAGCCATCGTTACACTTGCAAAAGAAGCTTCCTGCCAAATTGGCACAGATCTGGCTGCATACACCAGGTGTCTCTCGACATTCATCAATATCTGCAAAAAGAATAAACAGCCCTATATACTGTACAATAAAAACCTGTCTTAACCCATTCCCTCATAAGCTATTTTCAGATACAACCTCTTTAAGACAATCTGTTGAAAAGGAGCATTAGCTAGAGGAAAAGTTTTTTTTAGATTTTTTTAGTTTGAAACCATTGTGATAAATAGAGCATTTGCTCCTATGGAAGCAAATGCTCTATTTATCACAATGGTTTCACAAAGTGACTTTTACAGAGTTGTCAAAAGTTATCAATATGAGGGAATGATTTTAGTATTTGGGTACGCTCTGAGCTGCATCTCATCCTGATTCAAAGAGTTTGACACTTTGCTAGACTCTTTGAAATCATAAAGAAGTGAATATTTACCTGTTGAATATTCATGTAAGAAATAATAACATCAGAAATACTTATTACCTGAAGTTTTAATATTGATATAAACACTTTTGACCCTGGCAGAAACTATACAAGCAGATCTTTATGATTCTATAAGCAAACAGAGCAGAGCTCCTACAGGGAACACCAGTAACTTTTAGTTGAGACTGAGTTCGTTCTCAAGTTTTTGATTGGTCAGATTTGAGCCAAGGATTTGACCAATCCAAAACTTGAGAACGAAGTCAGACTCAACTAAAAGTTTTATAAGCATGGACCCAGGTTCTGAACTTTGTAAAGAAATTGAATATATCTTGTACTTGGAAAATGAAGTGTATGAAAATGTGTGCCACTAAATATTACTCAGAAGGCTAAATATTATTTATCATGAGTTTATTTTCTAACACATTGTCACAGGATAAAACAGAGTGGAAATTAATGAGGTTCCAAGATCATAATTTATTATATGATATTATATACAAATATTTTTATTAATTCATTGAATTAGACACTGGGTTATTGGATATAGTATCTTTATCAATCCTTCTTTACAGGAAACGAGTCAGTAAGGTCCTTTGCAAAAAGTGTAGACCCATCTAAAAGGGCTCCTAGAGCAGCCCTCCCATATGGGTCTGCTGTGTTTGTCATTTACACTTTTCTTTTTAAAAATACCTGAATATTGACAGTAAGCTTATCTTGTTTGGATTTTGGAATAGTCCATTTGAAAAATTAACATTTAAAGGATTAATCCTTTACTTAATGACAAACTACACAATAGAGAGTAGGTATGGTAACACAAACGCAAATAGAGCAGATCCTGATCAGAAAGTTCCTAAAGATTCAAACAACAATCACAGGAGCATAGCAAGGATAACTGCAAAATTTCAACATATTTGGCACAAGGCTGTAAGAGAAGAAGCTAAGACAAATGTATTTATGGACAAACGGACATATGGGCTACCTGTTTCCAGTTCTACCCCTTTTTCTTGTTCTAAGCCTTTACAAACAGGGTAGACCCAGATAAGACAGCTCTGTTTACTTATGATGTAAAAAATTATGATTCCACAGTTTCTATCATGGCAAAACATTTGTATTTTCATGCGCCATTTAAATCTTTAATCTTATTAATATTCATAATGTAATAATTTCTTACGTGCATATTCATGGAGTAAAGGGTTAATGTTGAAAGTACTGGAAAATGATACACAATACAAAATGTTACAGCAAGTACATTCAATCTAAAACAATGATATAATACAGACTAGATCTAACCTTCTTCCTCAGATGAACGCATTTTCACAAATTTGCAAACAGAGTAGACCCAGGAGCTGTCTGATCAGGGTCTGCTGTGTTTGTTAATGAATTTTGATATATATGTTTTTTTAGTTTCTAGTATAGCTACAAGGTTACATCTTCCATATTAACTGTTCCAATATAACTATTTTGTCTATGACTATTCAGTGGGTATTGAGAATTGGACTAAACATAGAACAGGGAAAGGGTTAACCCTGTGTCTAATGAATATTCATGGTAGATTCCACTCATTATGAAATATAAATTTACTAATTTTTGTTTTATTTTATATATAAAACAATTGAATGCATTGATAATTATGACAAATAGTATAGAATCAGGGTCCATGATTAAAAAGCTTTTTAGTTGAGTCTGAGTTCGTTCTCAAGCTTTTGATTGGTCAGATTTGAGCCAAAGGCTCAAATCTGACCAATCAAAAACTTCAGAACGAACTGAGACTCAACTAAAACGTTTTATAAGCTTAGATACAGAACTAAGATATTTTATAAGCAAACAGTGCAGACCATCAGACAGCTCTTATAGGAACCATCTAATATGCGTATATTCTGTCTGCATGTATCATACTGATATAAGAGACAATGATGCAAAACAATAGTTCTTTTCACAGCAACACTGAGATCAACCAGCTGTGTTTAGATACATTACTGAAAACTACTTAGCTATGTTTAGATACATTACCATGATACCAACTAGCTATGTTTAGATACATTACCATGGTACCAACTACTAAACTAGCTATATGTAGATACGTTACCTCGACACGTTTTCTCATTTCCTTCCAATGTGAAGCCCTTTTCGCAACTGCACCGATATCCTGATGGCAGATCTGTACAAATATCTGAGCATCTATTGGTTGCATTTTGTAGACATTCATTAACACCTGAAAATTAAAATATAGTTATATTCAATTAACATTTGAATGTTAAATTTTCAAAGTGGAATGGTCCATCATTGTTTAACGATAGAGTCCGTTCAGTATGGAAACGAATAATTTGGAAGAAAATGCAGAGCCTGATCAGAAGACTTTTCTACGAGCTGTCTAAGCTGGGTCTTCACTGTGTGCAAATGTGTTTCCCACATTCAAAGGGTTAAATACACATGCTTAAAATGGTTAACCCTTTCTCCATATACAAATTCTTTTTAATGCATTTGCAAACAGACTAGACCCAGATCAGATGGCTCCTGTAGGAGCCATCTGATCAGGGTCTGCTCTGTTTGCTTATGAATGTATAAAAGATTTGACTCCAGTTTCTACAAATATCAAAACATCCTGTGTACATTTGTCACTATATTCAACTTATAGATATTCTCGATGTCAAAATGCCTTACAGACAAAGGGTAAATCCATTCCCTCATATTAATGCCTTTTGACGCCCATATGCAGTCACTTTTTGAAACCATTGTGATAAATAAAGCATTTGATCCTATGGAGCAAATGCTCCATTAATCACAATAGTTTCAAAACTACACAATTCTAAAAACAATTCTTTGCTCCAGTAAGTACTACTTTTCGGTAGACTTATTACAGAAGTTTGGGTCTAAATATAGCCTATCAGGGACTGTTTGGGTTAAGAGAGCTTAGTCGTTACAATGAACTAATTCAGTAGTAACTGAGACCTACAATGAAACCTCTCTACAACAGCAAGTTAACCCTTTATCTCATGAATATTCATTCAAGAAATAATGACATCATGAATATTAATAAGCTGAATGATCATAATTTATTTTGAACAAGGACACTTTTGGAACAAAGGAACCCATCATCTGATTACAATCACTTTAGTGGTACATGTAGTTGTGGAAAGGTTTCACCCTTTACGTGATGACTATTCATGAACGAAATAATGGCCTGATGACTCTAACCCTTTCGCTGCCAATGCCTGATCTGTGATTACCTATGCAAACAGTTTGGATCCAGATGAGACGCCGAGTAACTCGGCGTCTCATCAGGATCCAAACTGTGTGTTACTGTTACTATGTTTTTGAAACAAAAATGAAGAAAATCAAAAGAATGAAAATTTGTAGCAGACGACAAAGTTAGCGGACGACAGAGTTTGGCAGCGAAAGGGTTAACAGTTTGGGAACACGGTATATTTTCGAACATAGATGAAACTGTAGAATCATGTCTATAGAATTCCATAAGTAAGCAGAACAGTCCTGATTCAGCTGTCTGATCTGAGTATACTATATTTGTAAAGGAGCAAACATATGTTTCTATCAGGGAAAGGGTTAACCTACTCCCTCATATATATACTGTGCCTTTCATCACATTTGCAAACTGCAAAGACCCAGAAGAGACGGCTCCTATAGGAGTCGTCTGATCAGGGTTTGCTCTGTTTGCTAATTGAATTTGATATATCTGTTTCTGTCGTTTCGTTTCTAAAATGGCTACAATGTTTTCCACCTTTCGTATTTAATCATAACAATTTTCTCCATGAATATTCAATAGGTATTGAAATTTGGAATAAATATAAAACAAGGAAAGGGGTAACTTTATACTATAGTTAAGACAGACACTTGTTTAACCCTTTCCTTGTTCTATGTTTATTACACATTCCATTACCTTCTAAATATTAATGGACAAACAGATCTATCAAATTCCATTAGCAAACAGAGCATACCCTGATCAGATGGCTCCTACAGGAGCCATCTGATCTGCGTCTACTCTGTTTGCAGATGCGTGAAAACACGTTTATATGAGGGAAAGGGTTAACATGTTTTCTTACCACAGGCCTTTTCATCTGACCAATCAGCACAGTCGCCTTGTCCATTGCAGACAGTTGATTGGTTAATACATTTACTGTCTCCACATTCGAAAGTGTCTGGACCACATGCTGGTTCTTTGGGTGCTAGAACATAAAATGAACATATCATTAATGCTTTCTTTCATATAAAAGCTTTTTCATGCATATGCAAACAGAGTAGACCCAGACCAGACAGCTCCTATAGGAGCTGTCTCATCAGGGTCTGCTCTGTTTGCTTATGGAATTACATATTACAGTTTCTGCCTTGGCTGAAAAACGTTGTGCGCAAATACCATTTTAAAAATTGAGCTAATAAACATTCATGAAATTATTATTTCTTACAAGAATATTGAATAGGGAAACGGTTGACTCTAGTTTGTTAAAAATGTCTTTATGCCATGAATATTCATGTAAGAAATAATTGGTGATGGGTTTTTTTTTCAGATGAATTTTGTAACAGTATTTGAATACAGGATTTTTTGATTATGGTAGAAACTAGAATCAGATCTATATTATCTCATAACGCTTTACTCTATAAATATTCATGTAAGGAATAATGACGTCATATGAATATTGATTAGATTAAATTTGTTATAATAACACATCGACATAGGAAATTTTAGCCATAGCAGAAACTGAAGAATCACATCTATAGTATATAATAACCCTTTCCCTATTCTTTATTTAGTCCAAATGTTAACCCTTCGCTTGCTATTCACGTCAATATACCTACCTGTAAATAGTGAAGACCCAGATGAGACAGCTCCTGCAGGAGCTGTCTCATCTGGGTCTGCACTATTTACAAATTGATTGTGCAACCAGTGCACTCCACAGCAGTAATTACACAGATAAATAATTGTAGACAGTGAATATATATGTAATTGTACCACAGGGCATGGGTAAAGAAGAAGAAATGTATTTTAAAATTCAGCAAGAGAAGGGTTAATACCTACTGAATATTCATTGACAGAACAGTTATAATGAAATATGAAAGGTAGAACACTAGAGCCATGTTAGAAAGTAAAGAAACAGAGATATTTCAAATTCAATGAGCAAACGGAGCAGACCCTGATCAGACAATTCCTCTAGGAGCCGTCTGATCTGGGTCTACTCTGTTTGCAAATGCGTGAAAACACGTTTATATGAGGGAAAGGGATAAACAAACAGAGCAGACCTTGATCAGATGGCTGTTACAGGAGCCAACTGATCTGGTCTGGGTCTACTCTGCTTGCAAAGGCATATTTATGGAGTAAAGGGATAAGCAAACAGAGCAGACCCTGGTTAGATGGCTCCTACAGGATCTGCTATATATACTATATACATATGATATAGATATAATTCTGCAGTTTCTGCCAGGAACAAACATTCTTGTGTCCATGTGTTATTATAACAATTAATCTAATTAACCATTCGCTTGCTATTTACGTCAATATACTTACCTGTAAATAGTGAAAGACCCAGATGAGACAGCTCCTGCAGGAGCTGTCTCATCAGGGTCTGCACTATTTACGAGTTGATTGTGCAACCCGTGCAATCCACAGCAGTGATTGCACAGCGAAATACTTGTACACAGTGAAGATATATGTAATTATACAACAGGGCGTGGGTAAAGAAGGAGAAATGTATTTTAAAAATCAGCAAGAGAAGGGTTAATATTTGTGATGTCATCATTTCTT
Source organism: Azorinus chamasolen (assembly GCA_963576725.1). Classification (NCBI taxonomy): domain Eukaryota; kingdom Metazoa; phylum Mollusca; class Bivalvia; order Cardiida; family Solecurtidae; genus Azorinus; species Azorinus chamasolen. Next base: position 26,665,635 of record OY755253.1, on the reverse strand, counting down.
ACACGAAAATTCATGGAATAAATGGTTAAAATCTTTGACTTTCTTCTGCTTTTATCTCATCAGCATCATGGCATCATGAGTAAAGAAATAAATAGCAAATAATGACAATGTGTGACATATTGGTATGGTTTCAATAGTTCAACCCTTTCGCTGCCAAAATGTGGTCTGCTAACATTGTCGTATGCTACAAATTTTCATTTTTTTTATATTTTCTTCATTTTTATTTCAAAAACATAGTAACAGTAACAAACAGTTTGGATCCTGATGAGACGCCGAGTTACTCGGCGTCTCATCTGGATCCAAACTGTTTACATAGGTAATCACAGATCCGGCATGGGAGCGAAAGGGTTAATACAGATACAAGTTCTATTTCTATTCTAAATAGCTTCCTCCTCTCCACTCCTCTCCGTTTCATATACCTTTCATCTTGTAAATGATAGGCAGTAACTACAATCATCTGATTAGCAAGACAATTGTAGAAAACATAATTGCTGACCCAGATAAAACTACTCATTCATTAGCTGAAGTTTTGCAGTGTAATATTTTCGTTAAATAGTTTTGCTCCGACAAATGCTGTAGAATTAGATTTATATCATGTCATAACCAAACAGAGCAGAACCTGATCAGATGGCTGGTTTAGGAGCCATCTTATCTGGGTCTACTCTGTTTTCAAAGGCATGAAAATTACATTCATATGAAAGGGTTAACACTAAGCTATTTTACATCAAACCTACTGAAAAGGAGTGTTTAATAGAAAAAGTAAATGTTTAGAACTGTAGTCCTGAAACTACTGTGATAAAAATAGTATTTTATTCTATTTATGACAGTGGTTTCAAAACGTGACATTTATGAAGGCTTAAAAAAGGTGCTAATATGAGGGAATGGGTTAAATCAATCAAAACTTGACTGAACTGACTCATTCAACTCTGAAAACTATGTGGAAGTGAGTTACATATACTTAGTGTAGAAAATATTGGGTGAAATAGCTGTCCAGATGGCATGCTGTGCCCTTTAAAATTGTTTGAATGTCAATTTTCTCATCTGATGCTCCATGTTTGTCTTACCACATAAGGCAGGTTTCTCATCGGAAAAGTCCAAACAGTCATCTTCCTTGTCACATGTCCAGTACTTTGGAATGCATCGGTTGTTAGCGCAGGTGAAATGACTGCCAGAACATGAACTGTACACTGGAGATAAGAGATGTTTAGAATTCTTAGAAATACAGGCTTACATATTGTTGTTCAACCCTTTATTCCATATATATGTCTTTCTACGTCCTTGCAAACAGAGTTACAAATTAAGCTAATTAATATTAATGGTGTCATTATTTCTTTATTCCATGGATATTTGTGGTAAATACAGGCATGATCAATACTAATTCGATTTATTGTAATACTAGCAAATGGACAAAGGAATTTTTAGCCATTGCAGAAACTGTAGAATCTATATTATATCATTAGCAAACAGAGCAGACCCTGATAAGATGGCTCCTATAGGAGCTGTCTGATCGTATTTATGAAGTAAATGGTTAATCCTTTCCCTGATGAATATTCAAATATGAAAGAATTAAAACTAAGGAGACAAATTTTATGATGGCATATAAACACAGCCAATTTTGAGCATGACACAAGCTGCAGGACCAGGGTCCATGCTTATAAAACTTTTTAGTTGAGTCTGAGCTCGTTCTCAAGCTTTTGATTGGTCAGATTTGAGTTCTCAAGCTTTTGATTGGTCAGATTTGAGCCAAAGACTCAAATCTGACCAATCAAAAACTTGAGAACGAACTCAGACTCAACTAAAGGTTTTATAAGCATGGACCCTGATTTATATAGTTCCATAAGCTAACAGAACAGTCCCTGATCAAATGAAAGGGCTCCTACATGATACTTCTGATCTGGGTCTACTCTGTTTGCAAAAGCATCAAATGACATACTCAGACAAAGGATTAAAATATAGAATGCTACAGAAAGGGGGGGGGGGTATTTAGGAAATCTAGGTATATAGATAATTTCTCTACCAACAGGACAGAATTACAGATAAAGGCGCATACCAAAATACTAAAATCGACATTTCTCCACCAAACCCTATACTGTGACCACTCTTTAGAGTTTGTAATAAGACATTTAACCGTTTCCCTCGTATAAACACTTATTCACACCTTTGCAAACAGAGCAGACCCAGATCAGATGGCTCCTGTAGTGTCTGCTCTTTTGTTTATGATATATATAGATCAGACTCTACACTATTTACAAACACCAAAACATCCTGTGTACATATGCCATTATAAAATGTCACCTAATAAATATTCATTATGTCATTATTTTTTAAATGAATATCCAACAACGAAAGGTTAACTATCAACAAACATTTATTACGAAATTGTAAGATGGATTCCATCCAGAACTGGGGCAGAATTGATCGTTTTCAAGTATATCTTTACCCTCATATACATCTAAAGAAATTTTATTTGGGACTACAGTGTATTTCATCTCAGTTATAACAATGCAACATCATTGCATGGCAGTCATGTTGTTTTTCTGATTATAACAAAATGAACATGTACATATAAAACATCTGATATAATCAGTATACCTTTGTAGATTGTATTCATAGAAACATCTTTCAAATATTAATTGACAAGAAACATATTAATAGTCTCCATTGACCAACTTCGCTGAAGCTAAAAAAAAGTAACGAGTAATGCTTTAACGCATTCCCTCATATTGACGCTTTTTGGTGGCTCTGTAAAATTCACCTTGAATTCATTGTGATAAATAGAGCATTTGCTCCATGGGAATTTATCACAATGGTTTCAAACTACACAAACCTAAAATATTCTTTTTTTTAGTAAATGACCCTTTTCAGTAGATTTATTCAAAGAGGTTGGATATAGCCTATGAGGGAATTGGTTAACAATGGTTCTCTAAATTCCTTTCTAAGTTCTGCTTCAAGGATATTGTGTAAATGTTGAATAGCATTACTACAATCAGAAGGCTCATCAGATGAATCTCCGCAATCGTCTACACGGTCACACTTGAATCTAGCTGGCACGCAGTTGCCATTTGCACACGTGACTTCTGCAGAGTCACATGTTCTGGGTTTACAGTCAGTCTCATCCTCTCCGGCCTCGCAATCCTTGAACCCATCACACACCTGGAAAATATGATACCCAGGTAAGAGCACAGGTGTATTCAACCCATTGAATTTTACATATGCATTTCCACTCCTTTGCAACAGCGTAGACACAGATCAGATGACTACTGAAGGAAATGTCTGATCATGGTCTGTTCTGTTTGTTTAGGATACATAAATATCTGATTCTAAATTTTTCCCATAGCCAAATATTCATGTGTTCACATGTCGATATAAATAACAATCGTACTATTACTTTTATGGTCATTGTTTCTCACATGAATATTCATGGAGTAAAGGGTTAACCCTGTATCCCATGAATACGCCTTCCTACGCCTTTGCAAACATACTAGACCCAGATCAGATGGCTCCTATAGTTCTGTATGCTTGTGATATCATATAGATATGATTCTATACTGTTTCTGCCATTGCCAAAAAGTCATATGGATATGTGTTATTATAACAAATTATTCTAATTAATATTCATGACATCATTATTTCTTACATGAATATTCATGGAGGAAAGGGTTTAGAAATCTATGTCAAACTAGTGTTATTACAAGTGAAAGTCTCTGTAGCAGTAATTCAATAATTCACATGCCGAATAATCATGCAAGAAATAATGACATCATCCATATTTATTACCGGAAATTTTATATAATGGTAAAAACAAACACAGTATCTCTTGCCATGACAGAGACTATAGATTTATATATAATTCGATAAGAAAACAGACCAAACACCTACAGCAGCTGTCTGATCTGGGTCTAAATGTATAAAATGTATCCATATCAGATAAAGGGTTAAATGTTTAACCCTTTACCCAATAGCCTATTTCTAGTTTTGAAGACAGGTGACCACTTAAAGCAGGTTGAAAGTAAAGCAGAATGCGCCTTAATGCGCATTCTGCTTTACTTTCAGCCTGTTTTAAGCTACCACCTCCTAGAATATAGAAACTATTTATGATGCTATATGTTCATTATTTTAAAAATTGGAACTATTTTCTTCAGCGGAGGAATATATTAAACTCGCTTAAAGCCGCTTCTATCAGGTAAAGGGTTAAAACTACTTTCTATGGTTATTATCGAGATTTTACTGTTACTTCCTTAAGAGTTCCTTAATTTGTAACTCTTTACACTCTAGCAGCGAAACTGTGATTACCTATGCAAACAGTTTGGATCCAGATGAGACGCCGCAAAATGCGGCGTCTCATCAGGATCCAAACTGTTTGTCATCTTAAATTTATTTTAAGAATTGAAACACACGACATTTGTTGCAGACGAAACATTACTTAGCGTGCAAAGAGTTTATTGTAACTCTTTGCACTCTAGCAGCGAAATCATTATTACCTATTCAAATGATTTGGTTCCAGGTGAGATGCTGCATAGTGTGGCGTCTCATTAGGATAATTTAAACTGTTTGACCGTTTGAAAATATTTTCCAAATAAATGAGATTAATTTTATTTTAAAAACTGCAGTAGATGAAAATGTTGGAGACAAAAGATTACTTGCAAGCATGCAAAGAGTTCAGTAATTGCATATTTCATTACTTTCAATTTGCAAAGTAAAACATCTTTAACCCATAGCCTTTCAGTCAAAAGTATAGTTGCATTTGCTAACAGTGTAGACCCAGTTGAGAGAGGTCCTATAGGAGCTATCTCACCTTGGTCTGCACTATTTGCCTTGAACAATCCATGCCTGCATGCTCTATGCTTTTGCCTAGGAAAATCAGTTCAACATATGCTGTATATCTTTGTAAAGATTTGCCTAATTAAAATTTAGAGAGGGCGGGGTGATACAAAATATGTGGCGGGCTAAGGGTTAAAACAGCATTATCAGAGCGTAAATCATTTTGCCTAAATGCTAAAGAGTTTGCATAATTTATCATGCCTTTGCTGCTAGCATGCAAAGAATGCATAATATATCAAGACTTTGCTGCTAGCATGCAAATGGCTATTGAAAGAAAGCTGGTTAGCCTATGGAAACAGTTTGGATCCAGGTTTACAGAAACAGTCAACAACATCTCACCAAGGTCCAATCTCTTTGATACTATGGTTGTATTTTTGAAGAGCAATTGAAGAAATATATGGTACAGTAAAACCCCTCTAATTCGACCACCAAAAAGGGGCATACTTCACAGTGGCAAAGACAGGTGGTAGCTTAATGCTTTCTGCAAAACCTTCGTCCTGTATTAAGCAACCACCTGCTTATGAAGACAGCCATTTTTGTTCTTTCAGTGGTTGCATTAGAGAGGTTTTACTGTATTAACTGATACAGAGCTACAGATAATGGTGCATACCCAACTGTGTTGCAGTGCCGTAAAACCCAGCTCACTCACTCACTCATACCCAACTATTAAAATTGTCATTTCTCAACCAAACTATTCGAGACGATTTTAAAGAGTGGTCACAGTATAGGGTTCGGTGGAGAAATAAAGGAGGTATTGTTGAAGATGTTTAAATTTAAGTATTATATCTGATAATTGTAATATACATTATTTTTAAAATTTTGATTAATTACTTATCAGTCTAAGAGTTTACAATCAGAGACTAATTCTTATATTCTAACATTCATCAGAGTAAGTCCTTGGTACTTCATGTAAAAAGCAAATCATTTCTCACTGTAATATACTTCTGAATTAATTATATAAAGCATACCTTACCTTTGTAATATTGATACAAGGGTGTCGACCGATTCCCACATGAGATACACATGAGAATGTAGTATTCTTCGGACACACTGCAGTATCTTTGAAAAATAAAACAAAACCCAGTGCAGATAATTCAGAATGTGTAAGTGTGTGGAATAAAACATATTATTTACAGAGCAAGACTTGTAACTTATCACCTCCCAAATAACAATAGCACATAAATTAAAAACAGTGTGGTAATGTTTGCAATATCTAATGAAATTTAAACGTGTACAGTTTTGCATGGTAATTATTATTTATGTATATGTAAAGGTACACAACTTACAGAAGTAATATTGTACTTACACGAATTTTGGAAACATATACAGCATAACGCTCTAAACTGAAATTTTAGTAAAAAATTCAAATATTTCTGACAGGTGTCTGCTTAATGCAGGATGAAAGTAACACAGAAAGCTCATCTGGGAGCTTTCTCCATGACTTTTACACTGCATTAAGCTGTCACCTGTCTTACAGACAGACCTGAATTGATGTCCAGTTTAGAGGGGTGTTACTGTATAACTTAATGTTCTTCAACCCTTTACGCCATAAGTACGCCTTTCTACGCCTCTGCAAATAGAGTAGACCCGGATCAAACGACTCCTACTGGAACAGTCTCATCAGGATGTGCTCTGTTTGCTTATGATATAATATAGATATGATTCTACATTTTATGTCATGGCCAAAACGTCATGTGTCCATGTGCAAACGTCATGTATCCATGTGCAAACGTCATGTATCCATGTGCAAACGTCATGTATCCATGTGCAAACGTCATGTATCCATGTGCAAACGTCATGTATACATGTGCAAACGTCATGTATCCATGTGCAAACGTCATGTATCCATGTGCAAACGTCATGTGTCCATGTGCAAACGTCATGTATCCATGTGCAAACGTCATGTGTCCATGTGCAAACGTCATGTGTCCATGTGCAAACGTCATGTGTCCATGTGCAAACGTCATGTATCCATGTGCAAACGTCATGTATCCATGTGCAAACGTCATGTGTCCATGTGCAAACGTCATGTATCCATGTGCAAACGTCATGTGTCCATGTGCAAAGTCATGTGTCCATGTGCAAAGTCATGTGTCCATGTGCAAACGTCATGTATCCATGTGCAAACGTCATGTGTCCATGTGCAAACGTCATGTGTCCATGTGCAAACATCATGTGTCCATGTGCAAACGTCATGTGTCCATAACAATTAATCCAATACATATTCATGATATTTTTATTTCTTTTATGATTATTCATGAAGTAAAGTACTAAAACATTCATTGGAAAATTCATGATGCACTTTATTATTCATTAGCAAACAGAGAAGACCTTGATCAGAAATATCCTACAGGAACTGTCTGATATGGGTTTAATCTGTTAATATGCACCTTTAAAAAGTAAAGTTTTACATGTATTGTGAAGTTCAAATTGATATTCTACTCATATACCCAATCTCATGTCTTGCATATTTAAACATATGATTAATTTAGTATTATTGGTAAACCAGTGAATGAATGGAAAATAGTTTGGAAGCTGAGGAGACACGAACTTACTTTGTGTTTCATATGGATTAAAACTGCTTGCAAATAATACTAACGTCACGATTAGCAGTATTATTGTTAAATGATTGTCATTTTGAATATCTGCCTCTGATCTGGTTCTAAACAATAGCAAATATCAATCATGTCATGGATAATTGTTATTCAGGAAGAAGGGTATACACCGTACCACAATTTAATCCAATCTTCTCATCACTAAGATCCCCACAGTCATTTGTTCCATCACACTTCCAGAACTCAGGGATACACTTCCCATTTAAACAGGTAAACTGATCGTCAGAACAACCCTGTTTGGTCACCGCTAAAAGGTAAATCATACAATACATAGTTTGGTCAGTTTAGTTACTAATTATAAATCTGGTAAACATATAACAGTACATATATGAGTCATGCAGGAAACACCACATACAAAACTCACAGCTGCCCGATCAGCATCATGACGAACAAGTACAAGTAAATGTATATTCATATCATATCTTGATCTGACGGCTGATACAGAAGTCATCTAATCTATGTCTATTCTGTTTACAAGGGGCATGAAAAGAATTGAGTGAGTTATAGGATGATTGTGGTTGCGAATATGAAAGCATCAACTGAAACGCTGTTATTCTGTCAAGTTCGCTACATAGGCAGAAAACAAATAAGCCTTACTCAATTTGACCATCTTCAGTTATTTTATATCGCCCTAAAATGTAAGTGCTTTATGACGATATAGAGGGTTACTAAATTTTTCAAACAGAACAACTACAACATGCAACAAATGGATATAAAATGATAAAACTGTCGCTTGAGCCTGAGTTCATTATCAAGCATCTGATAGGTCAGTTTTTTAGCTCAGATTCTTGCGTATTAACTCAGTTTTAAACTACCATGGTGCCTGATCACGATTTACACCTTTTGAAACTTGAATTTTGAATTTGACAGAATGTACTGTACATTCTTGGTGACATTACGTCTCTTATTGTGTAACTTCTAGGTTCTATTTACATTCCGGACTACAAAACTTACTGCAGTTACTTTCATCTTCCCATGTCCCACAGTCGTTGTCTCCATCACAAACCCAAGCAGATGGGATGCATCGGTGATTGAATCCGCAATGAAAGTCGTCTGGAATTAAATAATTTATAAATAGCCTCTATAGAACATGTGCTATGGAAATCAAAGATCTTGGAGATCTTGCAAACTTTGACAAAGTATGTCATCTGAAAGAATAAGGATCAAAACCTACTTTGGTAGTAGACAAACTACTAAATACTCTGGTAAATGCATACAATTCTATCAAAACATTGGCTCATTTTTGTCTAACTTGTTTGCAATTTCAGAAAGGCATTTTAACTCTTTGCATGCTAAGTAATTTTTCGTCTGCAACAATTGTCGTCTGCTTCAATTCTTAAAATAACTTTTCTCTAATTTCTTTGCAAAAATATGATCAAAATGACAAACAGTTTGGATCCTGATGAGACGTCTCATCTGGATCAAAACTGTTTACATAGGTAATCACAGTTTCACCGCAAGCGTGCAAAGAGTTAAAACAGTACAAAAACAATAAGTTATGGGTCTACGCTGTTTGAAAATTCGCCAAAAACAACTCTGTCAGGTAAAGGGTTACACACCCTAGCCCAGATGAGACCCCACATTACTCTTCATCATTTTTGGATCCAGGCTACATGTATTTGTAAACGCAAGTATGGTCACGCTTAGCGGGATAGCAGTTGGGAGAATGTCGACCTCATACACATCTACTATTTGATACACATCTTATTAGAACAGTTGAACATCGATATCTCAAACTTCAAGAAACCATACAGAGGTTCTTCTATTCCGAGTTCAAATCTTAACAATTTCTCAAGTTCACAGCTTAATGCAGGTCTAAAATAATACTGAAAGCTACTATGGGAGCTTTCAGCATTACTTTAGACATGCATTAAACTGTCGCATGTGTTTCTGGATATGCGTAGTTGTACAGTTTATAACAATTTTGTATTGTAAGTTTCGGAAGCACCAAACTTTCATTTCCAGTCATCACAAAGTTCGAGTTTTCACAGTTCGAGGTATAGAAGTTCAACTGTAGTTAAATTGTAGTTCGAGGAAGCGAAGTTCAATTGTAGTTAGATTGTTATGTCACTAACATGAAACCAATTCATTTGAAAATGTCAATCATATCGCAATAAACAGAGAATATAAAGCAGAAAAATGTATAATATACCTTTGGTACATCTATAATACTGGCAAAACAGCAGACTCTCGTCCTCCCCTTGTCCACAGTCATTATCCCCATCACATAAATACTTCCGGGGTACACATATGTTGGAATTCGGACACTTGACCAGCCCAGGGCGACATACCACTGGAGCTGTTAATTGAAAATACAGTAAAACCTCTCTATAACGACGACTAAAGTGTGTTAATTAGTTTTGGGCAGGTGGTTGCTTAAAGCAAGGCGAAAGTAAAACAGAACGCTCATATAGAAGCGTTCTGTTTTACTTTCACCTAGCTTTAAGCATCCACCTGCCTTTAACACAAAATACTTGATGTAATTTAGTGGTCGTTATAGAGAGATTTCTGTTATAGTGAACGATTTCTGATTTCTGTAAATATTTACTGACATTTGCATCTGGTAAGTTTCTATACTGCTTACTTACTCAACAATAAATGGTAGTTTGTGTACTATTATCACAAAAGGTGTTTATCTTCACCTGATGCCATGTTTAAATATCGCTAATCGAGGTCTACAGTTTTAACTTGTAAATGTATGATAACAAAGTTAACAACAGATGGTTGTTGGCATTCGGTATTCAATGTATATTTCGTATTTACTTTTGTATATAGTTCAGACAAATTCACTTGATGTTAGTGACCTCTTTTACTATAATTTCACCTTCGTTGCATTTTTATATATAGCTTCGGGACACTTCTAAATTGTACGATGTAGCAAGTGATGGCACGTGGTAAGAAGATAGTGAGAAAATCGTGTCATCTGTGTATTTTATTTTGTCACCAGTTGCTGGCGATTATTGATTTATACTGCGTCTTCTCACTTTAAAAGGTCAGCGACAGGTGAATTTTCTGGACTATACAAAGCAGTTTCTGGTTTCATTCTTATATTGACGTTTACATTGATAATTGTAATATTTATGTGTGTTAAACAAGGCGAATTGTTTTTAATTTCGTTTCAGTCAGTATTGGTCCCAATAAAACAACCAGTCACTTAAACGTTTATTCCATGATTATTCATATAAGAAAATAATGTTTATATCATTCATATTAGATGATTGTGTTCAAATGGCATTTGGACACAGGAAACATTGTCTATGGTCATACAGACACCAATTGATCTGCGACTAAGTCATTAAGTACATATTTGACGGACTTTCACAGTTGTTATGCTATGATTTATATTTTGTACTGTGATTACTGTCGTCTATGTTGTGGGGATGTCCGACGGGGATACCTTTATTTACAATGTTTGTTTAGCTAAGGTGACTTTGAGATAAGTGTGAGGTTAGGACGTCCGTAAATCGGTTTAAACCCCAAGTGGTGATTTTGCTACTGATCGTGCCAAGGCGGTTCTCTCTATGTAACCCTTACTTTTGTTTGTCATGTATCTGTGCTTGTGTTTTGTTCATGTTTGTCGCTGGTGCTTGTGTATTTGTTGGTGTTTTCTGTGTTCTTCTCGTGTGTTTGCGTGTGTTTGATTGTGTGTGTGTGTGTGTGCCATGCAGTCTATCGATGTGTTGGTGGTGATTGCGTCTTGTATGTGACTTTCTACTGTATGTGTGTGTATAACCCCCCCCCTGTGGTGTATACATTGCTATATAAATTGCTTTCTGTCGGTGTATTGGTGATGGTGGCATTTTGTGAGTGGCTTTTCCTGCTTGAATTTACTACTTTTTCATTTACGTTGTCAAAGGTATCGATGGAGTAAATGACTAAAGTCTCAGCTGGATCTAATCTGTTTGAAAAGAAATTAGAAATTTGCCCATGGAATGGAGTTACGATAGTTTTGCACTAAACCCGCATTGGATACTTACGACACATCTGCTCATCGGACATTTGTCCGTCCCTGCAGTCGTCAATGCCATTACATTTCATAGAGAGACTGATACAGCGGTAGTTGAGGCACGTGAACTGGCTACGATCACAAACGGGAGCCGCTGTCAAAGACATATTAATTATCTCTTTAAACGCTGACTTACATGCAATACATGCATGTGCAGTATTCAGATGGCAATTCAAAAGTAAATATGTATAAATACATGCCAAGATCTTGAAGAAAATTAAGATATTACCATGCATAATTATGAAAAAGAAGTAGAGCATATTGCAAACTGTACTTTTCACCAGTTAACATCATGTAAAATTGTGATCATTGTGGATGCTATACTCTCGTAAACACAGTGTAAAATGGCAAAGAAAACACAAGAAAACACAATTACCACATTTTCAGTCATTAGAAGGAACAACAATAGCAATCATTTTTTTTATACAGAACAGTTGACAAACTGCCACTTATTCAAGTTATTTGATTTGTCTCGGACACGTAATAACTATTGCTTAATTCATCTTACATAATATAATGTTACACAAATATTCGTAAATCATAAGCAGACTCTATGAATATCCACGATACCAACAGCAAACAGAAGAGAAGAGACGTCGAATACATCGCAAAACATATCAATAACCAAATGTTTTGGTATTTTAATCATGCTTTGAAATTGTAGGTAGCTTATCACATTTGTTGAAATCGGATACGCTACGCATTGGTTCTCACCTCTCACATGCGATATTTTGATATCAATATAGATTGATATATGCACAGTATGACTTATTGAAGGGCCAGTATGTTGGCCAGATACTCACAACATCCATTTTCATCAGACTTGTCCTTACAATCGAAATCATGGTCACAGACAAAGCTCTGAGGTATGCACTTGCCGCTGGAACACCTGAAGAAATCTTTGGCACACTCACGAGTAGCTACAAAAAGATAGAAATTAGAATATGAACCTGGCCATTACAAACAGAGCAAAAGGATCTGACTTTTCAATTTTGCTGTGGGAAATGGCTTCTTAACTCTTCAATCCATGAAATAGTTACATCATAAACAATTTTCATTATTAAACTGTAGAATCAACTCCACAAAGCAAACACATCAGACTCTGATCAGCCGACGAGTCCTGCAGGAGCCATCTGATCTTGGTCTACTCTTTTTGCAAATACATTTAACCCTTTCCTCAATAAATACGCCTTTCTACGCATCTGTGAAAGTCACTATATGAAACCATTGTGATAAATAGAGCATTTGCTCCATAGGAGCAAATGCTCTATTTATCACAATGGTTTCAAAACTACACAATTCTAAAAGTATTCTTTTCACTAGTAAATGCTCCTTTTTGGTAGATTTATTCAAACAGGTGGATATCTAAAAATAGCCTATGAGGTAATTGGTTAAAGGTGTATCTACAGAATAAAGGCTTAACCCATTCGGCGCCAAATTTTTAATTGTCGTCTGCAATCCAAGATTGTTAAATCATTCAGTAAAATAAGGAAATGAGATAAATAAATGCAATTTCAAAGGAATTGAGCACATATATAGAAATAGGTATTGAGACAAATAGTGAAGTCCCTGATCAGACGCCGCCTTGAAAAGCCGGCGTCTGATCTGGGACTGCACCTTTTTTCATGGAGCATTTGTGTGACTGCGGCGGTGAAAGGGTTAAACGTATATCTAAAATAATTTGTAAATATTTTGATCGATTTTCGTTTATATCATATTACGCAACTTTAAGGCACGATAACGTTCATGAAAACTATTACTATTTATCACAGATTAAGTACAATTAAGTCTGCAACAAGCGTATTTTCATAATTAAGCATTCTCTTTACAATATGGTCAATTCTGACACAAAGCTTCTGAAAAAATTATTACTAGAAAAAGGTGACCATAATCGGAAACCAGACCTTATATCCCTTGTAATTAAGATATACTTTTGCTTTCGTGGGATATCCTACTTTCAGAACATATATACTTCGTAACAGCAGGTGTTAAGTACAAGTCGACCCCTCCTTCATTCTCAGTGTGTTTTTTATATTTTCTGCTCCTTCGGGATCATTAGTTTCGTTGTTGTTAGATTTGAAAATTGAATACCGCTTAGGGCGATGATAGGGGCGTGAGTAGTGTTGCACTTTTCATAACTGCTCATCTACAGACTCAGTAAAACTGCTCATCAACAGACTCAATAAGTCTGCAATTTGCTCTTTTTTTGCATTGCTGATTTTGCTTTCGAAGGATCTCCTACTTTCTGAACTTATGCACTTCACAACAGCAGGCATTGCTGATTTTGCGTTCAAAGGATTTCTTACATTCAGAAATTATGACACTTGATTATAAATCATAGATTACCACACATGTTGTAAGACTCATCATCTCCGTTAATACAGTCGTACTTCTGATTGCAGACCCATGCATGACTGAAAATATACAAAACTACTATATATACACTGAAATTTGCGATTTCAACCGACCACACCACAATTGATCACAGTAACTCCCTGGATATTCGTCCCCCATGAGCTAAAAGACAAAAATGGTGTAGCTTCATGTTAAGGCATACATGTTGCATTAAACATTATATGACCTTTGTTAACATGAAATACTAAATCAGACCTAACACAACTAATAGGTACAATTAAAACAAATGCCAACCAACACCAGTCTTGAAAAGCAATAACTCAACAATGAAAGCAATGATAATCCAGCTGCTTCTGAACAAATCCTTTATTTGTTGAACATTCTTGTAAGAAATAATGATGTCATGACAATTAAGTAACTGAGCGTCTAGACCAGTCAATGAACAGGTGATTATTTTGCTATTTCAGACATTTTATAATCATAATCAACCCTTCTCTTGCTGAATTTTAAAACGCATTTCTCCTTCTTTACCCATGCCCTGTTGTATAATTAAATATATCTTTACTGTGTATACTTTGCTATGGATCGCACTGGTTGCACAATCCACTTGCAGGAGCTGCCTCATCTGGGTCTTCACTATTTACAGGTAGGTATATTGACGTGAATAGCAAGCGACGGGTTAAACAGCAGGGACTGATCAGACGGCTGATCAATCTTACATCACATCACCATAAAATTCAGGATGTTTTTCTTAGTTTATGGCATCTATTTCCTTGCTTCAGCAGCTTTTCAGTTAAAATGATATTTCGACTGTTAAAATACAGTCAACAGATGAACAAGCTCTAGCAAAACGAATAATTTGAGAAATATAAACCCCGTAAGATGGGACATGGGGAACATCTCCGTCAATATGAGAAAATTTACAGTATTAAAATTAAAATCATCTCTTTAGTCATATATTTTTGAAGAAATCGTTCCATTGTCAATTTCAAGGTCTTGATCAACAACAGCTGCATAAGTGTCGGAAGGGTTAGCTTTATTTAATTTGAGTTCTTTGGGGTAAATTGTACGAATTAGAGTATCAAAGTAAGGGCTATCCGAGTTAAAAATATCATCCAATTATCGAGAAGTTTAATTGAAGGCTTTTATAACATCTTCTTGTCATCGTGGATTCAAAAGTAACATGAAATCTCTCTCATAGCAGTACAAAACAAATCGGTGACCAGTGGTGCACAATTCGTACCCATAGGAATACCAATCACCTGACGGTAGTGAGGTTAGTGATTCGCAAACTTCTGAGCAAGTCCAATTGGTGTAATATTTTATTCGCTCGTCAGTAAAGAAAGCTTTATCAGCGTTACATGCCAAAAATGAAAGTACAAAAATGAGTCATGCAGGAAACACCACATACAGAACAAACACTCGCCCGAACAGCAACACAAGGAAACAGCAAATGTACATAAGTAGAAAAAACAACAAGAGACGCACAAAGACAAAACAAACATACAATAGGAGGAAAATTTTAGACAAATAATTTGAATAATGGTGCATTAACAACAATATCTATATGTACAGTGGTCTGTCTGCTTTATGAAAGAATGTGTAAACACAATCATCTAAAGTGTTAATTTGCGGTAATTGCAACTTCTAGTTGCAATTGTCGATGTTAAAATTACAAATATGAGTCATACAGGAAACACCACATACAAAACAAACAGCCGCCCGAACAGCACCACAACAAGAAAACAGTAAATGCACATAAATGTAACTACAAAAACACAGTGAGACGCACGAAGACAAACAAACAAACAAGAGGGGGAAGAAGGAAGGAAACGTTCAGTGACAGTAGTCACGAGGGTTTAAGCCGGTTTAGGGACGCCCGACCTCACACTTATTAAACCTTACGATAAATTCTGTCATACAAAGTTCACCTTAAGTGTTGCATGCTAGAATGTGTGATAATTTTCTTAAGATCTAACATACGACATAGTTGCAATCGTCGGTGTTAACCCATTTGCTCCCAGTGGATTCTTTCATGCTTATATATTGGATTAGTCTATCTTTTATCTAAGGGATGTCTGGTCTAAATTTTCATTTTTATTTTGTTTTATATTGAATTTTCTATCAGCAACAGTGTAGACTCTGACCAGACGCCGCATGATTCGGCGTCTGATCAGAGTCTACACTGTTTACCTACGTCCATATCTTGGATCGCGGGAGCAAATGGGTTAAACCTTATGATAATTTCTGTCTTATAAAGTTAACTTTAATTGTTGCATGCTAGCATGTGATCATGTTTACTATGTTAGTAGTAGCGATTGTCAGAAATTAGGAATTACGACCATTTTGGTCCATAAAAACTTAGGTATTTAGTCGGGGTCTCAAATTTAGACTCAAATTGTGACTACTGACCCGAGTTACCTGGCACCTTACCTTGATCAAAATGGATTGGAAGTACCAGACAATCGCCTAGAAGCAACACATGTGGTATTTCAGGTTCAATTTCTGTTAAACTTTCTGATTAGAGATACATTTTGGATGCACCACTTAACCAGGGAAAAACCTGTTTTCAGAACTTTCCCTATACAGTAAACCCGCTCTAAACCGGACATTCAATTCAGTATAAAGTATCGGTGCTGGAGATATGCTGCAGCTTAATGCAGGATGAAAGTCGTGCAGAAAGATCCTCTAGGAGCTTTCTGCAAGACTTTCACCCTGCGTTAAGCAGCCACCTGCCTAAAAGTATCTAAATTGTTCTCTGCTAGAGTTCCAGTTTAGTGGGGGTTTCCTGTTTTGTCTGTCATAGCTTTTTGAATCATGAATTCATGAATTGGATTCACATACCCAACACACTTTCCATCACTGCAGATAAACTGGTCATCTCGGCAAGTGTGATTTGCAGGTATGCAAGTTTTTCCACCATTTCCAGGTACAAGAGATGAATTGCTGCACAGACAGACTGCTTTACCCTCGTGTACCTGGCATTTCTCACTACACCCACCATTGAATACACTGCACGGGTTAGCTGTGCCTGGAAGTATTCACAGAAATCAAACTTAATGGTCAATCAAAGAATTTCAATACAACATGTAGTATATTACAGACATGCTTAACCATTTCGGTGACAGATAAGTTTCATCTGCTAGAATTATCGCCTGCTTCAAATTTTCCTCAGTTTGCTTTACATACAAACAGAGTGTAAAACAGCTTTGATCCTGAGCAGACACCGAGTTACTTTTAGTGTCTCATTTGGATCCAAACTGTTTGATAATATTATTACGGTTTCATCTGTCAGCGAAACAACTAGCATATTGCATACCTTTATAAACAGTATGATTTACCAGATCTGCTGATGTAGATTATGACTCTGTCATTTCTATAAAATTACTGGATACTGAATGCGCAATAGTGTAAATATTTTTCATTATTATTTATTTCTGGGAATTTTGTCTGTGGAGAACAAATTCGAAAAATGAAATGGAATGGGACATTCTTACACACAAAGATAAATTGACATTTGTTTCTTATTAACACTTAATTCCATAAATACTCATGTAAAAATAATGACATCGTGAATATTATTTAGCTGAATGTGTTTTTTTAAAAAATTATATTGTCTATTTTACAAAATGTAGAATTTGATCAATACAGTTCCATCAGAAAACAGAGTGTATCTTGATGAAAGGAAACGCACAGCAAACGTCTAATCTGGGTCTTATTCTACTAGCAAGTACATAAATGGCGGAAGGCTTAATGACAGCAGTTTTTAATATCAGGTTGAACCCGTTATAAATAAATGCAAAACGCCGTGAATTCGTATGTTTAAACATGTTTGAACTAGGGATTCCCACAGTAAACATCGCTCATTTCTACAAAGTAAAAGATTTTTCAAGCACTGTGATTGTTTTACTAGTGATATTAAACCACCTTCGGAAATATGATGCTAAAATGTAATGATACTTTAAACCACATATTTTTTAGCTTTAAAGCTCGTACTTTTGAGATATAATTGCCTCACCACAAAGCAGAGAACAAGACAATTTTATCTCCAAGATCGAATTAGCCTGTTCAGATATCTTATCTAGCCGACAGCAATATACAATCTTTCTCAAAGTGCTATGGTCCATTCCATGACAAACCAGACTGTACAAAACATTTTAATAATTTCCCTGATGAATATTCATGAAAGGAATCATCATTACCATTTTATGTTAGAGTATGGTCTATAATGGTTGACTGTGGCAGAATCTGAAAACTCAGATCTTATCTGAAAAACGAACAGCAGATCCTATTGAAGCTGTCTGCTCTGGGTCTACTTTACACACACAGATAAATTGACATTTGTTTCTTATTAACACTTAATTCCATAAATACTCATGTAAAAATAATGACATCGTGAATATTATTTAGCTGAATGTGTTTTTTAAAATTATATTGTTGTCTATTTTACAAAATGTAGAATTTGATCAATACAGTTCCATCAGAAAACAGAGTGTATCTTGATGAAAGGAAACGCACAGCAAACGTCTAATCTGGGTCTTATTCTACTAGCAAGTACATAAATGGCGGAAGGCTTAATGACAGCAGTTTTTAATATCAGGTTGAACCCGTTATAAATAAATGCAAAACGCCGTGAATTCGTATGTTTAAACATGTTTGAACTAGGGATTCCCACAGTAAACATCGCTCATTTCTCCAAAGTAAAAGATTTTTCAAGCACTGTGATTGTTTTACTAGTGATATGAAACCACCTTCGGAAACATGATGCTAAAATGTAATGATACTTTAAACCATATATTTTCTAGCTTTAAAGCTCGTACATTTGAGATATAAATTGACATGGGATCTTGAGCATATTGATTATTTCATTCTGGCTATATAATTGCCTCACCACAAAGCAGAGAACAAGACAATTTTGTCTCCAAGATCGAATTAGCCTGTTCAGATATCTTATCTAGCTGACAGCAATATACAATCTTTCTCAAAGTGCTATGGTCCATTCCATGACAAACCAGACTGTACAAAACATTTTAATAATTTCCCTGATGAATATTCATGAAAGGAATCATCATTACCATTTTATGTTATTAGAGTATGGTCTATAATGGTTGACTGTGGCAGAATCTGAAAACTCAGATCTTATCTGAAAAACGAACAGCAGATCCTATTGAAGCTGTCTGCTCTGGGTCTGGTATGAAAGCGTTTAAATTAGGTAAATGGTTAACCATTTCCTTCATGTAAACGGATATTCACGCATCTGCAAGCAGAGTACACCCAGATCAGACGGCTCCTATATGAGCCGTCTGATCAGGGCCTGCTCTCTTTGCTAATGGAATTTGATAAATCAGTTTCTTCAGCTTCTCAAACGGCTTCAACGTATCATCTTCCATATTTCATTACCACTAAATTGTCAATGAATATTCAGTAGGTATTAAAATTTGGAATAAAAATAGAACAGAGAAAGGGTTAAACCAACTCAGTCTAAACAAGGGAGCATACTCACACAATTCCGTTCTGTTCATGTACACAGTTATTCCCATTGGGCGCTTGGTGAGGCCTTCAACTACAACAGAAAGGCCTGCTCCTGTATGCTTCTCTGCCCTGTACACACCATCTGTAAAATACTCATATATTGTCAATCCACATCCTTCTATGAACAAATAATGCTTTCCCAAATTTGGACCTAGTGCAATTTTGACTACTTTCGATTTGATCAATATTTTGAAAAAACTATTAACTGACACCAAGTTCCTTGACATCTCATCTGGATCCAAGTTGCAAATTTGAGTTAATCATCGATTAGTGGGATCAGGGTTACAACATAACATTCGGTGATCTCTTAATCCTTGCCTTCATATAAACGCATTTTCATGCAGTTTCAAACAGAGTAGACCAAGATCAGATGGTTCCTAGCATAATTTTACTCTTCATGTGTTTTCAGTGAAATTTCTCATAATGTTTGTCTGTGCTCAAGTAATTGTAACTGAGAAATAGATGACCTTTGAAAGAAGCAATTTAGGTTTGATAATCGAGCAAAAGCAGTGTAATATAAAGCAATTTAGGGACAATTAGATAATGATGTTTGGATATATTCAACATACGCAATATCCAGTCTGTCCAGTAGATGAACTGGCCATGAACGACCAAGGAGAATGGATGGACGGTGGTTCGTACAATAATTTCCCTTTGTCCGCCTTCAAAATTACACCGCTCTATCCTGTCCCTGAAGGAAAAACATCATAACTAACTATTATTGAATATAATGATGAACATAAACATTTTTATGTGTAGTGTTTTGTATTTGTTTAACATTTTACTACATTTGAATAAAAAAGCACACATAACATGTTTGCAAAGACATAACGATGCATCGCACTAAAATACACATAACATTGAATGTGCACACTTCATTTATGCTTCATTGGTTGTTGCGGCCATTCGTGTGGCATCTTCTGACTTCCTATCTGCTTTTAATTCATTCACTAAAAGGCTATTTTAAGACCCAAACCTCTACGAATAAATCTACTGAAAAGGAGCATTACCTAGAAAAAAGGAATATTACAGAATGGTGTAGTTTTAAGACCATTTTGATAAATAGAGCAATTGCTTCTATGAAGAAGCGACATTAAAAGAGGCGTCAAAAGGTGTCAATATGAGGGAATGGGATATATACACAGACCTGCATAATGGGATATATACACAGACCTGCATAATGGGATATATACACAGACCTGCATAATGGGATATAGTATATACACAGACCTGCATAATGGGATATAGTATATACACAGACCTGCATAATGGGATATATACACAGACCTGCATAATGGGATATACACACACACCTGCATAATGGGATATATACACACACCTGCATAATGGGATATATACACAGACCTGCATAATGGGATATATACACACACCTGCATAATGGGATATATACACACACCTGCATAATGGGATATATACACACACCTGCATAATGGGATATATACACACACCTGCATAATGGGATATATACACACACCTGCATAATGGGATATATACACACACCTGCATAATGGGATATATACACACACCTGCATAATGGGATATATACACAGACCTGCATAATGGGATATATACACACACCTGCATAATGGGATATATACACACACCTGCATAATGGGATATATACACACACCTGCATAATGGGATATATACACAGACCTGCATAATGGGATATATACACAGACCTGCATATCGTTTATGTAACTGAACCTTAGTCTGCTGAAATAAGTGTTTGCACATATGCTGCATGTTATTCGTACATAAGCTGTTTGCAATTTCCTGTCAGGTCGTGTATTGAAATTGCTAGCTAGGGGTTACATGATTATTGTGACAAAAATACGCCATTTATCTCGGTTGAGTTGTCGAGCAAGAAATTAACCCTTTTTGTCGTCTGCCAACTTTGTCCTCTGCTACAATTTTCAATTTTCAACTTTTCTTCTTTTTTTTTCATAAAATAGTAACAGCAACAAACAGTTAGTTACTCTGCGTCTCATCTGGATCCAAACTGTTTGCATAGGTATTGACAGATGCGACATTGGCAGCGAAAGGGTTAATATATTTATAAGACGTAATGCCACCATGGATATTTATTTAGCTGATTTTTATAATAGAACATAAACATATACGTTTGATTCTACCATAGCCAAAACATCCCGGGTTCGTATATTATAAAACATTCTACTAATCAATATTCACGATTCTGATTCTACATTTTCATTTTCTACAATGGACATAACACCATCCTGTGTTCATATACCATTACATATCACCATATACAACTAAACTTTTTAAATTGAATTTTAGTAAAGAAGAACGAAGATATTTCCAGACAGGCGGCTGCTTAATACAGGATGAACGTCATGCAAAACCTCCTCGAACAGCAATAAGCCCCTACCTGTCTTAAAAATAGTGACAGTACTTGTTTGAGAGTTTGAATTTTACTTTACCATATATCATTATATCTTACATGAGTATTCATGAATGTATGGGTTAAATAGTGACAGATATTGGTAAACACAATCCTACTCTTTGGCATCCACCCAGTACAGCCTCTCTTCCAAATAGTCCAGGGCCAGACCATTAGGCCAGCCAAGGTCAATACTGACCAACGACTTCCTCTTATCACCGCCGAGCGAAGCCCTCTCTATCTGAGCAATGATACCCCATTGACTCCAAAACAGGTATCTGAGAAAGAAAGAAGAAATTGACTTTGAAAAACATTTTAAGCATAATGAAATACTTTATTCCTGTAATACCATGATAATTTGAATTTTTAATAAAGATATGAGATCAGTATCCATGCTTATAAAACTTTTTAGTTGAGTCTGGGTTCGTTCTCATGTTTTTTTATTGGTCAGAGTTAAGCCTAATCAAAAGCTTGAGAATAAACTCAGACTCAACTAAAAAGCTTTATAAGCATGGACCATGAGGAAGCCGGTTGCTTACTGCAGAGTGGAAGTTTTGCATAAAACTTCAAGATCACAGTTGATCATCTACACTA
Source organism: Azorinus chamasolen (assembly GCA_963576725.1). Classification (NCBI taxonomy): domain Eukaryota; kingdom Metazoa; phylum Mollusca; class Bivalvia; order Cardiida; family Solecurtidae; genus Azorinus; species Azorinus chamasolen. The sequence goes on along the minus strand of OY755253.1, from coordinate 26,643,287 downwards.
GAATGTACCTAAACCGACATTTCAAATTAGCATCGATGCTGATGTTTAAAACTGGTGGCAGCTTCAATGCAGGTTGAATGTCATGCAGAAAGGTCCTAGAGGAACGTTCTGCGTGTCTTTCAGCCTGCATTAAGCGAACACGTATTTGTGTATCCCCAATGGCAATAAAAAGGAGAAGTGAAATAGAAAGTAGGTTAAAAGTTACATGGCTTGCACTTCTCAAGAGAAACAAAAACAATACAAACTTTTATAAAAAAACAATCACTAAATGAATAAACATGAGCATGTTTACCCTTATCCTTACAGAGACAAACACATTTTGGCACCTTTGCACACAGAATAGAGCTAGGAGCCGTCTGATCGTGATCTGCTGTTTGCTTACGAAACAATATGCCTATAGATCTAATTATAAAGTTTGCTTTAAAATAAACACATCATTGTTAATCATTATAAAATCATTGAAATTATAATGAAATAAATTAATTCTACATATATATATATTCTTACAAAAACGCTCATGGAGTAAAGGGTAAAAGGAAGACATTCAAATGTATTCATTATGATGAAGGTTTTGCATAATTATACTCATGCATGCATTAACCCTTTCACTTTTTCATATTCTCGTAAGCAATAATGACGTTATGAATATTAATTAGATTATTTTTTAAATGGCATATGAACACATGTCATTTTCACTCAGGCAGAAAGTGTAGAATCAAATCTATAGTGTGCCATAAGCAAACAAAGCAGACACTAAGCAAACAGAGCAGACACTGATCACTGTGATCAGACAACTACTAGGTCTGGTCTACGTGATAATTAATGGAAAGGCATTTATATAAAGGAAAGAGTTAACCCTTTCCCCCATAAATACGCCTTTGTAAAAGTCACTTTAAGAAACCATTGTGATAAATAGAGCATTTGCTCCATAGGAGCAATTGCTCTATTTATCACAATGGTTTCAAAACTACACAATTCTAAGTTTTTTTCCTTTTCACTAGTTTATGCTCCTTTTCGGTAGATATAATCTAAAAATAGCATATGAGGTAAAGGGTTCAGCTACAAGCTACTTTAATGCTTTACCTCATATAAACCCATTTCTAAAGACGCCTTTGCAGGAAGGATCCTGTAGGTTTCAAATGTAATTACAGTAAAACCTCTCTATAACGGCCACTTAAGTGTGTTAATTAGTTGGTATTTAGAGCAGGTGGCTGCTAAGAAAAGCAAGGTGAAAGTAAAAATAGAACGCTCCAATAGGAGCATTTTGTTTTACTTTCACTCTGCTTTAAGCAGCCAAATGCCTTTAATACAAAATATTTTATCGAATTAAGTGGCCGTTATAGAGAGGTTTGATTATACATTAGATATATTTCTACAATTTCTGCCACTTCACAAACATCCGTTGTTCATGTAACATTATTAAATAGCATCCAATGAATATTCATGATGTAATTATCTCTCACATGAATATTTATGAGGTAAAAGGTAAACGCTCAAGAATTCGACTTCTTTTAGTGGATCTAGATCAAACTGAGTTAATGATATGTTTACCCTCTACAAGGATCTACAACTACAGCTCGCGGAGAGTGCACTATAGCTGTCACTGTTTTAGCCGTGCCATTCTTATTCATGCTCAGAATCTGACTAACGCTTGAATCTGCCCAGTAAAGCCTTTCATTCACCCAGTCATAAGCCACGCCTTCTCCCATGGTGGATGGGAGGGGCACTGGACCTGAAGTAGAAATATTTTCTACGCTGTTAAAACAGTTTGACAAAACGTCTGCTAATATTCTTGGTGGAGAAGGAAAGCACATCCAAAACAATACAAGTATTGTCATTGACAACCTCAAGGTAAGTAAAACCTCGATACTACATTTCAGTAATGAAGCATTTATGTCTTTGTAGGCAGTAGGTAGGTGGCTGCTTAATGCAGGGTGAAAGTCATGCAGAAAGCTCTTAAAGGAGCTTTCTGCATGACTTTCACCCTGCATTAAGCAGCCATCTATGTTAACCCTTTCCCTGATATTGACGTCTTTGGACGACTCTGTGAAAGTCACTTTGTGAAACCATTGTAATAAATAGAGCATTTGCTCCTATAGGAGCAAATGCTCTATTTATCACAATGGTTTCAAACTACAAATTTCTAAGATTTTCCTTTTCTTTAGTTAATGCTCCTTTTGGGTATATCTATTCAAAGAGGTTGGGTCTGAAAATAGCCTATGAGGTAATGGGTTAAAGATCAATAATGGTAAGTATCCTAGTGTTTGTAGTATCGATTGTTTACTGTACTTATTCCAAATAAAATCTTAGTAAACCTATATATATTAAACCTTTTCTACAGTGACAATTCTAATTTTGATTACTCTGAGATTCTGTATTCCTTTTCATTCTGTATTCAGCAATCAACTACTTTAAGCCTTTAGCCTGCTGGGCAAACTTTTGGCGGTAGAAAATTTCCTCGACTTGAGAAAACAACACTCACATTTGTGGCATGACGACATGGGTATTTCACTTTGATTCATATTATAATCCTGTTCATGATATATTTATGAGCCGAAAAACAACTCCTAACTTTACCACATTTTTATACCTTCGCAAACAGAGTAGACACAGATTGAATGTGTTTTGTTTGGTAATGGTTGCGTCCTGTGTGTGGCTTTCCTGGTTTATTTTTACTATTTTTTCATCCTAAAATCCGATCTAAAATCCGATTCATTTGAATATGGGGTAATATAGATATCTTCAGTTTCTGCCATGTCCAAAAATGTCAATGTTCATAGACATTACTTAATTTAATATCAGTTATTGAATATTCATAATGGCATGTATTCTTGTTTAAATATTCATGACAGAAAGGGTTAAGCAAACAATTCGTTTGCTAAGGTCTGATTGGTTGAAAACCGGTGATAAACTACAAAGAACATTCAATTCTGTTCTGTCATTTCAATCAATAACTTTAATCTTAGCCAATGATTAATTTCTTCAAATAAATCAATAGGAGCAAGAAATTAATAACAAAATTCATGTATATTAAAGAGGTAGGAACTCAATATAAAATATATTTAGTTTATTGTGTGGAACAATGTGAAACGCTTTGTCACGCTTTTTACAAACATAATAGTAGGAGCTGTCTGATCAGGGCTTTGTTTGTTATGAAATTATAAAGATGTGGTACTACATTTATTCCAATGTAAAATATTCCTGTGTTTGTGTACCATTATAAAACTTCCCTACTATATAACCATTATGTTATTATATCTTATATGAATATTAATTAGGTATGGTTGTCGTTTAGACAATAGTGGAATACCTCCAAAGAGAACTTCTTTTGACAATGCAGGTTGTTTCTAAATATAAACAAGCAATACTTGCCAACTTTTCCAGCAAAACTGATGATCTGAGTGAGATTCTTCACCTCTGTTGAATTAATTTCCACTTTTCTTAGCTGTTTGTCGCCGATTGCCGAGAAGAAAATAGTCCCGGCATTGTAATCAAAGTCGATTGCAACTGCACCGGATATGTTGCGCTTAGGAATCATGGGAGATGATTTAATTTTCAAATCAAGGCTGGCGCTGAGAATATCCGATTCGGCGGCAAAAATCAAAAACGCTGTTGGATCTAAAATGAAACAAAGATCAGTTCATTATATCACTAGTAATACTTATTTTATTTTATTTTATTCATGCTGTCATTATTTCTTGCATGAATATTCATGGCGTTACTGATTAATGAGTGAGAAAACAGAATCATAGCAAAAGATAAAATATGTATCGAGAAAGAAATGCGTATACTCCTTTAGAAAAGATGAAAGCACTCGTCTTTATGACGGAAGGGTTAACATTTTGTTCTGTTAAGCTTAAGTAACCATATTACCTTTACATGTCTTCCAATCATCAGCCAACTCTCCGGTTGCGCATGCACATTTTGGTTCTTTTGAATCAGGAAGGGCAAAGCACAGCTGTTCACATCCACCGTTAGACTTGGAACAAGGATTGTTGTCTGGTTAAGAGTAAGAACTAAATTAACCCATTCCCTCATAGACTTTTTAGATCCAACCTTTTTTTAATAAATCTACTGAAAAGGATCATTTACAAGAGAAAAGAAAAATGTAAGAATTGTGTAGTTTTGACACCATTGTGATAAATACAGCATATGCTCCTATGGAGCAAATACTCTATTTATCACATTGGTTTCATAAAGTGACTTTTACAGATGCACAGAAAGGATTATTTATGAAAGAAAGGGTTAAAATGTCATTTATGATGGCATGACAAATGAACTGACAAACATCAGATTGGTAACATATGACCCATTTGACATTCAACTACTTCATTCTGACACAGTTAATTTTCAATTTTCAATTTTGACCCCAGTGGCATGATTTATACACTTTTCTAGAGGACCTACTTTTCTAGAGGACCTGAACATGATGCCATGTGCCAAATATTAAAGGTGAGAACCTCCCAGTTTCAAAGTTTACACTATATGTTTCTATAGAAAACTGGCCATCCTAGGGCGGAGAAACTTTGAGCCGAGAGACATAATTTATATAACTTTTGTAGAGGAACCGAACGTGATGTTAAGTGCCAAATATGAAAGCTGAGAACCTTCCAGTTTCAGAGGAGAAGATGTTTAAAATGTTCTCTATATGTTTCTATTGAAAACTGGCCACCCCTGTGGCGGGACCAATTTTGACCCCAGGAACATAATTTATATAATTTTGTAGATGACCTGAAGATGATGCTATGTGCCAAATATGAAAGCTGAGAACCTTTCAGGTTTAGAGAAGCAGATTTTCAAAGTTTTACTATATGTTTTTATAGAAATCGAGGCACCCTTGGAGCTGGGACAAATTTAAATAAATTTTGTAGAGGACCTACAGATGAAAGCTGAGAACCCTGTAGTTTTAGAGGAGAAGATTTTTAAAGGTTCAAATTGTTGACGACAGATAACGAACGACGCACGACGCATGCCGACGGACGAAGGACATGAGGTGATCACAAAAGCTCACCCTGAGCACTTTGTGCTCTCGTGTGCTAAAAATACCATGTTAAATCAACGTGATACCGAATGTACGTATTCGAGCGTATATATTGTTCGATGTATATTTGTGAATTAATCCTTCTAAGATTGAATTTTCAAAGTGGAATATTCCGTCAGTGTTTGCGTCCACTCAGTATCAACTTTTGATTGGTTAGATTTGAGTTCTCAAGCTTTTGATTGGTCAGATTTGAGCCAAAGACTCCAATCCGACCAATCAAAAACTTGAGAACAAACTCAGACTCAACTAAAAGTTTTATAAGCATGGACACAAATTGCTATAGGATTTTGAACGACAAACAGTGTATATCCTGATCAGAAGGATTCCCTAGAAGTCCTCTGATATGGGCCTACATAGTTTGTAAATGACAGTGCATGCTTGTGCCGCATTTATATTGCGTATGTACCCCCCCCCCCCATATTGTTTGTTTGTTTTGTCTGTGTGTGTGTGTCTTTGTGTTGTGATGGTTATGTACTCTTGCTGTATGTTCTTGTTGTGGTGCTGTTCGGGCGGCTGTTTGTTTCGTATGTGGTGTTTCCTGCATGACTCATATTAGTACTTTTAGATAAACTTATGTAAATTAGTTTTCTCTGAAACATAAAGGCTATGCCAGTCACGAATACGTGTGTAAATATTCAAGAGGTAAATGTTGAACCTTTTATGCCACAAATAAGGATTTTCACGCATTTGCAAACATGGTAGGCCCAGATCAGACGGCTATTGTATGAGTCGTCTTATCAGGGTCTGTTCTTTTGCATATTATATAATATAGACTCGATTGTACAGTTTCTGCCATAACCAAAATCCCTGTGTACATGTGCTATTATATCAGATAATATAATTAATATTCATGATGTCATTATTTCTTACATGAATATTGATGAAGCTTTAAGGCCATAAAGGTATATGGGAAAATGTACCTGTTGGCTGACTAAGGTTATTATACAGCGTAATGTCTTGCAAAGTGAACAATCCTTTCTTCAGAACTTTCGGTTGGGCGGATTTTTCTGTCTTTGACAACTTGAAAACTATATTCAAACTTCTGTCGATCCAAAAGATGTCCAACCTGGACACAGCTACAGCAAATGGATTAGGCAGATCACGTTGGACAATTTTTCTGTTACCGCCGAGATATGATACCTTCTGTAAATGGTAAATAAATACAGTGAAACCTCTCTATAACGACCACTAAATTACATCAAGTATTTTGTGCTAAAGGCAGGTGGATGCTTAAAGCAAGGTGAAAGTAAAACAGAACGCTCCTATAGGAGCGTTCTGTTTTACTTTCACCTTGCTTTAAGCAACCACCTGCCCAAAATACCAGTTAATTACCACAAATTAGTGGTCGTTATAGAGAGGTTTTACTGTATGGAGTGAAAACATTACAACTATATTTTTTATCGTTAACCCGCTGTGAAAAAAGAATGTCTTCTAAATTTGGAATCTAGTGCAATTTTACTGCTTCCAATTCAACCAAGCTTTTGAGAAACTGCTGATACAGTGTCAAACAATATATTTATACCAGGTCAGTTTGCTGAGTGAAGTATTTCTATTCATCTAATTATTTTTGATGATGTCAATATTTCTTACATAATTATTCATTGAGTCAAGGGTTAAGCTCGTGGAAATATCTTGAATTACTTTTCTGACACGAAATAAAAAACCGATATGCTATCGTGAAATGTTTGTACACATATGAAAACATCACTACTTCCATACATGGCAAGCATAACTCTCCCACAATTGATGTATCTACGTAATAGATACAGTACGAGTCTTACTACCAAAGTGTCTTCTTACAACCGTTATCAGGACAGTTTGTTCGCATGACCGAAGACGTGTCCGAGGCGTAGCCGAGGACACTTGTCTGAGGTCATGCGAACAAACTGTCCTGATAACGGTTGTAAGAAGACACTTTGGTAGTAAGACGAGTACATGTATCTTAGTTGTACGACAGTACGTTGTAGACTTTTAATTTTGATTAAAAATGAATAAAAATGAATATTTCACAAATGAGTACAAAATGTTTTCCCCTTGGTTCACCCAATTCAAATCCTAGGTAGATAGGGGTTAACCACAAGAATCACGTGCGTACAAAAGTGTCCACTTACAACCGTTATCAGAACACTTTTTCAATAGCTTTGCTGGGGGTCTGTCGTACAAATATAAATACAATTATAGAAATATAGGTACTTAAAGCAATTCACAATATTTAAGATATATTGACCACGCTTGTAAGTATAAAAAACAGTACTATTCCTCTAAACTGGAATTTTAACAAAGAACAATCTAGGTCTTTTTAGGAAGGTGGCTGCTTAATGCAGGGTGAAAGTCATACAGAGAGTTCCTAATTGAGCTTTCTGCATGACTTTCAACCTGCATTAACCCTTTCCTTCATATAAACGTGTTTTCACACATTTGCGAACAGAGTAGACACATGTCACACAACTTCTAGAGGAGCCGTCTAATCAGGGTCTGTTCTGTTCGCTAATGGAATTTGAATGACTTGTTTCTTTGGTTTCTAAAACGGGTACAATGTCCACCTTCAACATTCATTATAACTATGTTGTCAATGAATATATCCAGTAGGTATTGACATTTGAAATCAACATATAATAGGGAAAGGGTTAAGCAGCCACCTGCCTGAAACACCGTCACTGATACTAACTTTGTCGTCCGGTTTAGAGGGGTTGTACTGTACCTGAATGGCATCTACAACGGTGTCTGTCCAATACACATCATGTGTGGAAATGTCTATAGTAATCCCCCTAGGTTGGAGCACATTATCTCTCACAATGACGACCCTGTTTGACCCATCCAAGTTTGATCTTTCGATATATGGAAACTGACCATTGTCCACCCAGTACAGGTATCTGAAAGGTTAATCAACAAAAGTATTCTATTACATAGTGTTAACACTTTATCCTTCTTGTGAATGCTGATAGTGGAATAACGGCATGACATGCATATCTAGACTATTCTACAGAGCTACAGATAACAGTGCGTACTAAACAATAGAATCATTTCTCCACCAAACCCTATGTTGTGAACACTCTTTAGAATCGTCTCGAAGAGATGATTCTAAAGAGTGGTCATAACATACGGTTTGGTGGAGAAATAAAGAAGTTATACTTGAAAATATTTTAATTTACGCCTCTTATATGGCATGTGGAGTGTTGCAATATTGTATAAAGAAAAATATTTGTTCAAAATAAAATCATTCAATAATTTTGAATATTTGTTCATTAAGAAAAATATGTATTCAATAAATAATATATCTATTCAATCTCAGAAAAGAATATTTGTTCTAAAACAATAATTATGTTCTTAAAATATATTTATGTGGTAAGAAAGTATTTGATAAAATATATTTTTGAGGTAAAAAATATTGATTCCTATTTTTTGTTATATGGACTATAATTAGAACCATGGGAGAGCAAAATTTATTGTGTAACCACGTATTTCATTGGCTCGTATATGAGCGCCTGGTATTTCATTGGCTCGTATATGAGCGCCTCGTATTTCATTGGCTCGTATATGAGCGCCTCGTATTTACGCGCTGTACACTACAAGGATATATTTCAGTAAATAAATCACATTTTAATTCTTGTGTTTACTCTAATCACTTTAAAACAACAGGTTATATTCATTAAAACATCAATTTTCTCATGAACGATTTCTTCCTGCATTGTGCGAGCTGCCATATTTGAATATATTAGCCAATGGGATGCGTTGTTACAAGATAAATTCTGCTATCCAACAATTCTAATTATAGTCTATATAAATACATTTTAACCGCACAAATATTTTTAGTCCATATAAATATTTGATCAACAATTGTTCTATTTTATGAAAACATTTTTACTACATAAATATATTTTTAAAAAACATAATTATTTTTTAGAACAAATATTCTTTTCTGAGAATCAATAAATAGTTTATTTATTGAATAAATATGTTTTTTTATTGAACAAATATTTAAACTTATTGAATGGATATTATTCTATTGAAGAAATACTTTTCTTTATTTTTCAAAAAGATGTTTAATTATGGATCTGTAAGGTAGGTGATAGCTTAATGCAGGTCAACAGTAATGCAGAAAGCTATTATATGAGTTTTCTACATTATTTTTGCCCTTCATTAACCCTTTCGCTGCCAATGCCGGAACTGTGATTACCTATGCAAACAGTTTGGATCCAGATGAGACGCCGAGTAACCCGGCGTCTCATCAGGATCCAAACTGTTTGTTACTGTTACTATGTTTTTGAGAAAAAAATGAAGAAAATAAAAAAATGGAAATTTGTAGCAGACGACAAAAGTACAAAAATGAGTCGTGCAGGAAACACCACATACAGAACAAACACTCGCCCGAACAGCAACACAAGGAAACAGCAAATGTACATAAGTAGAAAAAACAACAAGAGACGCACAAAGACAAAACAAACATACAATAGGAGGAAGATGGAAGTACCGCCTTGGAACGGTCAGTGACAAAAGTCACTGGGGGGGTTAAACCGGTTTATGGGCGCCCAACCTCACACTTATTCCATCCCCATCCTAAAAGACAAACAGTGTAAATAAACGTATCCCCTCTCCGACTAATCTACAACAACCGCGACAGCAAATACAGTGGTAAAGTGCATGTATAACGAAAAAACATTTAAGTGAACATACTGTATCCACAGACGACAGCAGACGACAGAGTTTGCAGACGACAGAGTTTGGCAGCGAAAGGGTTAAACAACCGCCTGTGTTATAACACTCCGGTGTTAATAAATGAATGGCTGTTTAGGACAGGTTTTATTGTAGTTCCATTATCGGATGTAAATATCTGTCAAAGTTTAGGGTGTTTGTGTTAACCTGCTAAGTCATGAATATATGCAGAAGAAGTTATTACTTCATGAATATTTATTTTCACGTTGTTTAACCCTGATCTGGACATGAAAGGAAGCCTTCCAGTTGGCTTGCAGTAGGTCGGCGTTTCTACCCGGATGTTCTTTTGCACAGAGAACAATGGAAATTTGTTCCATGCACATAAAAACCTCTGCAATCTTCCTACACCTATAGTTAGCTAGAGGTTGTGATATAACTGATATATTATTGAAGCGACGTAACACCCTAAGCATACCAAGTTTAGTTTAGTTCCTGATGAGACAATGACTTATTCGACGTCTCAACGGTATCCAAGTTCAGAGGTCCAGATAAGATGTTAAAACATTTTCAAGTAAAACTACTTTGTTTCTCCATAAAACCCTATGTTGTGACCAGTCTTTAGAATCGTCTCTTCGAGACGATTCTATAGAGTGGTAGCAAAATAGGGTTTGGTTGAGAAATGACGATTTTAATATTTGAGTATGCACGTTTATCTGTAGCCCTGGATGTTGTGTGCAGTCATGGTCAATAGGATAAGGGATAACATTTGAAAGCGACTAAAACAACATTTACATGTACCTCTTAATTGGGTTGACAGCTAGAATTGATGGTGAGTGTACCCTGTCTTGTATAAGAACCAGTCGATGCTGTCCGTTCAAACGAGATACCTCTATATAGGCCTCCGTCCGTAACACGTTGATAAAGTAGAGATTACCTGGAGTGAAACATGAGAACATAGTCAACACATTTATGCATATTGTCCTAAAACCTGATACAGTCTAACAGTATAGACTCAGGTCAGAGTGGCTCCTAAAGGAGCTATCTGATCTGGATCTACACTGTTTACATCGCAATTATTTTTCCAACGGTCATATTGGCAAAACAAAATCTTGAAAAAGAAACTACTTAAAATGAAACTCCGATTGGATTCAAAATTTGTATGGCATCATTAAGAAATACATGTTCAAAATGAGATGGGAAACATATAGTTCATGAGTAGTCATGAAAGAAACAATATGCCGCGAGCACTAATTGGGTGAGTTTCTTTTAATAATGGCATATGCATGTTTAGGGATTGGTAACGAATTTTGATGTAACACCGATGTATATACTATAATTATAAATATTTACAAGGAAAAAAATACGTCAAATACGTTTATTTGATGATCGTGCAATTGATCCCAGTGTTTATACTAGAATTTTATCTTATAATGTGTTGCATTTTAACCTTTAACCTGCTATTCATTCTCAGTGTTGTTGTTTTTTTGCTCCTTCGGGACCATTAACTTCGATGTTATTAATTTTGAAAATTGAATACCGCTTCAGCGGGTGCTATGGGCGTGCGTAGCGTTGCACTTTTCAAAACTGCTCATGAACAGACGCAATAAAACCGAGTCTGGAATTTTCTCTTGGCTCATTGCTGTGTTTGCTTTTGAATGTATATAATATATGTAAATATATAGTTACTTTGTATAATAATACATATTACGTACCAGCTATCCAATCGACTGCAATATTCTTGATTCCATTTAAGCCAATACCATCTGTGATCACGTGTTCGTAGTGACTTCCGTTTGGCATGATTCGATGAATTCCACCGAGGGAGTTTGCTGCCGGTGCGTCGCACCAGTAAATATGTCTGCCTGCCATGTGGACATCTACGCTCTGGGCATTTCGACCTGATAAATACGGTCACTTACAAACCCTTCACACCACCTGGGTCATCACAAACTGGCCCATAGTGGCAAAAGGGACATTTATTTTTATTGAAAAAAGAATAAAAGTAACACGGAAGCACAGTTTTCAAATTGAAATGCATCTATGGTATTTTCTTGTATTGTAAGTATGTATGCCACAACAGCAGATAAGCACAAACAAAGTGTGCCGAATGTATACACATGCACGCACACACGCGCACTCACGTACGTATAAACAGGCACACACATGCAGACACACACATACATACACAACAACAACACTCTTTGAAGGACTCACACAAGAGTAAACAAGAGGGCCATGATGGCCCTAAATCGCTCACCTGGTTACTATATACTTATGCATACACTGTATTTCTATGTAAAAATAAGTCAGCTTCAGATTGGGGCCAATATGAAACCAAAGGCCATGATTTTAGGCCCGGGGGTTAAAATTCGAACAATCTTAATAAAAGAACTTTAGATGATGCTAGGGGCGGGGCAATTTTGGTCCTGGGGTCATAATTTGAACAATCTTGGTAGAAAACCATTAGATGATACTACATACCAAATTTCAAAGGTGCCTTACAGTTTTGGAAAAGAAGATTTTTAAAGATTTACCTCTAATATGGGGCGGGACCACTTTTGGCCCTGGGGATAAAAATCTGAACAATCTTTGTAAAAAATCATTAGATGATGCTACATACCAAATACCAAAAGTTTAGGCTTTACAGTTTTGGAGAAGAAGATTTTTAAAGATTTCCCTATGAAAAACGGATAAGCCCCGGGGCGGGCATTTTTGGTCCGGGTCATAATTTGAACAATCTTTGTAGAGGACCATTAGATCATGCTACATATTAAATATCAATGGTCTAGGACATATGGTTTCAGAGAAGAAGAATTCTAAATATTTTCCTATGAAAAACTGATAAGCCCCGGGGCGGGGCCATTTTTTATCCGGGAGTCATGATTTGAACGATCTTTGTAGAGGACCATTAGATGATGCTACATACCAAATATCAAAAGTCTACGCCTTACGGTTTCAGAGAAGAAGATTTTTAAGGATTTTCCTATGAAAAACTGATAAGCCCTGGGGCGGGGCTATTTTTGGTCCAGGGGTCATAATTTGAACAATCTTTGTAGAGGACCATTATATCATTCCACATACCAAATATCAAAGATCTAGGCCTTATGGTTACAGAGAAGAATATTTTTAAAGATTTTCCTATGAAAATCTGATAAGCCCCGGGCGGGGCCATTTTTGGTCCGGGGGTCATAATTTGAACAATCTTCGTAGAGGGCCATTAGATGATGCTACATACCAAATATCAAAAGTCTAGGCCTTACGGTTTCAGAGAAGAAGATTTTTAAAAAAATCCTATGAAAAAATGATAAGCCCCGGGGCGGGGCCATTTTTGATCCGGGGGTCATAATTTGAACAATCTTTGTAGAGGACCATTAGTTAATGCTACATACCAAATATCAAATATCTAGGCCTTACCGTTTCAGAGAAAAAGATTTTTAAAGATTTTCCTATGAAAATCTGATAAGCCCTGGGGCGGGGCCATTTTTGGTCCGGGGTCATAATTTGAATAATCTTTGTAGAGGGCCATTAGATGATGCTACATACCAAATATCAAAAGTCTAGGCCTTACGGTTTCAGAGAAGAAGATTTTTAAAAACATTCCTATGAAAAACTGATAAGCCCCGGGGCGGGGCCATTTTTGATCCGGGTGTCATAATTTGAACAATCTTTGTAGAGGACCATTTAATGATGCTACATACTAAATATCAAAGATCTAGGCCTTATGGTTTCAGAGAAGAAGATGTTTAAGTAAATTGTTGATGACGCACGACGCACATACGCACGACGCCGGACGCCGGACACTGCCCCCTCACAATACCTCACCTACAAAGTATTGATGTTATAAAATGCCTTACTGAAAAGTTCGGTATTACTGAAGAATGGGCGGTCTCCGTCTATGGTATCGCTGCACAAAATTGAGTTGTGGCATTAAGTATGTGACACCGAAAATGTCAGGCAGCGAATTTATTGAAATTAGTAAATTCTCGTTGAGTAATGAAGTAATTTTTTTATCTTCATCTCGATGTACCCATCACAGTACAGTGAACTGTAGTTGCAACGGAATTCGTTCAGCGAAATATTTACTATACTGACATTAAGTTTTGAAGCGAAACTACCTGAACATATACATTGACCCCTCTCATACTGACTATTCAAATGTGAACCTGAATCCACCCACTATGACAGTGATTTTCTGAATCATTCTTAACCCTTCGCTTGCTGAATTTAAAATACATTTCTCCTTCTTTACCAATGCCCTGTTGTAGGATTATATCTTCATTGTGTACAAGTATTTCGCTGTGCAATTACTGCTGTGGAGTGCACTGGTTGCACAATCAACTTGGAAATAGTGCAGACCCTGATCAGACAGCTCCTGCAGGAGCTGTCTCATCTGGGTCTTCACTATTTACAGGTAGGTATATTGACGTGAATAGCAAACGAGGGGTTAAGTTGGACAAATTGTAGCCATTGATTTAAAATGGCAAACAGTACAGACCTATATGATGCATCTTCTCCAGAAGATGTCTCATATGGGTCTACACTATTTGCAAATGCACATATATTTGCAAATAACATGAAAATGCTTAATGTTCTTTACAACAACATTTCCAGTACAACGACACTTGTAATCATTGATTTATAATGGCAAATAGTGTAGGCCCATGTGAGGCATCTCCTACAGAACAACGACACCTGTAATCATTGATTTATAATGGCAAATAGTGCAGGCCCATGTGAGGCATCTCCTACAGAACAACGACATTTGTAGTCATTGATTTATAATGGCAAATAGTGCAGGCCCATGTGAGGCATCTCCTACAGAACAACGACACTTGTAGTCATTGATTTATAATGGCAAATAGTGCAGACCCATGTGAGGCATCTCCTACAGTACAACGACACGTGTAATCATTGATTTATAATGGCAAATAGTGCAGACCCATATGAGGCATCTCCTACAGTACAACAACACTTGTAGTCATTGATTTATAATGGCAAATAGTGCAGACCCATGTGAGACATCTCTTACAGTACAACAACACTTGTAATCATTGATTTATAATGGCAAATAGTGCAGACCCATATGAGGCATCTCCTACAGTACAACAACACTTGTAGTCATTGATTTATAATGGCAAATAGTGCAGACCCATGCCTCCAACGACACTTGTAATCTTTGATTTATAATGGCATATAGTGCAGACCCATGTGAGGCATCTCGTACAGAACAACGACACTTGTAGTTATTGATTTATAATGGCAAATAGTGCAGACCCATGCCTCCAACGACACTTGTAATCTTTGATTTATAATGGCAAATAGTGCAGACCCATGTGAGGCATCTCCTACAGTACAACAACACTTCCCATTGGAACGAACGTGGCCGTTGTATATAACGTGAGTTGACTGTATTACCTATGCCTCCAACAGGTACCATTCCATCGACATGGTTGCCGCGATATACATTAAATCCCCGGATGACATTCTGCTGAGATACCACAAGAAAGGTGGTGTCTTGTACACACTGTCCGAATACGTCACCAAACCCAACTCCACAAGCACACTGAGGCCTGGATTTCAAATCACTCGCCAAACATAGATGTGCGCAGCCCCCGTTGTTGTTGACACATTTGTTCGTAATTCCTGTTAAAAGACAATATGATATTACCTCACTAGAATGACCAGTGTATGAGTCCATTCATTATAAATATTAAGTTTCGTATCAAAAGTACAACATAAGGAAATTCGATGTTGAACAGTAGACGGGGGTATCATCTAGTGATACGCATTTACGCACATAGGGGCCTACGTAACATTAATCTGAAAAGTGAAACAAAAGCACCGCAAGCGGGTGCGAACGCTCGTCTGTTATCATTTTGGTATGTGTGGATAGGCCTTGTCAAGATGAACATGCATACCAAAACTGAAGGTTGTAAATGAAAAATTGAAGAAATTATGGTTAATGTTAAGATTTCGGACGACGACAACGACGACGGCGACGCCGGAGTTACGACAATAGCTCGTGATTTCTTCGAAACAGACGAGCTAAAACTTTATTATGGACTAAATGGAATAATAATAGGAAGTTAATGTGGGAAGGCTTTGATGAACGTCCTGTCCTGTCGTGTAGCTTTCACTAATGCCCTCATATTGACACATTTTAACGTCCGTGTAACAGCTACCCTTTGAAACCATTGTGATAAACAGAGAATTTGCTTCATACGTTCCAAAATGATTTCAAAACTACACAATTCTAAATATTTCCTTTTCTCTAGTCAAGGCTCTTTTGATTTTTTGAAAGTGATTACGTCTAAAACTAAAGAGGGAATGGGTAAAATTCTTCATGTATTTGGAGGTTATATGTGCCGTGAAATGCTGTAATATACTCTAAAATCCACCTGCAACTATCTAACATAACAATGATTTCCCAGGGAAGCATGACTCCGGACCTCTTTGGCCACGCTGTGAACACTACATTAGGATCATGGAAGATAGTAAATATTTAATATACAGTAAGATCTGTCTAATACGACCGCTGAAAAGAAGTATAATACCGGATTTTTAAAATCAGGTGGTAGCTTAATGCATGACAAACGTTATTCAGACAGCTCCTATAGGAGTTTTCTGCATTACTCTTACCCTGCATTAACCCATTTGCCTTCACGATCCCATATATGGTACGTAGGCAAACAGTATAGACTCTGATCAAATGCCACATAATGCGGCGTCAGATCAGAGTCTACACTGTTTGCTGATATGAAATTCAATATAAAACAAAACAAACATGATACTTTAGACCAGACATACCTTAGATAAAAGATAGACTAATCCAATCTATAAGCATGGAAGAATCCAGTGGGAGCAAATGGGTTAAGCAATATCCTACTTTTACAGACTCCTATATTAATACATAATACTGTCGCATTAGCAGGCCTTTACTGTATAAGCAATCAGCTATCTGATCTGGGTTGATCCTACTGGGGCTGTCTGATCTGGGTTGATCCTAAACGAACTGTCTGATCTAGGTTGCTATATAAAATATATATGGAATGAATTGTCAGGTACAGTGGTGTAAAGACCTCTTTACACCAACTTAGGTAGAAGTAAGTCAATTAAATGATTACATGTAGCTCAAAATAAAGTTAAAAGTAGGTCAAACTAAAGGTTACAAGTAAAGGTTAAACACTCACTTTGCCTATGCCTGTTGTAATAAATACTGACGGCTTTAAGATTTTCGAGGTTTCTCTTCAAGACAACTTTGCCAGCGGGAGATTTCAGATCAAGCATATTCAAGGTTGCAAATTCCTCCAGGGCAAAGTACAGACGTCCACCATACACGACCAGTCCGTGTGGCGAGCCTAAACCACTGTATACTTTGGTTATATAGCGCCTCTTTGCGTCCCATTTTAAAATCTGGAAATGGATATTACCAAATAAATATTAAAGAAAGTCTCAAACTTTTGCAAGTTGAAATAACAAATCGAGGGCTTGGTGCAAAACTAATCAAACTCCTTCACAAGAAGTTAGAATAGTTTTGCACCAAGCCCTCGAAATGCAATATTCAGTGGGTCTCCTTAACCGTCTACTCCGTGAATATTCATATAGAAAATGATGACATCTAAAATGGTAATAAATTTAATATTCATAATAACATATAACCACACGACTGTTTTGCCATGGCAGAACCTGTAGAATCATGGTCCATGCTTATAAAGTTTTTTAGTTGAAGCAAGCAACACACACACAACCACACACGCACGCACGCACGCATACAAACACACGAGACGAAAACTACAAACACGAATAAACGCACAAGCACAAAGACACAGACACCAAACAAACACAAAAGCAAGGGTGACCAAGATCGTACCGCCTTGGAACGGTCAGTAGCAAAAACACCACTGGGGGTTTAAACCGGTTCAAGGACGTCCAAACCTCACAAAGTGTAAATAAAGGTATCTCCGCAAGACTTCCCCCACAACATAGAAGACAGTAAACACAGGACAACATGTATAACATAGCATGACGGCAACTGTGAAAGTCCGTCCAATATGTACTCAATGACTTAGCTAAGTCACAGCAACTGCAGGGAAGCCGTTAAGGAACGTAATACATGAGTCTAGTAAGCTCATCCCGTTCCTGGGTTTAAGAATATGCCATCAAAGAGTACTATCTTCGGCCTGTCATCGTGCTAGCAAAGAGGCAAGCGCGTAACTACCGACTGTAATGGAGTCAATAACCAAACATGCAGTGCGTTGCAATATAATGAGGTCATAACCTTTCTTCCTGAAAGTTTAATAAAACAAATCATGAAAAAAGAAAAGCAGCAATTCGAAAAAAGAAAATTGAAGACTCATTTGTACTTGGTACGTTACTGAGCAGCTATTGCAGTTCAACACTAGTCATGTCCCCCAAACACTGGCGTAAGCGGTATTCGATTTTCATAACTTAAAGCAATGGAATCTATGATCCCGAGGGACCAAAACAAATAACAAAACTGAAAATAATCGATTGTCAATCACACAAAAGTATCATTTGTAGTACTGTAAATACAGTAAAATCTCAATTATTCGAATTTTCCGTATAGAAAAATTTAGGCAGGTGGCTGCTTAATACATGGTGAAATACATGCAGAAAGCTCCTTTGAATTTCACCATGCATTAAGCTGCCACCAGTCTTAATCCTTCGCTTGCTGTTCACGTCAATATACCTACCTGTAAATAGTGAAGACCCAGATGAGACAGCTCCTGCAGGAGGAGCTGTCTCAACAGGGACTGCACTATTTACAAGTTGATTGTGCAACCAGCGCACTCCACAGCATTGATTTCACAGCGAAATGCGTGTACACAGTGAAGATATGTGCGTGTAATTATACAACAGAGCATGGGTAAAGAAGGAGAAATGTATTGTAAAATTCAGCAAGAGAAGGGTTAAAGATCGAAACTGATAAATACGTAGTTAAGTGCTCGAATAATCGAGATTTTCGGTATGTAAAGTTGTTCTTCAACAAAAACCTACAAACAGAATCTTCTAATCATTGGTCAATACTCACCTGCTGAAGCCTGCCTTCCGTCCAATATAAATCCCCGAGAACTGGATCCCGGGCAAGCGATGTGGGCTGGTCAACTCTTCGCTGAGTTACTATTCTACGCGGGATTCCACTTATCGCCATAGAAGCAATCTTGGGCCGGGAACCGTGGCCACCAAGGTCCGCCCAGTACAGCAGGCTGAACACAGAGACAATTGTGCATAAAAGTACTAAACCATTTCCGTGTTGCATATCCATGTAAGAAATAATCACATTATGAATATAACTTGCTGACTGTTTATAAATGCATATGTATACATGATGTTTTGGTATTTGTAGAAACTGCATAGTCAGATCTATTAAGCAGCAAGCCAAAATGACCAACAATACTCAAACTTCAAGGGGAGATCATACTGCAATGCTCAGCAGTATAGCATGACAATTGCGTCTTGAACATTTGCTATTCATATAGTTATTATATTCACCAAATATAAAATCAATAACTATAAAACTGAAGGAGGAGTTTGCGACCCCATCTAACTATGTTAAATGCAGACGGGCTGACTGACCAACCGACCGACCGCCCGACCGTCCGCCTGACAGGGTGATTCCAGTATACCCTCTCAAAACAGTGTGCGAGGATATAAACAGAGCAGACCCGGATCAGACAGATTCATAGGAGCCGTCTTATCGGGGTCTACTGTGTTTGTAAAGGCAAATGTTGATGTAGAAGACGATAACATTTGCAGGCAACAATATTTAGTAGTGAAAGTGTTAACTCTTTTGCCGCCAACTTTTGTCGTGTGCAAACGTTGTTGTTTGCTACATTTGTTTTCAAAAACTATTGCCACACTAACAAACAGTTTGGATCCTGATGAGACGCCGAGTTAATCGGCGTTTCATCTGGATCCAAAATGTATGCATTGGTAATCACAGATGCATTGGCAGCGAAAGTGTTATATGGTACCACATTCAAATTTGGCTGCACAAACCCATGGAACGGGGAGATGTCAGAATAAATAGTTCAATCTTGCAAACATATTGAGTTACCCCTTTCCCTGTTTATTCCAAATTCCATAGGCAAACAGAGAGCTGACACTGATCAGAAGGCTCATATAGGAACCGTCTGATCTGGCTCTATTCCTTTTCAAATGCATGAAAACACGTTTATGTGAAATAAAAGGTTAAATATATCTCTGCTAAATTTTGGCGTCGGTAAACCTTATCGTACGCCTTATATTTTTTCATATTTCTTTAACCCTTTCTCTCAGTTGTTAGCAAAATAGACCCTGATCAGGGTCTGCTCTGTTTGCTAATAGAATTTAATAGATCTGTTTTTATACTTTCAAAAATGGCTCCAGTACTCCACTTTCAATATTTCATCATAACTGTTTTGTCCATGAATATTCAGTATGTATTGAAATTTGTAATGAGCATAGAACAAGGAAAGGGTTTAACAAGATCTGTTCGTGAAACACTATGTCCCGGCCAGTTTGACCTTTGATACACATGCATGCCAAATATCAAGTCTCTATCTCTACTGGATTAAAAGTTATGGCCAATGTTAAAGTCAGTATTTTGATGACCTTGACCTTAACATGTCACCCCTTAAAATGTTCGGCTTCATGAGATACATATGCATGCCACATGTACTGGCTAAAAAGTTATGACCAATGCTAAAGTTGGTGACAAACAATCAAACGAACAGACAAACAGACAGGGCAAAAACAATATGCCCCTGATCTATCGGGGTGGGGGGCATTACAACGGTCACAGAAACAAAATGTATGGATCATGTTAAGATGCAAAGTTACTTGGTGTCTCATCATAATTAGGTAATCACAGATGCGACAATGGCAGCGAAAGGGTAAATTCTGTGATACCAGTGACACCTATATGCAACTCAGTGATTCATTATATAATTGGCTTTTTTACCTAACGTTTTTGAATAAATATATTGAAACGGAACATTTACTAGAGAAAAGGAAATGGTATAGTATTGTGTAGCTGTGAAACCAATGTGATAAATGGAGCAGTTGCTCTTATTGATCAAATGCTTAATTTATCACAGTGGTTTCAAAAGGTATGAGGGAATGGATTAACAAGATTTGCCTCTCAATCACTGAATCCGATGCTTCTGAATACTGCAATCAGATGAATACATTTTTTTATTATCATACAATTTATTTACCTTTTTGAAGGATCGACAACTATCGCTGTAGGGCGGACACAGTCTAAGTTCCTTCCCATGTTGCTTTGCATGATCTTCCGGTATTTAACACCACCTTTAAGACGAATGACTTCGATGGTTCCGCCGTCACGATCTACCCAAAACAGGTTCTTAGATACCCAGTCATAGGCAATAGATGTGGGATTATTGGTAACAAGCGTTTCGTCCAAATAGGATTCGTTTGACGAAAACATCTTGAGTGATTTAAGTGTAGTCTAAGAAAAAACAAAAACGGAAGTTTCTAAATACAGTAAAACTTCGATTATCCGAACACTAAAATACGTATTATTATAGATCTTTAAGACAGGTGGCAACTTAATGCATGGTGAAAGTCATGCAGAAAGCTCCTCTAGGAGCTTTCTGCATGACTTTCACCATGCATTAAGCAGCCACCTGCCTAAAAGGGTCTAAATTCTTCTATAACGAAAATTCGAATAATCGAGGTTTTACTGTAGATACAATATGAAAACAATATGCCTTGAAATATATTAACTCTTTACGACGCATATGTTTATATAACAAATAATGATATTATGAATATTAACTAAAGCATATGTAACTTTGGCCATGCCAGAAAATATAGAATATGATCTATATTATTCCATGAATAAAATGAGCGACCCTGATCAGATGGCTCATACAGTAAGAAATAATAACATTTAATGGTTGAATGTTTACAATCCAAACATTTCAAGTCATATATTTGCTTTGACAAAACTGTAGAATCACATCTGTATTATATTCATTCTGAAAATGGGTGATCCTTCGAAAGCAAAAGTAGAAATGCAAAAAGAGAAAATTGCAGACTCGGTTTTATTGAGTATGTTCATGAGTAGTAATAAAAAGTGCAACACAACTCACGCCCCTTAGCACCGGCTTAAGCAGTATTCAACTTTTAAAACTAATAACATCAAAACTAATGATCCCGAAGGACAAGAAAATATAATAACAACACTGAGAATGAAGTACGGGGTGACTTTTAGGCCGCCACACAAGCACTTAACACCTGCTGTTGTGAAGTACATATATTCTGAAAATGGGTGATCCTTTGAAAGCAAACATATGCAAACAGAGCAGAAACGTATCCGATTTTTCCTATAGGAGCCATTTGTTCTGATTCTACTCTGTTTGCAAAACCGTGAAAAGACGTTTATATAAAAAAGGGTTAATCATTTCCTATTTTCGCTGAGAGACAGATTAACCCTTCACTCTATAAGGTTCCATGTAAGATATAAAATATGTATGAATATTTATTAGCGAATTAGTTAGTAATGATATATAAACAAGACACTAGTTGGCCCTGATTAAAGCTGTAGCATCAGATTGAAATAAAGCTATCAGCAATCAGAGCAGACCCTGATCAGACTGTTTGCAAATGTATTAAATCATTAAAAGGAGCATTTATAGAGTACAGTGCTAAGATTTGACCGAACTTACATTTCCAGCTTTTGTTTCCTGTACAAGGAATATGGTTTCCGTCTCACTATCAAAGTCCATGTCTATAACAGTCTTCGTAGACGTCAGTGGAAGTATGGTTCCCAGTTTGGACCTCACAGGAAGTTGGACAGCAGACACGCCATTATCATACCCATACAGTAAAAAGTTTCCCTTCACTGGAAGTGTAACATAAAGTCAGAAAACAAATAATTATGTTAGTATCCTTGACAATTATTTCCCCATTTTGGAATTCGTTTCAAAACTAAACAATTCCAAATACAATACAAGACGAATACTGATGCAAGGCATTGGATCGCCGGGAAATTTGTGTACAAGGAAGGTTTTTAATAAGGAACTGTTTTGTTAAGACAATTGAAATACAACATTTCATTAAAAACTTAACGAAATATGTAGCCTCTAGAGTGTAATGACGTAGTGACCAAGTTCCGAACCCGACATGATCCATATTTGAACTTGACCAAGATTGCATCCAAAAATAACGTATAAGTTGAAAGAAAAAACACTTAATATGGATAATTATCATTAACTATCCCAATAAAAACCCAAACCGCCATTAAAAAAAATAGAAAGGAAAAAGAGAGAAAAAATGTTTTCGTCAGCGGTGAGAATCGAACCAGGGCTGATTGCACGATAGGCGACCGTGGTAACCACTACGCTATCAGGCCAGACATACTTCAAGGGAAATTGAAGATGTATATAAAGTTATCATGCTACTATATTGACGACTTTTTTAAATAAAAAAAATAAAACGACTTTTTTAAATAAAAATAAATAAAACAATAAAACTTCATTACAACATTTATCACTCTCATGATAATTTAATCAATAAACTCTAACAAGGGCGGTGATGGTC
Source organism: Azorinus chamasolen (assembly GCA_963576725.1). NCBI lineage: Eukaryota > Metazoa > Mollusca > Bivalvia > Cardiida > Solecurtidae > Azorinus > Azorinus chamasolen. Next base: position 26,620,024 of record OY755253.1, on the reverse strand, counting down.
ATAGACCTAAATATAGCCTGTTCAGTTCCATTAACGAGTGACGTTAGTCCTATCTAAAAATAGAAACCGAGACGACGGAATTCGATTTTGACCATGTAGAGCCTCCGGTAGAATAATAACCATGTCTGTTTGAATTAACATATCGACTGTCGATTCAAATTATCTTATTTTTCAAATTCGAGCACGTTTTCCCGTCTTGTAATGTAAGTCCCATCTACAGCACTAACCTATTATTCTCTATTAGGATATATCGCTTTCACATATAAAGGCACTAACAAAGAGTTTGAATCTATTCATGACTTAACATGTGTATATCACGTGTATAAATATACTGATGTATGTATTACTTTTGTCGACATTTTTGGACAATAAACAATGGTGACAAACAATTGGTCATTATTGGTCATTAAACAAAACTGTAATATGTCAAAATCTCTGAAGGGCATAATTTAGAACGAGAGCACCGCAAACAGGTGCACGACTACAGTTTTGACCCGGCTTCAATTCTGCGACTTTGACCCGGCTCCATTTATGTCTACAAAACTGTTTTTGGCATTTAATGTCGATACTTCGACGAAAAAAGTGTCATAATTATTGTTATTATTGTACATTTGTTTGATAAATTTATTTTTAAACATCGTATGAAGGTTTTTACATCACATATTTCACTACATCAATAATGCAGATAGAAACTATTCTCTGCCACGCTCTCATGAGCCAATTTGTAAAACTTGTCGCTACCCCTCCTACATGGGTAAATACTTTTGAACATTCCATTAGTGATCGCCGCTCATGCGGCGATCAATCAGTTCAACAGTATCAAATCGTTATTGTTTTGTACTAGTAGAACTAGTATTAGTGTCAAAGGCTGCATACTTATGCGAAGTGGCTAATTTTGGTATTTTGATGTATACTTATTTAAACACCGGGCATCTAAACACCAGAGAAACTCAGTCGATAATAAGAGTAGGGCGTCGCGCCCGGGTTTCTCTTATCCTGTATCCTCTCCCCTCCCTCTGGGGCGTCCAATTAGCCCAAAGTGAGCAGAAACGGACGTTAATCAATACAAACAAACAAAACTAAAATACGCCCCAGTTACCTAAGGATATACATTTATTGAAATATACACATGCAGTAAAGACATTTGAGAAACTACGGACCAAGTGTTAAACAGCTTGGGTCCTGATGAGACGTCGAGTAACTTGACGGCCCATCTGAATCCAAGTTTTCTAATGCAATGTCCTGTTTGGCAGGATCGCAGGATAAATGTTAATGAATAGGCATGCCCTTGAATTATTATATCATGCAGAGGTCCAAATAAGATGCGTAAATTCAAACATTTTCAAGAATAGCTCCTTTATTTCTCAACCAAACCCTACACTGTGACTACCCTTTTGAATCGTCTCTTCGAGACGATTCTAAAGAGTGGTCACAGTATAGGGTTTGGTGGAGAAATAACGATTTTAATATTTGAGTACGCATGTTTATTTGAAGCTCTGTATAATAATATGTGAACTTACCCTTTACACAGGTATTTGACGAGGGTCTTGGTAGTTGCATTCCCATGGGGCAACCGCATTTGTAACCCGACTGAGTCACAGGCGATAACAGACATATATGACTGCAAGGGTTAGAGGCACAGGGATTGGGCGCTGAGGATATAAATGACATGAGATTCAAGTAAATTTATCTGAAAAAAATAATAATACTCATGAAAGTGAGTAATATCAAAAAGTATTTCAGGAAATTTCTACTATTTTTCGGTGTGGTGTAATTCGAGTCATGTTCAAATGAGACCAGAATGATAAGCTTAACACTATCACAGAGTAGTGAAATGAACTAAGTGTAACGTTCGTAGAACGTTGGTAACTATGCAAATGAAGCTGACCAGATCATTGTATATTGGGAAGTGGAGGTAATATGTAGCGCAACAAACATCTCTTGATGTGAGCTTAAGCTTTGCATCGACAGGGTTTGTTGTTGCTGGGTCTCTCGGTTTGTACGTTACAAATGGTGGCAGCGGTGGGATAAAGACAACTGCCAGACCGGAGTTGCCTTACCCACGGGTCTCCCAGGGTCCAAGTCTCGGGACGAGACTTCTCGGAGGGGAGAGTAATGTAACGTTCGTAGAACGTTGGTAATTATGCAAATGAGGCTGACCAGATCATTGTATCTAGGGAAGTGGAGGTAATATATAGCGCAACAAACATCTCTTGATGTGAGCTTAAGCTTTGCACCGACAGGGTTTGTTGTTGCTTGGTCTCTCGGTTTGCACGTTACATAGAGTGAAATTACCATAGAGTGAAACGAGCTAAATAATGTCCAAAAGTAGTGAAATCATAAAGTAGTGAAATTAGTTAAATATTATCTTACCGTAGTGAAATCATAAACTTTACATATATTCTCTAACAACATATTTTCTCAATCAGTATCACATTAAGGCTTCATATAAAAATAGGTGAGGTTAGATGACTGTGTTTCAATTATAAGTAGTTTCATTATTCCAGCTAATTCACTATTCTGTCACTTTCCGTCGGGAATATAAGTTGCTGGATTAACAAACTTTCACTATGAAACTTAATTAACATTTCTCAAAAGTAGTGCAATGGGCAATTATATTTTCATATAATATAATGTAGGCTTCAGAAAAGTATATAGTATAATCCATTTAAATTGGAATTTTATAAAAGAACAATTTAGGTCCTTTAATGCAGGTGACTGCTTAAATCAGGATATGCAGGATGAAAGTCAGTGCAGAACGCTCATTTGGGAGATTTCTGCATGACTTGCAACTTGTATTAAGCTGCCACCTATCTGAACGACCTGTTTTGAGGCTACTTTTAGCGTCCGGTGGTTTAGAGGGGTTTTACTGTAGTAGGTTGTCAGCGTAGCAAAATGAGTTTAACACAGGTACTTTATTGGATGCAAATTCTTTCGTTGACAGTCAGTGATATTGAAGATAAAGCATTCGACACTTATTTGCAGTACATAGTTTGCTCTGCGGAACAAGCAGAATAAAGACTACAGAAGATATTTGTTGTAAGGAATATATGCTATATTACGATGGATGTACATTATTTGTTACAGGAAACATGAATTATTTGTTACAGAATACATAATTATAGTATTTGTTAAAGGAAAGTTTTACATCATTTGTAACAGAATATATATATAACGAAATATATGACATACATCATTAGTTACAGAAAGCAAATAGTATTTGTTACATAGCGCATACATTATTTATAACAGAATACGCACATTATTTGGTAACCTTAACATACATTATTTGTTACAGAAAACATAAAACACTATTTGGTACAAGGAGCATACATGAAATGTTACGGAATACATACATTATTGGGTACAAGAAATATGTACTATTTTACAAAATATGTGCATTAACAGATACAGGAAACAAACAATATTTGTACAGGAAACTAACATTATTTGTTACATGGAACACACATCATTTGTTATAGGAACGTACATTATTTGCTACATGTAACAAACATTTTACAGGAAACGTGCATTATTTGTTTCCGGGAACATACATTATTTGTAACAGAAAATGCATATGATTTGGTACAGGGAACGAACATTATTTGGTACAGGAACAATACATGATTTGGTACAGGGGACTTTGGCTTTTACTACTTTACTTAACTATTTTTCATTTACAGGAACTATACACTTTGTTACGGGAAATATACAGTATGTGTTACAAGGAACGTGTATTAATTGTTACAGAGCACATATCTATTTGTTACAATTACGTACATTATTTGTTACAGGAACATGCATTAGTTCTTACAGGAAATGTACGTAATTTGGAACAGGGAAATGCCTTATTTGTTACAGAAACATACCTTATTTGGAAAGGGAAAGAAATAGAAAGAAATGGATAATATATTTACAGGAAGCATACACTACTTGTTACATGATAAACACATTATTTTTACAGGAAACAGACAGTGTTTGTTACAGGAGACGTGTACTATTTGTTACAGAAACATACATTATTTTGTATAGGAGAGACACATTATTTGGTACAGGAAATGGACAGTACATGTATTTGGTACAGGAAACGTAAATTATTTGTTACAGGAAACATATTATTTTAAACAGGAAACAGAAATATTTGTTAAAGGTAATGTACATCATTTGTTACAGCAAACTTATATTACTTGTTCAAGGAAACATACATTATTTGGTACAAAGAACCTACATTGTTTGGTACAAGAAACGAACGTAGAGAACGTAAAACATGCATTATTTGTTACAGAAATCAAACAGTATTTGTTACAGAATACATACATTATTTTGTTACGGGGAACATACATGATTTGTAACAGTACATGGAACATACATTATTTGATACAGGAAACGTATAGTATTTGTTCCAGAAAACGTGCACTATTTGTTACAGAAAACATACATTATTTTCTACTTAACATATGTATACATTATGTGTAACAGAGAACTTTGACTTTTTTTGCTGCAGGAAACTTACATTGTTTGTTACATAATATATGCAGGTATATATATATCATTTGCTACAAGACACATATAGCATTTTTTACAGGATATGTTCATTATTTGCTGCAGTAAACATACATATTTGGTGCATGGGACATATATTATTAGTTACAGAAAAAGTATACAATTCATTTCAGGAAACATACATTGTTTGGTACATGGAACATACATCAATTGTTACAGGAAACATTCATTAGTTATTACAGAATACATATACTATTTTATTACAAGGAACATACATTAATTATTACAGAATACGTGCATTATTTGGTATTGGTATATTCGTTACAGTTACAGGAAATATAATTTTATGTAGGAACGGTATATTAAATGGTTGCAGGAAACATACATAATTTGTTACATTGGACTCGGAATATTTGTTACTGGAATCGCACATTTGTCACAGGGAACGCATTAGTAAAGTTACAATTTTTGTTACATCGAACGTTTATCATTTGTGTTATTTGTTGCAGGAAACGTACATATGCGTTACATATATTAGTTTACGGAACTGATTGTATAGGATGTACTACATGGTGTCTAATTCGGTCCTTCGGGATCATAAGTTTTAATGTTATTAGTTTTGAAAATTGAATACTGCTTAAGCCGGTGCTAGGGGGCGTGAGTAGTGTTGCACTTTTAATTACTACTCATGAACAGACTCAATAAAACCGAGTCTGCAATTTTCTCTTTTTGCATTTCTACTTTTGCTTTCGAGGGATCACCCATTTTCAGAATATATACCTTTTGGTTGCCTAACAGGATGGAACACCGCGATTCCAATTGGCTTGTCAAGTTTTTGACCGATTACGTCTTTATTGGAACAATTAAATTTGCTACACTGGCTTATCCTGTTGGCCGCCCTGTCAGTCCATATGACGTAATCCTCAAATACCACCAGATCATGTGGATGACGTAGAAACTGAAATATGTGCATTGAAAATTAATAAAATTTAATTTGAATCTATTACCTCTTATCTCGTGATTCGTGATTTATCCAAACTATTTGACATTCAGTCAATGGTTTCTCAAAACCTTGATCGTATTAATTTTGTAGTAGACCATTTTGCGCCAGATCCAGTTTGATCTGATCTTACTTTTTTCATAGCGGGCTAGGTGTTAATTTAATATTTACTCTAAAAGTGTTAATCACAAATTCATTGACACTAGACACTAGGGCGGATCTAGAGTAAATGGCTAGTAAATAGAGAAAGGTTTTGGGGTCCTTCAGTTGGAAAATTTGTTCAGATAAATCTACGTTATTAAATTCAACAAAAACCGAGTCAACACAATTTTCTGCTTTCAAAATACTGTTTTTGCTTTGGAACAACACCTTACTTAAGAAATGTATGTACTTCACAATAGTAGGTGGTATGCACTTGCGTTGCGCCCGTTTAAAGTCGCTCCGCATTTCAGTCTCAGTGTGTTCCTTAATTTCTAGCCCTTCGTGATCACGAACTCATTACATTTATTTATGAAAATTGAATATCGTTTAAACTAGTGCCACCGGGGCTGCACTTTTAATAACTGCTCGTGAACAGACTGAATAAAACCAAGCCATCAATTTTCGCTGCCTTTGCTGTCGAATGGGTCTCCTATTTTCGGAGTTAAAGTCCATGTAATTCAAGCACAAAATTGCAAATTTATTCCATTGAATTTATCTTACATGGTCACTCGAAATCACTTGCCGTCTTCCTGTGCCGTCGTAGTTACAATATTCGATGTAGTCCATCCGGGCATCTGCAAAGTACAGTCGCCTATTTGGATAGTCTATGGATAATCCATTCGGCCAATAGAGTTTGGTCGATATGATGGTGGTACGTCCAGAACCGTCCATACCGGCACGCTCGATTCGAGGATTCTGTCCCCAGTCAGACCAGAAGACAAACCGGGAACTGAAAATAAACACGCAGTAGCTTGCATACAATAAATATAATTTATCTCTACACCAAAGTACATGTACTTAATTAATGTAATTACATGTAATTAATGAAGAATATTCTCTGTCAAATAGTTCAGTGCGGTTTATATTAAGAGTTACCGTATTACTGTAGTTTGAATCCCATTGTTTGGATTTACATCATTGATTAGTTTTATGGTCAGCAAGTAGGGGTTTTGTATTGTCTGCTCAAAGTTGTTCACACTGGTTAACATGGTCTGTAGTAACTCAAATGTATGACGTGGTAGTAATAATTTCCTACTTCAAGACATCAATATAATGTAACCTTCAAATAATAATGACATTATTCGATACCAATTAAGCAGGAACGAAACATAACGCTTACAAACTAACTAAGCAAAGAAATCTTCCGCATGAGACCCAAACAGTTGAGCCAGGAAGTCTCCTTTGTGTTTTATCTCTTACCCACGTCTTGGGTCCACCTCTATGCCTCTAGGGTGGGAGATGTTCTCGCTGAACAGTATAATTCTGTTGGAGCCATCGAGCTTGGACACTTCGACGGTCTCCAGGGTGTAGTCATTCCAGTAAAGGTTGCCTCCCACCCAATCCACAGCCAGGTCCTCTATCACATTTATGCCACTGGAAAGAACCTACAAATGACCATGGGTAAGCTGATAATCATCCCTATCCTGGCGACAAGAATCTGTTTAACAATTTACCTGATAGAGACTCATTTTGACGAATTTGCAAACAACGTAGACCCATATCAGAGAACTGCTACAAGATCTGCCTCATCAGGATCTGTTCGGTTTGCTTACGGTAGAGTAAAATAGATCTTATAATACAGTGCTCCCTCCCTACAGCGGCCCTCTCTATAACGATTCCCTCCTTACAACAACGCATGTCACTGTTTCCGAAACAACAAGGCTCTAGAAACAACTTTTTTCCATCGTATTTTCGTTATGTCTCCATCAAACCCTATGTTGTGACCACTCTTTAGAATCGTCACAAAGTGACGATTCTAAAGAGTGGTCACAGCATAGGGTTTGATAAAGGAATAACGGTTTTAGGTCTCGAAATACACCTTATCTGGGGATCTGCAAAGAAGCTAATTATGTTTGATTGCCCTCCCTATAACAACACTCTCTCTGCACAACACATACAATCTTCGTATCCCAAAGGGTGTCGTTGTAGAGCGGGAGCACTGTACAGTCACTGACATGACCAAATATTCCTGCGCTTGATAATCAACTTATTAGTATTTACAATGTCATTATTTCTTACATGAATAATATACAGGCATAAATAGGTTGACTGTACCTCAGTAATATTGGAACCATCAGTGTTCATGCTGAGTACCTTCATTGCTTTAGAATCAGAAAAGTACAATCGATTCTGCTCGACGTGCACGTCAAGCCCGGCAAGTGCACGCGCACCTGGAACCGGAAGTCTGTTATCAATATTGTCCACGTATGCGGCACTAAATATCACATGGTTTTGTGAACAGACCACCATTTTAGGTGTTATTACATCTGAAAAAGACAAACAGAGTAAATTTACATCTGGAATGCAAACAGTAATGCCAAATACAGAAATCATACCTGTAATTTGGAAATGAATGCAGAAATATACGTGTATATAGATACACACCGTCAAAGTAGTTTGAAAACGCATTCTATTCCTCAAAGGTTCAATTCATTATACAGTAAAACCTCTCTATAACGACCACTAAATTAAGTATTTTATGCTAAAGGCAGGTGGATGCTTAAAGCAATGTGAAAATAAAACAGAACGCTCCTACAGGAGCGTTCTGTTTTGCTTTCACCTTACTTTAAGCAACCACCTGCTCTAAATACCAACTTATTAACATAATTTAGTGACCGTTATAGAAAGGGTTTACTGTACTAACTACGGAAGTGAAACATTAAAACAAGTATCGTTATCTGCCACGTGAACTCTCTGAATAATATCAGCGAATTCTTGACAGCCTATACAAACAGAATTGTGTTGCTGTTAAACAATTTCAAACATCATATGTTCATCGGCCATTATGACAATTTAAGTTATATATATATGAAAGGGGAAGTCCGTACAATGATCCCATATTTTTAATAATATCATAAAACTAGGTATTTGCTATGCTCAATCATTAGTGAAGATTATCAATTTGAACTTGTATCGAAACATGTCCCTGTGATTTCATCAACAAAGTATTATCGGACTTTTCCGTTCCATTTTTCCGCGTTTTACCGATGATCATCCGATCCCTCCATTGTTTACGTAAAATCTTTCCTTTGAAGTGGTCAGAGAGACGCGACTAGCGCTAAAATATACGAAACAAAACCCAACCCGAATAAAACTGAAACATCGGGGAATAAAATCAGGATCGTCAATATCAAAAACATGGATGTTTTGTCATTTTCAACGTTTATTTCCTAGGTTTTCTTGTAGTATTCTCCTTTTCAGTATATAAACAAATGAGTTTTGTATATTTTATATATTTTTGAAACGCGTCGAATGTAAGGACTTCCCCTTTAATGTTAAAAGGATATTTATAAACTTAAAGGTTTAACAAAAATGTGTACTTCTAATTTACAAATTGAAAATGAAATAAATGCAAGGATATTGATATCAAAACTATACCTATAAATTCACCTTCACTTGTTGACTTGTTTTAAATGTATACAGTAAATCATCGCTATTCCGAGCACTCACTATTCCGTGCACTCGCTAATCCGATCACTCGTTAATCCAAGCAATCGCTAATCCGAGCAATCGCTAATCCGAGCAATTGCTAATCCGAGCACTCCAATAAGTAGTATTATCAGTCAATAAGACAGGTGGCAGCTTAATACAAAATGAAAGACACACACAAACCTCGCCTGAGAGATTTCTATTTATGTGTTTCACCCTGCATTTAACAATCACCTGCCTAAACAACTCTCAGTGCTAGTCCTTTACTTACAGTTCGAATGAGCGAGGTTTTACTGTATAAGTTGAATTCATAGAGCAATAAGCAACAACAACTTAATAATTAATATTGGTAAACAGTAAAACCTCTCTATAATGGCCACTAAATTGTGTTAATTAGTTGGTATTTAAGGCAGGTGGCAGCTTAAAGCAAGGTGAAAGTAAAACAGAACGCTCATAATTATAGGAGCGTTCTTTTTTACTTTCACCTTGGTTTAAGCAGCCACCTGCCTTTAACACAAAATACTTGATGTAATTTAGTGGCCGTTAATAGAGAGGTTTTACTGTAAATCCATATTGATGGTACCCCGTTTTGCTCCACATTTATGTGTGTTTGTAAGCTTCTGGTACCCGTCATCACACAGACATTTGTATGCTCCCTCGGTGTTAACACATGCCTGGCTACAGGAGGATGGCTTTTGGCATTCGTCAATATCTAGAGTATAAATGTCATTTAACTTTTAGCTTGCTAAGCAAATAATTTTTACAGAAATTTTCACGTACTACATTTTTTTAAAATTAAAGCTATAATCAATTTGTCTACCAAAATACAATCAGGATGTCAAACAGTTTGGATCCTGATGAGACGCCGAGTTACTCAGCGTCTCATCTGGATCCAAACTGTTTGCATAGGTATTCACTAATCCACCCATAGCAGGCTGAAGGTTAAGCGTCATAGAAAGAGACGAAAGATCCAGATACACTAATATATTATACAAACTGGTTTATTTCTACATGGAACGGAGGATGATAAGATAGGGCGGGGAAGGTTTCATTAATTCTCGTCGAACTTGTGGTTTGACTGTTTTTCATCGGAAATAAATGAAACTAGAGTTGTCATAGAATTTGACAATATCCCAAGGCGGCTTTTGAATTAACCCCTTCAGTTGTTAGCTTGAACAATGAAATGGAAGAAGACAAAGTGCCTAGATATGCGCCATTCAACCATCTTGAAACCGACACGAAATAGTGTGCCCGGTGCTGTACATTAACATAAACCAGGCAAATTGTAATCTCCAAAATCGACTCCAACTGACCATCTTGAATTCGATCGGGAAACATTGGTCATAAACTACACCTCAACGTTGTCTGTAGAACTCATTCACTTAACAAAGAAATTGTAAAACCCAAGATGGTTGCAATTCAGCCATCTTTAATATAATCGAAGAAATGTAGTTCATGCCACGGTTTTAATGGTCCGACATCAGCTAACGGTCAACACATCCCAACATTTATCAGAGATATAAAAAGGTGTGTTTAACAGAAAACAATTTCTGAAAGAAGTTTATAAAGTGTTTAAAAGACTGTGACAAAGCTGTAGTATCAGGAATTAACATACTATGCTTGTCCTATTTATTCGAGATTAGACATTAGCATTTCAAGATGTGAATGAGTTAACCCTTCTCTTGCTGAATTTTAAAATACATTTCTCCTTCTTTACTCATGCCCTGTTGTATAATTACATATATCTTCACTGTGTACAAGTATTTCGCTGTGCAATCACTGCTGTGGGGTGCACTGGTTGCACACTCAACTTGTAAATAGTGCAGACCCTGATGAGACAGCTCCTGCAGGAGCTGTCTCATCTGGGTCTTCACTATTTACAGGTAGGTATATTGACACGAATAGCAAGCGAAGGGTTAATAGTATTATACATGTACCACCAGCTATCTGCCTGCTGAAAAAAAGCTCTTTCTGTTCAAACTCTGACCTGGCATATTTTACTTGCTGTTTACTCATTACCTCATAGGCTATTTTTAGACCCAACCTCTTTGAATGTATCTACCGAAAAGGAGCAAAAACTAGAGGAAAGGACAAATTTAGAACTTGATAGTTTGAAACCATTTTGATGAATAGAGCATTTGTTCCTATAGCATCTATAGATGCGCAAAAAATGCGTCACTAGGGAATAATGTATTTATAAACTACAGTATAACCTCTCTTAACCGGAATTCTAGTAGATAATAATTTATATACTTTTAGGCAGGTGGCTGCTTAATGCAGGGTGAAAGTCACACAGAAAGCTCCTCTAGGAGCTCTCTGTATGACTTTCACCCTGCATTAAGCTGCCACCTGTCTCCAAGACCGATATTCATACTAAATTTAACTGCCGGTTAAGAGAGGTTTTACTGTATTGACCTGATCTCGAATAGCGTTGATCCTGATGGGATGCCGAGTTACCTAGCGTCTCCCGTGGAACCAACAGTTTGAAAGGTCAAGAATAACAAGCGAATGGATAACCTTCCATTAAATATGAACTTTACCGCTGAGAAACATGTAGTGTGTGTTTTCTAAATGGTTTCAAAGACTATATACTAACCGATACATTTAAGAGTCCAGTCCAGTGTATATCCACCCGGGCATACGCACTTTGCACCCGTGGGCGTGTCAATGCATTTGTGGCTACACCCTCCATTCTTTTCTGCACACGTCTTCCACTCTACTCCGGTAGGATGGGGAAAGAAGGGGCGTTAGAAAGGGCAAAAGATTGCGATAAGGAAACTAAAGGGAATCAAATGTTATGTGACAAGAAAGGTTGGAAGCATGTTAGTAAAAAGAAAGCAAGGTGCGTTAACAAAATATAAATACTAATCAATGAAAACACGACAGTTAACTATTTCGCTGCCAATGTAACACCTGTGATTACCTATGCAAACAGTTTTGATCCAGATGAGACGCCGATTAACTGGGCGTCTTATCCGGATCCAAATTATTTGTTACTCAGACTATGTTTTTTTAAACAAAAATGAAGAAAAATAAGCATGAAACTTATAGCAAACGTAAACTTTGCAAAAGACAACATATGGCAGTGAAAGAGAATCAGATTTTTATCATGTCAAAAGCTAATAGAGCATTTGCAAACAGAATAGACCCAGATCAGACGGCTCTTATATGAACCGTCTGATCAGGGTCTGCTCTGTTTGCTTATGGTATTATATAGATCTGATTCTATTACATTTTCCGCCTAAGCCAGATCATCATGTCTACATATGCCATTATAAAACTTCAGCTAATGATATCATTATTTCTTACATATGATGTCTAATAGATATGATGTCATTATTTCTTAAAATATTATTAAACAGGGAAAGGTTTAATGGACCAGGGTCTGCTCTGTTTGCTTATGAAATATTATAGATATAATTCTGGTGTAAAAATGCAAGGTAATGTATGTGAAGGAATGTGTGAGTCTGGTTAATTTGTAAGTATATTAGTTACAATGCTAAGAGACTAGAAGGTATTTTACGCAAAACATAAAATAAAGAAGCAATACATAATGGAAGCAAAAAGCTGAGAGTAAATGCACTTGGCCCGCATTCATGACGGCTTCGCCTGAAAATAAATACTAGAAATGCTACTGTGCATGAATAAATAGACCGGCTATACGATAACCAACATTTAGCAGAGCTACAGATAAAGGTGCATACTCAGATACTAAACTCGTTATTTGTCCACCAAACCCAATGTTGTGACCACCAGAGATACAGCTAGCGGTGTGTGCCCTAATGCTAAAATATTCATTTCTCAACCAAACCCTATCTTGTGACCACTCTTTAGAATCGTCTCGAAGAGACGATTCTAAAGAGTGGTAACAACATAGGGTTTGGTGCACAAATAAAGGAGTTATTCTTGAAAATGTTCTAAATTACGCATCTTATCTGGGTCTCTACTTTAGGCTTTGCAAATAGTGAAGAACCAGATCAAACTGCTTTAAGAACTTAGTGTCTGATCAGGTAATGCACCGTTCGCCATCAGGAGTTTTGCTTGTGCAACAAATAGTTTAGAATCTTACTGGAGTAATATTTCAATCGATGTTATTACTCTAGTTCTACACTGTTTGCAAAGTTCTAAAACTGGAAGGAGGACGTCGGATATTTGTACAGCTCGTATATTAGTTTTTTTGTCGTACTCTTGATTACTTTTCTACATTTACTTTGTTTGCAGCCCAATCATTGAGTATACTAGCAATAGACGGATACAGATTAGTCGGAGAGGGGATACGTTTATTTACACTGTTTGTCTTTTAAGGTGGGGATGGAATAAGTGTGAGGTTGGGCGCCCTTAAACTGGTTTAAACCCCCAGTGACATTTGTCACTGACCATTCCAGGGCGGTACTTCAATCTCCCCCTATTGTTTGTTTTATATGTCTTTGTACGTCTCTTTGTGTCTTTTATATGCATGTAAGTTTACTGTTTTTCGTCATTGTGCTGTTCCGGCGGTTGTGTGTTTTGTATGCGATGTTTCCTGCATGACTCATACATGTACTTATGTAACGCTCAAATTGTATTCCTCGAAACATCCAAACGTTTATTCATAACTGACAAGAAAATGTAAGTAAAAACTATGATTCTGGAAATCGACAGTCACAAATGAGTATATATAAATAAAATGCTATATAAATATAAAGACATTTCATTACAACTCCCATAATAAATGGTACGACCTAACTATGGAGTCAGGTTCGAATCACCAAAAAGCTCGTCTTTAAACTCTTTACTCCATGAATATTCATGTAAATGAAGAAGTAGTAAAGTCAAGCAGGAAAAGCTACACACAAGACGCAACCACCACCAAAACATCGATAGAAAGCAAGTAATACACATACACACACATACACACACACGAGATGAAAATGTTAAACAATTGCACAAGTAAAACGACATAAATGTTAGTGTGACAAAGAGAGTACCGCCTTGGAACGCCCAGTGGCAAAACCACCTCTGGGGGTTAAAACCGGTTTGCGGACGTTCGTACCTCACATTTATCTGAAAGTCACCCTAGCTAAACAAACAGTGAACATAAAGATATCCCCCACCAGACTTCCCAACAACATCCGGTAGAAGACGCTAAACACAGGACAAAATGTAAAATTTAGCATAACAAAAACTATGAAAGTATGTCAAATATGTACTCAATGACTTTGCTGAAGTCAGAAAAAATGCAGAGAAGCCGTTAACCCTTTCGCTGCCAATGCCGGATCTGTGATTACCTATGCAAACAGTTTGGATCCAGATGAGACAACGAGTAACTCGGCGTCTCAACAGGATCCAAACTGTTTGTTACTGGTACTATGTTTTTGAAACAAAAATGAAGAAAATCAAAAGAATGAAAATTTGTAGCAGACGACAAAGTTAGCAGACGACAGGGTTTGGCAGCGAAAGGGTTAAAGAATACATGAGTCTGGTAAGCTCAGAAATAAAAGCATCGTGAATAGGAATTAGATTATTTTTTATAATGGTATATGAACAAAACAATTGGCAATGGCAGAAATTGTAGCATTATATCTATATCATTTCTATAATGGTATATGAACAAAACAATTGGCAATGGCAGAAATTGTAGCATTATATCTATATTATTTCATAAGCAAACAGAGAAGACCCTGCTCCAATAAACCCGTTCCCATGTAAGAAATATTAACATCATATCTATTAGGCACCACATGTAAAAAATATTGACTTCATATCTATTAGACGCCACATGTAAGAAATATTGACATTATATACATTAGCTGAAGTTTTATAATGGCATGTGGACACACAATGATCTGACTCAGGCAGAAAATGTAGTAGAATCAGATCTGAATTATACCATTAGCAAACAGAGCAGATCCTTATCAGACGGCTCCTGTAGGAGCTATCTGATCTAGATCTACTCTGTTTGCAAAAGTACAGAAAGGCGTATTAATGAAAACTGAAAATTGTAGCAGACGGCAACGTTTGCAGACAACAAAATTTGGTAGCGAATGTAATTCGACGTCTGACTCGAATAAAAACTGGTTTACACCCTCACCATGTGTATGTGAAAAACTTCACGGATTTTGAAAGATCTGTTTATTTACTTTCTAAAAAGACTACAATGTTCCATCTTCCATATGTCATTATAACTATTTTATCTATGAATATTCAATATCAATAGGTATTAAACCCTGAAATAAACAGAACAGGGAAAGGCTTAACCCATTATTCCATGAATATTCTAGAAACCCTTTATTCCATGAATATTCTAGAAAGAAATAATGACATCAAGAGTATTAGATTATTTTTGTAATAGCACATGGACTCTTAAACTGTTGGACATGGCAAATCTGTAGAATCTTATCTATATTATAGTTTTAGCAAATAGAGCAGACCCTGATGAAACGGCTCATTAAGAAACAGTCTGATCTGGGTCTACACTGTTTGCAAATGTGTAGAAAGTCGTACTTATGTAGTAAATGGTTAAGCAGAAAAAAAATTCCCATAGCAGGACATGGGTTTATGAGCTCACCACAAAATTCATCCTCTCCTCCTGGACAATCGTTCACCCCGTCACACACTTTGCTTGTGTTTATACAGTTCTGCATGACTGGACAAACCCACTGACTGGATATACAGCTGAATGGTTCAGATGCTAAAATAGCCAAAATGTTCAGTGTGACTGCAATCTTTTTCTGATGAATATTCATATAAGAATCAAAGACATCATGTTTATTTATTAGCTGATTGTTTATGTATGGCATATTTAGACACTGCATCGCAAACAGAGCAACCTCTGACCAGGGTCCATGTCTGAATTTGTTCTCAAGCTTTTGATTGGTCAGATTTGAGCCTTTGGTTCAAATCTGACCAATCAAAAACTTGAGAACGAGCTCAGACTCAGCTAAAAAGTTTAATAAGCATGGATACATGTGTCTCCTACAGGACCACTTGATATTGGTCTACTCTGTCCGCAAATGTACCAAAAGACGTCTCTATTAGTTAACTCTTTGCAAGTAATTTTTCGTCTGCAACAATTGTCGTCTGCTTCAATTCTTAAAATAAACTTTCTCTTATTTTCTTTGCAAAAATATTTCCAGGATGACAAACAGTTTGTATCCTGATGAGACGCCGCTTTATGCGGCGTCTCATCTGGATCCAAACTGTTTGCCTAGGTAATCACAGTTTTGACACTAGCGTGCTAATAGTTAAAGATTTAACCAAAATAACATGTACGTATATCTACGTATTTACGTGTTTCCCTAACATTCTACAATCAACATGCATGAATTGATCATTCTATGTACAGATGAACGTCGATATCTCGAATTTAAGAGGACCATACAAATCACTTCGAGATAACAGAGTCATCCGATTTCTCATCTGGACAATTTCACAAGTTCACAGCTTAATACAGGTCTAAAGTAATACTGTAAGCTCCTGTAGGAGCGTTTAACATTATTTTCGACCTGTATTAACCTGTCTTACGTGTTTCTAGATATGCGTAGTGATACATTTAGGAACAATTCTGTATTGTAAATTCTGAAAGGACCGAAGTAAACCCATTTGCGTCCAGTGGATTATTCCATGTTTACACATTGGCTTAGTCCATTTTTTATCTAAGGGATGCCTGGCCTAAATTTTTAATTTCATTTTGTTTTATATTGAAATTCCTATCAGCAAAAAGTGTAGACTCTGATTAGACGCCGCATTATGCGGCGTCTGATCAGAGTCTACACTGTTTGCCTATGTCCCATATATGGGATCGTGGGCACAAATGGGTCAATAAGAATTGACATGTGTATATTATAATCGATGAAATTTAGAAACAGACGGTTGTTTTAACAGAAATAATGTATAAATAGTTTGTCATTTAACTGTGTGTGACATCATATTCCCCATGCATTAATGCAGACAATGAATTTATTGGTCTTTCCAAATGTTGCAGTTTTGACAACTCACGACATCCTTGACTAGTTTCCTCGTCGCTATTATCACCGCAGTCGTTCTGAAGATCACACAGAAAGTCACGTGATATGCAGCGGCCATTTCTACACCGAAAGTCGTCCGCGGAACAGGAAACGAGATCTACAAAGTAAATATTTTCACATATCAATGTCTTCTTTTTATCCATAGCTTGGCCATTAAGAACTTAAATATCGATTGATTTTGTCGAAATTGGCTAATATAAATATTAAATAACACGATACCTCATGGATATTCATGTACGATAAAAAAAAAACTATTTGACTATTAATTAGGCTTTATTACAGCATATGAGCAGTCAGAAATTTACGAACAGAAACTGTTGAATTAGATCTATATGAGTCAATAAGCAAACAGAACACTCTTATTTGACGGCTCCTACAGGATTCGTCTGATCTAGTTCTGCTCTGTTTGCAAAGGCGTTAAATGTGTCTCTATCGACAAACAGCCTGCTAAGAGCGACCTAATTGACATTTGCAAACAGCTTGGATCCAGATTAGACGCCGAGTAACTCGGCGTCTCATCAGGATCCAAGCTGTTTGACACTCTGTCAATAGAATCTCAAAAGCTTGAACGGATCAGAAGTAAGTGACAACGGCAACAGATCGGAGCGTAAGCATACCTCATTTCCATAGCAGAGTTAGGGTTAAATTGTTGAAAATACGTTTTTCACCACGAGCAAATGCAAATTGTCGACTTTGAGATGCATGAGTTTACATACAGACTGTGGACAACAGTTCAAATACAAAATAGATTAGAGAAGAAAGAGAAGACATTAAAATTTTGGTGTAAAACTTAAGCCGTCTCTAACAAATGAACGTGTTGCCTTTAAACATCTATGCAAATAAGGTAGACCAGATTAGATTATTCCTATAGGAGCAGTCTAATCAGGGTCTACCTTCCCTGTTGAATTATGTAGATCTGATTCTATATATCCTGCAAGAACCAAACTATCCAATATGCATCCACCAATATGAAAAACATATCTAAAACATATCTAATAAATATTCATGATGTCATTTTTACTTTTATAAATATCCATGGAGTAAAGGATAAAGCGGCTGTATAAATTGATATCGTTAAAGTGCTTTTCTAAAGCAATGTTTTGCAATTACACATACCATTAAACAAATCAGGTAATAAATAAGCATGATGTTATTATTCATTACATAAATAGATGAATAGTAATGGAGTAGAGGGGTTAACCCATTACCTCATAGGCTATTTTTAGACCCAACCTCTCTGAATAAATCTACCGAAAAGGAACATTAATTAGAGAGAATGAAACTTTTAGAATTTTGTAGTTTGAAACCATTGTGATAATTAGAGCATTTGCTCCTATAGGAGCAAATGCTCTATTTATCACAATGATTTCACAAAGTTACTTTTACAGAGTCGTCAAAAGTCGTCAATATGAGGGAATGGGTTAAAAGATTGTCGTACCACAATGTAGTTCATCAGTTTCATCCTCGCAGTCGGGCTGACCGTCACACCGCCATTTGTTTGGTATACAGCTGCCCGTTCCACATTTAAACTCGTCTTTATGACAGCCACCAGAAGGTCTTGAAGCTGTTTAGTGAGGAAACTTCACGTTACATGGATGCAATTTGAAAATGTGACTGTAGAAGACTAGTGACTGCATACGAAACTGTATAATTGCTAAGTCTAGCTCTTGCACAGCTACAACATTGTGTAGTTTTGAAACTAATGTGATGAATAGAGTGTTTGCTGCTGCTCCATTTATAACAATGGTTTCAAAATGTGATTTTACAGAGGCGCAAAAATGCGTCTCTAGGAGGGAATGCGTTAAAGCGCTTTTCTAAAGTAATGCTATACAATCACAATTATAAAAAATAGGTAATAAATATTCATGATGTTATTCGGGCTGACCGTCACATCGCCATTTATGTGATATACAGCTACCGGTTCCACATTTACACTCATCCTTTTATGGCATCCGCTAACTGGTGTTGAATTTGTTTTGTGGTAAAAATTCACGTTACTTTGATGAAATTAGAATATGTGACTGTAGGAGACTAGTGACTGCATAGCTATGGCAAATGTGTAACGGGGTGCTCTTTTTGAACGTCTTATCCCTTTACTCCATAAATGCGCCTTTCTACACCTTTGCAGACAGAGCAGACCAAGATCATACGGCACCTGTAGGAGCCGTCTGATTAGGATCTGCTCGTTTTGCTTGTGATTTAATATAGATATGATTCTACAGTTTCTGTCAAGGTAAAAAATATCCGTGTCCCTGTGCTATTTTATTTCTACATGAATACATGTATATGTTACAGTAGAAATTGCGATTCAGGACAATCGCCGATTCTCCTAGGGCATATGTGATCGCAATCTCCGATCCTCTATTTAAATAATTCACAATTATGTTTTGTTTGTCATGTTTTGAATATAAACTTGTGATCTTAAAATAATATATTCTCCCAGTAGAATTGAAGATTTTCTTTATCGAGTTAAAGTGTCATATATAAAACTAATAATACATTAGTAGAATTGTAAATTTTCATGATAGAATTACAGTTTGTCCTTGGACAGGCTGTGATTGGAATCTATACTAGTAGAATTGTCGATTGTCCTTACAATGTATTAGGACCAGACTTTCCTCCTTATCTATATCTTCATTAAAAGAAATTGACGAACAAGCCGATAAAATTATTTTTAGATCAGATCCTCTCATAGGAACGGCTAGTTTGATACAAAGCTTTACTCTACATGTTCTCAGACCGCAAATTGACAAATTATCTGAACACCAACGATTCTTCTTGAAAATTCCTTTTATTAATAAAGGTATTGATTTTATTGCCCTCCAAAGTATTTTTAGAGACAAAAATGTAATTGACACTATTCCTAAATACTTTAAAAATACAGAACCACCTATCATCTGCTACAAATATAACAAACCCATCAGAAATACAATTTTCAACTATAATAAAATTGTGACCGACCTTAATATTAATGATAATATCCCTGATAATTGAGATTGAGCCACCTCATAATTTTGCTATTCTCCGGCTGGTCATGTGATTACTGGTAATGTTGAGATAATTAAAGATAAACGTCTACGATCTCTTTTGAATAAAGGTGCCAATTATAGAATACCATCCTTGATAGATTTTAACTCTTGTCGAGTTCAGATTGCTTTACAAAATTTTAGTATTAAATGGTGTCGAAGAGAACATGTTGAGTCTAATGCTCTTTCTAGTTGGAAAAAACTAATTTTTGATATAATTGACAAACGCATTTCCTTTTATACCTCTAATAAACACCTTCTTCCACCTAAACCTAGAATTTCTTTTAGACATCTTAAAAAGGGTTTACAGGATTTCCATTCAAAATACGTTTTTGATCCTGCTGATAAGTCATCGAATAGTGTGATTATTATTTGACGATTACATTATATCGATGTCTTGAAGAAGGAAATTATTAATACCAAATCATACATTTCAGTTACTACTGACGAAAAGACCATCGTTTCAGACCATGTCAAAAAGTGTGAACAACTTGGAACCGATATTAAAATTGCACAACATAAACTTCCTACAATGTATTGGTTACCAAAACTACATATAAAGCGCGTTTCATTGCAAATTCTAGTTCATGTACTACTACTGAATTGTCTATACTTTTGACTTCTTGTTTAACGAAGGTAAAGGAACATGTAAAATTCTACTGTGATAAGACTTATGAAAATTCTGGAATAAATATCTTCTGGTCTATTAAGAACTCTTCAGAAGTCTTAAACAAACTTAAGAACAAAAGGTATCTTGCATCCACTGTAAGCACGTACGATTTTTCTACTCTGTACACAACTCTTCCTAATATTTTAATTAAGGATAAGCTTACTAACTTAATCCAGAAAGTATTTCCCCGGGAAAAAACATTATTCCTAGCATGTAATGCTGAAAAAGCTTTCTTTACTGACGAGCAAATGAAATATTACACTAATTGGACGTGCTCAGAAGTTTGCGAATCACTAACCTTTCTTTTGGATAACATATTTGTACGTTATGGGAATGCCATATACCGTCAGGTAATTGGTATATTCCTATGGGTACGAATTGTGCACCACTTGTCGCAGATTTGTTTTTGTACTGCTATGAGAGAGATTTCATGTTGCGTTTGAATGCTCAATCACAAGAAGATGTTATAAAAGCCTTCAATGAAACTTGTCGATATTTGGATGATATTTTTAACTTAGATAACCCTTTCTTAGATGCTCTGATTCCTACAGTTTATCCTAAAGAACTCAAATTGAATAAAGCTAACCCGTCCGACAATTATGCAGCGTTCCTTGATCTAGACCTTAAAATTGATAATGGAATGATTTCTTTTCAAATATATGACAAAAGAGATGATTTTGATTTTAATATTGTAAATTTTCCTCATCTTGACGGGGATGTTCCCCGTGCTCCATCTTACGGGGTTTATATATCTCAACTTATTCGTTTTGCTAGAGCTTGTTCATCTATTGACGATTTTAACAGTCGAAATCTCATTTTAACTGAAAAACTGCTTAAGCAAGGATATAGATACCATAAACTAGAAATACTTTCTGTAAATTTTACTATCGAAATCCCTCGCTTATTGGCAGGTACCAATGTAATCGCAAGGCGCTTCTGCGACACGGTATTTCACATCCGGAATTTTATGGTGATGTGATTTACAAACTTCGTGAAATTATTGGACATACCCATTTTCTCACTTTGTTCATCAAATGTGTTAAAAAATTCATTAAAAAGGGATATGATCCTGTAGTACTACAACATACTGCATGTTTGGTTGTCAACCCTTTTACAGTTGGCAATCACGCTGGCCTCTTTGCATGTACGCCGACAAGAAAGGTTTAGTACTCTATGAAGGCGACCTCTTAAATCCAGAAACGGAAGGAAAACGTCGGATATCTGTACTATTTCGTTTTTGTCGTACCCTTTATTACTTTTCTACAGTTGCTTTGTTTGCAGCTCAATCATTGAGTACACTAGCGATAGGTGGATACAGTTTGTTCACTTAAATGTTTTCGTTATACATGCACTTTACCACTGTATTTGCCATCGCGGTTGTTCTAGATTAGTCGGAGAGGGGATACGTTTATTTACACTGTTTGTCTTTTAGGGTAGGGATGGAATAAGCGTGAGGTTGGGCGCCCAAAAACCGGTTTAACACCCCCCCCCCCCTCCAGTGACTTTTGTCACTGACCGTTCCAAGGTGGTACTTCCATCTTCCCTCTATTATATGTTTGTTTTGTCTTTGTGCGTCTCTTGGTGTTTTTATAGTTATGTACATTTGCTGTTTCCTTGTGTTGCTGTTCAGGCGGCTGTTTGTTTTGTATGTGGTGTTTCCTGCATGACTCATTTTTGTACTTTTGTCATTGGAGAGAGTGCGATCGCAATCTGTCCTAGGAGAATCGACAATTCTCCTGAATAGCAAAATTCTACTGTGACATATACATGTAAATTAGTAATTGGCATTAGTTCGCGTAACATCGAAGTGTTGCTTTTTAACTCCGTAATTTCCTTTGCAAACAGTGTGGATCATGACGAAGCATTGAGTAACGCAGTAACATAATATGACCCAGACTGTTCGATACTATAGCAACACGCATGCTATTTAGGGGAAGAAGTTGAAGGACGTCCATTTTGAAACTCAGACTGCATGGTTTGGAGATGAAAACTATTTGGCGCCAAAAGTTAAGGCACGGTGATTAATGGAACTATTAATAGTCTGCAATGGTGGTTGTTGAAATAAATGTTTTCCTGATGGTTGTCAAACATAGGAGACTATACTTAGATACCACATTCTAACGCGGTAAATGATCTTGGTGTACGGTGATTGTACATGTACCGGAGCCTCTTTTTCAGAAGTTCTTAAGCTTTAATAACTCATACTTACGACAATTTTTCTCATCCGAGGAGTCTCTGCAATCTTCGACGCCATCACAGCGGTACTGGGGCGGTATACACTGCCTCACGGTCAAACACTTCATGGAGTCCGCTAGAAAAATAAACATTTAGTTATTACATTATCTTTCATTGTAGTATTATTCTAAATATGTGATACTATGTTTTGTTCAAAAGAATGTTCCTGCCTTGCCGTGAGTTCATGGAGTCGCCAGAACCAATAAGCATTCAGATCCGGTAGCATCTTTCATTGCAGTATTGTACTAAAACTGTCTTTAACACATTATCCCCTAGTGACGCATTTTTGCGCATCTATAGAAGTCATTTTATGAAACCATAGTGATAAATAGAACATTTGCTCCTATAGGAGCAAATGCTATCTTTACCACAATGTTTTCAAACTACAACATTCTAAATATTTCCTTTCCCCTAGTTAATGCTCCTTTTCAGTAGATACATTCAAAGAGGTTCGGTCTAAAATTAGCCTAGGAGATAATTAGTTATTTATGTTCCTTGCCGTCCATCAGTTTATAGAGCCTTAGAATTTATATGCATTCAGTTCTTACATCATGTTTCATTGCAATTGCATTATTGTTCTGTGTAATGATAAATTTTAAAGAGAATACAATTCCTCATTTTTAAAGAATATATTGAGCCACCCACCCTAGAAACAATATTCAGTCTGTATACCATGTTTCATTGTAATATTCTTCTAGATGTGTAATGATATTATATGTGGTACGCAGGCCCGGATTTAGAGGGACGGAGCCGGCGTACGCCCCCTAAAATTGCCAAAACAATTTTTTAGTAATATTTTAGATCTATATACAGTAAAACCTCCAATAACGACCACTAAATTGTGTTAATTAGTTGGTACTGAGAGCAGGTGGCTGCTTAAAGAAAGGTGAAAGAAAAAAAGAACGCTCACATAGGAGCGTTCTGTTTTACTTTCACCTTTCTTTAAGCAGCCACCTGCCTTTAACACAAAATAATTGACGTAATTTAGTGGTCCTTGTGTCTACTAAAATCAAATAAAGCAATGATTCAGTAGGAGTGTTATATTTCCCTCACTCAATTAAGCTCTTTTTCAACATGGATTACAAACACACTATTTATTTATGTCATCAACTATAACAATCTATGCCCCCACCTCCAAAAAAAATTCTACACCCTCCAAATCTGAAATCCTGGATCCGCACCTGGTACGGTATACCGAGAAACATTAAGCATTCTATTTTTTCATCATGTTTCATTGCAATATCTGTTTAAAAATTGTAATGTTTTATGTTCAAACGAATGCAATGCCCCATCGTTAAACAGTATATTGAGCCCACTAGAATCAATAAGCATTCAGATATTGCATCCTATTTATTGCAATTGTCTTCTAAATGTGTAATGATTTACGTTTAAATAGAATACACCTTGAGCCCCGGCCCACCCCTCTGGAAATAATCAGCAGTCAGTTTTTACATCATGCTTTATTGCAAAATGCATTCTGTTCTTACTTCATTTCATGTTTCATTCAAATTGTGAGATTGTTCTAAATGTGTACAGTTAAGTCCCGCTAATGCGACAACCTAAAAGAGGTATAATTCTGGGTGCTAGATGCAGGTGGTAGCTTTATGCAAGACAAAAGTAATGGAGAATGCATCTAGAGGATCTTTCTGCATTACTTTTGTCCTGCATGAAGCAACCACCTGCTTATAAAGACACCCATGTTTATTCATTATGTGGTCTCATTAGAGGGGTTCTACTGTAATAGAATGCACTACCCTACATTTTAACAGTACATTGACTCCCCTAGAAATGATGAGCCAGTAATTCTTACATTATTCATTTCACTAAAGAACGGTTCTAAAATGTAAATATTTGTTTTATTTAGTTAAATATTTTAACACTTCAAACAGGTCCTGGGCCTCCTAAGCACCCAACAACAACAATCAATATTGAGTTTGAGTGTCTGTTGTATACCTTCTCTTGCTGCAATTTATTTGTATTTCACTCAGAGGAAATACACTGTCTGGCGTAATCAACGTGTATGATGATACCTGGTTGTCATAGTCATGGCACATTGTAATTAATCCTTCGCTTGCTAAATTTTAAAATACATGTCTCCTTCTTTACCCATGCTCTGTTGTATAATTAAATATATCTTCACTGTGTACAAGTATTGTGCTGTGCAATCACTGCTGTGGATTGCACTGGTTGCACAATCAAATTGTAAATAGTGCAGTCCCCGATGAGACAGCTCCTGCAGGAGCTGTCTCTTCTGGGTCTTCACTATTTACAGGTAGGTATATTGACGTGAAGTGAAGGGTTAACTGATATGTTGTGGTGTTTACACCACGACCCCTCCCTCTCACTTACACATGTACATCGTCAAAGCGTTTCAAAAGTGAGAACATATATCATACATATCCCAACTAGAGTTATCACTCAATGCGATTTACTAACAAATAACATATCATTTTTGTGAAGTTCCGTGAACATGGAGAAAATTAATTCGATCTACAATGACAGTAACATTCCAAGATGGCCGCCAGTCAGTCATCTTGATTCCCATTTGGAAATATGCCACTCATTGCAGCTTAAATGTCACGTGTGTGAACATCAATACAAACGCATCAAAGGCGATTGAACTGGATTGCACTACTTCGTTAATGCAAAAGCCGATATTACCGCCAGGTGTCCATCTTGAATCCAGAAAAATAAATATGCCACGCAATGCATTTCAGTATGTCAATCACTTTATTTATTTTTCAAAATAATGCAGCGAAACATTTAAAACTAGATTACCACACAATGTATCGCAAATTGCATGATGACTGCTAGTCGACCATTTTAATCTTGTAAGGTATGTCAGGCATAACTGGGCGTCATGTTGATCATATTGTATTTTATTTAGTGTCGTGAAGATGCAGCAAAAATGTAGACGTAGTTAACTCAGACGTTTTGAACAGGCTGACAACAACGACAACCAGAGCAACAACGAAAGACAAGTTGGCCCCTGTATATCCTAATCAACTTTCGTTTGTGAGGGTATAATGGGAAATATTGTAACATGTACCCTACCCTATTTCAACTGCAATTTACAGTTCGTGAAAATAAAACCAAAACATAAATTGTGTAACACTATCACAATGTTTTATGACAAGAAACAGAACGACTATATACTTGGTGAACTAAAGAGAACGATGCGACTTGTTGGAAAAATGATACATTTTCAGTCATATGCGAGTTTATTCCGCTGTGAAAGAATTTATATGCACATACCTGGACATTGAAGTGGTGGACACAGGTGCTCGTCATCACCCGCTGGGCAGTGCTCTTCTCCATCACAGCGGTTGTTTTCAGGGATGCAACTCTTATCATCGCATTGGTAATATCCTAGGTGGCAGGTATGGTCAGCTGAAAAATAGGATATTCAGATATCTACGCCTGTTCTATAACCATAACCATTTGAATGCGGGAACGACAGTAATAAAAGTATACAGCGTAGATCCATGTCAGCCGTCTCTTAGACGAACACTGCGATCAAGGTTTATGCTTCTTGTCTTTCAAATCTAAAACATTACAAAACATAGTTTCGCCCTCTGACTCCCAGTCCATCCCGGGAACCAAAATCAGTGGCAATACGTCTTCATATATGTGTCACATTGTGTCAGTCACTCCTGTCTCTTAATATAAGATGGGTTTATTTTGGTTACGGACCGTTCCAAGGCGATACTCCTGCTTTCAGCCTATGGTCAATTTTGTTGTTTAATATGCTTAATGTTTAATGTTTTTCGTCTTGATATGCGTCCTGTTATGTTTTGTCTTGTGGCTATACCGTTTCTTGTTTGATGGTGTTTGGTGCGGTGTCATTTCGTGTGTGGCTCTCCCTGTTTGATTATTTTTCCATAATTAATCTGAAATAAAGACCAAGAAAAAAGAC
Organism: Azorinus chamasolen; assembly: GCA_963576725.1. Classification (NCBI taxonomy): domain Eukaryota; kingdom Metazoa; phylum Mollusca; class Bivalvia; order Cardiida; family Solecurtidae; genus Azorinus; species Azorinus chamasolen. The sequence continues at coordinate 26,593,038 of OY755253.1, read as the reverse complement.
CGAGCGAAGCGAGCAAGCTGCGTTTTCGCCTTTCTCATTCCTGGCCTCTTCAGTTATGGTAGCCAAGGCCGGCACAGTCCCAGAAATTATCAATGTTTTCCTTGCAGCTAATATTATATAACTTACATTGAGATTCTTGATAGCAACTGCTTAACCCTTTCCCTCATATAAACGTGTTTTCACGCATTTGCAAACAGAATAGACCCAGATCAGACGGTTCCTACAGGAGCCGTCTGATCAGGGTCTGCTCTGTTTGTTAATAGAATTTGATAAATCTGTTCCTTTAATTTCTAAAACGGCTACAATGTTCCACATTCCATATTTCATCGTAACTATTTTGTCCATGAATATTCAGTAGGTATTGAAATTTGAAATAAACATAGAACAGGGAAAGGGTTAAAGGATAATAAGCCGTGGACAATAAAGGTGATCAAAAGGTCAGAGGCACTAAAAGTAATCAAAAGGTCTGCAGATGTTACAGTCAAAGGCAAAACTTGATTAAAATACATCTTTTTTATGTATTTCAAATACCTCTTGGCTGTATTATGTCCTGAGAATTGTTATTTTTGTTACCATGGTGAGAGAGAGTTGGTGAGACAGGCTTGTTTGCGGTACCATTTTTGCTGTTTGGAGCAGTAGTAAGGACTTTTAAAGTGGAAAACTCCTTGGTTTCCATGCAGTGAAAGTTTCGTGGTTGGTAGTTACACTAAGCCATTCGTTTAATTGCTGGTAGTTTGAACCACTGTTCGTGTGAGAAGTTAAAGTTACCTTGTCGGCTCCGACTCATAGTACATTTTTTGTCTATTTTTGTAGCAGAATGGATAAGAAAAATCATTTATGTTTTTATGTTTCCATTACGGAAGTAAAACATAAATAAGAGTATTTTTGCTGTGAAAATAAATGACTGAACAAAAGGTTTGCCCCGGGTGAGCATCGAACTCACGACCTTCAGATTGCTCTGATTGCATTTGATTATGAAACTGACGCGCTGCCTCCTGCGCTACCGAAGCGATATTTCTTTCAACGTCTATATCATTAAATATTTCCTTTGTTATAGTTTGTTCTTGATTCTGTGGTGAAAGAACGACATGAACGCACATATCAGTCAATATGGATTAGATTTCGAGAACAAATTATTTATGTTTTAAAATATATGTTTAACATCTTTTTATATTGGGATACTTTGCCTTTAGATTAGTCTGTTTACACTTGATCACTATAAGACCCTACGAAACAAACACAATATTTATCTCCCAACCATTAATATTGCCAAGTATGTGTTCACTTTGGCAATGATTATTTGTGTGCAAGTACAGTTAAAACCACTCTAGAGCGACAGTTTTACGAATGATCAAAGCTGTATCTAACCTTAAGTGGTTGCATAAAGCAGGACGAAAGGAATGCAGAAAACACCTGTAGGAGCTTTCTGCATAAATGTTGTCCTCCATTAAGCAAAAACCTGCAGTTAAGACCCAGAAACAGACATTGTGTTGGAGGTTGTATTCGTTTTACTGCATTAAGGTACTGGACATAAGCATTATCGTGCACCGTTACATTAGATTATTATAAACAAGATGTGTTTGTTAAACACTATGCCCCCGACCTTTGACCCTGATGGATGATCTTGACCTTTGACCCATGGACCAGGTAGTTGAACACGACACATCGTCTTTGTGCGGTGAACATTTGTGCTAGGTTATTTTGAAATCCATTCACAAATTAAAAAATACAGAGGGGACACGAAATTTGGGACCGACGGATGGAAGGACAAACGGACGGACGGACGGACGGAAGGACGGACGGACGAAAGGACGGACAATGCAATAACTATATGCCCACCGTTGCGTGGGGGGGCATAACAACGAGCCTTATTCCGACATATTTTTGAACATGTTATTATTGAACTTTTTTCATAGCTTACAGTTTAGTCTGAATTTTGAATAAAATACCCAGAATATACATGTAGATACTTCTACCGATAATTATGTTGAAATGCATGTTTACACGTTTAAACAAACACTCTGTCCCGGATGGGGATCGAACTCATGACTTTCAAGTGACTATGAGACTGATGCGTTGTTTACTGCGCTACCGAGACGATGTTCTTTTTTTTATTTCCCTAATCAAAAGCTTGAGAACTCAAATCTGACCATGAATAGTGATATTTAGTTGTATATTGATATAGAATTGGATCAGGGAAGCAGTTATGAAAACATTAGCTGATGGTTCACGCTTATTCTGATGCAACTGAGGGTTTTTGTTCTAGGCTGTTAACCTGATCCCCAAGATTATGAATATTTTACTTTGGCTCTGGGTTCCTTTCCAAGCATCTGAATGGTCGTGTGTTTTAATAAACTCAAATTCTGACCAACCAGATGCATGAAAATGATTTACATCTCGAGACCAACATTTGATCTAAGGAATTCTCTGTTTCTATTCATTTTATTTCCAAGTATCATAAAGGAGAAGGATTTCTGGTTGTTAAATGCCGTAATTTTATGCTGTAGAGACAAATCAACACTAAACGTGGTCATTAAACAGCATGTTTAACACATGTGTGCATGTATAACAAATGGTTGTGTTAAAGCTACGAGTCGCTTTTAAGAACGTCGCAATGGCGGAAACGGATGAAATATATTGCGCGCACATATTCAGTATTGCGTTATTATGTGTGATGATAGTATGCGATATAAAACCATCAGTCTTGGTTCTGTTGGTTTTGAAAATGTCTTCTTATTTAAAAGAGACATTTTCAAAGCAAAAAGAAAAAACACGTCACAATATGTATCATTATAAAAAGCAAGGTAAAACAAAATTCTGTATCGCCTCGGTAGCGCAGTAGGCAGCGCGTCAGTCTCATAATCACACGGAAATCAGAGAAATCTGAAGGTCGTGAGTTCGATCCTCACCCGGGGCAAACGTTTTTGCTTTGTTTTTTTATAATTAGCGATGCTTCAGGTAAAATAATCATCTTGATGTTTATATTTATCTGTAAAATGAATTTTATACTACTGTTGTTGTTGTTGTTGTTTTTAATTCAAACATGACCATTAAGGACTTTTTTGTAAAGAGCCAGAATTTAACCCTTTAACACATTCCCTCCCTAGTGACGCATTTTTGCGCCTCTGTAAAAGTCAAACTTTGAAACCATTCTGATAAATAGATCATTTGCCCCATAGGAGCAAATGCTCTATTTATCACAATGGTTTCAACACTACGCAATTCTAAATATTTCCTTTTCTTGAGTTAATGCTCCTTTTCGGTAGATTATTTCTAAGAGGTTGGGTCTAAAAATAGTCTAGGATGGAATGAGTTAAATCTCCAGATCCTATCTGAATCCAAGCTGTTTGCAAATGCATTCTAGTTTGTATTTACCATAAAACGGGTTTAATGTATGTTCTGAAAAATGTGTGTATATAAATTTGATGGAATATACTTTATAATCTGTAATTTATTATGATTGAATGTTAGCAAATCTGGATCCATGCTTATAAAAAGATTAGTTGAGCCTTTGGCTCAAATGTGACCAATCAAAAGCTTGAGAACTCAAATCTGATAAACCAAAAGCTTGAGAACGAACTCAGACTCAACTAAAAAGCATTATAAGCATAGACCCTGTTTCTAACAATGAGCTTATTTATATTTATTTACTCTGTTCGTTTAATAGGGTGTAAATGGGACAAGTGTGAGTTTGGACGCACCCCCTAACCATGATGTAAGACCCCAGTGGTAATTTTACCACTGACCGTTCCAAGGCAGTACTCCTGTCTTCACCCTATTTTGAGCTTGTATCGTGCATATTTCATACTTGTTTTTACTTTTGATTATGTATGTGTGATATGTGTGTGTGTATGAGTGCTCTTCTATTGCTTTGTATTTCATTTGTGCTTCTGATGTTGTTGTGCACTGAATGTGTCATTTTCTAATTTCTTGCCTGACGTCTATTCCATGTTTCATTGAGTAATAAATCAATTCTGTAACGGGTAATGACTATACTTCTGGGTGCATGCTTATAAAGCTTTTTAGTTGAGTCTGAGTTTGTTCTCAGGCTATTGATTGGTCAGATTTGAGCCAAAGGCTCAAATCTGGGTTTCAAAGTGGCGTTTTCTTTAATTTCTTTAATTTGAATCCTCAAAAACTTGAGAACGAACTCAAAATCAACTAAAAAGTTTTATAAGCATGGACCCTGAGCTTATCTTTTTATAATGGCATAATAAACAGAGAAACGTTTTACCTTGTCAGAAATTGTTGTGTAGAATTCAGATCTACATCAGTATTATTTTATAAGCAAATAGAGCGGAACCTGATCAGACAGTTTCTTAAGGGATTGTCTAATCTAAGTCTACTTTGTTTGCAACTGAGTAAATTGCATCTACATAAGGTAACGGGTCAATATTTTGCCGAAATACAAATTGAAATCAGTGGTCCATGCAGATAAGATGCGTAATTTAAAACATTTTAAAGAATCGCTTCTTTTTTCTCCACCAAACCCTATGTTGGCACAATGGCCACAGCATAGGCTTTGGTGGAAAAAGGGACGCTTTTAGAATTTAAGTACGCACATGTATTTGTTGCTCTGTTGAAATAATTTTACAAAGTTCGTTCTAGGCTTGATATCGCCATAACTGATAACAATGATACCCAGTGACCTTAAATTAATCTTTATCTCATGAATATTCATATCCGAAGTAATGATAACATCCAGTTGAACTTCGATAACTCGAACTTCAAGGGACCGTACAAATTAGTTCGAGATAACAGAAGTTCGAGTCATCCGATTTCTAATCTGAACAATTTCTCAAGGCCATTGCTTAAGACAGGTCTAAAGCAATGCTGAAAGCTCCTGTAGGAGCTTTCAGCATTATGTTAGACCTGTATTAAGCTGTCACATGTGTTTGTAGATATCTGTACCAATACGTTTTAGAGCAATTGTATATTGTAAGTTTTGGAAGGACTGAACTTTTTGTTCGAGTTATCCCGAAGTTCGGGTTATCCGAGTTCGTGATATCGAAGTTCAACAGTATATTAATTCTTAAGCAAATTATACTAGATCAGATCCTTATCAAAGGGCTCCTACAGATGTGATGTTTTCTACTGTTTCTAAACAAATAAGTGTTGTCTTAGATATAGATTACTCTTAATAACTGAAAAAAGAAATTGAAATAAATCTATTCACTTAAACTCATTCATGATCAGTTTGTCAACATTTCGTAACCGACTGAACAACTTTTCCATCATCTGGCGCAAACTTGGGGACGAAACAATGCTGTAATACAGACAGGCAATGTAATAATATTGTGTTTTAAAAAGATGTGGAGGGTGTGAATATAGGTTCTTGTAATTAGTTATGCTTAGCAGCACTTCATACGACTGTACAAAAAAAATGCCCCGGATGAGAATCGAACTCACGACCTTCAGATTTCTCTGATTCTGTGTGATTATGAGACTGACGCGCTGCCTACTGCGCTACCAAGGCGATGACTTCTGTTACTTAATTGTTTTCTTTGTTATAGTTTATCCTTGATCATTGAATACAAAAATTGAATTATTCTGTTCTGACTGTATACATCGATATATTTAATATAGTTATTTCATGATAGTGTTAAAAACAGCAATCTATGCATGTGAGTATTATTAGGGATGTTATAAAGCATATACCCTTAATAGGTTTTACCGTAAAACCTCTCTATAACGGCCACTAAATTGTGTTAATTAGTTGGTATTTAGGGCAGGTGGCTGTTTAAAGCAAAGTGAAAGTAAAACAGAACGCTCCTATAGGAGCGTTCTGTTTTACTTTCATCTTGCTTTAAGCAGTCATCTGCCTTTAACACAACATACTTGATGTAATTTAGTGGCCGTTATAGAGAGGTTTTACTGTACCTGTAATTTTAAGCGATAACTTAATGTGAGTAGTATTGTAGTTAATCTATTTATTTTAAATATATACATATATAAGTGTACATTTTTCAATATTTTGATTTTAATATTGTATATACATGTATGTGTATGTCCGTAAATATAAATTGCATGTATACACGTATTTGTAACATTGTAGATGGTATTATATCAACTATCTATCTAAACTGATACAAACAATGAACTGTTTATCTCATTGTTACAATTAATAATTGTTCACTTAGTCATCTGTATCCACACACGATTTCAATCCGTGTTAGTAAACCATGCATGATTTGTATGTATTATGTCATCTATCGCTAATGAACGATCCGTTGGCATATGCTGACCAATATCGCTTATTCTTTGGATACAACTTTATGTACGTTTGTTTTAAAGAAACATTTTGCCGGTATTACTTTCTGTTCACTAGTTTGTACAAGAACGATTTTATATTTGTGTTAAGATGTTTTATCTATAGCTCTCATTGCCTCATATGGTCATTAATGCTGATTCTTGTTATACTTGATTCTCGAAATACCATTAACCCATTACCTCATAGGCAAGTTTTAGATCCAACCTCTTTGAATAAATCTACCGAAAAGGATCATTAACAAGAGAAAAGGAAAAATTTAGAATTTTGTAATTTGAAATAATTGTGATAAATAGAGCACTTGCTCCTATAGGAGCAAATGCTCTATTTATCACAATGGTTTCAACAGATGACAGAGGCGTCAAAATGCGTCAATATGTGGAAATTGGTTAAGAAGAAATAAGAATCAAAATCAGAGGGTATGAAGACAGACTCCTGTGATACACACAATGTACATAAATGCATACGATTGAATAAAAGACATGCCCCGGGTGAGGATCGAACTCACGACCTTCAGATTTCTCTGATTTTCGTGTGATTATGAGACTGACGCGCTGCCTACTGCGCTACCGAGGCGATATATTCCTTTGCCCCTCTAAAGCAATCATATGTTTATAATCTATAGCCCTCTTTACAGAAGTGATATACATAATTATTCATTTTCTTGTCTCATATGTTCATAAAGAGTTACGGTAGCTGCTCAAAAGGAAAATAAGAGTAGTATAAAATAAATGGTAAAAAATATAATCTGTGATTTACCGATGATTTATATTATTTAATAAAACTGAAAAAAACATTTGCCCCGGGTGAGGATCGAACTCACGACCTTCAGATTGCTCTGATTCCGTGTGATTATGAGACTGACGCGCTACCTACTGCGCTACCGAGGCGATATAGTCTTTCTTATACTTTGCCCTAATGACCATGGATATTGTTTCTCATTTTCATTTGCATTTAATTATTAATCTTTGGTATTTAGCTCCGTTTTAAAGACGTCTTTAATATGTATTTTCAACACTAATGTTGATTTGGATTGATAATATTTATTTCTATAATAATACAAGCTCTGTGATCACCATTTATGAAATCATTATTGCAAGCCCTTTAATCGGATTCTGAGTAAATTAAATTCCATGTTTATTCTGTTGTAATGTTTTATAACCTCAATGCGTGCACTTATTCTAAGAAAGTCTCTGTATCCAATATATTTTTCAATTTATTTTCAACTTCCTAAAAGAAAAGGAATGTGAGATGTTACACAGGTAAACACTAAAGGTGGTCATTAAGCCTTCCAATGCAGCGAAGCGAGTCGCTAATGTCTTTTCCAAACAGTGTAGACCAAGATGAGAGGGCTCCTACAGGAGCCCTCTCATCAGGGTCTGCACTGTTTCCCATGTTACACTATGTTTTAGAAAGTCCATGAATAATCAGGCGGTAGCTTTGCCTGTCTGAAGTTTGGAATAGTCCATTTGACAATTCAACATTAAAAGGGTTACACAGCATGTTTAACACATGTTTTCATGTAGAACAAATGTTTTACGCGTCTGTTTGTTTTAGCACAGCGAGTTGTGCGTAGCCCGTACGGCGACAAAATCATCTGCTAACATTATCGTTTACTTAAAGTTTCAAAGTGCCGTTTTCTTTAGTTTCGTTGCAAAAAAAAGTAGTCAGTACCAAAGAGCTTTGAAGATTCTGAGCAGACGCCGAGTTAATTGGCTTCTCATCTGGGTCCAAACTGTTTGCAAAGGTTAACACGAATTCGCCTACGACAACGAAAGTATTAAGAAGGTCACCCTGTCGGAAACAGACTATGTTGCGCGCGCGTATATACAAGATTTCGGTAATAATGTAAACCATTTTTCTATTTATCCAGATCCCTTAATTTTACCGTGATATCTCCTATGTTTTTGAAACACTCCTTAGCAAAAAAAACTACATGTGTATCGTTCGTTTGTGTTATCTTCTTTCTAAAATTAATACTTGCTTTGTAAAACAAATGATGCTAGTTTGCCAAACAAAGCAATCCATCTTGGAAATATGCTTCTGTTGGATTTAAATATGTCTTCTTAATTAAAAGAAGCTACTTCCTAAGCAAATTAAACAAATGAAAACATTTATTACCATAAAGGGCAATGTAAAACAAACATTTATTACCATAAAAGGCAATGTAAAACATAAGAAGACATCGCCTCGGTAGCGCAGTAGGCAGCGCGTCAGTCTCATAATCACACGGACATCAGAGAAATCTGAAGGTCGTGAGTTCGATCCTCACCCGGGGCAAATATTTTTTGTTCATATTTGGAATGCTTTAGCTGAAAGGATGACACTGATCTTCAAATTTATCGATCAATTTGTTCTATAATTTAGAAATCATGATTAGTAAGGAAGCTTTGCCAAAAAGACTTTAGCTCCCGCGATCGCATAGATGGGAGAAAAGGCAAACGGCCATTCCCTCATCATAGAGCTCCTTGAGAAACACCCTGAATCGGTCATGACTATTTACTGAACCTATGGATGGCATGGTTTATATCAGTATAATCTTTACTTGCGACGGCCCCCACAATATGAGGAATTGATTGGTTCAAAACGCAGAGTTGGAAGAGTTCACTGTTGATAATATGGGACTTAAAGGATTAAATGTTTGCGTTGTCTTTGTTTAACCTTTTCTCTGTTCTGTGTTTATTACAAATTGCAATAGCTATTGAATATCCATGGACAAAATCGTAATACTGATATATTGCAGGTGGAATCTTGTAGCCATTTTAGAACGAACAGAAACAGATCCTTCTGATTCCATTAGCAAAAAGAACAGACCCTGATCAGACGGCTCCTATAGATGCCATCTGATCTGTGTCTACTCTGTTTACACGTTTATATGATGGAAATGGTTAATACATAATCATAATACTAAACCTATCTTATACGAACAATCCACATGTAGCCCCAAGCCCCAGTAAAACCTGTCTTAAGCGGCCATTCATTTATTCAACATAGGGGTCTTAAAATCAGATGAATGCTTAATGCAGGACAAAATTAATGCAGAAAGCTCCTGTAGGAGCTTCTGTATTTTGTTACATATATGTAATTTGACCTCTTTTTGATTGCCGCTTAAGATAGGTTCTGTAGTAAACGAGGGCGCTTACGGTGGAATGCCGATGGCAATGTGGCGTCATATATCATGTTGACATACAATTTAATTTGGATAAACTTACTGAATTGAAAAATACATACCAGCATTTAAAATACCATTAATTCTTATGCCCAAACTTAGTCAGCTTCATCAATATTTGCCCCGGGTAGACTGAACTCATAAATAACCATTATCCTTTGCATAATTATAATATGTCTGTCCCTTACTGCTATTAGCTCGATTCACAGAAATCATGAATAATTATGTAAACGGTTTGGAGACATATAGTAGATAAGAGTAATTCGACAGCTCTTCAGGACCCAAAATCCGATCACATTTTTAAACCTTTCCCTGGTCTATGTTTATTACAAGTTCCAATACTAACAGAACTTTGTAGCCAGTTTAGAAAGTAAACAGATCTTTCACACTTCATGAGCAAACAGAGCAGACCCTGATGATATTTGGTCTACTATGTTTGCAAATTCGTGTAAACTTTGTTTATTTAAAGGAAAATGTTAAAGAGGGATAAAGAAAATATGAATTCGGACAAACAGAAGACGAAACTGTTGCAGAGGCAATAGCTTTCTGTGCAATGAACTAGTGTAATTTAGCTGCAGACATCAATACTGCCTATGTATGGCATAAAATTATTTACTTCAGACACCACAACAGCAAACTGTATGACATAAAACCATAGGAATCACTTACTTCAGGTATCACTATTGCCTAATATATGACACAAGAATCACTTACTTCAGGTATCACTATTGCCTAATGTATGACACAAGAATCGCTTACTTCAGGTATCACTATTGCCTAATGTATGACACAAGAATCACTTACTTCAGGTATCACTATTGCCTAATGTATGATACAAGAATCGCTTACTTCAGGTATCACTATTGCCTAATGTATGACACAAGAATCACTTACTTCAGGTATCACTATTGCCTAATGTATGATACAAGAATCGCTTACTTCAGGTATCACTATTGCCTAATGTATGACACAAGAATCGCTTACTTCAGACAACACTACTACATGTACCTAATGTATGATATAAAAATACTTATTGCAAACATCACTACTACCTAACACTACCTAACATATGTCATAAAAATCACTTACTTCAGACACTACTACTATCTAATGTTTGACATAAGAGTCACTCACTTCAGACACCAATACTACCTATTGTATAACCATAAGAATCACTTACTTTAGACACCACTACTACCTATTGTATAATATAAGAATCACCTACTTCAGACACCACTCATACATAATATATGACATAAGAACCACTTACTCCAGGCATATCCACTACCTTATTAATGACTTACTGCACACATCACTACTATTTATAGTACAACATAAAATCAGTTACTGCACACATCACTACTATCTAGAGTACAGCATAAAATCAGTTACTGCACACACCACAATTATCTAGTGTACGATATCAGAATTACTCATTGCAGACACTATTGCAAGAGGTCCTGACAAGAAGTGAAAAGTAAAACATTTTCAAGAATAACTCCTTCATTTCTCCACCAAACCCTATGTTGTGCCCACTCTTTAGAATCGTCTCGAAGGGTTTGGTGGAGAAAGGTTGATTTTAGTATTTGAGTGTGCACCTTTATCTAATGCTCCGAAGTCTACTATATAAAGCATGACATAAGAATCACTTACTGCAGAAAGCGCCTTCATCTGAGCCGTCGCCACAGTCATTATCTGTGTTGCACTTCTGTCGAATGTGGATGCATAAACTGTTGTTACATCGAAATTCTTGTGGAGCACACTGCTTGTTGGCTGTTAAATCATGGTAAAGAAAGTTATATTACTTTTCATCAGCAACAAGCACGGTGGTATTGTATGTGATAAATGGTATTGTTTTGCAAAATTGCCGAAAGTGCAATATTAATTTTCAATAAACAATTAAATAAAGTGAGTTTAACGCCATTCCCAAGACATTGTTCAAGTTATAGTCTCTTCCTGCTACGCGTTTTACAAATGCCTAAAATTAAAACAATCATTTGTTATTAGCTGGAAAGAATTATATCTCAAGAAAGCCAATCCAACCAACGTTTCAGAAGATAGTTGCCGGGCTGAAAATGTAAATCCTCCCCCCCTCTCCGAAAAATTTGAGACCTATATAGTTTTGAAGGTTAATATGTTAGGAAAAGAATGACACTTGTTGGATGTTTGAAACTGTCCATTTTAAGGATTTATGGGGCATGAGTTATCTGCCCATGCAACTTTTGCTAAATCACAAAATAAAATGTACCACATGATTAGGGGTATTAAAATGTGTTTATTGATAGTTGAAATAGTCATAAGAGAACAAGGGCATAAGCTTATGTTTTCCTAATAAAAGTAAAGCACTCTTCACTCAAAAATCCAAGATGGCCGCCATTTTCTAAGATGGCCGCCAAGATGGCCGCCATTGATATACAGAACCGAAATTAAAGATGAACAAGATCACAAATATGATGCAAATCAATGTAGTTTAATTGTGTAAGTCATTAAAAAGGCTTATGACATTAAACTATTTTAGATTTATACAAGATACACACAAATCAGGACTTCAAACAAAAATATTATTGGACATTAGAAGAAAAAGTTGTCACATTGTTTTTATATTTTGTTTTCTAAGGTTTACTTATCACCACTGTCAATTTGTTAATCAACCTACTATATCTTTGCACTTTCACAGTCAACATCTTAATGGATATTTTAAATAAACACCAGTTTTCCTAACTGGTTGCCTTTAAACTATTTCATTACTCATTAGCACCATTAATCTGTGCATAAATGATGGTCTTCATATGTCATAAACAGTAGTCATTATGTTTTGTTCACTCATTTTCGTCTTCATCATCGATTTCGTAATCATCATCAAATATCATGTCTATGTAGCTATCCCAATCTACCTCTTCATCAATATCAGAATCTTCCTTTTCCTCTTCTTCGTCATCAATTGGATCAGTGGTTTCATCGGAATCCTTTGCCAATATGTCAATCAGTTCTGGCGGGAAAATATATCCTTCTGTCCAATCATACACTATACCAGTGTCATCAATCTTCCACCCATGACCACTAGGACCAGGAATACTTGGAAATGCTTCTAGAGATTTCTTCCATATGAATGCTTGATAGTTTGCTCGCAAGATGTGCATCTTTAAGGACGATCTGCATGGAGGGAGAAGACTCAGGTCAATACCATCTGCATTTGTCAGGCTTTCAGAGCTCGGCTTGAACTTTTGTCTAAATAAGTCAACTCTCAGTTTATTTATGTCTGAATATTTGGGTTTGCCATACAGACAACAAACAAACAATTCTAGTTTAACGAAATCTTCATCAGTTACCTCAAGACTATCCCCTAGCCTTTGAAACACTGGAATGAACTCATTTCTTTTCTCTAACACTTGTTTAGGTTTAAGTTTGCCTTGCCGAACAAAGGAGCTAGTGGTATCGCAGCCAGTGAAGGCATGTAGGCCAGGAAGTGCTTCCGACATTTCACACCCTTGCTTTGCCACTATTTTTTGTACATTTAATAGTCTTCTTTTATTACCAACGCCTGTGTCAAACAAGACCGTACCAAGGCCTTGAGCAAACTTTAAAAGAAGTACCAGCACATCTGTATCTGGTGATCTCACAATAATCTTCTTTCTGTCTTGCTCATTTGCGGCATGCTGAAGATGAAGCATCATCCTTGTGTCGGCTTCTTCTTGGTTGGTTTTAAGTTCTGGAATAGAGACTACTTCTACCTTCATTCCACTTTCATTGCTTGAAAGACATATGCAGTCCTCCTCGCAAGCAAAGAAAATCCTTCTGTCTTTCAATTTTGTTGCATATTTGTCTTTCGACCATTCATTGAGCAAAAGACGAATAAGCTGCTTCTTATTTTCAGCGTTACACAGGAAACCTTTCAAGTCCCTTGGAACTTTTGTTTTATGGCCTTTTATCAGGAAGGTTTCAGTCTTTCCTCTTCTATCTCTTTCAGATGACTTTATAGATTCACTCTTGTATGTATCTGTGACAAAGTCCAACCTCTCACATTTCGGTAAGGTCTCAAATACTTTTACTGCTAGTTCTTCAAAGGTAGAGGGAACGCCTGTGAGAGCCTGTAGTAGAGCATTGCCATCGTAAATATAGATAATATCGACATTGTTCGGTCTATCAGAGTACTGTAAGTCGGCTTCAAGATGGTGCATCAGCTTTGATTTGTCTGTTTTCGTAGGCGATCCATCCGCAGTAGCAAGCGCCCATGGTACTGGTCCCAAAGGATATGTTAGCGTTTTCTCTAGACTTATGTTGTTCTCTTCAGATAGCAGAACTAGTTGGCCAAAAAGATTTCGCTCAGCTTTCACTTCTATCATTTTCTTTTGGGAAGATGTCAGGCGCTGTGTCTTTTTGGTGTCATCGAAGGTTTTCAATTTCAGTTTCTTCAAAGGAGTGTGAAAGCTTATGGTCTTCTCTACAAGTCTTTCTTTAACAAATGCCTGGTGTGAAGCTTTTCCTACCCTGTCTGCTGTCAAAAGACTATCTTCCACTTCCTTTGGGGCAGGGGATCCAGACGAGATGCAATAAAGGCATTCTCTATTCTCAATGTTAAATGGGTTTTGAAAATTGTCAAATGATGTCAAAAGCTTCCCTACGTCTTTCTCTGATGCAGAAATACTGGCTGGTCTTACGTCGTTGTGGGCGGTCGATTCTGACGAAGACATCCCCGCGAGTTCAAATGTTGCCTCAACATAGCTTGCCCGTGTGTGTCTTGTCAAGCACCATCTATAATATGCCGCATAGTTTCGACTGAACCCTATGATACCCCCTCGAGATTTTGCATGCCTGTTAATGGTCTGTTCTATTGTGATATCAACAGCATTCCTTGAACCTGGTACATCCGACCTGCTCACACTGAATCCATTTTGGTTGAGTAGTTTTCTAGCTCCTGGATGTGTTTTATCTATGTTAGTTAACACCAACAGATACACTGACAGATACTTGGCATAATTCTGGTGATCGTAAGCAAAGAACAAGGGTATCATCTCGTGTAAGCTGGCGATGTACAAATCCAGATTGTTTTCTTTTGTGGCGCGAAGAAAACGAAGTATCAACCACACTTTATCAATGTAATCCAGCCAATACTGTGCTGTTTTACCGAGATGACATTGTCTCACATCGGCTTTGAACTCTACATACTTCTGATAAAGATCTATAACAGAATTGTCAGCCAGAACTTTCTTCAAGGTTTCATCATCTGGGTTTTGTGATAGTTCTTTTAATCCATTCATTGCATCTTCAAGTTTACAATGATTCTGGTTAGAGAGTACTTGTGCTTCAAACACTTCAAATAAAAGTCGTTCCAGGGCTTCTAAAGCCAATTTATGTACGCGCATCGCTCGATTGTAATGCTTCCCGGACAGTACTTGCTCTATAGATCCACTAGCACAAACACCTGACTCGATCAATACTTCTGAAAATCCACATCCACGTAAGCGTTTCCCCAGGGCACCCAAGTAGGAGGCAAGTGTGTGAAAGGCTCCTAAATGTACAATCATATCCTTATAATGTTCAGGGTACTGCCATATTATGGCATATGCCTTCTTTGCTACTGCTAAATCGAATGTCACGAACGTGTTCTTCTGACCAACGGCCCTTGAAACTCTTTGCGATTCTTGAAGTACCTTTTGAACAGTAGCATTTTCAGTAATAGGTGCATTCACAGGAGGCATGTACTCAACAGTTGACTGTTTTTGACCATCCAATTCTGCAGTTAAAGATACCCATCCAGCCCAGCTAGGCACCAATTGCTTTTCATCTCTCAGATTTTTTCTGCACATGAACCACAGGAAATCGGATGAATTTGCCAATTCAGATATATTGCCATGAACAAAGTCTGGACTCGTAGCATTGATAACAGGTTCAGGCTTGCCAGCTATGAAACATGTATCAAGCTCTATAGGTTGATACTTTACAGACCTCTTTCTGTTTGATGGAGTGGAATCCTCATGAGTACTGGGTGTAACCTCCATTTGTTCTAAGCCATCACTAGCTGTCCGGTCTTCATAATCTTTATGTTGCGTTGTGCCACTGCTTGACTCACTCACAGAAATCCCATCAGATGAAGATTGTCCAAATTCGTTGTCTATGTTTGCAACATCTGATTTCTTCTCCTGGATTACAATTCCATGGGCTGTATGTGTCGTACCAGCTCCAGACGGCGTTTCTTCATTCAAGTCGAAATTGTCCCAGCATAAATGTGTAATTATATTATTGACTGCTGATATTGTTGCAGGCAAGACATTATCTTTTCCCAACGTTTCATTGCACATACATGTTTCTAATTCTAACATCTGTGTGTATGATTGACAATGCCCAAAATGATTCAAAAGTGTCAACAGTTCAGCACTACCTGTCAAATGGCGTAATGTCATTCCCAATAACAGGTGTTTAGGCATTTTTAGTCGACCATTGGTAACTGAATAGCATAAGTCTTGTCCGTAAGAATTTGCAATTCTTTCTGTCTTCTTACTTACAGATGTATCACATTTTCCACAGAGTAGCATTAGTAGAAAATGGTTGAGTATTTCGGGTATATCATTTGATGAAGCCAGAAGCTCTTTAGCACTAGGAGGCCATCCACTATATGAATGACTCTCCTTAAAGTCCAATATCTTCCTTCTCAGAATCAGTGCACAGTCCTCCATAAGGCGTTCATCTGATGCTGCATTGATGAACGCTGTTTCTATAGCCTGTCCCTTTGGAACACTTGTTGAATAGATAAGTTCACTTCTGTAGTTGGGCTGCCAGAATTGAATTTTGCCGACGAATCTTCGTTTAAGTTTGTCTTTCAACTTATCTGTCTTATACCCAGGGTTGTAAAAGTCCGGACTGTTATCTTTCATATACTGTAAGTACTTCTCTCGAAGCATTGTCATCCTTTCAATTTGTTTACCATTTACAATCGAACTGTCAACATACGCACACAGATACTCAAAAGCATTACTATGGGCTTCCATTAGGCCCTGATCTGACAATCTTTCTGTACTGCCTTTCTTAACATTAGTCAGTATTCTTGTTTCTTCTAGTCTACATGAATGATGATATTTACATTCTCTAGCTCGTAAATCTTGTCCTTGTATTTTACACAGTAATGTTGTATTATTGTTCAGTTCTGCAGCTCGTTTTATACTGTTCTCGGCTGTAATCGTTTCACATGTAGACAACTTTTCATTTTTATAATTGACCATTTTATTCACATTGCCACAGAAAACACACTCGTTGGGGAACAACACATGTGTTTGATTTGTTGAAGATGTCTTAGATCGCTTAGATGACCGTGGAGTCAATATGTCAGATGAATTTGCGACACTTTTCCTTTTACCAAGACTTGATACGTTTGTAAAACTTTGGTAGCACCATCTATGAATCCCATGATGTTCTGAATCAAAGTCATCTGGAATTGAGATACATATTTCATCAAGCCGAATATGATGTTCCTTTGATGACTGTCTTATAGATGCAACACTTTTAATTTTCTCAAATGTTATGTCTGTAAGCGGCTTTATCACAGTATCTCTTTTGTTTCTGTCGAAATGCACAATACAGACTTTATCATCATGCACAGGTCTTTTTACTCTCTTTTTAGATTTCTTTCTTGGCTGTAACGTAACTGGATGTTCTTTACTCATGGTTGTGTATCTGAAATATAGATCACTGACATTCAATTTTAAGCAACATACAGACTAAATAATGACTACATGTATGTATTTACTCATTCCAAATCAAGTTAACACATGTAGCTTTTAGTGATGGCCTTTTATGAGTATTGAAATACACAAAAATATAAAATCTTATTTACTTGCATTACTATTTGCACAAGTTTAAACTGATATAAACACTTTAAACAACCCCTACCTGTATCATCAAATCTATATAGGGTATAGACTTTTCTCATTTAGATTGATTGAAGCTTAAGGATGGAACACATCTAGTGTAAAGCAACCAGATAACTGAAATGAAATAGTTAATAATTGTATGACATTCACTTTTAAGCAATACATAGACTACATAATGACTACATGTATGTATGTATGTACGAACTCATTCCAAATCCAGTTAAAACATGGAACTTTTATGTGATGGCCTTGTTGAAATACACAAAAATATATAATCTAATTTACTTGCATACTATTTGTATAAGTTTAAAACTTATATAAACAATTTAAATAAGCCCCTACCTGTATTATCAAATCTATATAGGCTATAGATTTCTCATTTAGATTGATTGAAGCAAACGAATATGGAACACATATCGTGTAAAGCCACCAGATAACTGAAATGAATCAAACATGTAATTATGAATTGTATGTCTATTTCAAGAAGTCTCTTATATTGTTCATATATATGATACGACTTTATCCGAGTACCCTTGCTATCCGACAATATGGTCACTTTTGAGAAAAAATGAAGCGTGACCCTTCTTAGAAATGTATATGCAAATCGTGAGTTTTAATACAAAGTACTTAATGAACATAAATAATGTAACTCACATTATAGTATCACATTTGTCATATCACATGAATGCTCAAAAATTATACACATATAAGTTCAACAGATCTGACTCTTTTATAAAACAATAGTTTATCTAATCACTAGGTATGTCTGAAATTTGATAGGCATGTTCTATGTATAAGCCAGCAACATAAGCTACATGAATGGTGGTTTACCTAAAGGTTACGAAAATACACTGTAATTCACAAGTTGAATGAGGGTTGTCATGTTGACATTTCAGACGAATTCTATGACGTTTTTGAAATAGGGGAGGTAACTATTTCTACTGCACTTGTATATCTGGGTATTCTGTAAAGCAGTTGAACCTGGTTAATGATAATAAGCAACTGTTTATGCTCAACAGTTTTAATGCATTTGATATACCAAAGATAATAATGTTATAAATAAGAATGAAGACAGTATTTCTTTCATATTTCTACACATAATTCAAGTTATACATACAAAGAGATGGATTAATGTATATGTTTTATGTAAAATTGAGACTGTATCATAAATTATTAACAAATAACTTACCTGAATTAATCTGTATTGTTTATCTCAGCTGTGTCTTCAGACTGCTACAAGTGTTTTGCAGAAAATTTGGAATTCAGTACAGTTTAATGTCTTAAATTACTTGAAAATGACAAAATGATCGCCATATTTGGCGGCCATTTTGAAAATGGCGGCCATTTTGAAATATTTAATCATCTGAAAAAGTATGTTTGTAAGATGTAAGACTATGTATAGCTTATTTTACATCAAACAATTAACAACAAAACATGCGGTTGTGCAGAAATGACATGTATTAGCACATGATAGAATTTCAATAAATCAAAAAAGGGGGAGATAATCAGTAAGCCCTCAACGTCAAAAATGGACACTGTAAGTCATCCAACAAGTACCATTCGAAAGCTTACATATTGAACTTCAATACTATTTAGGTCTTCAATTTTTCGGACAGGGGGGGAGGGGGGGTTCAGAGGGCCCTGCATCTAAGACAAAACATTCATCGAAGACCAAGATGTAAACTTTCGCCAATGTACAGTAAAAACCCTCTAATTCGACCAAGAAAATAGGGGCATAATTCTGGGTGCCAGGGGCAGGTGGTAGCTTAATGCAGGACAAAATTATATAAAAAGCTCCTTTCTGCATAACTTTTGTCCTGCATTAAGCAACCATCTGCTTATAAAGACAGCCATGTTTATTCATTAAGTGGTCGCATTAGAGGGGTTTTAGTGTACTAGTATTTATTCGGTTTGCGTTTAGTTTCGTAACTGTTCGCCATAGGCCGTTAATATTATATTGTACAACAAAATTCATATAAACATCGACAAAAAACGGTTTATTTTGTATCATAGTGACAGTTTTCGATATAAGTTCAAATTGACAATCTTGGGTGAAGCGCTAAACAAAACTACTTATTAAGTGACAGACAACTTTTAACCTTGTGAAAGGTCTCATCTAGATTTAGTATACAGTTGAACTTCGATATCTCGAACTCGGATAACTCGAACGTCTGGTTAACTCGTACTAAAAGTTCGATCCTTCCAAAACAGAAGATTGTAAACCAAATACATGTAGTACGATCTGCCTTTTTTATCGTAGTAAAAACTGTTTGAATATTCATGGAATTATTTTTTGCAATGGTACTTAAACCGGGAAACTTCTGGCCATGACAGGTGTTTTAGAATTAGTTAATTAGTTCTATATAGCTCTATAATCAAACAGAGCAGACCCCGGTCAGACGGCTCCTACAGTCATTTCATCTCTGTCCACTCTGTTTGCAAAGACGTAAAAAGTCATTTCTATGAAGTAAAGGGTTAATTGAAATAAACATTGTGTTTGCTACTTTAACCCATTACCTCATAGGCTATTTTTAGATCCAACCTCTTTGAATAAATCTACCGAAAAGGTGCATTAACTAGAGAAAAGGAAATTTTTAGAATTGTGTAGCTTGAACCCGTTGTGATAAATAGAGCATTTGCTCCTATAGGAGCAAATGCTCTATGTATCACAATGGTTTCACAAAGTGACTTTTACAGATTCGTCAAAAGACGTCAATATGAGGGAATGGGTTAAAGAGTAAGATACGAGGGCATTGTGTTAAACATCCGCAATGAACATGTTATAGTATGTCTGCCCTACTTACGACATTGCTCCTCGTCCGACATGTCTCCACAATCATTGTCTCCATCACATTTCCAATGGAAGCTCAAACATTTCCCATTCTTGCACTGGAACTTATCCGGTGGACATGTCTTATCTGGCAAATGAAAACTAGAGGTACAGCAAATCAAAGGCAATTCTGCTTTTCTTAACTGAAAGTGGAGCATTGATAACTCAACTCGAATACCTCAAACTTTGAGATAACTCGAATTCGAATTAAAGGTTCGATCTTTCCGCAATTTACAATACAGAGTTGCTTTAAAAATCATCACTTCGTTGCGAATGATTATTAACCCTTGCGGCGCCAAATTTCTAATTGTCGTCTGCAATCCAAGTTTGTTCAATCATTCAGTAAAAGAAAGGAAATGAGATAAATAAATGTAAATTTCAAAGGAATAAAGCAGATAAATGTATATAGAAATAGAGATTGAGACAAATAGTGAAGTTCCTGATCTGGGACTGCACTATTTGTTGTGGTGCATTTATGCGACTGCGGTGGTGAAAAGGTTACAATAATCTACAATAATCTAGGTCAAGTACAATGGCAATAGCACGAGTTTTAAAAATTCAAACCACCAGATCAACCGAACTGTCCAACCCACGCGGGGTCTGATCACTGAACAGGGTCCATACTATTTGTCAAAATGTAAAATCACGCATTATTGTAGTGCGTATCCTTGGTAAACATCGCAACGAAAATTAAAACAAAAAAATTGTCTTCAGCGACACAGTTTCGATGAGGCACTGTACGCACCCTGTCTAGATATAAAACTGATTTTCTGGTCCTATAGTTTGAAAATTGAATATTGCTTAAGCTGGTGCTAGGGGGAGTGAGTGTTGCACTTTTAATTACTACTCATGAACATACTCAATAAAACCGAGTCCACAATTTCCTCTTTTCGCATTTTGCTTTCGAAGGATCTCCCACTTTCAGAATTTTTGTTTATATTTCTTACTTTCATCGCATCCTTCCTCGTCACTGTTGTCCATACAGTCATCATCTCCATCACATCGCAGGCGACGTAATATACACTGGGAGTTGTTACACAGGAACATGGTGGTACCATTGCAGCCTGAATATAAACAAATGGCTCCTCAATGAGGACTTTCAGAAAGAAACATATAGATATAATCTGAATCTATACAACGCGAGTCATAGAGGAATATGTTGGTACCGATACATCTCTAAACCTTTCTCTGTTCTCTTTGAATTATGTTAAAAAATAAACTGCTCTAAAGCAGCAGATCCTTTCGAGCAAAAATATATTTTTATCATAATCGTTTCAAAATGAATTTTACTATTTAAACAAAATAAGATTGTATTTAGTAATTCGTTTAGAAAGGTGCAACTGTATTTGCACTGTTTTCATAGTCCGCCCTTTCTTTCATTATTTTTCACCGATAAATTGACAGTTGCCATTCAGAGCTGTCATTTTTCGATGAAAAAGACAGAAATTTACGCAATATAGTATTGAAGCCAACGCCCTGAAATATTGCAACCTTATTGGTTAATAGCACAGTGATAATGTAGAGCATGTGCTAAAGTCTTTTAATTGTATGTGTATATTTTCTCAAAGCATGTTAATGCTGTTGAAACTTGAAAATGCTCATATATATCTTTAATTAACCCTTTCACCGCCAATTTCGCCTTTATTCGCCACGACAAATAGTGCAGTCCCAGATCAGACGCCGCCTTTTCAAGGCGGCGTCTGATCAGGGACTTCACTATTTGTCTCAATCTCTATTTCTATATATGTGCTTTGTTCCTTTGAAACTTGCATTTATTTATCTCATTTCCTTATTTTACTGAATGATTTAACAAACTTGGATTGCAGACGACAATTAGAAATTTGGCGCCGAAAGGGTTAAACTAAAACCTGCTATTAACCCTTTCGCTGCCAATGCCGGATCTGTGATTACCTATGCAAACAGTTTGGATACAGATTAGACGCCGAGTAACTCGGCGTCTCATCAGGATCCAAAATGTTTGTTACTGTTACTATGTTCTTGAAACAAAAATGAAGAAAATCAAAAGAATGAAAATTTGTAGTAGACGACAAAGTTAGCAGACGACAGAGTTTGGCAGCGAAAGGGTTAAAATAACCAAAGCTTAAACTGCCATTCTGTTACAATTTCCAATGACTTCCGATTCGTCCAAGGTGTCAACAAACTATTGACCGAATGCAAAAACTGCCGAGTTATTCGGTGTCACACCTGGGTTCATGCTTATAAAACTTTTTAGTTAAGTCTGAGTTTATTCTCAAACGTTTGGTTGGTCAGATTTGAGCCATAGGCTCAAATCTGACCAATCAAAAACTTGAGAAGGAACTCAGACTCAACTAAAAAGTTTTATAAGCATGGATACTGGATCTAAGCTACGTTCAAGTGTCAGTTATAGGTTGTTTGCTATTAGTACGCGAATTAGTATGCGATTACTCTCCGAGTTTCAACTTAGAAAAAATGCGATAACAGTAAGATTATACATATTTTATAATAAAGTCTTGTTGAGTTTTGTTTTTGTTTGTTTGTTTTTATAAATGTTTATTGATTATATTTTATTGGTGAAATATATTTGAAAAGGGACTTTGTGTCTGTTCATTTGCATTTCTTAACCATTCGTAAGCTCCCTAAAACCTTTAAAACAGGTTTAGATCTAGATAAAACAACAACTGAAATGGATGCCTAACCAAACACCAAACATTTTAACCCTTCGCTTGCTATTCACGTCAATATACCTACCTGTAAATAGGAGCTGTCTCATCAGGGTCTGCACTATTTACAAATTGATTGTGCAACCAGTGCACTCAACAGCAGTGATTGCACAGCGGACTACGTGTACACAGTGATAATATATGATAAAGAAGGAGAAATGTATTTTGAAATTCAGCAAGAGAAGGGTTAAAATTTTGAGATTAAGAGGACGATATAGGTCGAATCATTTGGGTTTGAAGAGGTTTACCTGTTTCGACAGTCTCTGACGGGTTGTCTTCACACTCCTCTCCATTTTCCATTAGCTTCATTCCGAAAGGACATCCACACCTCCTGTCTGGTACCGAGCTGGCGGACTGTGTCGCAGGAACGGGGAAACAGAAGTGTGAACAGCCGCCATTTGTCTGTGCACACGGATGGTTCTCTGTTGATGTAAAATGACACATGCGATGGAACGCGAAATCCATTTTACATAAAATATTAATCCCTTTGTTGAAGGGGGTTTCTAATAGGGGTCATCATGTGAAGTTGAAAAAAATAAACACTACATACTTTCTCTTAACCCATTACCTTATAGTCTGTAGTTAGATCCTACCTCTCTGAATACATCTACCAAAAAGGAACATTAGAGGAAATGCTTTTTTTAGATTTGTGTAGTGTTGAAACCTTTGTGATAAATAGAGCATTTGCCTTTAAAGAGACATCAAAAGGCGTCAATATGAGGGAAAGTGTTAATCTTTTCCTCTGAACTAGGTGTACATGTTCAACGATTGCCGGTGTTAGAATTCTTATATGTATACAAAGTTGATTTGAAAGCAACATTTAACCTGTAGCACTACACATGGCATCCTATGCAAACAGTTTGGCTCCTGATGACTCGCCGGGTTAGTCGGCCCCTCATCGGGATCCAAACTGTTTGACGTTCTAATTGTGTTTCTTTCAACAATACGAAACAATTCCTACTCGTAACATCGAAGCAGTCGACACTATTTGCAGATGACAAATGCTCAGAGTGCAGAAAGTAAAGAGCCATATTGACATGTATATAAACCCTGCTGAGAAAGAAATGTTCTCTTGGATGCAAATGACTACTACCTCCGATTCGATCAAACTTTTGCGAATCTATTATCCGAGTGTCACCTGCTTAAAAGTATCTAAAATCTTTTCTACTGAAATTCCGGTTTACGACGGAAGTTGTGACGTCATGAGTATTAGTTAGGTGATGCTTAAGAAACATGGTAGTTGGAAGTGTTGGCCAAGGCAGAAACTATAGAAGTCCTGCAGGAGCTGTCTCATTTTGGGTCTTCACTATTTACAGGTAGGTATATTGACGTGAACAGCAAGAGAAGGGTTAACCTTTTACTTGATGAATATTCCTATAAGAAAGTGTGCAATATTAGTTAGCAGGTTTTTAATTGCAAATGGGCACAGGGAAAGTTTGGATATTGCAGAGAATGCAAACTTACATCTATATATTATTCTGTAAGCAAACAGAACAGTGGCCATGCTTATAAAACTTTTAGTTGAGTCAGAGTTCGTTCTCAAGTTTTTGATTGGTCAGATTTTAGCCTTTGGCTCAAATCTGACCAATCTAAAGCTTGAGAACTCAAATCTGACCAATCAAAAGCTTGAGAACGAACTCAATACTCAACTAAATAGCTTTATAAGCATGGACCCTGGTCCTTGTCAGACGGCTGCTACAAGGACCGTCTCATCTGGGTCCATCCTGCTTACAAAGGTGTCAAAAGGGGTATTTATTAGACAAAGGGATACATAGGGACAGGTGAACACTTCGATAAGACAGTAGGTCTGTGTTCTAATTCCGACGTATCCAGTGACAGAAACTATGTTGACTAAGAGACAAAGTAACTCATTGAACTCAAAGCGGAATGAACCGTCAGTGTTTAACCCTTTCGGCGCAAACTTTCGAATTGTCGTCTGCAATCCAAGTTCGTTAAATCATTCAGTAAAATAAGGAAATGAGATAAATAAATGCAAATTTCAATAAAGCACAGATATTGAAATAAAGATTGAGACAAAGAGTCAAGTCCCTGAAAAAGGAGTCGTCTTATCTGGAACTGCACTATTTGTCGTGGTGCATTTATGCAACATTGGCGGTGAAAGGGTTAAATGCAGTTGAACTTCGATATCTCAATCTTCAAGCATACAAATTACTTCGAGATAACAGAGGTTCGAGCTATCCGATTTCTTATCTGAACAACTTCCCAAGTTTAACAGCTTAGGAGCTTTCAGCATTACTTTCTGTCACGTGTGTTTCCAGATATGCGCAATGATAAATTTTAGAACAATTCTGTATTGTTAACTCGGAAGGACCGAACTTTTACTTCGAGTTATCTGAGTTCGAGATATCGAAGTTCAACTGTATTCAGTACGAAATATTTTGAACTGCTTGAAACCCTTCTCTTGCTGAATTTTAAAATGCATTTCTTCTTCTTTATCCATGCCCTGTGGTGTAATTACATATATCTTCACTGTCTACAATTATTTCTCTGTGCAATCAATGCCGGAGAGTGCACTGGTTGCACAATCAATTTGTAAATAGTGCAGACCCTGATGAGACAGCTCCTGCAGGAGCTGTCTCATCTGGGTCTTTATTATGTACAGGTAGGTTTATTGACGTGAATAGCACAGATCCCCATCAGAATTCTCCTCTATTCGCCTTTGATCTCTGATCTGGGTCTACATTGTTGGCCAATGTCAGTGCACTTCTTCAGAGGGTGAATACAATACCAGTGAATCAGATTAACTCTTTCGCTGCCATTGTCGCATCTGTGATTACTTATGCAACAGTTTGGATCCAGATGAGACGCCGAGTTACTCGGGGTCTCATCAGGATCCAAACACTTTTGTTACTGCGGCTGTATTTACACAAAAATGAAGAAAGATAAAAAGTGAAAATTGTAGCAGACAACAAAGTTTGCAGACGACAAAACTTGACAGCGAAAGAGTCATGCCGGAAACACTCTGTATAGAATTTTGAATTGCTCGCTGCGCGCATTAAACTATGCACGTGAAATTCGGACATCGTTAGTTAAATTGAGACTATCCGTTGCGCATTCCGAAACGAACATGAGGTCCTGGAAAGTGTTGCTAGATTACTACGTAATGGTATCATAACATTCCAAAATTGCTGTGCTTTGTTTAGTCTTTGCAAAATGTTTACCTCGTTGCTTTGATAAAACATGATTAACCATTTATCTAATATAGACACATTCCACGTTTTTGCAAACAGAGAAGACCCAGATCAGACCGCTCCTTTAGAATCTGTTCTGATTGCTTAAACTATTATATTGATCTGAATCTAACGCTTTTGCCATGATAAAAGCATGTGTGTGAGTGTCGTATACGTACAATGTATAAACATTTCAAATAATGTGCGAAGCAAGCTCAGCAAACGTGAGGCGAGCATTTTAGTGCTGTTTAAACAAGAGTAAACATCGATCTTCAGGTATGGCAAAACGGATCATTTGCTTTGCTGTTTTGACACTTTCAGTGGGTGTTCCAATAAACGGATTTCTGGCAGATGAAGGGCAAACGATTTCATTGGTAAGATAGGTTATTATTTTAGCCGAATCAGAAAATTGCTTTTTTTATACATTTTATACATATATACCTGTACGCGTAAATGGTAGAAATGCTTTAAAGCGACCACTTAACCTCTAGCCTGCTATGGGTGGATGAGTGAATACTTATGCAAACAATTTAGATCCAGATGAGACGCCGAGTAACTCGGCGTCTCATCAGGATCCAAACTGTTTGACGAGTTCATAGCATTTAGGAAGACTAACTGATTATAGCTTTACTTTTGAAAATGTAGTAGGTGCAAATTTCAGTAAAATAATTTGCTGAGCACTAGTGACCAGGCTAAAGGTTAAAGTGATAGGTTTGTAATGCGTTAAAACTGACTAAACAGTATAGAAAATAAGCATATCGCAAGCCTAGAAAACCGATTGAAAATGACAAGTTTCATTTGTTTAATATCGAAGCTCCCAAATGTTATTAGCAGATTAATCAAAAGACATTGGTGTCCCTTAAAGTTGTATTTCTGCCCATTTTTCACATAAATAAATCAATATAAAAATTTTCATTACAATTATGCTTAACCCATTCCCTCATAGGGACGCCTTTTGACGCCTAGATATAAAAGTCATTTTTTGAATCCCTTTTCGGTAGATATATAGATATATTCAAAGAGGCTGGATCTACAAATAGTGAGGGAATGGGTTAAGGCATGTTTGCCCACAGTGAATACGTATTCAGCTAATCCTTAGAAAACCGCCGACTTTTTAAGAGACGATTGTTGCGGAAATCATCGGATAAAATCGGCCAAGAACCGGTTGACTCTAAATCGATTTCGGAAAAGCACAATGAAGCACAGTGGCAGACACAAACCAGACGAAAGTAAAAACGCGAAAGAAAGCGTATACTGTGTAACAGTTAACAACTTAACATACATGTACAAAAACCAGGTAAACAGCGGACTTGGTCGTGAGGTTAACGCGTTCGACTACAATTCAAAGGGTCCCTAGTCGATCCCCCGCCGGACCAAGTCTTTCGGACGAGACTTTAAACCGAGGACCGATGTTTCATCACTTAACATTGAGCATCTAAAAGAACCAAAGAAACTATGTCGATAATAAGAGTAGGGCGTTGAGCCCGGGTTTCTCTGTAACCCCCCCCCCCCCACTCTCTCTCTCTCTCTCTCTCTCTCTGCGTGGCGTCAAAATAGCCAATAGTGAGTAGAAACGGGCGTTAATCAACATAAACAAACAAAATTGAAACTGGTACACTGGTATTTTCACTAACGACTACTATTGTTTTAGGAGCAAAGGTTGAAACAACTCGAAACTGAAGTAAAGGCATTGAAGAGCTGCACGCCCAATGTTTGTGGTAAGTAGAGCATATTTCTTACAGTCCTGGGCCCGACTGTTATTATTGTTGCCTGACTGCTATTAGTGTTGCCCGATTGAAAGCAACTAAACAACGTCGAAATAGGGGGCGTGAGTAGTGTTGCACTTTTAATTACTACTCATGAACAGACTCAATAAATCATAGTCTGCAATTTTCTCATTTTGCATTTCTACTTTTGCTTTCAAAGGATCACCCATTTTCAGAATATTTGACCAATGGAATGGACAAACACGGATGACCTGATATTTAGATTAAATACGGTACCTTGTTGCAACTGAAAATGGTATATAGTCCTAGACCGACTGCTTTGCCAGATATACAGTAAAATCCCTCTAAACCGGACTTTCCATTTAGTAATATCGGTACTGGAGACTGGTGGCAGCTTAATGCAGGGTTAACGTCATACAGCAAGCGCCACTAGGAACTTTTTATCTCACTTTCACCCTGTATTAAGCAGCCACTTGCCTAAAATTATCTAAAATCTTCTCTACTGTAATTCCGGTTTAGAGTGGTTTTATTGTACCTATATGTTTTTATCCCTTTAACAATTTACTCAATGAATATTCGTGTAGGAAATAATGACATCGTGGATATTAATTCGTTTAATTTTTACAATGAACAAAGGTATTTTGGTCATGTTAGCACTGTAGTCTTATATCTATATTATTTATTTCATAAGCAAACAGAGCAGACCCTGATCAGAAGGCTTCTATAGGATCCGTCTTACCTGGGTCTTCTCTGTTTGCAAAGGCGTAGAAATGTGTGTTTATGAAATAAAGAGCTAACTCCTGTATTATATACAATAATCTCTTTCAAAATCGTTGTGCACATTTTGTTGTCATGTATAGATCAATTGTATATTCCACCGAATCGTTGCCAGGTATACACTGGACGGCGTGGTCACCCTGGAGCTCCTGGTCACATTGCTCCGGACAGTGTAACCAAGGGTATGGGTCACGTGAACAGTCCAGATCTCGAACCAGGACATGCAAGAATGGAGACACTGTGGTAATACAGGGCTGTAACGGAAGTGCTAGTGAGACAGACCGACGACCTTGCAATACAGTGGAACTGTACGGTAACTTGAATGAACGGTGTCAATTTCAATAAACTCAGATTTTTTACTAGCGAATTTAGCAAGGCATGCAGTGTCTACACTTATAAAACATAAATCATCATCACCATCACCATCATCATCATCATCATCATCATCATCATCATCATCATCATCATCATCGTCATAGTCATCATCAGTATTATCATCATCATCATCTTTATCATCATCATCATTATAATCCTATGTTCATTTTCGGCTACTAGATATTCACTATTCCATTATTTCTTACATAAATATTCATTACGATAAAGGGGTAGTATGTATTTCCATATTAGGTTGTCTAAACGGACAAAACACGAACCACTCAGACGATGGGTACGGACTGACATACAACTTCTTTGATGAGCTAGCACAGAGCACGTGTACGTCTGTTTTAACCAGCTATGGCTATGCATCAGCTGTCAGGCGAAACTGTTACTCGGGAATAGCGGCTACGTGCTCAGCAATTTGCCAGCATCTTGGGTGAGTTTTGGTGAACTGTCAGAATCTTTTATGGTGACTTTTCAGAAATTGATTGTGAGAACGGTGATCTGTGGAAATCTAGGTTTTGTATGCCGATTTGCTAGAATCCAGAGCGAGTATGGCGATCTGCCAGTAATTAGGATGAGTATTGCGACCTGTCAGAATCTAGACAATTTAATACAATCTATCAGAAACTAGGGTGCGTTTGGCGATCTGTCCAAAGCTAGAATAACATGTCAATCTATCAAAATCTAAGGCGAGTATTGCAATCTATCAAAATCTAGGGTGAAAATGACGACCTATTAGAATCTAAGATGAGTGTTACGATTTGTCAGAATATTGGCTAAGTATTGCCTTATTAATAGAATCAAGCATGGGGTTTGTTAAAGATGGGGGTTTCTATACCCGAGGTTGGTCTGTTCCAGTCGGAAACGAGCTTTAGCGAGTTTCCGACAGGAACAAACCAACCGAGGGTATAGAACACCCCGGCTTTAACAAAACCCATGCTTGATTATTTTTCTCGCTGAAATACGCCCTAAAACCAATTAAATTAACGACTTTTGTGAAGTACTACTTTACATTGCGTAATACGACTTCCATATCTAATAGCAACAGATCGCAGCATAACTTTAGGCGTGACACCAACATGACGTCATTTGTTATGACAACCACAAACGTTACGTTTTGGCGTAAATATAAATGACTGAGTGACTACAAAACAACGTCTTCGGTTAATTCAATAGGCTTTTAAAGTGTTTATATGATAAATAGAATTTCATATTCGTGCTAATTACTTATATTAATTTCAATTCATAAGGTTGTTGCCTATAGAAATGTTGGTATAATTCTGTAAGAATTCCTTCCCTTGTATTGATTTTACCCAATCGCGCGTATGAATACCCTAGTCATACTCAGGGAGCCAGTAGTGCCTACCGTTCAACCCCCCCCCCCCTAGACTTTTTTTCATGGGTACCAAAATGTTCAGAAAAGTGTCCTGAATCAGAATCACGAATGTACTCAAACTTAAATTCTTTAAGGCTATGTGTATTTTAACCGTTTCCATGGCAACCCCCCAGTTTTCGTAATGATGACCCATACCTACAAATTTGCTCATACCACAGCCAGTTTTTGTCCTAAAACTATAAAACTGGTACCAAATGGAAGATAAGACATTGTGCTTTTATTTCTAACTTAGTTTTTTAAATTACCTTATTTGTATACTCATGAATATTAATGAGAACATTAAAAATAGTAAAAAAAAGGATAGAAATAACGTAAACCTTTCATTTTTTTATCCTACAAATATCAGAAAATAATTTCAAATGCAGTTTAACATGATGACGAAACCCCCAGGAAAACTAATTTGAGGACCATAGCATTAATTTTAAGCACCATTTTCACCGTTTGCATGGCAACACCCTAGTTTTCGTAATGATGGTCCGTACCTGCAAAATCGTCCATATCACAGTCAGGTTTTGTCCAAAACCTATAAAACTGGTACCAAATTAGAGATAGGACATTGTGCTTTTATTTCCAGTTTTTTTATTTTAAATTACTTTATTTGCATACTCATGAATATTAATGAGAACATTAAAAATAGTAAAAACAATATAGAAATAACGTAAAGAATGTAAACTATTCACTTTTTATCCTACTAATATCAGAAAACAATTTCAAATGCAGTTTTTAACCTGATGACAAAATCCTCAGAAAACAAAATATCAAAATTGAGGACCAAAAATTTAACTCTAAGTAACTTTTTAACTGTTTCCATAGTAACCATTCATTTCACTCTGTTCACACAGTTTTGTTAGTCGACACCTACCTGCAAACATTTTGTGCTAACTGTATAAAACTGGTACCGAATTAAAGCTAAGACATAGTGCTTTGATTTAAAAGCTATAATTAGGAATTACCTTATTTGCATACACATGAATATGAATGATAATAATTAAAAAATAGCAAAAAAAATACAGAAATAATGTAAACCTCTCAATTTTTATCCTACCAATATCAGAAAACAACTTCAAATGTAGTTTAAAATGATGACAAAATACTCAGAAAGCTAATCATCTTAATTGATACCCAAACAATGAACTGTAAGTAAGATTGTAACGGTTTCCATGGTAACCGATCCTTTCACAAATTTTGGAAATTTGACATCCAACTGTAATACTCCGCTAGATCTCGGTTATTTTTGATGAATCATGAAATCAATTGTTACAAACATATATATGAGGCATTGCTTTAATAGTAAATATTACTTTTCTGATATAAACTAATTTGCATATGTATGAATATTTATGAGAACAGTAATAGATGTTGAACTTTTCGACAGACACCAGTCTTTCTCTTATAAAGCAAACAAATATGAAAAATGGTTAGCTAAAGTTTACTATGATCACTGAATATCACCAAGATTATTAGATAAATAAATTTGGGACACATTATATAGCACTGATGGTGATATATCTGTTTCCTAGGCAACCATTCTAACCTCATTGTTCATATTACAGTGTGTTTACATACCTGCAACATACAAAGATATTGCTGCCTTCTTGGTCGATAATTATAAATGATATAAACATATACCCGGTAGTTGATGTATGAATCTTAATGTTAGGTTCACTTTATGCAAATTACCTTATTTACATCCTCATAGATATTAATTAGTGATAAGAAAACAAAGAGAAACAATATTGAAAATAACATGTTTCGCAGTATGCCGAGCTCAACATTACACCATTCTCCAAATATAGCTTGCAATGATAAATGTACCTTTTGGTGATAAATAAATGAATTTTAATTCTAAAACTGTCTAAAAGATGTTAAAGGGCATGTATACATCTAGTAAAGGATTAATCCCACTCTCTGCTTTAAAACACCTTTACAGAAAGCTTCTTTGAGTATGCCGACTCAACAAAAATAGATGAATGATATCTCACTTAACCCTTTACCAGCTGAATATTCATGTTAGAAATAATGACATCATGGGTATTTATCAGCTAATTTATAAATTGAAGGTCTGACTCTGAGAGCATACCTTAATTAGAGGCTAAAATGGAACATTTTATATTGGATCTTCTCAGGTAATACTCTGATAAGAGCTAGGTCAAGATGATAACATTGCTGTTGAATGTCTGTGGAGCATACCCTTATTACAGGCCACAATGTAATCATATATGTTTATT
The DNA here is from genome assembly GCA_963576725.1 of Azorinus chamasolen. NCBI lineage: Eukaryota > Metazoa > Mollusca > Bivalvia > Cardiida > Solecurtidae > Azorinus > Azorinus chamasolen. The sequence continues at coordinate 26,560,504 of OY755253.1, read as the reverse complement.
GACTGTCAGAGTTACATGTTGACAACCATTCTTCTCTAAAACAGGGGTAATGTCTGGGGAAAGAGATGTCTTCCAAAGTATCAACTGGTAAATAACTCTTCAGATGTGCTGTATTAAGCAGGCCCTACAAGGGGTTAATGTTCCCATATCAGCTTTGCGAAGTGCATCTGCTGGCTTATCTTTACACTTCTCCTTAATCTTAAACAATATCAATTCATTCACAGTGTGAAATCTTAGGTTGCCATACACTGCACACGTAAATTCATCCAAGTCTTGCACAAGATCTCCAGACACATCCCAAGAGTTGCCCAAACCTGCTAATGGTTTTTATAAACACTGGCTTCTTTAAAATGGTCTTAGTGGGTGTCAAATGTTCTCAGCCATTGAATGCACTTGTTGAATCACGGCCACAGTACAAATGGAGACCCAGAAGTGCTGATCGGTAATATTCTGTATATGCTTGGGCAACTTCTGACATGTTTATTATTTTTTGATGATTGCCTGAGCCAGTATCAAACAAGACAGTTACACCTTCAAACCAGTTAAGGTAATACAGAAGAATGAAGAATATATCACTGTCTGGAGTTCGAAGATGAACAATTTTGTAGCCTTGTTCTTTTGCATGCTTGGTGTAAATAACGATCCTTGTTTCAGTTTCTTCCTGTGTTGAATTCAGGGCATCAAGACTGTTTCTCACTGTTGATATACCATAATCTGGCGAGAACTGGTTAGGCTCACCATCATAGATGTGAAAAAACATTTCTGCCTTGCAGCTTCTAATCATAAGGAATCAATTGTAGCAATTATTAGTGGTTCACAGAGACCCAATATGCAGATTGATATAGGTGAGCTGATGCAGAATCTGCTGACACCAGTTCCCTTCGGTACCCTTTGGTACGGCTGATGATGGCTTAGCAAGACAGACAAATCAAAGGGTCTTAAAACACATCACAGGATTACCAGTTCTCGACAGATGATAGTATATCAAAAGTCGAAACAGTCTTGAAACCCTGAATTCAACACAGGCTTCACTAAATTCACTGACACTTTAAAAACAATAACAGAAGATTGTTTGGGGTATCATAAGTAATTGGCTTTCAACGGTTACCATAGAAGCAGTGCATGGTCATTTTGGTAACAGTTTTAGACATAAAATTTATTTATTCATCATCAAAAGGTACATTTATTATTGCAAGCTATACTTGGAGAATGGTGTATCGTTGTGCTCGGCATACTGCGAAACATGTTATTTTCAATATTGTTTCTCTTTGTTTTCTTATCACTAATCAATATTCATGAGGATGCAAATAAGGTAATTTGCATAAAGTGAACCTAACATTAAGATTCATACATCAACTACCGGGTATATGTTTATATCATTTATAATTATCGCCAAAGTAGGCCGCAATATCTTTGTATGTTGCAGGTATGTAAACACTCTGTTATATGAGCAATGAGGTTAGAATGGTTGCCCAGGAAACAGATATATCACCATCAGTGCTATATAATTTGTCCCAAATTTATTTATCTAATAATCTTGGTGATATTCAGTGATCATAGTAAACTTTAGCTAACCATTTTCCATATTTGTTTGCTTTATAAGAGAAAGACTGGTGTCTGTCGAAAATTTCAACATCTATTACTGTTCTCATAAATATTCATACATATGCAAATTAGTTTATATCAGAAAAGTAATATTTACTATTAAAGCAATGCCTCATATCTATGTTTGTAACAATTCATTTCATGATTCATCAAAAATAACTGAGATCTAGCGGAGTATTACAGTTGGATGTCAAATTTCCAAAATTTGTGAAAGGATCGGTTACCATGGAAACCATTATAATCTTACTTACAGTTCATTGTTTGGGTATCAATTTAGATACTTAGCTTTCTGAGTATTTTGTCATCAATTTAAATTACATTTGAAGTTGTTTTCTGATATTGGTAGGATAAAAATTGAGAGGTTTACGTTATTTCTGTATTTTTTTGCTATTTTTTAATTATTCTCATTAATATTCATGTGTATGCAAATAAGGTAATTCCTAATTATAGCCTTTAAACCAAAGCCCAATGTCTTAGCTTTAATTCGGTACCAGTTTTATACAATTAGCACAAAAACCTCCATTGATATGGATGATTTTAGCAGGTAGGCGTCGACTAACAAAACTGTGTGAACAGAGTGAAATAAATGGTTACTATGTAAACAGTTAAAATGTTACTTAGAGTTAAATTTTTGGTCCTCAAATTTGATATTTTGTTTTCTGAGGATTTTGTCATCAGGTTAAACTGCATTTGAAATTGTTTTCTGATATTTGTAGGATAAAAAGTGAATAGTTTACACTATTACGTTATTTCTATATTGTTTTTACTATTTTTAATGTTCTCATTAATATTCATGAGTATGCAAATAAGGTAATTAAAAAAACAAACTGGAAATAAAAGCACAATGTCCTATCTCCAATTTGGTACCAGTGTTATAGGTTTTGGACAAAAACTGACTGTGATATGGACGAGTTTGCAGGTACGGACCATCATTACGAAAACTAGGGTGTTGCCATGCAAACGGTGAAAATGGTGCTTAAAATTAATGCTATGGTCCTCAAATTGGATATTTTGTTTCCTGGGGGTTTCGTCATCATGTTAAACTGCATTTGAAATTATTTTCTGATATTTGTAGGATAAAAAAATGAAACGTTTACTTCATTTCTATACTTTTTTTACTATATTTAATGTTCTCATTAATATTCATGAGTATGCAAATAAGGTAATTTAAAAAAACAAGTTAGAAATAAAAGCACAATGTCTTATCTTCCATTTGGTACCAGTTTTATAGTTTTAGGACAAAAACTGGCTGTGATATGGGCGAATTTGTAGGTATGGGTCATCATTACGAAAACTGGGGGGTTGCCATGGAAACGGTTAAAATACACATAGCGTAAAAGAATTTAAGTTTGAGTACATTCGCGATTCTGATTCAGGACACTTTTCTGAACATTTTGGTACCCATGAAAAAAAGTCTAGGGGGTGCACGGTGGGCACTACTGGCTCCCTGACTATCACGGGGTGTTCCAGATAAGGATTTCTAGTACGGCTATTTTTAGTAACTCAGCATATCTAGCACGGCTGAGAAGCGAGAAACTAGAATGTAGGGTGAGTATGGCGATGCGTCTAAACCTAAGAACGTCGAGATATTTCAGAATCTAATGGGGAACATGGCGATCTGTCATCAGAATCTTAGGTGGACATGGTGATCTGCCTGGTCCTTTGAACAATACGTTGATCTATCGAAATCAAACGTTAGTATGGCGATTTATCATCATATAAGGTACAGCTAATTTCTAGGATAAATATTGCTATCTATCAGAATCTAGGCCGAACATGGCGATCTTCCAGAATATGAGATGAACATGGCGTTATGTCAAAATCTAGGACGAACACAACGACATATCCGAATCCAGGGTAAGTATGGCGATCTATCAGAATTTAGAGTGAACATGATAGTATGTCGGAATCTAGGATGAGTATGGTGATCTATCAGAATCTGGAGTAAACATGGCAATCTGTCAGTACCAAGGGTAAATCTGATCATATGTCGAAATCAGTGGTGACCAATCTAGAGTGACCAAAACATTGGTGTCTGTCGTAATCTAGATCGAGCATGGCGATCTATCAGAATAGGATGAACTGCGATCTATCAGAATATAGGACACATATGAGGGTCTATCAGAATCTAGAGCGAACCTTTCTGTGAAAATCTAGGGTGAGTATGGCGATCTATCATTATAAAGGGTACAGTTAGAACCTCGGATAAATATAATGATCTGTCAAAATCTAGGCTGAATATGGAGATCTGTCATATGGCGTTCTATGGAATGTATAGCGATCTATCAGAATCTACAGTCAACATGGCCGTCTGTCAGAATCTGGGCTGAATATGAACTGCTGTCCAATTCTAGAATGATCATGACGATCAATCAGAATCTAGGATGAGCATGGGGATCTACCATAATCTAGGGTAAATATGGCGATCTATTATTATCTATAATCTAGAGTGAACCTGGCGGTCTGTCGAAATCAAGGGTGAAAATGGCGATCAATCAGAATCTAGGGTTAATGTAGCGGTCTGCTATGCTAGGGTAAATATGGCTATATGTCAGAATATATGGTGAACAGAGCGGTTTGTCAGAAACTACGGTGAATATGGTAGTCCGTGGCTTTCGGTCTGAATCTAGGATAAGCACGGCCATCTATCAGAATCTTGGATAAATGTGACGGTCTATATGGCAGGGGTTATCTTGGGGTTATCTTGGCGGTCTGTCAATATCTAGGGTTATCATGGCGAAGTGTCAAACTCTATGGTGATTATGGCGGTTTGTCGAAACCTAGGGTGAACATGTGATCTTCAAAATCTAGAGTGAGCATGGCGAACTGTCAAAATCTAGGGTGATCATGGCAGTATGTCAGCAACTGTGGCGAGTAAGGTTGTCTGTCAAAATCTACAAGGTGATCTACAGGAAATAATATAGCTTGAACGTGGCGATCCATCAGAGACATTTCCGTCTTTTCCAAAACATCTCACAGACATTTCCGTATTTTCGAAAGCATTCAATTCATTTCAGGCCCTTTTCTGTATGTTCCTTAACATTTCAGAGACATTTCCTTTTCTTCCAACCATTAAAACATTTCAGAGACAATTTCGTCTTTTCCCAAACGTTCAAACATTTCAGAGATATTCACGTCTTTCCCAAACATTTCAAAGATATCTCAGAGACATTTTCGTTTCTTCCAACCATTCAAACATTCAAGAGACAGTCTCGTCTTTTCCCAAAAATTCAAACATTTCAGAGACATTCTCCTTTTCCCCCAAACATTCAAACATTTCAGAGACATTTCCGTCTTTTCCCAAACGTTCAAACATTTCAGAGACATTCTCCTTTCCCCCAAACATTCAAACATTTCAGAGACATTTCCATCTTTACTCAATTCTTTCAGATACACGTGTTTTGAGGAGCTCTACGTGCATCACCCTAGCAGGACTCCGAAACCTAACACCGTCACACAGACGGACGAAGGAATACGGGGACTGACCATGTATCGGTACTTCGGATGCCATTATTCGACAGGAAACTGTGGCCCTAACTACTGCTGTTGCAGACACAGCAAGATATAGATATAAAGTAAAACCTGTTGACAGCGACCACCCAAAATGAGTCTAATTCTGGGTTTAACCCTTTCCCTGTTCTATGTGTATTCCTAATTCCAATACCTACTGAATATTCATGGACAACATAATTATAATGAAATATGGAAGGTGTAATATTGTAGTCGTTTTAGAGACTAAAGAAACTAATTTATCAAATTCAATTAGCAAACAGAGCAGACCCTGATCAGACGGCTCCATTAGGAGCCGTCTGATCTGGTTCTTCTGTGTTTGCAAATGCGTGAAAATACGTTTATATGAACGTTTATATAAAGGAAAGGGTTAACTGAATGACATAGTAGCTTAATCCAGGACAAACGGTATGCAACATCTCCTCTAGAAGTGTTCTGCATTACGTTCGGCTTGCATTAAGCAACCACCTGCTTTTATAGACCACAATGTTTATTCATTAGGTGGTCACTATAAACAGGTTCTACTGTACACTAACCCTTACAACGTTCAGTTTTCAAATGGATTATTCCAAAATTGAAACAGGTCAAGCTTATGGTGAATATTAAGGTGGGTTTTTTTAAAGAAAAGTGTAACATGACAAACAGTGCAGACTCCTTTAGGAGCCCTCTCATCTGGGTCTACACTGTTTGCAAAGGACATCAGTGACTTGATTCCCGTATGGTAAGGGTTAAAATCCCAAAGTATCCGGACAGACATTTTTGAGCAAATAGTGCTGACCCTGACCAAACAGAACCTAGAGGATCAGTTTGATAAGAGCATTCTACTTGCTACTAGAAATGAATGTTATTCTGATTTAAAGTTGCCGAAATGGTCCTAAACCAATTTATTAATCTGTACTGGTATGAAGTGTGACTTGGTGTCCGAATACTGAATGTCCGAAATTAGGGCACCTGGTCACAATTTATATGCTACTGTAAAAACGTCTTTCAAACGTAGATATGGTGTATGTTTTTTTCTTACTCCTCAGTCGATTATACCTTTCGAAATCTAATGTATTGACTGACTAAAGTCTTCTGATCTGGTCTATCCTGTTTGCAAACGCGTTTCTATTAGGGACACTCTATTCTACAAGTACAAACTTTACAAAAACTGATCACGTGACTACAACAGAGTTAACCTTTAACATGATGAATATTCATATACAGTAAAACTTCGCTAATGCGACCACTTAATAAACAGCCACTGGCGTCGTTTAAAGCAGGTGGTTGCTTAATGCAGCACGAAAGTTATGCAGAAAGCTCCTACAGGAGCTTTCTGCATAACTTTTGTACTGCATTAAGCAACCACCTGCCTCTGCCACCCAGAATTATGCCCCTTTTAAGTGATCGCATTAGCGGGGTTTTACTGTACATCATTAACAATAAGCATATGATTTTTTAGTTGCAAATGAAGACACGAGTTCGCGGAAAGTGCAGAATCAGATTTGTATTATCATTTACGCAAACAGAGAAGACCCTGACCAGACAACTACTAACCTGCATGCTAAAAATGTGTATTTGTCGCGAAAAGGGATACATCGGGACAAACGAGCACCGTGGTAAGACAACAGGCCTGCATTTGTATTCCAGTGCATCCAGTGAAAAAAACTATCTTGAACATAAAATAGGTGTAACACTAAGATACTTAAACATGCTTTGAAATTAATCCTTTGAGTGCCGGGTATATACAAAGCGCAAAGCATGTTCTATGCGTCCTGTGTCTCTGATCTGAGTATACACTGTAATTAAGTGTCAGTACACTTTTTTCCGGCATTCAATCATGTATATCAATAAAATCATTCAGAGGAAGTAATATACAATTTAATCAGATTATTTCCGAGACACTTTGTATTAAATTCTGTATTGCTAGCTGTGGGCATAAAGATATTCCGATGAAATTCGCACATCGTAAGTGTAATCAAGACTTACTCCGGACGACCACGGAGTCCTTGAAAGTGTTGCTACACCACTACGGAATGGAAACAAAACACTTCAAGTGTGCTTTGTTTGGTGTTCGCAAACGTTGAAGTCGCACGCAACGAACTGGTTACTTTTTATTAAGAAAGCTTAACCCATTGCCTTATATAGACAATGCTGCACTTCGGCAAACAGAGAAGATCCAGATATTTTAGAAGCCGTCTGATCTGGATCTGCTCTGTTTGATTATGAGATTATTTTGGTCAGGGTCCATGCTTATAAAATTTTTAGTTGAGTCGGAGTTCGTTCTAAAGCTTTTGATTGGTCAGATTTGAGTTCTCAAGGTTTTGATTGGTCACATTTAAGCCTTTAGCTCAAATCTGACCGATCAAAACCTTGAGAACGAACTCATAAGCATGGACCCTGATTTTACAGTTTTTGCCATGGCAAAATCATGTTTGTATGTCGTGTATAAAAACAGATAATAAATATACATCATATTATTATTATTTCATAAATTTAATATTCATTAGATAATGCGTTAAGCGAACTGAACAAAACGCGCGTCGTGTATTTTAGTATTTGTGTAAACAAGAGAAAACATTCGATAGTCAGGTATGGCAAAACGGATCATTGGCTTTGCTCTTGTGACACTTTTACTCGGTGTTCCCATCAATGGATTTCTAGCGGACGAAGGACAAACGATTTCATTGGTGAGTAAGGATTATTATGCTAAATTAGAACACTAAATTATTGTGGTTTATACATATAATTCTATGCGTATACAGCAGGTTCCCTTAACTCTTTACTCCATATATTCACGCCTTTTACGTCTTTGCAAACAGAGTAGACCCAGATCAGACGGCTCCTATAGGAGCCGTCTGATCAGGGTCTGCTCTATTTGCTTATGGGATAATTTAGAAGTGATTCTTACGTTTCAGCTATGAACAACATTTCCTATGTACATGTGCCGTTATGAAAAATCACCTTATTAATATTCATGATGTCATAATTTTTTACATGAATATTCATGGAGCAAACGAGCCTAATAGAATAACGAATTGACACTGGTGTTTTAACACTTTTCCTCATTTATTCACACATTCGCAAACACATTTGACCCAGATCAGACGGTTCCTTTAGCAGCCGTCTGATCAAAGTCTGTTCTGTTTGCTAACGGAATTTGATAGATCTGTTTCTTTAGTTTCTAAAACAGCTACAAAGTTGCATCTTTCATATTTCATTATTAACTATTTTGTCAATTAATATTCTCGTCGTATATATACGAACGACGGAGCTCCCACAGTAGCTTTATGTTTTACTTTCACCCTGCATAAAGCAATCAACATACCTTCACGACCCATAAGTAGACCTGTTTCAGCGGTGGCTGTAAAGAGGTTTTACTGTATATAGAACAGTCTGTACAGTTTGTATCATGCATGTAGTACTTAACTGCTAATGACTCGCTATGTTTCAGGAGGAGCGGTTGAAACTAATTGAAACAGAGTTACAGGCTTTGAAAAGCTGCTCGTCTGATGCTTGTGGTAAGCAGGGTTTACATCATATAGTCCTTGTATATTGTCATAAATTATCCTTTCACCGCCAGTGTCGCATAAATGCACCACGACAAATAGTGCAGTCCCAGACAAGACGCCACCTTTTTAAGGCGGCGTCTGATCAGGGAATTCACTTTTTGTCTCAACTCTATTTCTATATCTGTGCTTTATTTCTTTTGAAATTTGTATTTATTTATCTCATTTCCTTATTTTACCAAATAATTCAGCAAAAGTGGTTTGCAGACGAAAATTAGAAATTTGGCGCCGAATGGATTAAACGTTGGATACCTTTTACATTTTTCCCGCTTGCCACAACCTTAGTCGAACTTGCAAACGGCTTGGGCCCAGATAAGATATTGAATAACTCGGCATGTCATCAGGTTTTCAGCTGTTTGCCACTTTGTCAATAGTTTCTCATAAGTTTGTGGTCATACAACTTTGTCAACACTTTTCTCAAAAGCATGTTTCATGGCACTTGCTCAATAGTTTACGACACGTAGTCCATAGCTTCTTAAAAGATTGTCACGATGCTTTGTCAAGTAAACACTTTGTCGTTATAGTTTCTCAAAAGCCTAACCGGAAATAATCAAAATTGCACCTGACCCCGATGTTATAAAACGTTTGGCTTGAGTGTCAATTCATTCTTAAGCATTTGATCGGTTAGAATTTGAGCTTGCTTAGAATATGACCAATCAGATACTTGAGAATGATCTCAGACTCGAAATCAGATCAATATTTGAGAAAAAATAACATAATGTTTATTAAATAACCATTTTCTATATCATGGCATTACAAACAAAATAATATTTCCATGATAAATTCTAGAAATGCATCTGTATTATTTAGACTGATAGTGTAGACCCAGATAAACTTTCTCTTGAAGGATCAGTTTCATCAAGAGTTACTCTAATAGCAACTGCAGTGACTGTTCGTGGCGAAGCGCCATCTGATTGGTATTCGCTTCTACTGATTGGATCCAGATGAGACGCACAGTAACCCGGCGTCTAATCAGGATCCAAGCAGTTTTATTTTCAGTTAGTAGTTTCGTAACCATTTCCCATATGCCAGCGCATATTGACGCATCTGCAAACAGAGTAGACCTAGATAAGAGGGCTCCTATAGGAGCCGTCTGATCGGGGTCTGCTCTGTTTGCTTTTGGTGTAATATAGATCTGCTCTACAGTTTCTGCCTGAGCCAAAATGTCATGTGATCATAATATGCCATTATAAAAAATAATCTTATTGATATTAATGACGTAATTATTTCCTACATGAATATTCATCAGGGAAAGGGTTAACCCGTAACTGCGTGAATACAGTAAACCCTCTCTATAACGGCCACTAAAGTGTGTTGATTAATTGGTATTTAGGGCAGGTGGCTGCTTAAAGCAAGGTAAAAGTAAAACAGAACGCTCCTGTAGGAGCGTTCTGTTTTACGTTCACCTTGCTTTAAGCAGCCACCTGCCTTTAACGCAAAATTATTGATGTAATTTAGTGGCCGTTATAGAGAGGTTTTACTGTATTCATGTAGGAACAAGGACATCATGAATAAGTATTACGTTACTTTTTATAATAGTACATGAACACATGGCATTTTAGCCGATGCAAAAACTGTAGAATTATATCTAAATCATATCAAGGGCAAACAGAGCAGACCCTGACCAGACGGCTGCAATAGAGTCGTCTGATCTGGGTCTTCATTGTTTGAAACGTTCAATAGATAAGAGCTTGAGTAGATGTTGTCAGCATGACAGGGTTACAGTGTTTCAAAGTTATTAACGCTTTACGTCATGAATATTCGTGTAAGAAATAATGATATCATGAATCTGAATTTGATTATTTTTCATGCTAACACATAGAATTTTTACCATGGCAGAAATTGCAGAATTTCATAAGCAAACAGAACAGACCCTACTAAGACGACCCCTGAAGGGGCCATCTGGTCTGGGTCTACTCTGTTTTCAGTGGCGCCAAAAGCGTCTCGTGCGTCTCTATGAGATCAAGGGTTAAAAACCTGTAACTGTACAGTCGGCTGAACGGGCCTTTGGACTGTAAGTAGAATGTAACTAGGTACTTTACTTTTCTTTTAAACCCTTTCCATGTTCTGTATTTAGGCTAAATTTCAGCACCTACTGAATATTCATTAACAAAATAGTTATACAGAAATATGGAAGGGGGAACATTGGAAACATTTTAGAAATCAAAGAAACAGATCTCTCAAATTCTGTTAGCAAAAAAAAGCAGACCTTGATCAGATGGCTCTCCTGGGAGCCGTCTGATCTGAGTACATGTATACTCTGTTTGCAAATGCGTGAAAACACGTTTATATGAGGGAAAGGGTTAAACCAATCTGATCAAAAACGCCTTTCTTCAATTGATCAGCTCTGGTTACTGCTGTTTTTTATTTAAAAAAATTGTAAATAAATATATAAATTTGAAATCTTCATCCTGGACGTAAAATGGTTTGAATCAAACTTTGCGCGGATTTGTTACCATGTAGATATCAATTATGTGTGCAACCAGTCATACTCAGGGAGCCAATAGTGCCTACCATGCACCCCCTTTTAGACTTTTTTTCATGGGTACCATGCCCCCCCCCCCCCTCCCGTTTTCGTAATGATGACCCATACCTTCAAATTCGCCCATAGCACAACCATCCTTACGAAACTGGGAGGTTGCCATGGAAACGGTTAAAATACACATAGCCTAAAAGAATTTAAACTTGAGTACATTCGCGATTCTGATTCAGGAAACTTTTCTGAACATTTTGGTACCCATGAAAAAAGTCTAGGGGTGCATGGTAGGCATTATTGGTTCCCTGAGTATTATATTTCACCATTTTGTTGCCAGGTATACACTGGGCAGCGTGGTCATCCTGGAGCTCCTGGTTACACTGCTCCGGACAGTGTAACCAAGGGTATGGGTCACGTGAACAGTCTAGATCTCGAACCAGGATATGCAAGAACGGAGGCACAGTCGTAAAACAAGGTTGTAACGGAAGTGCTAGTGAGACAGACCGACGACCTTGCAATACAGTGGAACTGTACGGTAACTTAAACAAACTGCGCCAGACACATATAATCAAGAAAGTGTACTGGCGCAATTGGTGAGAAATACAGTCTATACTTTATCATCATCATAATCATAATCACTGTTGCTCTTTATAATATTAATAGTATTACTTTTTTGATGATGATGATGATGATGATGATGATGATGATGATGATTATGATGATGATGATGATGATGATGATGATGATGATATTGATAATGATAATAACAATGCTGTTGTTGATGATGATGATGATGATGATGATGATGATGATGATGATTCTCAGCCACTTGGAATCTTACTAAGATTTGATATGTTTGCGAATGTATATCACGAAACATTATTTAATCGTAAGCATGCTTTATGAATTGTTGATAATCTTCGCAAACTGAATGGAAGTGTGCACTGTTTTGTAAATGTCAGCAAACCCACTTTCCGTATTCAAACAGTTACACCAATAATACGCATTTCTACGTCCTTGCAAACAGAGTAGACCCAGATCAGACGGCTCCTATAAGAGCCGTCTAATCTGGGTCTGCTCTGTTTGCTTATGATATATTATAGATATGATTCTTCAGTTTCTGCCATGGCCTAAAAGTTCATGTGTCAAAGTGCTATTATTATTATTATTATTATTATACCACATTTATATAGCGCTCTTTTCTCACAGAATATGTGCGTTCAAAAGCGCTTCACATGGATGAAATCACTTACCGGAGCGATCCGCATGATTATTTATCCGGACAATAAAAGATATACAATAGATATTCAAAATAAATGAAATCACTAGCCGGAGGAAACCACATGATTCCCTCTATGGCAATGGGCGGGCAAAATGAACCAAATTAACCAACCCAAATACCACTCGAGCCATTATATACACAAAACAGAGAAAATATAATTACGGGATGGTGCATACAGTAGCCCAAGTGAAAGAACACCCTACAGTGACCATAGAAGTTCAGTGCAAACAATGGCAATATCTTAAAACGATGAAGCCTTCCGAAGTCACAATCCAAAGTTGGTCGGAAAGACCACTCACAACCTGAGACTTTGGATCAGGGTCCCACTTTAACATGAAAACATGTTGCTCTCAATAGTCGAAAATAGGGAATTAAATTCTCCCTCACCAACATGAGACATGTTACTATCATGAATTGCAAGCCCCAACCCTGGATTGGATTGAATCGGGTACAATTATCACAATAATAATCATCAATACAGAGTGCCGTCACCCGCGACTTGTACTGAAGACGTGGCTTAGATATACAGTGGATATGAAATCACTAACCGGGAAGAATTGCATGATTATAACAAATTCATCTAATAAATGATGTAAATATCTCTTGCATGAATATTCATAAGAGTTAATTTGCGTTATCGCTGTAGGTTGTCTGAACGGACAAAACACGAACCACTCTGACGATGTGTACGGATTGACATACAACTTCTTTGATGAGCTAGCACAGAGCACGTGCACATCAGTTTTAACCAGCCCAGCCCACGTGTCAGCTGTCAGGCGAAACTGTTACTCAGGAATAGCGGCTAGCTGCACAACAATTTGCAAGAATCTTGGGTAAGTTTGGCGAACCGCTAGAATCTAAAGTTACTACACCAACCTGTCTGAATCTAGAATTGCTATGGTGACTTTTAACGCCCTTTTTGTGCCTCTGTTAAACTCATTATTGAAACCATTATGAAGCAAATGCTCTATTTATCACACTGATTTCAAAACTACACACCTCTAAAAGTATCCTTTTCTGCAGTTACTGTTCCTTTTCGGTATATTATTTCAAAGAGGTTGGGTCTAAAAATAGTCCAAGATGGAATGAGTTAAGGAACTTGTTGTGAGAACAGCGACCTATGAAATACTAGGTTCCGTTTGCCCATTTGCTATCTAGAATAGAATTTGGGTAATGCGATCTATCAAAATCCAAGATGGGTAAGTTAGTCTGTAGTGAGTTTGGCGATGTCTTTATACAGGATATAGCTAGAATCTAGGACAAATATGGCGATCTTTCAGAGTCTGTGGTGGATATGGCTATCTTTCAGAGTCTATGGTAAACATGGCGGTCTTTCAGAGTCTAGGGTTCAGAGTCTAGGGTAAACATTGTGGTTTTTCAGAGTCTAGGGTTCAAAGCCTAGGGTAAATATGGCGATCTTTCAGAATCTAGGGTAATTATGGAACTCTTTCAGAATCAAGTTAGAGTAAGGCATTAAATGTGTATCAGAATGTCATTTCGCCATAATATATCATGATATTTCCATGTTTTCAAATTTCAAAATGTTGAAAATCGGGTAATATTTTTGCGAAGTTGTTTTTTATTGTAGCCATTACAGGGAATTATAAAATTTAATCTATGATGTGATTATTTCTTACACGAATATTCATGCTGTACATGGTTAATCAAGTTGAAAACAGACATTTTCTTAATTTAAGCAACTATCTGTTTTATAGACACACTGTTATACTGTCGATCCTGTTCTAAGCGGCCATTCATTTATTGAACATAGTAGTCACAACAAACAGATGGCTGCTTAATGCAGGGTAAAAGTAACCCAGGAAACTCCTGTAGGAGTTTCTACATTACGTTTGATCTGCATGAAGCTACCACGTGCCTTATATACCAATAACTAGACCTCTTTTTTTATGGCTGCTTAACCCATTCCCTCATATTGACGACTTTTGACGAGTCTGTAAAGGTCACTTTATGAAACCAGTGTGATAAATAGAGCATTTTGCTCCTACAGGAGCAAATGCTCTATTTATCACAATGGTTTCAAACTACAAAATTCTAAAATTTTCCTTTTCTCTAGTTATCGCTCCTTTTCGGTAGATTTATTCAAAGAGGTATATAATCTAAAAAAAGCATATGAGGTAATGGGTTAAGACAAGTTCGACCGCACTTCTTTTGAATTGAGTTTTACAGCCTCCTTTTCTGTTGATTTCAGATATGGGTGTATTGATGCACTTCATGTATACCACCCTAGTAAGAATCTGAAACCCAACACCGTCACACAGACGGACGAAGGGATAAGAGGACTATTCATGTACCGGTACTTCAGCTGTGCAGGGTCTGGTAGCTGCGGCCCAAACTACTGCTGTTGTACATGGGCATAGGTGGATCATCGGGTATCTGCTGGTTAGCCGTTAAGTTGATAGAGGCGCCTTTCCCGACTCTGCAAACAGAGTAGACCCAGATCAGACGTCTCCTGTAGGAGCTGTCTGATCAGGGTCTAGGCCTACTCTGTTCGTTAATGAAATAATATACATTATCTGATTCTACAAATCATCTGATCAAGGTCTGCACTGCGTGCTACGCAACTAATATACATTTGATTATGCAGTGTATGTGATGGTAAGGTTCATTATATATTATATGCACATTCATGAGGTTAATGAACCATGGAATGTTTTACTGACAGTCTGTGGCAGTTTAGCGTTTTAGCCAGTTTTTATTCCAAATGCAAAAGAAAAAAGGTCAAAAACTTCGAATACCAGTTCGATGTTATTATCAGGGCACTAACTGCGTACAAAAGGTGTTCTCATTGTACATTAAAAGACACCGGCTAAATCCATATGTTCTTGCTTCAATTCTTGCAAACATTCCTTCTACCGCTTTTGAAAACAGAGAAGATCCAGACCAGATGGCTCCTGTTGGAGCCATCTCATCAGGGGTATGCTCTGTTCGCTAATGGAATAATGTATAACTGATTGAACAGTTTCTGTATTTCTTGTATTCGTATACATGTACAATTATAAAAAAAATCATCTCATTAATATTCGTGATATCATTATTTCTGATGCGTAAATTTAAACATTTTCAAGAATTGCTACTTCATTTCTTTACCAAACCCTATACTATGACTACTTTTTAGAATCGTCTCTTCGAGACGATTTTAAAGACTGGTCACAGTATATATACGGTTTGGTGGAGAAATAACGAATTTAGTACTTGGGTACACAACTTTATCTGTAGCTCAGGCGCCCGTTTCACGAACATTCTTAATCCCTTTCCCTCATATTGACGACTTTTTACGACTCTGTAAAAGTAACTTTGTGAAACCATCGTGACAAATAGAACATTTGCTCCTATAGGAGCAAACGCTCTATTTATCACAATGGTTTCAAACTACAAAATTCTAAATGTTTCCTTTTTCTCTAATTAATGCTCCTTTTCGGTAGATTAATTCAAAGAGGTTGTATCTAAAAATAGCCTATGAGGTAATGGGTTAATCCTCGAAATATAAATTTTATTGTCTCTGCATGTACTGCTACACGTCAAAGACGAATCTGTGATGACGTCATCTACGTACACAGTCTAGATCAAGACAAGACGCCTTGTAAATACATTACTACTACACGTGCAAAAAGGCAAAGGATACAACAGATTCCCTTTGCGATCACTTCTGAAATAATGACATCATGAATATTTATTAGCTGAATTGTTATAACGACATATGTACACAGAGTTGTATTAGTATTGGTAGAAACTGTACAGTCTAATCTATTATATTTCCATAAGCAAACAGAGCAGACCCTGATCAGACGACTCCTATAGGAGCCGTCCTATCTGGGTCTACTCTGTTTACTTAGGCGAAAAAAGGTGTTTATATATGAAGGAAATAGTTAAAGATGTAGAATATTCTGCTCATCGTGTCGCCAATTTTGCGTAATAAAATAACGTCAGAATTGGGAACAATGGGACTCAAAACTAACTTGGTGCTAAAGCACATGGGAAGGAAATAAATGTTTTGTAAAGAAAAAAAGGACATTTATTTTTTATAGTAAAACAACTAGGTCTGACGGGTCAAATATCAGCCGAGTCCAATTTAGAGGGAGGGCAGCATTCCGCATGCTCTCGGACTATGTTTTTAAACAGCCATAGTATATTAGATAAAATGAAGGCGGAAGTGTTGTCAGCAGATTAGCACAGTTGGTACGCAGAATGCATTGCGATAGCAGTACAGTGAAACCCCGCTAATGCGACCACTTAATAAACAGCCACTGGTGTCGTTTAAAGCAGGTGGTTGCTTAATGCAGGACGAAAGTTATGCAGAAAGCTCCTTATGTAGTTCTGAAACCATTGTAAAGAATAGAGCATTTGCTCCTACAAGTATGGAGCAAAATACCCTATTTATCATGCAACGTCACGAAATACAGTCACTTCCTACTAGCATAATATTTTCCACGTCGACGCTGTATTTTGTGAGGTATAGTGCATTTGTACTGACCCACTGGAATGCAAGTTTTTTTCAGCCAATAGGAGGAACACAGAAGGACGAAAAAGGCATAATTAAACATAAACATCAAATTAACATATTTGCTCACCTTTGTCTCAACTATTTGTCCATATAAAAGAATTAAATCAAGTTTGTTTATGTTGTAAAAGTCGATGACGTCACTGCATGCCAACATGACGTCACGTAATACGTACTTGCATGTATTTTCATTCAGGGGACGAAACCGCTTTAGCAATCTTTCTTTTTCTTCGTTTTCTCCTTTTATCTTGGAGTTGCATGATAAAAGAATTACTATGCTAGTAGTTTGGAAGTTCAGCTGTATTTTGGCTCGTCAGAAAAGTAGTTAAATGCTCGCCAAGGCTCGCATTTAACAACTTTTCTAACTCACCAAAATACAGCTGAACTTCCAAACTACTAGCATAGTAATTCTTATTTATCACAATGATTTCAAATGTGACTTTTACAAAAAGAGCCATCAAAAAGTGTCATTATGAGGGAATAGGCTAATAGGTCACGGGCAAATCATGTAGGTGCCCACTGATCATGAGCTACGTTGTTTGTTTAACCCATTCCCTCATATTGGCGTCTTTTGACGCCTTTTTAAAAGTCACTTTTTGAAACCATTGTGATGAATAGAGAAGTTGCTCATTAGGAGCAATCGCTCTATATATAAGAAATAGTACAGCCCACTGAGGGCCCTATTGCATTATAGTGACCTACCAGTCAGCCCGAAAATAGTTTAACGCCCGAAGCCGAAGGCTGAGGGCCTTAAACTATTTTCGGGCTGACTGGTAGGTCACTATAATGCAATTAGGCCCGAAGTGGGCTGTACTATTTCTTATAGTATACCGCATTAGTATTTTAGCAGTTCTGTGTCGCTCCGTGATTACCTCAGTTTAATAAGTTTTTTCCTTCAGCCGTATTAATCTGCAAATCAAATTACAATTAGATCTATTTCCTTTACTAAAGTTAAAAACATTTTAGTATCAATTTATTCAAGCTGAATAATAATCATTATTTTACACAGAATTTAATTTCGAAAAATGCATTGTTTAAATACATTTCTTGGATTGAAATGTGCAAAACCCAGTAGATCTAGATCTATCTTCTCAATCAAGAGCGTGGTCGGGTAGCTAACTCATCACTGGAGTCGGTGGTCATAGCAGTGATGATGTTAGATTTATAGTTTTGAAACCGATGTTCAATGCATGTAGAATTGAAAGACAGATCCATCAAACTGATTGGATATGGAGAACTTACAGATCATTTGGCAGTAGGCTACTTAATACCAAGGAGGATAATTGTATGCATGATGTCGTTGTGCTAATGACGTCATTTGATGACGTCATGACATCTGTAAAAACACCACGACGCTGGATCAACATTATTTTCTTTGTGGCTGAATGCATGTAACAAGAATGTGACGTGTATTTCGACACGAAAATCTTTGAAAAGGACCCTTAGTGATCGAAATATTAGATCATGCTATTCAAGTATTTATGTATTTATTAATATATAATTAAGAATGACGTAATACATCAACGTGCGTTTCCGTATGCGCGGAAATTACCGAGCATCGGAAATTACCGGGCGCAGCGGTCCATATAGTGTCCCAGTGGGCACAGTTGCAATTTAGGGATCGGTACGTTTAACATAAGTAAAGAAGGAGCGTATGTGGATAGGTAGAGCCATATGTTTATGTATTTATATGTCTCTGGGATAAGGTATACTATTTATACTATAAATAATACAATTCATTTACCGGTATGTGCGTTTCCGTGTGCGCGGAAACTACCGGAACTTACCGAGCGTAGCGGGCACTATATAATGTTCCAGCGGGCACTATCGTAATTTAGTGACCGGTACAGTTTACATAGGTAAAGAAGGAGCGTATTTGAATAAGGTATACTATATCACAATAGTTACATAACTACACAATTCTAAAATTTATCCTTTTTCTATTATATGTTGGTTTTCGGTAGATTGATTCAAAGAGGTTGTCTAAACAAAGCCTATAGATGAGGGGATGGGCTAACAAAAATAGAAAAAAGTCAAGCGTGAGAATCCATACCAAAAGTCCACAGCAGCCCAAGAAACACAAATGGAGTGCGCGTGCAAGTATACATACACAAGTAACCGTTACAGAAATGGCCCATGCCTGCTTACATCCCATCGAAGGCAAATCTGCCATATATGACAAAATATATGTGTCGCGTTGAACCAAATTCAAATCAAGATCATCGAACTTAAAAGGCGATATGTGACGCCATAACTTAAACAAGATTAAGGGTAGACATGACGCCACAACTTTACTGAAAAGTATTGTACTAATTAGGCTGGATACAGGTCCCTGCGATACTGAATTAGATGGTTGGAGTTTACGGCACTGCTACACTGAACAGGACACAGGAGTCCGGCTCATGAAATATGTCTAAAATAAGTTAAAATGTCTCTAAATTGATGTTTTGCAACATATGGAACCGAAAAAATAAAGTTTAGGGCGTTAGGAGACAAAGCTGAAATTTCGTATATTCTATATTGGAGAAAGACAAATAACTCTCGGGCCATCCGATTCAGGGGTGCTCTGCTTCACCTGTCATTATTTTCGCCCTGGTGGGGGGGGGTGGGGGGATTTTCCCATAAAACAATGTTTATATAGAAAGAAACATTTTTATCTACACACTCGTACCAAATATCCAATATTTTGTCTCCGTTTTAGCGAGTACGGGGGGCAAATACCTTAACTCAATTCAGACATATTTCATGAGTCAGATTCCTGTGGAACAGGTCATATAGTGCCAAAGGATGGTGAATATAAAGGAACTCCACAAGCACCGAGTCAGCAAAGGAAGAGCACGCGCACATATATCACACAAACATATACATACAGTAAAACGGCCACTAAATTACATCAAGTATTTAATGTTAAAGGCAGGTGGCTGCTTAAAGCAAGGTAAAAGTAAAACAGAACGCTCCTATATGCTTAAAGCAAGGTGAAAGTAAAACAGAACGCTCCTATAGGAGCGTTCTGTTTTACTTTTACCTTGCTTTAAGCAACCACCCGTCCTAAATACCAACTAATTACCACAATTTAGTGGCCGTTATAGAGAGGTTTTACTGTACTTGTACACACCATACATACATTGATGTGTTCAAAAGCATGGAAGATGCACGATACAGACATAAAACTATATGGCGATTGCATGAATACCGCCTTTGAACGTCAGTAGTAAAATGGCCACTGGGGGTTAACCCTCTCGGCGCCAAATTTCTAATTGTCGTCTGCAAACCAATTTTGTTAAATAATTCGGTAAACTAAGGAAATGAGATAAATAAATGCAGACATTCAAAGGAATAAAGCAGATATAGAACTAGAGACTGAGACAAAAAGTGAAGTCCCTGATCAGACGCCACCTTGAAAAGACGGTATCTGATCAGGGACTGTACTATTTTTCGTGGTGCATTTTTGAGACATTGGTGGTGAAAGGGTTAACACCATTGTTACATGGTGGCGTTTATCCCATTTTCACCAATCTGATTAAAAGTGTAAATAAATATAGCTCCGCTCGACTGTAAAGAAGAAAGCTGGAACTATACCAAATAAGTTAATTCTTTCGGCGCCAATGTCGTCTGTAGGCACCATTGAAAACAGCGCAGTCCCATGCCAGATGCCGCCTTTTCTGTATTATTTTAGCCCAAGTATGCAGGGTTTAAAAACAAATGTTTTACTAATGCACCTTTATTATTTAGTTGGATGTGAAAGTATTATTGCAGGCGACACTTTTAAATTTGGCACCAAAAGAGTTAGGCACGTGCCATCAACGAAGCAAAAAGTATAACTCAGAAGCCGGTCACAAATGTACTCAGTGACTTTAGAGTTAAACATTTTTCCAAAACAGGCATATAAGAAAAAGAAATATTACAGAAGAAGCCTCAAGGCTTTTTGAGGAACCACTAGACTATACAGGTTAAAATATGTTCAGCCCACAATCTCGAATTAATTGTGCTGGAATGTAAGTATGGGTATTATTGTTCGTCAATATTTACATGACATTGATTTATATTCGCCAGTATCTTCGGTGACGTTCGGAAGCATTTTCTGCTAAATATTACTGGTCACCAACGCGTGGCAGTTAACCTTTTCCTCAACCCATTACATCATAGGCTAATTTTAGATACAATCTCTTTGAAAAAATCTACCAAAAGGACCATCAACTAGAGAAAGGGAAAACTTTAGACTTTTGTAGTTTGAAACCATTGTGATAAATAGAGCATTTGCTCCTATAGGAGCAAATGCTCTATTTATCACAATGGTTTAACAAAGTGACTTTTACAGAGTCGTCAAAAGTCTTCAATATGAGGCAATGGGTTAACCCTATTTCTGTTGAATTTTAAAATACATGTTTCATTCTTTAACCATATCCTGCTGTATAATTACATATATCGTCACTGTCTACGAATATTTCTCTGTGCGATCACTACTGTGGAGTGCACTGGTTGCATCATCAACTTGTAAATAGTGCAGACCCTGATGAAACAGTTCCTGCAGGAGCTGTCTCTTCAGGGTCTGCACTATTTATTGGTAGGTATATTGAACTGAACGTCAAGAGAAGGGATAATTTAACCTTTGCAAACAAAGTCGACCCATATCAGCAGGAGCCGAATGATCAGGGTCTGCTCTCTTTGCCTGTGCAACTATATAAATCTGATTCTACAGTTTCTGCCAACTGTGTCTATATACCACAATAAAAAGAGCCGTCTGACCAGGAATTACACTGTTTGCAAATACGTGAAAATGTGTATACATGAAGGAAGGGTTAAAACAGGCTATACTGCAATCGACGTTCAAGATAAATGTAACATAAGCGTAAATGTCAACAGAATGCAACATTTCATAGTATCCTAGAGCTCCAATTATCTCTGTGTCTGTTTAATCGTCAAACGCACAGACGGGGGCCAAATACAATCATAAGACGAATGCATTATGTATAATTATAACCCGTATGTTTGCGCATGCGCGGCAGTCGTGCGAGAAAAGTTCAAGGCCAACAAAATCTGAAAAAGACACATAGCCGCTAAACTCTGTATTAACTTTAAACCAGTGTGATAAAAGGTCGAAGGTTTAATAATGATCATTTCAAACCATTATTTTGGGGCTCCATTTTACCTTGCCATGTGTTTAGCCCTTTCTATGGGATTCTTGACGGACAACGCTGAGACACTGGTAAGTTAAAAATTTGTTAACTCTTTGCACGCTAAGTAATTTTTCGTCTGCAACAATTGTCGTCTGCTTCAATTCTTAAAATAAACTTTCTCTCATTTTTTAGCAAAAATATTGTCATGATGACAAACAGGTTGGATCCTGATGAGACGCCGCCTTATGCGGCGTCTCATCTGGATCCAAACTGTTTGCATAGATAATCACAGTTTCGCCGCTAGCGTGCAAAGAGTTAATCTCTGTCACAGCATTCCGGTGACGACACAGTATAACCTCTCTAAATGGGGCGTTCAATTAACCCATTCCCTGTTATTCCAACTATTCCAATTATCAATCCCTACTGAATATCCAAGGACAAAATAGTTATAATGAAATTTGGAAGGTGAAACATTGTAGTCACTAGAAAGTAAAATAAAACCAGATCTTTCAAATTCCACTAGCAAACCTGTGATATGGGCGAATTTGTAGGTTTAGGTTATCATTACGAAAACTGGGGGGTTGCCATGGAAACGGTTAAAATGCACATAGCCTAAAAGAATTTAAGTTTGAGTATATTCGCGATTCTGATTCAGGACACTTTTCTGAACATTTTGGTACTCATGAAAAAAAGTCTAGTGAGGTGCACGGTAGGCACTATTGGCTCCTTGAGTATTAGCAGTGCTCAATATTGTAGGCCAATGACTCAATGACCAAAGGAGTAAATGTACAGTCGGCTGAGCGGTCATTCGGACTGAAAGTAGACTATAACTAGGTACTTTACACTCCCACAAGGCAGATTATGTGATCAATCTAATTCTACGGTTTCTGCCATGGCCTAATATTCCCGTTTTTTTTGTTGTTGTTTTTTATGAATATTACGCTAATTAATATTCATCAAGAAATTATTTCTTACATGAATATTATACATGTGCATATTCTGTCAATGGAGACTGAGATTTTAGGAATTAACCCTTTCGCTGCCAATGCCGGATCTGTGATTACCTATGCAAACAGTTTGGATCAAGATGAGACGCCGAGTAACTCGGCGTCTCATCAGGATCCAAACTGTTTGTTATTGTTACTATGTTTTTGAAACAAAAATGAAGAAAATCAAAAGAATGAAAATTTGTAGCAGACGACAAAATTAGGAGACGACAGAGTTTGGCAACGAAAGGGTTAATGACCGAGTGTCAACTCGGGGTCTCATCTGGATCCAAACTGATTGCAAATGCTCGTCAAATCGAAAATAGCAGGACAGTGAAGACATATGTTTTACAGGAAGAGCGACTGGCCGCTATTGAAAGAAACCTGACGACGTTACTACAGCTTCAGACCAATGTTGCAAAGCTTCAGAATGAGATATCAGTGCTACAAGGATGCTCTGCAGACTTCTGCGGTATTGTATATTACAACAGCTAGCTGTTAGAGGAGTGAAGTTGTAGCTAAATGCAGAATAAAAATGATGCAAAAAGGCCAAGGAGACGTCTGTATTACTTTCGTTCTGCATTTAGCAACCTGCTGCTTTAAGCTTTACCTCATAGGCTATTTTAGACCCAACCTCTTTTAATAAATCTACCCAAAAGGAGAATTAACTAGAGAAAAGGAAAACTTCGGAATTTTGGAATTTGAAACGATTGTGATACATTGAGCATTTGCTCCTATAGG
Source organism: Azorinus chamasolen (assembly GCA_963576725.1). NCBI lineage: Eukaryota > Metazoa > Mollusca > Bivalvia > Cardiida > Solecurtidae > Azorinus > Azorinus chamasolen. The sequence continues at coordinate 26,536,720 of OY755253.1, read as the reverse complement.
AGCAAATGCACTATTTATCACAATAGTTCTATATTGGTAGCATACAGGTCTATGTCACTCTCTTTACCATAATACGTCTATCTGGTTAAGCATGATCTATCTATATTGGTAGCATATGTCTACTTCAGTAGCATAATACGGCTATGTCGGTACATGTAGCATAATAGGTCTATGTCGGTAGGAAAATAGATTTATGTAGGCAATCGAATAGGTCTATGTCAGATGCATAATAAATATATGTCAGTAGCATATATCAATGTTCGTAGCATAATAGGTCTGTCTGTAGAATAATAAATATATATCCGTAGCATAATATGTCTATGTCAGTAGCAAAATAGGTCTATGGAATCGTTATCAGTAGCATAATATATCTATGTCACTAGCATGATATGTTTATGTCAGTAGCATGCTAGGCAAGTGTCAGACGAAGAATATATTTATGTCTGTAGCATAATAGGTCTCGTATGTAGCATAACATGTCTGTGTTGGTAGGATAATAGGTATATATCAGTAGCATAACAGGTCCATGTCAGCAACTTAACAGGTTCATGTCAGTAGCATAATATATCTATATCAATAGCGTAATTTAAGGTCTATGTCTGTAGTATAATAAGCCTATGTCGGTAGCATAAAATGTCTTATATTGGTAGCATAAAACGTCTATGTTGGTAGCATAACAAGTCTATGTCAGTAGCAGACCAGGTTAATGTCAGTAGCATAACAGGTCTATGTTGGTAACATAACAGGTCTATGTCAATAGCAAACCAGGTTAATGTCAGTAGCATAACAGGTCTATGTTGGTTACATAACAGGTCTATGTCAATAGCAGACCAGGTTAATGTCAGTAGCATAACAGGTCTATGTTGGTAACATAACAGGTCTATGTCAGTAGCAGACCAGGTTGATGTCAGTAGCATAACAGGTCTATGTTGGTAACATAACAGGTCTATGTCAATAGCGAACCAGGTTAATGTCAGTAGCATAACAGGTCTATGTTGGTAACATAACAGGTCTATGTCAATAGCAGACCAGGTTAATGTCAGTAGCATAACAGGTCTATGTTGGTAACATAACAAGTCTATGTCAATAGCAAACCAGGTTAATGTCAGTAGCATAACAGGTCTATGTTGGTTACATAACAGGTCTATGTCAGTAGCAAACCAGGTTAATGTCAGTAGCATAACAGGTCTATGTTGGTTACATAACAGGTCTATGTCAATAGCAAACCAGGTTAATGTCAGTAGCATAACAGGTCTATGTTGGTAGCATAACAAGTCTATGTCAGTAGCAGACCAGGTTAATGTCAGTAGCATAACAGGTCTATGTTGGTAACATAACAGGTCTATGTCAATAGCAAACCAGGTTAATGTCAGTAGCATAACAGGTCTATGTTGGTAACATAACAGGTCTATGTCAATAGCAAACCAGGTTAATGTCAGTAGCATAACAGGTCTATGTTGGTAACACAACAAGTCTATGTCAGTAGCAGACCAGGTTAATGTCAGTAGCATAACAGGTCTATGTTGGTAACACAACAGGTCTATGTCAATAGCAAACCAGGTTAATGTCAGTAGCATAACAGGTCTATGTTGGTAACATAACAGGTCTATGTCAATAGCAAACCAGGTTAATGTCAGTAGCATAACAGGTCTATGTTGGTAACATAACAGGTCTATGTCAATAGCAAACCAGGTTAATGTCAGTAGCATAACAGGTCTATGTTGGTAACACAACAAGTCTATGTCAGTAGCAGACCAGGTTAATGTCAGTAGCATAACAGGTCTATGTTGGTAACACAACAGGTCTATGTCAATAGCAAACCAGGTTAATGTCAGTAGCATAACAGGTCTATGTTGGTAACATAACAGGTCTATGTCAATAGCAAACCAGGTTAATGTCAGTAGCATAACAGGTCTATGTTGGTAACATAACAGGTCTATGTCAATAGCAAACCAGGTTAATGTCAGTAACATAACAGGTCTATGTTGGTAACATAACATGTCTATGTCAGTAGCAAACCAGGTTAATGTCAGTAGCATAACAGGTCTATGTTGGTAACATAACAGGTCTATGTCAGTAGCAAACCAGGTTAATGTCAGTAGCATAACAGGTCTATGTTGGTAACATAACAGGTCTATGTCAATAGCAAACCAGGTTAATGTCAGTAACATAACAGGTCTATGTTGGTAACATAACAAGTCTATGTCAGTAGCAGACCAGGTTAATGTCAGTAGCATAACAGGTCTATGTTGGTAACATAACAGGTCTATGTCAATAGCATAACAGGTCTACCACAGTAGCATAACATGTCTTTTTCAGTAACATGCCAGGTCTATGTCAGTAGCATAATATTTCTATGTCAGTAACATACAAGGTATATGTCAGTAGCATACTATTTCTATGTCAGTAGCATAATAGGTCTTGGTCCTTAGCATAATACTTCTATGTCAGTAGCATAACATGTCTAAGTCAGTAGCATAATAGATATATATCGATGGCAAAGTATGCTGTAAGTGTACTGAGATTATATGGTACTTTTTGACACAGGGATTCACTGGTCGACTTGGTCAGAATGGAGTGCTTGGTCCGCTTGTACCGGTCAATGTAACCAGGGTTATGGGTCACGTGAACAAACGAGAACAAGAACCAGGAAGTGCATAAACGAGAACCAACCCGTAAGTCTGGCGTCATGTAGCGGGGACAGCTCACAGTCGGACAAGCGACCTTGTAACGCAGTGGAACTTTATGGTGCGTATATGTTAACCCTTCGCTTGCTAATCACGTCAATATACCTACCTGTAAATAGTGAAGACCCAGATGAGACAGCTCCTGCAGGAGCTGTCTCATCAGGGTCTGCACTATTTACAAGTTGATGGTGCAACCAGTGCACTCCACAGCAGTGATTGCACAGCGAAATACTTGTACTCAGTGAAGATATATGTAATTATACAACAGGGCATGGGTAAAGAAGGAGAAATGGAGAAACTCGTTTCTGTCATATGCACACGATAAGCTAATTAGTATGCATACGTGCGTTATTTCAAAATTGAATATTCATGGCGTAATATGATAAAGAACAAAGTCCCTCCACAGAAATATAACCACCGGGTAGATATTCTAAACAGAAGCCTGACCCCGGGTATTAATCCTATTATGCAGAATAACGACTAAATGAGGGGTTCATTATTAATGCCGAATAAAGTCGATTGGGGCTCGTCATTCTACGTAGAATGACGACCAACTCTGACTGGGGTTCGTCATTCTACACAGAATATACTCCGTTAGTAAATTTTCGATGTAAGGTACTGCTAGTTCACTATTCTTGGAAAGGAAGGAAGTAGATGAGGCGGTACACTTTAAACAGAATAATTAGTTACGAAGATGGTAATTCAAATACTAGATTCGTCATTCCTCCACCAGACCCAATGTAGTATCCACTTTTGAGAATCGTTTCTAAGAGACCTTTCTTTAAATAAAGAGTGGTTTTGTGAAGAAATGAAGAAACTATTCTTGAAAGTTGTTTTAATTTACACATCTTATCTGGGTTTCCGATAAAATACAATATTGAAAGGACTCACACTGAAAAAGGGTAAAGCATTACAATCTCTGGTTTTGAGTACTATTATTCTTAAGAGACTCGAGTTAACCCTTTCCCTAATGAATATGCATGAATATTGATAAGCTATTTTTACAATAGTTTTTGACCACAGTATGTTTTGGCTAGGACAGAAACTGGAAAATCAGATACATACAGTAGCAGGCACAGATAGAGCTGACCCTGAACTCACGGCTCCAACAGAATATGTCTGGACTGGATCTACTCTGCTTGCATAGACGCGGAAAGGCGTTGGCATGAGGTACAGGCTTACCTCTTTCTGGGTCCATGCTTATAAAACTTTTAGTTGAGTCTGAGTTCGTTCTCAAGTTTTTGATTGGTCAGATTTGAGCCTTTGGCTCAAATCTGACCAATCAAAAGCTTAAGAACTCAAATCTGACCAATCGAAAGCTTGAGAACGAACTCAGACTCAACTAAAAAGCTTTATAAGCATGGACCCTGATCTGTTTGCAAAGACGTGAAAATGCTTTTCTATCGGGGAAATAGTTAAATACACTTTTGATATTACACTTATCCTAACAGGATGCTTGAATGGACAGAACACCAACAACACGGGGAACTTGTATGGAGTTACATATAACTTCTTTGATGAGCTCGCGCAGAGCACGTGCGTTTCGGCTATACATACACCCAAACACGTGGCGGCAGTCAGGCGCGACTGTTACTCTGGCAAAGCAGTTGAGTGCTCCCAAATATGCAGTAATCTCGGGTGAGTTGCTTTAATCTTTCAACGTTAACGTCGCAAAAAATGCACCACGACAAATAGTGCAGTCCAAGATCAGACGCCGCCTTTTCAAGGACTGATCAAGGACTTCACTTTTTGTCTCAAACTCTGTTTCTATTTGCGCTTTATTCCTTTGAAATTTGCATTTATTTATCTAATTTCCTTATTTTACAGAATGATTTAACAAAATTGGATTTCAGACGACAATTAGAAATTTGTCACCAAAAGAGTTAATCTTTCAATGCTTATTTTTCAGAGTGGAACAACCCACCAATGTTTGACCATAGAGATCATTCAGTATTAGAGGAACGACAAACAGTGCAGACCCTGACCAGAGGGCTCCTATAGGAGTCCTCTGATCAGGGTCTACACTGTTTCCAATTGTCAGTATATGTGTGTTCTGCACTCGAAACTTTAATTGGTATTATGTGTGGATGAAAGGACACGCTCGTACATTTCACACATTATCCAACCAGATCATTCATAAAAAAAGTGTTGAATTGTCTTGGTCTTGTGCATGTGAGGGGTTTTTAAGCTGTATTTTATCTCTTTTATGACAGATAAACACACTGAAGGGATACCAAATGTTTAGAATGAGTAAATGGCCTTTTTGGTTTTGAGGTCAGAGGGTGAATGGTTAAGTCATACTAAAGATGAATATCAAACATGGGCAAGCTCATATCATGAAGCTGTAGATTTTGAGTGATGACATGTAAAGGTCAAAAGCATGCATTTTAACAGGACTATATGACATGATCAGCGCTTCAATGTCGTAAGTCTAAACACATCCATCCACCATTTAGACGACATGGCTTCTTTCATTATAATGACGGTAACAGACACGTACACTTATCCTACCATTTACCCAATATGGATTAGTTAACCACAATGACGATAAACAAAACATTCATCCATCCTACCATTTAGCCAACATGCTTTGAATCATAATGACGGTTGTAAACACATCCATCCATTCTGCTATTTAGCCGACATGCCATATATCATAATAATGGCCACAGACGCACCCATTCATCCTGTCATTTAACCAATACACATTGTTGCCTCAAACACATCTACCCATCTAAAACCGAGTCTGCAATTTTCACTTTTCGCTTTGCTACTTTTGCTTTCGAGGGATCTGCCGCTTTCCGAATACATGCATTACCATTTAGCCAACTCGCATTGTTACATCACAATAACGACCAGAAGCATCCACCCATCCTACTATATAGTCAACATGCCTTGTTGCCACAAACACATCCATCCATCTTACCATGAATAAAGATTATATTTCCTGCAGCGCGACTATTTTTGTTTTTCCTATTTTAGATATTCCTGTTTCGATGCGCTACACATATACCACCCATCTAAGACGCTGAAACCCAACATTGACCACCAGACAGACGAGGGCGTAGTTGGCCTCTATATGTACCGCTACTTTTCCTGTACCTGGGGAAATGGGGGATGTGGACCGAATTACTGCTGTTGCCAGTGGCCCTGAATGAATCGCGCATGCGTATACTATACATATTCACATGTGACCATATACGCATGGGACTGATACAGAGTAGCCTAACCTTTTCATCGCTAAATTTGCAAATGGACTATTCCAAAATGGAAATGTCAATATTCAGGAATATATTTAAAGAAAAATGTAACATGACGAACAGTGCATTCCCTGGTGGTGAGATTGCTCCTATTGGTTGAGTTTATTACTCTTGTTCGATACAGAGAACCCCGTCCTTTGGTAGGCCATATTTCCAATATGTTCGATACAGAGAATCCCGTTATTTGGTAGGCCATATTTCCAATATGTTCGATACAGAGAACCCCGTAGTTTGGTAGGCCATATTTCCAATATGTTCGATTCAGAGAACCCCATCGTTTGGTAGGCCATATGACCAACATGTTTGATACAGAGAACCACGCCCATGATATGCCATATAATCAATAAGTCTGATACAGAGAAACACGTCTTATGACAGATCATATGACCAATATCTTCGATACAAAGAATCCCGTCTTTTGTTAAGCCATACGACCAACATGTTTGATACAGAGAGATTCTAACAAACAAACATGGCAATTTCAAGTTCTCATTAACCCATTGTCATTTGTTTCGTTTAGTATTCGTTCCGTCTGCACTCTGCAGTATTAACTGCTCCATCTGCAAACTGTTTGACAAAAATACATTCTTTTAATCTCGTAAATGTACTAATTTTGTCAAACAGGGTCAAAACGAACTGGTTCCAAATTGTTACCATCCACCTGGTATGAATTAACACATTACCTTATAGACTATTACTAGATCCGACTTCTTTGAATAAATCTACCGAAAAGGAGCATTTACTAGAGAAAAGGAAAACTTTAGAATTCTGTAGTTCTGAAATCATTGTGATGAATAGAGCATTTGCTCCATAAGAGAAAATGTTCTATTTTGTCGCATTGGTTTCAAAAAGAAGCGCCAAAAGGCGTCAATATGAGGGAATGGGTTAATAATATTTATAGGGGTCTGATAGAGAATATTTCGGGTTTCGGTACCTTTCGGTAGTTAACCCTTTACTCCATAAATACGCCTTTCTACGCCTTTTCAGACAGAGTGGACCCAGATCAGACGGCTCCCGTAGGAGCCATCCCATCAGGATGTGCTCTTTTTGTTTTTTATATCTGATTCTACAATTTCTACCATGACCAAACTTTCTTGCTTTCGCATGCCTTTATAAAAACGAATCTAATTAATATTCATGATATTGTTATTTCTTAGATGAATATTCATGCAGTAATGAGTTAAGACAGATGGCAGCTAAACACAGGATGGAGGTCGTACAAAAACGCTCTCACATTAACCCTTTACCTCATGAATACTCATGTAAAAAAAATGACATCATGAATATTAATTAGATACCGTTTTATAATGGCACATGAACAGACGAATGTTCGCCATGCCAGAATCGGTAGAATCAGCTCTATATTATTCCATAAGCAAACCGGGCAGATCCTGATAAGACAGGTCCTATCTATCTGATCCGGGTCGTCCTATCCATCTGGTCTGATTGCGACAGTCTTAAACTACGTATCTATGAGGGAAAAGGTTAAGCAGCTACCGGCCTAAATCTTAATATTTCCAGAGCTACAGATAAAGGTGCATACTGAAGCACTAAAATCGTCATTTCTCCAACAAACTCTATGTTGTGACCACTCTTTAAAATCGTCTCGTAGAGACGATTTTAAAGAGTGGTTACAACATAGGGTTTGGTGGAGAAATAAAGAAGTTAATCTTAAAAATGTTTTAATTTACGCATTTTATCTGGACCTCTGTATGTCTATTTTAAAAGTTCGGTTCAGATCCGAGGACTTACCTGGAATCTTCTGCATATCAGCTGAGTAGACCCTGACACTTCTAAGAAACTGAACACCTGTCAAGAGGGCGGTTGTCTCACCGGATGTCTTGTCCATTCTGTATATAGTTTGTAGTTTCCAATCTGATACGTATATATTGTCTGCAAATACAACACAATGATAAGATTTGTTAAAATATGCACGCTGACGTCATTGATAACCAATTACAGTAGAACCCCTCTAATGCGACCACTTAATGAATAAACATGGGTGTCTTTATAAGCAGGTGTTTGCTTAATGCAGGGCAAACGTAATGCAGAAAGCTCCTCTAGGAATTTGTCCTGGATTAAGCTACCACCTGCCTCTACCACCCAGAAGTATACCTCTTTTAGGTGGTCACATTAGAGGGGTTTTACCGTACATGTATTAATCATAGATTATATTGATCCACACCATACAGGTCTTGTATAAGCCAACAATTCCCTTTCCTTTTCAATTTTACCTCATAAAAACGAAGTAAGTTAATGAATATTCATGATGTGATCAATCCATGCATAAATATTCATTAGGAAATGTGTTCAATCTTTACCTGATGAATATTTATATAAGAATGTATGGCATCATGAATATTAATAAGTAAATATATTATATGAATATATAGTATTATCCCTCTAATGTGACAACTTAATGAACAAACATGGGTGTCTTTATAAGCAGGTGGTTGCTTAATGCAGGACAAAAGTAAGGAGCATTACTTCTGCCCTGCATTAAGCTACCACCTGCATAAGGCACCCATAATTATACCTCTTTTAGGTGGTCGCATTAGCGGGGTTTTACTGTATATTACTGGCATGTGAATACAAGACAATTTGGTATGAATATATTACCAGCGTATAGATACAAGACTTATTTAGCCACAACAGAAACGGAATAACTCCATATACAGACAGATCAAGCCCTGGTCAGACAATTTCTACAGGAGTTGTCTTATCAGGGTTTAATCAATTTTAAGATGCGCAAATATGCGTCTCAATCTAGCAAAGAGTTAGACAGAACAACAGATAATAAGTACGTACTCAAATGCTAAAGTCGTCCTTTCACCACCAAACCCTGTGTTGTGACCACGCTATAGAATCGTATCGATGAGACGATTCTATAGAGTGGTCACAACATATGGTATGGTGGAGAAATAAAGAAGTTATTCCTGAAAAACTTTAAATATTTCGGCGCCAATGTCTCCTGTTGGCACCATTGAAAACAGTGCAGTTCCAGGTCAGATGCCGCCTTTTCAAGACGGCATCTGACCTGGGACTTCACTGTTTTCTGTATTGTTTTAGCCCATGCATACAGGTTTTTACAACTGTTGCATACAACTGTTTTCCTAATATGCCTTTATTATTTAGTTTAGAATTATATTCAATATGAAAGTATTATCGCAGACGACACTTTTAAATTTGGCGCCAAAAGAGTTTAATTTACACATCTTATCCGGACATATGGTTTAGACTTACCTCTGAACACGGAAACACCGAACGGATGTACTAGTTGCAGTCCGGGCACAGTTTTCAGGTCGTTGCCGTCTAAGTCCGCGTGTTGCAGTCTGTAAAAATACAACATATCCGTATATCACCAGACCAGTGCACTGGTGGATAAACCTGTCACGTGATCTATAGACCTAATGTCAGTGTCGTATATGGAAAAGTTTATCCAATAAGGCGTAGGAAAACGGTTTGGTCGAGCTTTAGTCAAAGCCAAATTATATAAACATTTCCATATAAGGTGGTATAATAATAATAACAATAAGGTACTGACCTTGTATTCTGCTTGTCCTGTCATCGCAGGAAATCGTTCCTGGAGGAGTCGTCTGATCAGGGTTTGCTTTGTTTGCTTATGAAGTTATAATAGATCTGACTCCACAATTAATAGCAACACCAAACAAGCCGGGTATATATATGCAATTACAAGAAATCAGCCAATAAATATTTACGATACCATTATTTCTTAGAAATTTAGTTTACAGCTGAACGGTTAAAGCCTTTTCAGACACTGAAATTATGTTATATAAGAAAGTAGTCCGTCAGATTTATTCCATGCATTGACAGACGTACCTGTCACGTGATCTATTGACTATCATTAGGCTACTTACGTCATTTAAAAAGTCGGCGGTGGGATTAACAAAAATACATACAAGCATGTATGTATATTTTATATTGGTATTGTATGCAGTTTGACCCATTTATTCCCATGGTATTGAAAAAACCACCCATGTCTTATTTTGGAACCCATCCCTTTTTTCATGTTGAGGGGCCATAGTGTACAACACGATCTCGGACTGACTGTTATCCATCAGTTACCTGGTTTAAAGGTTATAAAACTTCTGAGTTTGAGATCAATCTCAAGTATCTGATCAAACAGATGCTTTAGAATGAGCATAGACTCAAGCAAAAAGTTTTATAACCTCGACGCCCGTACCCGACTAAAACGAACCCCGTTACACATGCAATCCCGAACGTTTGATGCTGTACATGTGTTGGTAATATCCGACGAATACATACCTGTCGAAATACGCATCTACCCAATAGACGCGATCTGTGTCATAGTCTACACACATGCCGTTGGGCCACCCTAGCTCATATTTTCGTATCTTAGTGACGTTACTTCCGTCTCCCTCGCATCGACCAATGAACGGATGAGATGAAGAATCCTTCAGCCAATCAGCGAAGAACACATACCTAAAGTACAAACAAATTTTCTGTTGGCACAATTGATAAACAGAGTAAAGAGCTAATGGCATATGAACGCAGATATGTTTGGCCATGTCAAAAGGTAGAATCAGATGTCTGATCTGGATATTTGCTGGTGGTCAGAGCATCAATGGGCGCCTCTATCATGTAAAGAGTTAAGATGGCGCCAAATTTAAAAGTGTCGTCTGCAATAATAATTTCATATTAAATATAATTCTAAACTAAATAATAAAGGTATACTAGTAAAACATTTGTTTTTCAAAACCTGTATGCTTGGGCTAAAATAATACAGAAAACAGAGAAGTCCCAGGTTAGATGCCGCCTTGAAAAGGCGGCATCTGACCTGGGACTGCACTGTTTTCAATGGTGCCAACAGGCGACATTGGCACCAAAAGAGTTAATAACAGATCGAAAGAAATGCATTCAGCGACAACCCCTGTCTTGAAAGATCCCTATGTTTATGTTATAAGCGGTCACTCGAAAACTTAACCTGCTTAATTATTAAAACTGACTCCTCCCTTTCTGAATATCAACCTTTTCCTCCATAGGCTATTTTTAGACCCAGCCTCTTTGAATCAATATACCGAAAAGGAGCATTCAGTAGAGAAAAGGAAAATGTTATAATCGTTTACATAAATACTTGAATTGCTCTGATCTAATATTTCGACCACTAAGCGCCTTTTTCAAAGATTATAATGTCAAAATACACGTCACATGTTTTTTACATGCATTCAGCCAGTGGTCGAAATATTAGATCAGAGTATTTTTCCAAGTATTTATGTATTATATTAATTCCCTTTTTTGGAATATTTTCTTCATTGTGTATAATTGTTCATTATGGAAACCATTGTGATAAATAGAGCATTTGCTCCTATGGAGCAAATTCTCTATTTATTACAATGGTTTCAAGAAGTGACTATTACAGAGGCGCAGAAAGGGGTATTTATGGAGGAAGGGGTTAATTAAACACAAACGTGTACAAAATGTATCACTATCGGAAATGATTTGTATGTAAAAATACTTCGGGTGCCTTTTGATCAAGGTCGTGACTATTTGCAAATGTCTTATACGAGTACATGTATTCGGTTTCGCTTTAAAGGTTAATTCTTTTGGCGCCAAATTTAAAAGTGTCGTCTGCAATAATATTTTCATATTCTCATCTAAACTAAATAAAAATGGTATATTATTATAACATTTGTTTTTAAAAACCTATATGCTTGAGCTAAAATAAAACAGAAAACAGTGAAGTCCCAGGTCAGATGCCGCCTTGAAAAGGCGGCATCTGACCTGGAGCTGCACTGTTTTCAATGGTGCCAACAGGCGACATTGGCACCGAAAGTGTTAATAAAGTGCAATGTACAGTCCTAAAATATTCATATTAGAATAGTATGGTAAATGGACATGAATAATAATGGTATACTTGCCCCTTAGCCGGGTGTACAGCGACGGAACGTGGACTGCCGAGGTCCTTCAGGAGGATCCTGCGCTGATCAGTGTGACCCAGACGCATGACCGACACTGTCTTGGCGTGGAACTCCGTATAGTAAAGGTTCTGAGAGATCCAGTCAATGCTTAGGCCTTCAACAGACTGTGCCCCCATTTTTGTCTCTGGCCGCATACCTGACATCAGACGTACAATATACTCTCGTAATATACAGCGGACATTCATGAGGCGTACACTGAACACTACTGGTTTACATTTACTTCTCGCGCCATACAGTGATCACTCATGTTGATATGTGGACGTTCGTAGTGACATTGAACACTGGTGGCGTACAGTTAACTCTCGTGACTTAGAGTGAACAATAATGAAGAACAGTGAACCCATATGGCGTACATGGTGTACAACATTTAGCTCTAGCGACAAACAAGGATCACTAATGAGCAACAGTGAACCCTTCTTGTATACTTTGAACACCCATGACGTACATTTATCTCTCGCGACATAAAGTGAACACTCACGAAGAATAGTGCACATTCGTGCTGTACATTGTGTGCATTGAATTCTCGCGACTAACAAGGGACACTCATGAGGAAAAGTGAACCTTTATAGCATACACTGAACACTCATGACGTACATCTAACTCACGTGACATACGGTTAACATAGATGATGGACACGGAACGCTTGTGGCGAAAACTGAACACTCATTGTGTACATTTAACTCTCGTGGTATACATTGAAAACTCACGTAGAACAGTGAACCCGCATGGTTTACAATGAACACTTGTAGCGTACATCTATCGCATGAGGAACAATAAACCCTCGTGCCGTATATTCAACACTCACGAGGATAATGAAAACTCATGGCGTATATATAACTTCTGCGACACAGACAGCACCCATTAATGACAGAGAACTCTCGTGGCGTACAGTGAACTCGCATTATATCAGACGAGACGAGCAAGGTCCGTAAAAACTGCCTCAAACTGTGTAAACCTAGCCAAACCATCCCTTAAGATGTAGCCTACTAATAAAAGAAATAATGGTACAATCATGAACATTTATTAGCTGAGTTTTGTATAATGGTATATGATCACAGACTATTTTGACCATGACACAAACTGCAAAGCCAGTTCCATATTAGTTCACAAGTCAAAAGAGCAGACCCTGATCAGACGGCTCCTGTCTGATACATCTGATCTGATTCTACTCTGTTTGCAAAGGCGTCTCTATCTAATAGGTCAAGGATAAGACAACCTTGAAAATGTATTTTACCTGTAGCACCCAAGGGTGAAACAAATATAGCCTTCTTATAAATGTCCGAGAAGTATACACCATCCCCTCTGACGTCATAATCAATGGCGACAAAACTGTTTCCGGTTCTTGTGTTGATCTTTCCGGTAATAGGCTTCATGGCCTCAACACTTCGTTCTGTAGCGCCATCTAGTGGTATTCCTCGTATGGAGTGTTTGGTAGAAAACATCAAAAACTCTGTGATAGCTGATTAAATAAAAACATAGTATGAAAATAACATTTGCATGAATTTCTGATAAACCGGAAACCCGATTTTCACAAACTTTGTTAAGCACTATAAATATTTAATCAAGAACGAACTTTCTTTAGCACTATGAATATTGATCAAGAACTAATTAATGTATGAATATCAATAAGCTGTTTATAATGACATCGTGAGCAAGAGAATGTTCGACCATGGCAGAAACTGTAGAGCCAGACCTATATTATACCATAAGCAAACAGAGCTGAACCTGTTCAGATGACTCCTACAGAAGCCGGCTGATTTGGGTACACTCTCTCTGCACATGCGTGAAATACGTCCATATAAGGTAAAATGTCTACTCTGTCTGCAAAAGCGTTTCTAGCACAGTACATGTATATATATTTACATTTTACTTACTTGATCCAGTTGGTATTTCCAATAGATCATTTAGTCACAGTTTAGCTTCGATAACTCGAACATCAATGGACCGTACAGATTAGTTTGAGATAACATAAGTTAGAGTCATCCAATTTCTAATCTAAACAATTTCTCAAGGCCACAGCTTAATACAGGCCTAAAGTAATGCTGAAAGCTCCTATAGGAGCTTACAGCATTACTTTAGATCTGTAACAAGCTGCAACATGTCTTTCTAGAAATATGTACCGTTACATTTTAGAGCAATTCTGTATTGTAAGTTATCCGAGAACAATTGGTCAAGAAATGAAAGTACTTGAAGAGCAACAAGGTATTATGACACACAGATGGACGGACTGACGGGCAAACAGACAGCCAGTCGGACTGACAGACTAACGGAATGACGGATGAACGGGTAAAATAAAACTCACAAGGTGAGGTATAATAAAAAAACTTATTTATGAAAACGTTTTAATTCATGCATCTTATCTGAACCTCTAATGTCAATTCTTACGTTCACAGGAGGAACCATCTGCGCCAATCTTGAACCCGGCTTTGCACATGCATCTGTATCCAAATCCCTCATTGTCACTGGTATGAGACAGAACAGTGAGCTGGTTGCAAGGTGATATACTTGGTATCACATCTTTAAATGAAACAGCAAAAACAAAATTGTTTAAAATGAAATAATAACTAGAAATGTTTTTATACAAAAACTGATATCCCCCTTACCCGCGCGGACAATTAAAGTTCATCCCTCTGCAGAAGATCATCGAATCGAAACAGGAATAAAATATAACATAACTAGCCACGGTGCTGATAAAGTTTCATAAAAATCCCACAAACGGTTTTTGAGTAACCACGCGGACAAATAAAATTATTATTAATTGTGTTAATTAGTTGGTATTTAGGGCAGGTGGCTGCTTAAAGCAAGGTGAAAGTAAAACAGAACGCTCAGGAGCGTTCTGTTTTACTTTCATCTTGCTTTAAGCAACCACCTGCCTTTAACACAGAATGCTTTATGTAATTTAGTGGCCGTTATAGAGAGGTTTTACTGTAAACGCACATTTTCAATAACATAATAAAACGTTCTACCGTTCCTATGAAGATTGTCAATCGCAAAATGCTCATGTGATGCAAAATACGATGTAAATACGATATAAACCATTTTCATTAATACAATAAAATATGTTGAACAGTTAATGACACTAAAACGCAACCCGAATAAATGCTAAAGCATAAGTAATAACCAACCGCCTGGTTTTAACCCTTCGCTTGCTATTCACGTCAATATACCTGCCTGTAAATAGTGAAGACCCAGATGAGACAGCTCCTGTAGGAGCTGTCTCATCAGGGTCTGCACTATTTACAAATTGATTGTGCAACCAGTGCACTCCACAGCAGTGATTGCACATAGAAATAATTGTAGACAGTGAAGATATATATAATTATACCACAGGGCATAGGTAAAGAAGAAGAAATGCATTTTAAAATTCAGCAAGACTCCTTTGTTAATAAACTATTTGCTAAACTCTACTTATTATGTTCTCAATCGTTCAGACAATGTAACGTTTGATCAGAAACCCCATCTGTTATACGCGTGTTCTGATCTAGATCTACACTGTTTTGAAATATATATACTCCTCTTCTCCCTGAGATTACCTTCAACGGTTGTGGTTAACTTACCTCTCTCTGTAATTCTTTGTAACGATGGGTGATAAACCTTCAGACTGGAAAGTTTGTCATCGAACGTTTTGACAATCGTTGCATTTTCTTTCCTAAATTTTCCCACTTTAAGAACGGCCATTTTGGTCATATCCGCCCAGTAGAGTTGATCTTCAAACATTGTAAGACTGACTGGGGCTGGGATGTTCAGTCCGCCGGAAATAATGGTTTCTCTACAAGAAACAACTTAGCATGTTAAGCATTATTCCATCTTTGCAAACAGGGTAGTGGCACATGTACACGGGAATATTTGATCATGGCAGAAACTTTAGAATCTATATTATTTCATACGCAAAGAGAACATACCCTTATTAGATGATTCTACAGGAGCTGTCTGGTCCGGATATGACAGTGTACAGTACATGTTCCACTCAAGGGAGCTTCATTGGATTGTTTTCTGTATTACAATTTTTCTTAACCAATTCAACCCTGATTTATCAGTGTGGAAAATCCCATTAGTATTCAACTATACTTAAACTTGCTTGTGGATTTTGAATGACAAACAGTGCTGATCTAGATGAGAGGGCTCCTCTGGGATCCCTTTCATCTGTGTCTACACGGTTTGCCAATGACAGTGCATGTGTCTCTCGGTTTAAAATAGTTCATTAAGCAGTCATCTTATTTTTAAGATCCCCGTTTTAATTCATTAAGTAGATTTATTAGCCTAGTTTCACCATCTTATCAAAATGACACTAAAAACTAAATGCTGTTCTCATCCTTATCCCAGAGGATAGCTTTGGCACTTACCTGCGAAGCCCGTTGTAATCAGCTGATTGTAAGGTGTCTGTTCTATAATCTGTCCAGTAAATTCTCCTACAAAAGAAAACGCATCTTTTTATATTAAGAAACATTTAAATGAATCATCGTTGATAAATATCAATCAAATGTAAAACAAAATGAGGACAGCCAAATATCAATACAGCCTAACCCCTCTAATGCGACCACTTAATGAATAAACATGGCTGTCTTCATAAGATAAAACAAGGAAATAAGATAAATGAAGCAAACTTCAAGGGAATAAAACACATACATGTATATAGAACTAGAGCTTGAGAAAAATAGTGAAGTCCCTGATCAGACGCCGCCTCGAAAAGGCGGCGTCTGATCTGGGACTGCACTATTTGTCGTGGTGCATTTATGCGACATCGGCGGTGAAAGGCTTAAGATACAAATGTAAGAGGCCATTCATTTATTGAAAATAGGAGTCTTAAAATCATGCGGTTGCTTAGTACAAGGCAAAAGTAATGCAAAAGGCTCCTATAGGCCCATAATTAGACCTCTTTATATGGCCGCTTAAGACAGGTTCTACTATAAAAATGTATTAGCAAACTAGTATCATTAACAGTTTACGCTATGCAGATTCATGTAAGAAAAAAATGGCACCGTGCATATCAATTACAATATTTTAAACACAATGATATCTGGCCATGGCAGAAAAACTGTAGAATAATATTAATCATTTCGCTGCCAATGCCGGATCTGTGATTACCTATGCAAACAGTTTGGATCCAGATGAGACGCCGAGTAACTCGGCGTCTCATCAGGATCCAAACTGTTTGTTACTGTTACTATGTTTTTGAAACAAAAATGAAGAAATTCAAAAAGAATGAAAATTTGTAGCAGACGACAAAGTTAACAGACGACAGAGTTTTGCAGAGAAAGGGTTAATATTATTTCTTAAGCGAACATAGAAGACTCTGATCAGACAGTTCCCATACAGGAGCCGTTTTAGATGAATCTTCTCTGCTTGCAAAGGCGTAGAAAGACGTATTTATAGAGTAAATGGTTAAACTGAAGCTACCAATGAAAATGAATCAAACGAACCTATTGATTGTATCAAGACTAAGACTAGAAGGGGAGCGCACTCTACCGAGTGGCAGGTCAACTCGGTTAGTTCCGTCCATGTACGCCCGTGAAATCCTCGGCAGATGGCGCGCTGTGTGTCCGTAGTCCGTATAAAACATGTACCTGAAAACATTTCATTGACTTGACCCTTATTCGGTATCAGACTTAAAACGATAACAAACGTTATTTTTCCTATTTGTTATAACTTGATGTAGTTGTCACTACCCTACATATAGGTACTATATTAGCCATTTGTTAAAAGTGACTCATATACATGTACCCAATAGGGTGTTGTTTGTTGTTAATTGTTTGTCTGTAATATCAAATTGTCATTTCTCCTCTAAACCCGTTGGTGTGACCTAAATACAAATTCTAAGATTGTCATCCCCCCCCCCCCAATCCCCATTGGCGTGACCTAAATACAAATACTAGAATTGTCATTTTTCCTTCAACACGGTGGGTATGACTACTCTTTAGAACTGTCTTGATGGGGTACTTGTAAAAGGTGGTCACAACATAGAGTTTTTAGGGTAAATAAAGAAGTTAATTTCTAAATAGTTCTTCTGCTGTGAGCGGATGACTGATTACCTATGCAAACAGTTAGGATCCAGATGAGACGCCGGGTAGCCCGGTAAGACTTATCCGGCGTCTCACAAGGATCAAAACTGTGTGACACACCCTTATTAGATTTTTATAGACAAGTTGATTATAACTTGAAATCTGAAAAATAAAGCTGATAAAAATATGTAAAAATAATTTGCTCAATACTGTTACCAGAGGCTTACAAAAATGCATTGAATGTGTACTGTGTTGTGGCTACTCTTTAGAATTGTCTATTCTAGACACCGCTTAAGAGTGATCGCAACTTTAAGGTTTGATACAGAAATATAGAAGTTTAATTTAAAACAGGTTTATTTTCATGCATTTATCTATGCATGTGAACGAAAATATTTTACTGATTTATCAATTTACTCACCCAGTAGACGGGTCAACAACGACCGACTTGCACACTTGAATACCCTCGCCTATTACCGTGGTCTGTCTACTAGATAGGACATTATAGAGCACTATTTTCCGCGCCAAACAGTCCACTATATACAGATTGTGCCCGATGTAGGAATACGATATACTGCATGGTTTCGGAAGACTCTCTACATTTAAGGCTTCCTTCCCTTCGCCCGAGATGTTGCTTTTGTATACCTTGAAAATAATGGGGAAGGTCTGTATATATGTACAGTAAAACCTCTCTTAACCGGACATTAAATTTAGTATAAATATCGGTCTTGAAGACAGGTGACAGCTTAATGCATTAAGCAGTCACCTGTTTCTAGGAGCTTTCTGCATGACTTTCACCCTGCATTAAGCAGTCACCTGCCTAAAATATCTAAATTCTTCTCTACTACAATTCCGGTTAAGAGAGGTTTTACTCTATACAATACTGCTAATGCTAAGGGCGACCTGACTCGCAATTGAAAACTGCTTGGATCCAGATGAGACGCCGAATAATTCGGCGTCTCATCAGGATCCAAGCTGTTTGTCACTCGGCCAGGTCAACAGTTTATTAAAACCTTGAAATTCACGTAGTAGCATATTGTTCAGACAATGATTAAACTACTCTTTCGGGAACAGTTTGATCTGGATCTGCACTGTTTGCCTAAGTATGTCAATTCGAATATTTAGGGCTATTAGAGTAGGTAGGAACAAGTTGTCTAATTCTACAAAGTTTACACATTCATTTGTAATTATCATAATCAAGGGCATGTAACTATAGACTTACTGAATAAATTGGTCCCAAAACAAAATTTGTCAATTATCAATATGTAACACATATGCTCATAAATAGAATCAAGATATGTGAACAAATTAGAGTGTCCAGGTGGTATAATAAGACAATATGTGATACACCAGGTCGCACAACTCTTGACTTGCTCGATAAATTGAACCAAGAACGACACTTGTCTAGAATTATAATGTAACACAGTGGACTTCAATGTGATCAAGAAAATGCCAAGAATTGTTATATCCTATCGTTTTTAGCAAATATATTCTTAACCCATTCAACATGGGCTATTCTAGACCAAATCTCTGAATTTGAATAAATTTACTGAAAGGGGCATTTACATAAGAAAAGGGAAACTTTACAAATTGTGTAGTTTTTAAACCATTGTGATAAATAGGGCATTTGCTCCATTGGAGCAACTAGGAGCAAATGCTCTATTTATCACGATGGTTTCAAAAACTGATTTCATAGAGACGTCAAAACTCGTCAATATAAGTGAATAATAATAATAATAATAATAACGACTTTTTTTAACGAGATAACTCATTTGACCAGGTCAATCTACCATGAGGCCCTCAAAACATATATACAGTAAAACCCCGCTAATACAATAAAACACTGTATGCAATACCCCATAATGGGTTAAATTAAAGCACACACATCTACAGACACGTCATAACAACGGATCAAACCCATTAAACCCAGTGCTACCAGAGAAAGGTTACTTACATGTACAGTAAAACCCCTCTAAACCGGACGTAAAATTTAGTATAAATATTGGTCTTGGATACAGGTGGCAGCTTAATGCAGGGTGAAAGTCATTCAGAAAGCTCCTCTATGAGCTTTCTGAATGACTTTCACCCTGCATTAAGCAACCACCTGCATAAAAAGTATCTAAATCCTTCTGTGCTAGAATTCCGGTTTAGAGAGGTTTTACTGTACAATAAACCATTTCTTACTTTTAGGTCATCCAAATCTATCCAGAAGAGCGTCTTGGAGTGAACGTCAAACTCCAAATCACCGATGTTACCTGAAACCACGTGATCTGACTGGGAACCATCCAGGTTCATTACGGTAATCCCTGAGCTGGTTCCAACGTACATTCTAGCTGAATCTTCTGAAAATGAGTCAAATAAAACCCCTCTTGTAAGTCGAACGTAAAAGGTTAACCTTTACAACGCTCAGCTTTCAAATGGACTATTCCAAAATTCAAACAGGTCAAGCTTATGGTGAATATTAAGGGATTTTTTTCTAAAGAAAAAATGTAACTAGACAAACAGTGCATAGCCAGATGAGATGACTCATCTAAGGGCCATCTAATCTGGATCTACACTGTTTGCAAGGACATTAGTGACTCGTGTACCGCACTGTAAGGGTTAAATCCAACGTATTCACTGTCACACTCTGCATCTGTATTCGAAAAGACACATTTACCTCAAGAAAAAGACACATGTACCTCAGCAAGTCATATATTATGACAATTTTACAATACGAGATGCTCTCTGGGGGGGTCTAATGCATTGTAAACAGAGTAGACAAAGACCAGTTGCCACGTCTGTGATGAGGTATCTGAGTAAATAACTTTTACACTGCATGCTAAAGAGCACATATTATTACAGATTCAGAAACAGTGAAGACCCTGACCAGAGGCTGTGTTTGAGACGCGGCGACTGACCTTAGTCTACAGAGCTTTTTCCCCAGTGAGCATCAGATATCACGTGACTTACTAGACGCGGCTACGCATTTCCGGTCACCATCCAGGGTGTATGTATCAACGCATGAACAATAATAGCTCCCTGGTCTGTTAATGCACCTTTGGTCACACGTGCCATATATGTTGCACTCATTGAAGTCTGCAATTGAAAAACAGTATACCACCTGAGTTTATATATTTCGACGTCAGATATTGTCGTCTGCAAAAAAAAACATGTGTCATGATAATCTTTATTTAACATTAACTCTTTCACTGCCAGTGTCACATCAGTGATTACCCATGCAAACAGTTTGGATCCAGATTAGACGCCGGGTAACTCGGCGTCTCAGCAGGATTCAAACTGTTTGTTACTTTGACTGTTTTTGGAAACAAAAATGAGGATAAATTTAAAACTGAAAATTATAGCAGACGACAAAGTTTGCTGACGACAATGAATGATCATGGAGTAAGGTGTTAATGGACAAACATATCATAGAGTGTGTTTCAATCAATACTTATTAATTACTCGATAGCAACCATATACAGTAAAATATCGATTATTCGAACACTAAAATCTCGAATATTCGAACACTAAAATCTCGATTTTTTTTAACACTACCATCTCGATTATTCGAACACTAAAATACATATCAGTATCGATCTTATGCAGGGTGAAAGTCATGCAGAAAGCTCCTCTAGGAGCTTTCTGCATGACTTTCACTCTGCATTAAGCAGCCACCTGCCTAAAATGGTCTAAATTCTTCTATACTAAAATTTCGAATAATCGAAGGTTTACTCTAATAAACAGAATTTAGCCAGCATTCAAATCAATTCTCACCTCTACATCTGCTGGAATCTCTCTCGTCTACGACAAACCCGGTATAACAGCGGCACTTCCGGTCAGCAAGAGTAGCCTTTCCTTCGCACCTGTATCCCGGCTCCGGACAGTCTTGATCAAAACAGGAGGTAGCGTTGTCTGCGACTAGAACAGTCAAAAGAACTTCTCTATAGCGACCACTTGTTGAATAAACAGATGAGTATCAAAAGGGAGGTGGCTGCTTAATGCAAGGCGAAAGTAATGCAGAAAACTCTCTCTCTCTCTCTCTCTCTCTCTCTCTCTCTCTCTCTTTCTCCTCTCTCTCTCTCTGGATTAGAGCAAGTTTACTCTCAGCTGGGTCTACACTGTTTACAAAGAGCATACTTATGGCATTGTCCCGCACAGAAAGGGTTACATATCAAGACGACTATTAAACTATGATATATGTTTTCATTCATAGTTACTATTTCCCTGCCAGTGTCAAATCTGTGAGCTTGGATCGAGATTAGTCGCATCATTTCTCACACTTTTGACGATTTGCGAACCTTTATACGAACCATTTCCCTGTTCTTTATTTAGTCCACATTTCAATATCTACTAAATATTCATGCAAAAAAGGAGTTATAATGAAATATAGAAGGTGGATCATTGTAGGCCTAGCCGTTTTAGAAACAGATATTTCAAATTCCACTAGCAACAGAGCAGACTCTGATCAGACGTCTCCTAAATGAGACGTCAGATCTGGGTCTACTCTGTTTGCAAATGCTGAAAACACGTTTGTATGAAGGAAAGGGTTATACAAGCAAAGGTTATTTGCATAAGTTCGTCCAGTATTAAGATACCACCTGCCTTCATTGCCCATATTTAAATAGATTTCTGGTGGTCGCTTTAGAGGGATTTTACTGTAAGTTAAGCTGTGTTTCCTAGTACTAGTATAGTGTATTGCATACTTCGCTGAAATGGTCATAAACCTGCTGTAATGAGACATACTTAGTACTTATCGCATGTGTCATATTATGTTAAAAACTATTATGTCTGTTGAAACTATTATTTATGAGTAGATTCTTTAAAGCTCCTTAACATTTTAACCCATACAAACACTTTTCACGTCTTTGCAAACAGAGCAGACAGAGATCAAGAAACGGCTCTAACATTTAGGTAGTCAACCTGATAGAAACGCCTTTTAAAAAGTTTGTAAATACAGTAGAACCAGATCAGATGACTCCTGATCAAGGTCTGCTCTGTTTACTTATGGAATGATATTGGTACATGAGCGTTCAGTTTTAGTTTCACCTTGCTTTAAGCAGCCCCCTGCCCGAAATACCAACTAATTAACATAATTTAGTGGCCGTTATAGAGATGCTTGTCACATATTAATAAATTGTTAAAACATCTGAATATTTTATCCCATACATATATACGCTTTTACACGCCTGTGCAAATAGGGTAGATCCAGATCAAGAAACAGCTTCATCAGTTTGGTAGGTAACCTTTTACCTCATAGAGACCCCTTTTAACGCCCACCGGGGCCGTCTGATCCGGGACTGATATGTATGCTTATGAAATTTAACCCTCACATAGTTATATACTTATTTCAAATGTCAATACGTACTGAATATTCATGGATAAAATAGTTAATATGAAATATGGAAGGTGGGCCAATGTAGCCATTCGAGAAACTAAAGAAACAGGGTCCATGCTTATAAAGCTTTTTAGTTGAGTCTGAGTTCGTTCTCAAGCTTTTTATTGGTCAGATTTGAGTCAAAGGCTCAAATCTGACCAATCGAAAGCTTGAGAACGAACTCGGACTCAACTAAAAAGCTTTATAAGCATGGATAAAGATCTATCAAATTCCATTAGAAAAAAGAGCAGACTCTGATCAGACAGCTCCTATAGGAAATGATGCCATGCAATGGCAGCAACTGTAGAGTCATACATATATTATTGCATAAGCAAACAGAGTAGACCCTGATCAGATGGCTCCAACAGGAGTTGTCTGATCTAGGTATACTCTGTTTTCAAAGGCGTAGAAATGTGCATTTATGAAGTAAAGGATTAATGCAAAACAAAAGTAATGCTCAAAGCTCCAGTAGTAGTTTTCTGCATTAAGCTACCCCATCTGAAAACAGTAGGCACATACGGTACTGTACATCTTGTAGGCATTTTAGTGTATATATAGAAGATCCCAGTCCTACTGATATGTACTTAACACTTTCCTCCATAAATACTCCTTTCTACGCATCTGTAATAACCACGTCTTGAAACCATCGTGGTAAATAGAGCATTTGTTCCAATAGGAGCAAATGCTCTATTTATCACAATGTTCAAATGCTTAAACCGGGATTCTAACCACAGCGATGATGGACTGTGTGGTTGTCAATAGAAGACCATAACCACATGGCCACAGGTCCCGACAGAAGTAGTGCACGCCGATTCGATGGCCGTTGACATATTCTTTTCATTTTTTTTCCATTCACCTTGATTCCTCCACTTGTAATTAGCTGGGCGTCGTGATATGACTGAAATACTGCTAAAGCGTCTTAACCCTGATAAAAACCAAACCAATCCACCCACCTTGACGCCGGAATATATCACACTGCGCTTCGTCACCATCGTCGCAAGAGTCAAGACCAGCACAAATTTCGGACAGTGATTTACACTTGTTGTCATGGCTACACAGAAATTTCGGTTTGTCGCATTGGATCCGGGTAGTTCCTGATAAATAAAAAATATTGCATACAGCTAAATTATGTGTAAAAACAATAATTGTTGCAGCTTTGTCTCTCATGGGCGAATATATTACTATCTTAACCCTTTACTCCATAAACATGATTTTACACCTATGCAGACAGAGTAGACTAAGATCATATGGCTCCATTTTTATCATTAACCCTTTCCCTGTTCTATTTTTATTCCAAATTTCAATACCTACTGAATGTTTATGGAGGAAATAATGAAACATGGAAGGTATAACATAGTAGCCATATTAGAAAGTAATGAAACAGATCTTTCAAATTCCATTAGCAAACAGAGCTTACTCTGGTCAGACGGCTCCTATATGAGCCATCTGATCTGGGTCTAATCTGTTTACAAATGCGTTAAACATATTTATATGAAGGAAAGGGTTGAAACAGTTTCAAAACATTTTTATCGACAGATGAGACGCCGAGTAGCTTGGTATTACTTCATGTATGTGGCAGACTTCCATTATGTGCAACTCATGCTCAATATTGCATTTAAGATTATTACGTAAAGAGAATGGCAGACAACTAAAATAATGTAATGAACAGTTAAAGAATCAAGCTATTTCTTCACACGATCCCAAAAATGGGGCATAGGAAACGATGTAGACCCAGATCAGATCAGCGGACTTCTTAACGAGCTTAATAGTCTTACTCCTGGAACCTATATTTCCCGCGTATAAATAATCATAAATGAAGACTATAGGGAATGTTCGCAAGATACATGTATTTGTGATAACATATGAGACATACAGCTACCTTCCAAATATGGTCAAGAATGTACCCCCTTATTCCATACATACGCCTCTTTGCGCAATTGCAAACAGAGATTATCGAGATCAGACAATCCTAAAGAAAAAGAAACCGTCCGATCAGGGTCTGCTTGTTTGTTTATGATATACAGTAAAACCTCTCTATAATGACCACTAAATTACATCAAGTAGTTTGTGTTAAAAGCAGGTGGCTGCTTAAAGCAATTTGAAAGTAAAACAGAACGCTCCTATAGGAACGGTCTGTTTTACTTTCAACTTGCTTTAAACAGCCACCTGCCCTAAATACCAACTAATTAACACAATTTAGTGGCCGTTAAAGAGAGGTTTTACTGTACATGTATCATAGATATAGTTCTACAGTTTCGATCATTGCCAATACTGTGTCCATGTGTTTTTATAACAATTAATATAATTGATATTCATGATATCATTATTTCCTACATGAATATTCATGGCATAAGGGTTTAACAAGTGCAATTTATATTTATGAAGTTAATCGTGAACTATAAGATAAATAGAGCACGTGACAACTATAAAACGTGAATTCATGAGGTTGAAGTGGTGAAATTTTGAGGTCTGTGCTGACATTACTTCTACAGCAGAGTAAGAGTTAACCTATTACGTCATGGGCTAATTTTAGACTCAGTCTCTTTGAATGAATCCACCGAAAATGAACATTTACTAGAGAAAAGGAAACTTTTACAATTGTGTAGATTCGAAACCATTGTGACGAATAGAGCATTTGATCCTATGGAGCAAATGCTCTGTTTGTCACAATGGTTTCAAGACGTGACTTTTGCAGAGGCATCAAAGGTCGTCAATATGAGGAAATGAGTTTAAGCATTGCCTAATTGAATATTCATGTTAGAAATAATGACATCATGCATATCAATTAGCGGATCTTATTATAATGGCATATGTACACATGATGTTTTGATATTGGTAGAAACTGAAGAATCACATCCATTATAAGTGGAATAGCAAGTAGAGCAGGTTCTGATCAAACGGCTCCTACATGTAAGGAACCGTCTGATCTGGGTCTACTCTGTTTGCACAGGCGTGATCGAGGGCTTATATGAGAGAGAGAGAGAGAGAGAGAGAGAGAAAGAGAGAGAGAGAGAGAGAGAGAAAGAGACAGAGAGAGGGGGTTAAAATACACAGGTAGAAGAATGAATGTCACCATCGGCCTACTCACCACAATCAAGTTCATCAGCATTATCCACACAATCCTTCTTCCCATCACAGACTCTAACATGTGGAATACACGTCCTGTCTCGACAGGCAAACATCGTCCCGCTGCATATTGCTGTCAACAGAAAGTTTTATGAACATTGTAGCGTAGATGATAGATTGTGTCTTCTATGTTACATTTTAGTTACACAGATATTGCAATATCCAACAGACACATTTCTACCATGTTCCGGTCATCTACCCTCCAGTCGGGGAAATTCTATGAGCAGCATTTCATATAGACGGCGCTTTCCAGTGTGGCGCCGGTGACATAAAATTCTCAAAGGTTTAACCCATTAACCTCATAGGCTATTTTTAGATACAACCTCTTTGAATAAATCTACCGAAAAGGAACATTAACTAGAGAAAAGGAAAAGTTTAGAATTTTGTAGTTTGAAACCATTGTGATAAATAGAGCATTTGCTCCTACAGGAGCTAAATAGGATTTTTGGAGCGATACATACATTTTATAATGTAACACTTCCATAGGTTTGTGAAAATATGATCTGGGGAAAAAGGAGGTCCTAAAATGCCATTTGCTGTTTTGTAACTTTCAAAATTAACCAAACGCATTGTCCTGTTACAAATCACCATCATCATCAGCATCAGTATCATCACCATCAGCATCATCGGCATCATAATCATCATCAGCATCATAAGCATCATCAGCATCATCAGCATCGTCGTCTTCATAGCCGCCATCATCAACATCATCATTATTATCACAATTATCATCATCATTATTATCATCATCGGCGCTATCTAACCTATTTGATGTCACCACAACGCGATAGCCGTACTCATTTATATATCCACCAGACCATTAATGAACAAATCAACTCTAGCTGCCAATTTTGTCGTCTGCAATATTTGTCGTCTGCAGCAATTTTTATTTTTTACAT
The DNA here is from genome assembly GCA_963576725.1 of Azorinus chamasolen. Lineage (NCBI taxonomy): Eukaryota > Metazoa > Mollusca > Bivalvia > Cardiida > Solecurtidae > Azorinus > Azorinus chamasolen. The sequence continues at coordinate 26,509,436 of OY755253.1, read as the reverse complement.
TTCTTCAGTTTTGTTTCAAATCAACATAGGCACAGTAACAAAGAGCTGGGATCATGATGCAACGCCGAGGTACTCGGCGTCTCATCTGGATCCAAACTGTTTGCATAGGCAATGTCACATGACACATCGGCACCAAAAGAGTTAAATTAACTTCAAAAGTTTAACTCGTGTTTTCATCAGTACAACATGTAAAAGTAGACATATAATAGTTTTGTACCTAACGGCTTCCCTAAGATTCGTCAAAGTTATTGAATAGAATCCTCATATATATGCCCTTTACGTTCCCCCCTAGTGACGCATTTTGGCGCCTCTGTAAAAGTCACATTTTGAAACCATTATGATAAATAGAACATTTTCTCAATAGGAGCAAATGCTCTATCTATCACAATGGTTTAAAAACTACACTGTTCTATTTATTTTTTATTTTCTCTAGTAAATGCTCCTTTTCGCTAGATTTATTTAAAGAGGCTGGGTCTAAAAAATAGTCTAGGAGGGAACGGGCTAATGTCTTTGCAAACAGATTGGGCCCAGCTCAGGGTCGATATGCTGTGTTTTGTCTGTGAAATAATATAGATTTGATTTTACAGTATCTGTCATGATAAGATCATCCCTTATAAAAATAAGATAATTAATATTCATAAAGTCATAACATGTATTTCTTACTTGAATATTCATCAGAAAAAGAGCTGATTAAGCAAAATATCACGGATACCCATGTAAGTACATGATATTATGAATATTCATTAACCCTTTTCCTCATATAAACACATTTTCACGCATTTGAAAACAGAGTAGACCCAGATCAGACGGCTCCTATAGGCGCCGTCTGATTAGGATCTGCTCTGTTTGCTTATGGAATTATATAAATCTAATTCTTCACGTTCTGCCACAATAAAAAATTCCTTTGTTAACCCATTCCTCCATAAATACGCCTTTCTACGCCTCTATAATAGTCACTTCTTAAAACCATGGGAGCAAATGCTCTTCTCATCACAATGGTTTTAAAACTACACAATTCTAACATTTTCCTTTTCTATAGTTAATGCTCCTTTTCAATAGTTTGGCTCTTTAACATTCGTGGTGTCATTATTTCTTACATTAACACATTACTCCCTGGTGACGCATTTTGCGCCGCTATAAAATTTATATTGTGAAACCATTGTGATAAATAGAGCATTTGTTCCTATTTATCACAATGGTTTCAAACTGAAAAATTCTAAAATTGTCCTTTCCTCTAGTTAATGCTCCTTTACGGTAGATTTATTCAGAAAGGTTGGGTCTAAAAGAGCGTAGGAGATAATGATTTAATAGTCAACAGGGAAAGGGTTAACTGAATTATTATAATGGTGTAACAAAAAAGGACTATTTAGCCATGACAGAAACTGAAGAATCACATCTATATATGTTCATAAGCAAACAGAGCAGACCCTGATCAGACGGATCCTACATGCAAGATTTGGACTATTCTTTTTGCAACGCCACTACTACCACACTTCTGACCAGAATTCACTCCATAGTCAACCTTTATCCATTCACCCCAAACAGCTTGAGTCAACTCACACTGTATCAGCATTTGAGCAATCATTGTGTTTTGGGTTTGATTTTCTTTTCAGCACGATAAGAGTTATCTCCCGCCACGGAAGTCACCAGAAAGCGACCCACAAGGCTTGCTGCAGTGGGCGTGTTTGTGATTACTTCTGCAAACAAGACCTAATTTGTATTTGCAAATAGTTTGGATCTAGATGAGACGCCGAGTAACGGGGTGTCTCATCAGAATACAAACTGTTTGACACTTTGCTTACATTTAACCTTTTCCCTGTTCTATATTAAGACCAAATTTCTATACCTACATAATATTCATGGACAAAATATCTATAATGAAACGTGGAAGATGGAACATTGTAGCTATTTTAGAAACTAAAGAAACACATCTATCAAATTCTAATAACAAACAGAGCAGACCCTGATCAGACGGCTCCTAGAGGGTCTACTCTGTTTGCAAATGCATGAAAACACGTTTATATGAGGGAAAGGGTTAAGAGGAGAAATTGAGGGAAAGTCTACTCTTAAACTTATAGCAGACGACATTGTTTTCAGCCGAAACTATAATTTGGCGAAAAGAGTTAGTATAACTTATCTTTTGTACTTTTGTGGTGAGTCACGTGATTCATATACACTCGTGTAATTGCTTAATTTGTCATGTAGATTATGACATTATCTATGGACTTATCCTGTCTGACACAATGATTCAGAAGAATTAGAATAATGTTTGTTGTCTTGTATTTAATCATTTAACTCATCAATATCCGTGTGAGGAATAATCACATCATGAATATTAACTCATTTGCTCCCAGTGGATTCTTCCATGCTTATATATTGGATTAGTCTATCTTTTAGCTAAGGGATGTCTGGTCCAAAATTCATTTTTGTTTTGTTTTACATTGAATTTCCTATCAGCAAACAGTGTAGACTCTGATCAGACGCCGCATTATGCGGCGTCTGATCAGAGTCTACACTGTTTGCCTACATCCCAAAGTGGTTACCATGAACACGCGATGTTTTGGTCATGGCAGAAGCTGTAGACTAAGATCTATATAAGTTCATAAACAAACAGAGCAGACCCTGATCAGACGGTTCCTACGTGAACCGTCTGATCCAGGTCTACTATGTTTGCAAAGACATACTTATAATGCATATCTATGGAGTAGAGGGTTCAGTACAAGACACCTTTGCTCACACTAGCCGCTCCTAGCTACGAAGACAACGCGTCTCTCCTAATTGGTGACTGCGCTTGATTTCTTTCTGCATTAATTTTGAAACAAGTGCAGCTGATAAGTATATTTAAATCTTTACTCCATAAACACGCATTTCTACGCCTTTGTAAACAGAGTAGACCCAGATCTGACGGCTCCTATAGGAACCGTCGGATCAGGGTCTGCTGTTTGCTTATGATAAAATATAGATATGATTCTACAGTTTCTACTATGGACAAACGTTCCTGTGTCCATGTGCTGTTACAATAATTAATATAATCAATATTCATGATATCATTATTTCTTACATGAATATTCATGAATAAATGGTTAAGCTAATCCTGCAGCTACATCTTGGTTAATTGACCGGACACATATTTTAGATAAATAGACGTATGAATGACGGAGAATGAGTATTATTCCTACCACTATTTAAGTATTGGGTGGGGGAAATCGACTTATACGCGAGTAGAGTCTGACATAAGACTACCCAGAAGAAGTCTAATTCTGGATTTTTAAAATAGGTGGTATCTTAATACAGGGCAAAGGTGATTCAGAAAGCTCCAATATGAGCTGTCTGGATCACTTGTGCCCTTCATTTAGCAACCATCTTTTACAGACTGTGCATTATCGACACCGAACACGATTGACGTACGGATAGACAGAGAGTGACCATTACTCACCTAATGGGTGGGGGAAATTGGCTGATACTTACAGCAGTTAAACGGTTCGTCCGTAAAGTCTCCACAGTCATTGACGTTGTCACAGAAATAGTCCCTCAAAACACACCGGCAGTTGTTACACTGCATCTCCTCGTCTAGACATGGCTGGCACGTGACATTAGCACCTGTAACGTGTAAACACAAATAGTGCAATAACTATAAACTGACACTTGACATTGGTACCTGTAACGTGTACAAACACAAATAGTACAATAACCATAAACTGACACGTGCCATTAGCACCTATAACGCGTACAGACACAAATAGTGCAATAACTATAAACTGACACGTGACATTGGCAACTGTAATAACGGGTACAAACACAAATAGTGCAATAACTATAAACTTACACGTGACATTAGCACATGTAACGTGTACAAACACAAATAGTGCAATAACTATATAAACTGACACGTGACATTGGCACCTGTAACGTGTAAACACAAATAGTGCAATAACTATAAACTGACACGTGACATTGGTACCTGTAACGTGTACAAACACAAATAGTGCAATAACCATAAACTGACACGTGACATTAGCACCTGTAACGTGTACAAACAAAAATAGTGCAATAACTATAAACTGACACGTGACATTAGCACCTGTAACGTGTACAAACACAAATAGTGCAATAACTATAAACTGACACGTGACATTAGCACCTGTAACGTGTACAAACACAAATAGTGCAATAACTATAAATAGACAGAGATAATTCCAAACGCGCTAAATAATGGAATGAACCGCTATAGGGTTGTTATAAAACATTTGAATATAGTATATACTGCCTAAAGTGGCCATAAAAAGTCTAATTATGTGTATGTAAGGCAGGTTGTAGCTTAATGCAGGTCAAACATAATGGAGAATGCTCCAAAAGGCAACCACCTGTTTTTAAAATTCCCATGCTCAATAAATGAATGACCTATTAACCCATTCCCTCATATTGACGACTTCTGACGACTCTGTATAAGTCACTTTATGAAACAATTGTGACAAACAGAGCATTTGCTCATATAGGAGCAAATGCTCTATTTATCACAATGGTTTCAAACTACAAAACTCTTAAAGTTTCCTTTTCTCTAGTTAATGCTCCTTTTCGGTAGATTTATTCAAAGAGGTTGTATCTAAAAATAGCCCATGAGGTAATGATCTAAAAATAGCCTATGAGATAATGGGTTAAAGAGATTCTACTGTTACACAAATCTGACCAATCAAAAGCCTGAGAACAAACTCAGACTCAACTAAAAAGCTTTATAAGCATGGACCCATATGCAAATTGGTGTAGATCTAGATATTATATTTTTTACATCGGCGAATGGGATAATCCTGAGATGCTAGGTGTTTCATCTGGACCGGGACTATGTTCTTGAGAGGAAATGGATTCACCCCTAGCAAAAAAAACACAATTACTTAGCTTTAACCCAGAGGTCTAGATAAGATGCGTAAAATCAAATATTTTCGAGAATATCTCCTTTATTTCTCCACCAAACCCTATAATTTGACCACTATTTAGAATTGTCTCGAAGTGGTCATAGTATGGGTTTGGTGGATACATGACACTTTTTGATATTTGAGTACTCACCTTTATCTGTAACTCTGATTTAACTCTTTACGCCATGGCTATTCATGTAAGAAATAATGGCATCATGCATATCAAATGGTTTATTTATATAATGACTCATGAACAAATAAAATGTGTGTCCTTGGCAGACACTTGACGTGAACAGCAAGGGAATGGTTAAAATATATCTATATCCTATAACGGAGCTGTCATACCTGGGTCTACTCTGTTTGCAAAGGCGTAAAAAGACGTATTTACGGATGGAAGGGTTAAAGACAATACAGGAAATGGTGGCAAAGGAAATTATTATCTGGGTTTACTACATATATTCGTCACTTTAGATACAGCCCTCTCCTGTCATTCTGAATAAAATGAATTCACAGTAAGTTGCCCTTTTAAGTTGTGTTTACCAATACAATGTACAAGGATAGTAAAACCCCTCTAAACCGGAATTCTAATAGAAAAGAATTTAGATACTTTTAGGCAGGTGATTGCTTAATGCAGGGTGAAAGTCATGCAGAAAGCTCCTAGAGGAGCTTTCTGCATGACTTTCACCCTGCATTAAGATGTCATCTGTCCCAAAGTCCGGGTTAGAGGTGTTTTACTGTATATATTTACGCATTTGCATGCATAGCACGTGTGTCGTGTTATCATTTGACTTTTAACTTGCTGTGGGCAATCCCAAGATTACTTTTACAAACAGTTTGGATCCAGATGATCAATATCTCATTAATATCTAAACTGATTGACACTGATTACTGTTTCAATAAAAGTGGAAGATTGTAGATACATGTACGTCCACTGTGGTGTGCGGGAGTGGGCAGTTTCTACCAACAAAGATATTAACCTTTAGCCTGATGAGCAAATTATTTTTACAAAAAATTTCATCTACGACATTTTCAAAATTCAAGTTGTAATCATTTTGTCTATCAAATTACAATCTGGATGTCAAACAGTTTAGATCCTGATGAGACACCGAGTTACTGTTTGCATATATATTCACTCATCCGCCCATAGCATGCTAACGGTTAAAATGTGCCCAGACTGAACTTTAAAGATCGAGTCTGACCATGTTTCGTATTTACCAGTATAAATCAATTAACACCAGAAGTTGTACACATTTTCGTATCAATAAAATAATGCTTACAGTCCATTCTCCTACGGTAAATGCGTATTCAGCTAAATAGTACTGGTATATCCTTAGAAAACCGTCGACATTTCAACAGAGTGAGTGTGAGTGTGTTTTTAAGAGACGGAATACTGCGGAAATCAACGAATATGTTTCACACAGAGCAATTGTTCCATAGGAGCAAATGCTCTATTTATCACAATGGTTTCAAAACTACACAATTATAAAATTCTCCTTTTCTATAAATAGTGCTCCTTTTCGGTAGATTTATTAAAATAGGTTCGGGCTAAATATAGTCTAGGTGGGAATGAGTTCAATAGATGTTCGCAACAAAAGCTGACACATGTTAGTCGAGATCTACTGTATACTGTTGGGAATCGGAACCGAAACATTTTACTCGATCATCGGCAAGAGTTGACGATCGATCATCGATTAAAAATCACGACTAAATTCTAATAAGGCGGACTTATTTAAGTTAGGGTAAAGGACAAATATGATTTGTGGGTTTGCAATCAATGTATAACAAAACCAGTATCTTTGTCTAAAACATGGCATTTGATAAGGGTAAACCCTGTTTTAGATCTTAGAATACAAAATGATTATGTTCAGTTAAAACAATGTGACAATACAGTAAAACCCCACTAATGCGACCACCAAAAAGGGACATAATTCACAGTGGCAAGGGCAGGTGGCTGCTTAATGCAGGACGAAAGTTATGCAGAAAGCTCCTATAGGAGCTTTCTGCATAACTTTCGTCCTGCATTAAGCAAAAACCTGCTTATGAAAACAGCCATGTTTGTTTAAGTGGTCGCATTAAGTGGTCGCATTAGCGGGGTTCTACTGTATAAGTTAATAATAATAATGTTAATACAAGTTGTGACAGTAGTAATTAAAACAACATATAAAACCTTAATTAGCTGTGTGACCTTGTCCGGCCTGATCTGTTTGCTAAACTGTATGATCAAGATAAGGTTATGTATAAAACGTCGGCGATGACTTCGACTGTAATAGTTTTCCCGAAAATTGTCAAAGCTGATTTTCCTTTCATTTTTATTAATTTAATTTCGAGTTAACCGGCTTCTCATCTGAATCCAAAGTTCCAAACAAACATAACGAGTTCGAACCACAGACTGTAGTTGCGTCAGTCTTGCGCTCAAATCTAGATACAGTAAACCCCCAATACTATTAACATTCAACGCCTACCATTATTGATCTTTAGCACAGCTTAATGCAGGGTGAAAGTCATGCAGAAAGCTCCTCTAGGAGCTTTCTGCATGACTTTCGCCCTGCATTAAGCAACCATCTGCCTACAAAGATGTTTTTACATGTATATTATATTGCAGACTAACTGCCGTAAGGACACGCACGCCCACATCAAGTATCTTCTACTTCTAAAACTACCGTCACTTAGAATTGTTGAAATATTTCCATGTAAATATCCATATAAATATAAGGACTTCATAAATAAAATTTTAGCTGAAATATTTACTGGTATATGAACATGGTATTATTTAACCCATAACAGAAATAGACCCTGATCAGACCACTCCTACAACTGCAGTTGTCTAATCTGGATCTACTCTGTTTGCAGCCCTATTCAAATGCCGATAAAGACAAATGGTTAACTCTTTGCATGCTAAATAAGTGTCGACTACGAAACATTTCATCTGCTTCTATTCTAAAATAAAATTAATTAATTTCTTTTCAAAAAAGAAATTCGAAAAGGGCGGATCTTGATGAGAAGTTATGTGAGAACGGTGCGTGAAAATGCGTTTCTATTCGGTAAATGTCCTTTCCAAGAATAGTAAACTTTAACCTTTTACTCCATCATGTAAGAAACACTAACATCATGAATATTAATTAGATTAAGTGTTAAATAACACATGGACACGGGAATATTTAACCATATTAGAAGCTGTAGAATCATATCTATATTATATCATAAGCAAACAGAGCAGACCCTGATCAGACGGCTCCTATAGGAGCCGTCTGATCTGGGGCTACTCTGTTTGCAAAGGCGTAGAAAAGCGTATTTATTGAGTAAAGGGTTAAGTGAGGTCAGCTGGTCTGGAGGACGCCGACCTCGTCGCCGACACCCGTCACTAATACCGATATTGACAGAGATACTGTATCATGACATAACATGGACTTTTTGTCTTTAAAAAGAGGCTTGCATATACATGTAAAACTAACGCTTATCCATCAAAAAGAATGTTCGCCCCGAGCCTAATGACTGTTGTGGTTTTAATCAATCTATCCGTCAACATGAAGCTTGATTTATATGTCACTTTCTTCAAGTTATTTAAAGTAAACAACAAAGGGCATTAAACGCCAAAATATCTTTAAAGTGAGGTATGCCTAAAATTATATAATTTTACCTTTCGCTGTCAAATTTTGTTGTCTGCAAACTTTTTCATTTTTATGCATTTTCGTTTTATAATAAATATTCACAGTAACACACTGTTTGGATCCTGATAAGACATCGATTTACTCGGCGTCTCATTGGATCCAAAATGGTTGCATAGGCAACCACTGATTCGACACAGGCAGCGAAAAAGTAACGTATGCCAAAAACTATATAATTTAACTCTGATTAATATCCATAAGAAATCATTAATTAATGAATACCAATTTGCTGAGTTTTTGAAATGGCAAAAATGGACAGGAAAGTTTTTACTACAGCAGTAAGTGTAGTATCAGATCTATAATATTCTCTAAGAAAAAAGAGTGAATAATCGGACTGTTCTAACAGGAGCCGCCAGATCTTGGTCTTTTTTTGCTTGCCAATGCATTAAAGGGCGTCTTTAGGAAGATCATTGTCACGTTTGTCGTCTGCTTCAAATTTCATGTATTGAGTTTTTGACTAAATCGTTTCAAAAAATGTAATGACAGTGTCCTACAGTTTGAATCTGAATACGATTACGAGATCCTCGGCGTCTCATCTGGATTCAAACTAATTGCAAAAAAATGAAAACTTGATCCTAATAAGGCATCGAAACAGTAAATAGTAACCATTATCGTGCTAAAAAGATGTCTGCCAAAATTCTGATCCGATGCATTTTTACTTACATCTGATGTGTACAAACGTTTGCGAAAATGTTGGCCGAGTGACAAACAGTTTGGACCCTGATGAGACACCGAGTTATCGGCATCTCATCTGGATCCAATATGTTTGCAAATGCGAGTCAGATCGTGCTAAGCATGATAAGGGATAAGACAAACTTTATTTATACCCTTTATATGGAAGCAGTTAAATTAACTTATGTTTATTCTCAAGTTATCATTTGAATGAAATTCAAACATGCTGCAGCTTTTAAAATTATTTCGATTCGCTGAAGCTGTTTTAATCCTTTCCCAACGATTTTTCACTACTTTGCAAACAGAGAAGACCCAGATCAGACAGCTTCTTCAGGAGCCGTCTGATCACAATCTACCCCTGTTTGCTTCTGAAATATAAATACAGTAAAACCTCTCTATAACGACCACTAAATTGTGTTAATTAGTTGGTATTTAGGGCAGGTGACTGCTTAAAGCAAGGTGAAAGTAAAACAGAACGCTATAGCATAGGACCATTCTGTTTTACTTTCACCTTGCTTTAAGCAGTCACCTGTATTTAAAACAAAATAATTTATGTAATTTAGTGGCCGTTGTAGAAAGGTTTTATTGTATACCAGCCGCTATAGTTTCTAACGTTCTAGCAATATAAAAATCATCCTGTGGGCAGATACCATTAGAAAAAAATCATATCCATGATGCCATAATTTCTGACATGAATATTTTACAGGGAATAAGATAGGTTATACTGTATAACAATGATATAAAGACAAAAAACGTGGATCCTGGTGAACTGCCGGTTTACCTGGTGTTCAAACAGGATCCAATCTGTTAACAGGCGTCCATCGTGTCACGATAAGCAGAAAAAGGATTAATTAGCTAATGTGTATCCGGTAACAACTTGTGGTTTCACGAATTGTCATAATATAATTAAACTTCGACCACAGGCAGTCTTAACAAGTTACTGATGTAATTTATATACTGAACAAAACTGAACATTCTGTGAATGTATTTTCCACATGGGGGCCATTTCGTGGGTCTAGATGGTCTAAAAAGTAAAAAAAAAAAGGATTGGGTCGATTTAGTGTTATATTGTATATAATATAATACTAAATCGACCCAATCAATTTTTTTCACTTTTTATAAAATCTAGACACACGAAATGGCCCCCTGTGGTATTTTATATTGTATTTTGACGTCGTCGCACCTGGTTCCATGCTTATAAAACTTTTAGTTGGGTCTGAGTTCGTTCTCAAGTTTTTGATAGGTGAGATTTTAGCCTTTGGCTCAAATCTGACCAATAAAAAGCTTGAGAACTCAAATCTGACCAATCAAAAGCTTGAGAACGAGCCAAGACTCAACTAAAAAGCTTTATAAACATGGACCCAGATCAGGGTCTACTCTGTTTGACATTAATCCTTCAACTGCTGAATACTCATATACGAAATAATGGCATCGTGAATATTTATGATCTAAATGATAACAGTACAGTTATGATAGTGCATGTTCACGGGATGTTTTCGTATTATTAGAAAATGTAGAGTCAGGTCTATTATAATTTCATAAGCAAACAGAGCAGGCAGACCTGATCAGACGGCTCCAGAGCCGTCTGATCTGGGTCTACTCTATTTGGAAAGGCGTGAAATGTATTTATATAAAGGAATTGGGTCAACTGATATCTGCATTTCTGGTTTTCAAATGTACTACAGTAGAACTTGTATTAACTATTAAGCGACCATTAATAGAGGTCTAAATTATGGATCTGTCAGGCAGGTGGTAGCTTAATGTAGGTCAAAAGTAATGCATAAAGCTCCTGTAGGAACTTTCTGCATTACTTTTGGCCTGCATTAAGCAACCGCCTGTTTTTTGTGACTCCTTTATTCAATAAATGAATGGCCGCTCAGGACAGATTCAGCTGTATCTTGTCAATAGTATAACTAACGTGTTTTGTGGACGTCTGTCTTCAACAACAGACAGTCGTATCAAATGGGTGTTGTAATTTATTTACTGAACTGAATAGAACAGTCATTCTGTTGTTTATTTACTATGTATTTTGCCATGGTAAAGCACACGTTTGGTGTACGCTGCTTTGCATTAACTGACAACTGGATTACAGTATAGTATCGCTAATATGACTACGCAAATAAAATGAAGTTCGTGGTTTTTAAAGAGGGGAAGCTTAATGCAGGACAGGAGTTATACAGAAATATATGAGCTTTCTCTGTTACTGTTGCCTCGCATTAACCCTTCGCTTGCTAAATTTTAAAATACATTTCTCCTTCTTTACCCATGCACTGTTGTATAATTACATATATCTTCACTGTGTACAAGTATTTTGCTGTGCAATCACTGCTGTGGAGTTCACTGGTTGCACAATCAACTTGTAAATAGTGCAGAACCTGATGAGACAGCTCTTGCAGGAGCTGTCTCATCTGGGTCTTCACTATTTACAGGTAGGTATATTGACGTGAATAGCAAGCGAAGGGTTAAGGAACAACCTCATTTTCCAGACTCCTATGTTAATGAATTATGTGGTCACATTAGATGGGCTATAACATATTTTAATAATAAAAGCCATAAATATGCGTACCCAAATACAAAACTCGCCATTTCTCCACCAAACCCTATGTTGTGATCATAAATAAATATGCGAACCAAAATACAAAACTCGTCATTTCTCCACCAAACCCTGTTCTGTGACTAAAGATAAAGATGAGTATCCAAATACAAAACTCGTCATTTCTCCACCAAACCCTATGTTGTGACCATAAATAAATATGTGAATCAAAATACAAACCGCATCATTTCTCCATCAAACCCTACGTTGTGACCATAGATAAAGATGCTTATCCAAATACAAAACTCGTAATTTCTCCACCAAACCCTATGTTGTGGCAATAAATAACCCAATTAAAAGAAACACGGGAGTGTTTCGGCCATGGCAGAAACCGCAAAATCAAATCTATATTCGTTCATAAGCAGATATGGCAGACCATGATCTGGGTCTACTCTGTCTGCAAAGGCGTGAAAATGCGTCCCTATGGAGAGATGAGGATACAGTAGAACCTGTTTGAACCCTTTCCTCCATAGGCTATTTTTAGACCCAACCTCTTTGAATGAATCTACCCAAAAGGAGCGTTTTTCTAGAGAAAAGTAAAATGTAAGAATTTTGTAGTTTGAAACCATTGTGATAAAGAGAGCATTTGCTCCTATAGGAGCAAATGCTCTATTTATCACAATGGTTTCGTTAAGTGATTTTTACAGAGGCGTAGAAAGGCGTATTTATGGAGGAAAGGGTTAAGCGGCCATCCAATACAGGTCTAATTATGCATGAGTCTGTAAAGAAGGTGGTAGCTTAAAGCAGGTCAAAAGTAATGCAGAAAGCTCCTATAGGAACTTTCTGCATTCCTGTTGCCCTGTATTAAGCAACCACCTGCTTTTTAAGACTATTTATAAGTTCAAAAAATGAATGGCTGATTAGGACATTTTCTGCTGTATATGATAAGCGCAGACAGTACGCTTATGAAGAACGAGGTGTTGGCAAATAACGTGTTTATTAATTTACAGCTGCCTTCTGAAGTATTTCATGTCAAATCTCTTGACATATGTTGGTTTAATAGTTTTCGCTCATTATTATTCAGAGCGCGCAATTTGGAAAGAGGCATAAAAGTGTGTACAAGCATGCACAAGTATTGTGAGGCGAAAACACATTAGCCCTTTCCCTGTTCAATATTCAGGTAAGAAATAATGACAACATAAATATTTATTAGCTGATTGTTTTATTATGTGAACTCAAAGAAACATTTTGCTTCGACAAAAATTGTAGAACCAGATCTATATCATGTCAAAGGCAAACAGAGCAGACCCTGATCAGACGGCTCCTTTTTATAGGAGCCGTCTAATCTAGGTCTACTGTGTTTGCAAATGCGTGAAAAAGCATTTATATAACGAAAAGGGTTATACTTTTACCCGATAGAAACAACCTTTGACGGCATTGCCAACAAGGTAGATCCAGATCAGACGGCTCCTGTACGAGCCGTCTGATCAGGGTCTGCTCTGTTTGTTTATGAAAACACAATAGATTTGATTTTACAGTTTCTGCCCTCGGCAAAACATTCCTATGTTCAAATACCATTTTCAACACTCTGCTAATATATATTCATGATGTCATCATGAATATTCTTTACCCATTTATTCCTAGTGTAACAGAGACAAGGGCAAAACGTACAGACCAAGACCATTGTCTCCTAAATGATGGATCCCTTTAATTTGGTCTGCACTGTTTGCTATACAAAATAGGTTTAAAAAGTCACATTAGCAAAACATATCTTGAAGAAACATTCCCTCAAACAAAAATTATATAGGTTCATAATTTACATAGAATTGCAATTCAAATTAAGACACTAAGGTTAAAAGGTCAGACAGTACTAAGATTTTCCCATAGACGTCATGTCTGTACCGACCTCCCTAAAATTTAAATCCCATGGACCATTAAGGTATCACTCAAATAAAAGTTTCATCCTAGCGCTCTCGAAACCTCAACTGCATTACATGGATTATTCATTGATATTTTTAGCTAAAGAAACTCAAAAGTTCGTATAAAAGCGTCTGTCTGTTCTCTGGAAACACAATTATCTAAAAAAAAAAATGGGGGGGAGGGGGCTTATAAATTCAGTCATTTAATAAATACTGAAATGTCATGCAAATATGTTTAGCGCAGATTTTTATTTTTATCTTCTCTTTTATTTTATTTTGCATCCAATGATTCCTTCACCTTATATACATTTTACTTGACAAATCAGAATCTGGCCGATTTAGTAGACTCTGATCAACAGGCTAATAGCATTGTTATGTCTTAATAATGAAATCGTTAATGTGCGGAATCCTATTAGTGCAACCGCGAATGCCAACTATTCAGAGGAGAAAAACGTTGCATTTGCCAGATATGCTATTTGAATAAAACCTATTTTCATTTAACCCTTTCCTTCTTATAAACGCATTTTCACGCATTTGCAAACCGAGTATACCCAGATCAGACGGCTCCTATAGGAGTGGTCTGATAAATGTCTGCTCTGTTTGCTTATGACATAGTATAGACCTGATTCTATAGTTCATACAAATGCCAAAAAGTCCAGTGTACATATGGCAACCTAAAAAATCAGCTAATAAATATTCATGATGTCATTATTTCTTCAACGAATACTGAACAGGGAAAGATTTAATGGATTTTCTGCAATTATTATTTGACGATGTTATGTGATTAATAAACAGCGGTTCGAGCGCCCTCTAGTCCGAATCTACACTACAGCGTCTGTCTGTACATGGGTCGGATTCCATGATCCTTTACGCCATGAATATTCATGTTAGAAAGACTGGCACCATGCCTGTTATTAACAATAGAGTTAAACCTCTCTATAACGACCACTAAATTGTGTTAATTAGTTGGTATTTAAGGCAGGTGGCTGCTTAAAGCAAGATGAAAATAAAACAGAACGCTCCTATAGGAGCGTTCTGTTTTACTTTCACCTTGCTTTAAGCAGCCACCTGCCTTTTTTATAAAATACTTGATGTAATTTAGTTGCCGTTATAGAGAGGTTTTACTGTATTTTTTATACTGGCTAATGAACACAAAGAGTTTTGCCATAGTAGAAACTGTAAGCAAACAGAACCGACCCTGATCAGACAGTTCCTCTAGGAGCTATATGATCAGAGTCTACTCTGTTTGCAAAGACATGATAAAAGCATTTAAAAAAATCAGAAAGAAAATGCTTAACATAAGTATAATTCTGGGAAATTATGAAAAAAGGTAGCTTAATGCATAACACGTTTAATGCAAAAAGCTCATAAAGGAGTTTTCGGTATGCATAAAGCAACAACCTTTTATCATTAATTGATCGCTTGAAGCAGGTTTTACTGTACTCCTATATCACGTAGAAAACGGGTCATGCGAGCGAAAAGACTGGCTGTATAATGTTTCGTGGGAGTAATTGAGCAATCAATTGTCTCAACCCTTAACCCGCCATCTGCGAATTGGCTGACATATGCAAACAGCTTGGATCCAGATGAGACGCCGAGTAACTCGGCGTCTCATCAGGAGCCAAGCTGTTCGGCAATAGGCCATTAGTTTCTCAAAAAGGCTTGATCGAATCGGAAGTAGTCAAACTTGCAGAGGATACAAATTAGGATATTTTTTTTCACAGGGTAGGGGTAAGGGTTAACCCTTTACCTCATATGGATGTCTGTTCATGCCTTTAGGAGCGGAATAGGGACTGTCTGGTCAGGAAATGCTCTGTTTGCTTATGTAATTACAGTAGAACTTGTCCTAAGCGGCCATTCATTTATTGAACATAGGAGACTTATAAAGCAGGTGGTTGCTTAATGCATGGCAAAAGTAATGCAGAAAGGTCCTATAGGAGCTTTCTGCATTACTTTTGACCTGCATTAAGTTACCATCTTATAAAGACCTAGAATTAGACCTCGTTCTGATGGCCGCCTAACTAAGACAGGCTTTAATGTATACAGAACTGATTCTAAATCTTATGTCATGGCTTACAGTTTTTATATTTAGGTACCATTATAACAAGTCAATCAATGGACATTAATGAAGTAAAATACAATTGAACTACGCTATATCTCGAACTCGGATAACCCGAAATTCGAATAACTCGAAGTGAAAGTTCGGTCCTTCCAAAATTTACAATACAGAATTGCTCTACAATGTATCACTACACGTATTCAGAAACACATGTGACAGGAACTTTCAGCATTACTTTCGACCTGCATTAAGCTGTGAACCTGAGACATTGTCCATAATATAAATCAGATGACTCGAACTTCTTCTTAAGTTATCCCTTGACGTTCGAGATATTGAAGTTCAACATTGGATGAATCTCTTATCTCGAAGTAATTTGTATGGTCCCTTGGCGTTCGAGATATTGAATGCTCAACAGTTCACGAGATCAAAGGTTAATTTCTTGGTATACTTTGTCTAGTTCTGTCCTAAATCAAAGCCCCTCTACCTCATCAATATGCACGAGAGTATGCCATTTTATTTGTTAAATTAACCGTCCACTGAATATATTTAATTTATAGCTCGTAAATATGTCTTCATTGGACATATAGACGAGTGTTATATCAACCTTTTTGTTCGCTATGCATGGACAGTGATGGCCGCTACGAACGGTGTACTTCCAAATTAGACCCTCTATCAGGGTGAAAATGGTTTAGTTGTAATGATATATATGTATGTCTTAAAAATTAACAGGAAATATATTTTTAAGAGTTGCAGCAAAATACAATATTTAAAGAGGATACATGTAATAAACTCGTATATGGTGAATAAAGATTGGCGACACTGGGGTTAATTGTTATCTATGAAAAAGAATCTCTCCTCAAACACTGTTCCGATGCAATTCATTCGATCTTCAGAGAAATTCTTGGCCAAGCGTGTATTACGACCACAGTAAAACCTCGATACTACGAATACTCAAATATGTACAATTATCGATCTTTAACACAGGTGGCTGCTTAATGCAGGGTGAAAGTCATGCAGAAAGCTCCTCAAGGAGCTTTCTGCGTGACTTTCACCCTTCATTAAGCAGCCACCTGCCTACAAAGACATAAAATCTTC
This sequence comes from Azorinus chamasolen, assembly GCA_963576725.1. Lineage (NCBI taxonomy): Eukaryota > Metazoa > Mollusca > Bivalvia > Cardiida > Solecurtidae > Azorinus > Azorinus chamasolen. Next base: position 26,492,583 of record OY755253.1, on the reverse strand, counting down.
ATTTACTACAATTTCGTAGTATCGAGTTTTTACTGTACTAAGTAGAGTAATTTTACAATAGTATCAAGAAATCAGTTTTACAGTAATTTCTTTAGCAAATAAATCAGGCCCTGATCAGACTGTGGCTACAGGAGCTCATTGATCTGGGTCTACTCTGTTGGCAAAGGCATTAAACATTTCTCCCATACAATTCATTTGATCTTTAGCGAAATTCTTGGCTTAGCGTTTATTACGAGTACTAAGTAGTGTACTTTTCACAATAGTATCAAGAACTAGAGAATATTTCTTCATGACAGAAACTATAAAATCAGTTCTACATTACATGTATTTCTTAAGCAAATAAACCAAGCCCTTATAAGATGGCTCTTACAAGAGCTATCTGATCTGAATCTACTCTGTTTGCAAGAGCGTGACATGCGTATACAGTAGAACCTGTATAATAATAATTGATTGAACACAGAAATCCTAAAAAGCAGATGGCTGCTTAATGCATGGCAAAAGTAATGCAGAAAGCTCCTATAGTACTCCTATATTACTTTTGACTTGCATTAAGCCACCCCCTGTCTACAGACCAATAATTAGAACCCCTTTTTGACGACCGCTTTAGACAGATTCTACTGTACAGCCTGGATACAAATTAGATGCCGAGATAGTCGGTATCTCATATGGACTCAGCCTGTTTGCAAATGCCGGTAAGTTTGCGAGTAGTTAAAGGGATACTTAAACACATAAACCTTGTTTTTCAAGTTTAATGTCTTTGATGTGTTAATAAAAGTCAGCTTCAGGACCGAGCAGTGTTTACAGCATGCATTTGATAATGTAAACAGTTGAAACGCATGACGGCTCCTTCGGATGCCAGAAATCGCGGGTTCTTCTGGAACGTCTGCCCCCCCCCCCCCCCCCCCCCCCCCACACACACACACATACACCGCCCCCTGCCCCATCGATAACTAGAAGCCAAAGAGAATACTAGTTTTATCAAAGATACCGTTTAACAACCCCCCTTCCTAATTTTTCGTTTAATGTCTTTGCAAACAGAGTACACCCAGATCAGATCAGGGTCTGCTCTGTTTGCTTATCAAATAGATAATAGTATTACACCAGATTGTACAGTTTCAACCAATACCAAAAACAACTATGTACATATGTCATTACAGCTAATAAATATTCATGATGTCATAAATTCTGACATAAATATCCAACAGGGTAAGCGCTAAAACGACATGTAAGCACTGTGATGGATGCCGTCGTCAAATCGAAAGTGGTTAGATATCAGTACTTCGAGAACACACAGAACATTCACCTTTTCGGAGTTGAATAGCCTATCAGTGATTAACCCTTTCCCTCATATTGACGACTTTTGACGACTCTATAAAAGTCACTCTGTGAAACCATTGTGATAAATAGAGCATTTGCTCCTATAGGAGCAAATGCTCTATTTATCACAATGGTTTCAAACTACAAAATTCTAAAAGCTTCCTTTTCTCTAATTAATGCTCCCGTTCGATATATTAATTCAAAGAGGTTGTATCTAAAATAGCCTATGAAGTTATGAGTCAACTATAAAGTCTACTCAGTATGAAATTCTTAAACTCGTTTGAGAACTTAGAATTACAAACAGTGCAGATCCTGATCTACATGGTTTGCTCCGCATTCAAATGTGTAACTTATTCTCTCATAAGCTATTTTTAGACCCAACCTTTTTTAATTAATCTACCGAAAAGGAGCATTGACTATAGAAAAGGAGAGATTTAGAATTGTTTAGTATTGAAACCATTGTGATAAATAGAGTATTTGTTCCTATAGGAGCAAATGCTCTATTTATCACATGGTTTCACAATGTGAATTTTATAGAGGAGCAAAAATGCGTAACTAGGGGTTAATGTGTTAAATAGTAGAAACCTGTGCACTTTGTTACATTGTCTAAAACTCGTAATAAAAACTGAGAAAAAGATGACAAGGATTATTACTAGGTATGACAAGGATTAATTACTTTCTAACTGCAGGAACCTTAACCCCGTTGTAAAAAACTAACGTTTCCTAAATTCGGATCTGGTAGATTTTAACTAAAACAGATTAGATAATGGATAAAGATGAGGCACCGTGTTAGTCGGCGTCTCATCTTGATCAAAGTTGCTTGCATGTGCGATTCAATGTTATAGCGGGATACGGTTTAAGGTAGCAAGGTAAGAGTTAACTAAGGTAGCGAGATAAGGGCTAAGGTAGATGGATAAGGGTTAAGGTAGCGGAATAAGTGTTAAGGTAGAAGGAAATAACAAATATAAGAACAGGTAGAGGTATAGGTGTAAAGGTAGATAGATAAGGATTAAGGTAGCGGAATAAGTATCAAGGAAGAGGGATAAGGATTAAGGTAGCGGAATAAGTGTAAAGGTAAAGGGATAAAAACAAACATAAGAACAGGTAGAGGTATATGTGTTAAGGTAGCGAGATAAGGGTTAAGGTAGAGGGATAAGAGTTTAAGGTCGCGGAATAAGGGTTAAGGTAGAGGGATATAACAAACATAAGAACAGGTGGATAAGAATGATGTATCTCTTTCCTTTGTTAAAAAGCATTTACACACCTTTGCAAACAGAGTAGACCCAGATCTGACGGTTCCTGGAGGAACCGTCTGAGGTGTGCCTGCTCTGTTTGCTTATGCAGTTATATAGATCTTGTTCTACTGGTTTTGTCTACGCCAACAATTCCCTTTCAAATACTTACGTTTTAAAAAAAGTAACTTAATAAATATTCACGAAGTGATCAATACATACATAAATGTTCAAACAAGAGGGCCATGATGGCCCTTAATCGCTCACCTGTTCGTAACAGATTAATGATTTCAATGACAGATTGCATAATTTGAAAAATCTTGGTAGAAAACCATCAGATGATGCTACATACTAAATATAAAGAGTCTAGACCTTAAAGATTTTCCTATGAAAAACTGTTAAGCCCCAGGGCGGTGTCAATTTTGATCCGGGGTTCATAATTAGAATCTTGGTAGAGGACTATTAGATAATGCAACATACCAAATATCTAAGGTCTATGCCTTACAAGTTCAGAGAAGACTTTTAAAGATTTTTAAGAGAAGATTTTTAAAACCTTTCCTATAAAAAACTGATATGACCCTGGGCGGGGAAGTTTTCAACCCAGGGGACATAATTTGAACAATCTTGGTAGAAAACTATTAGATAGCGCTACATACCAAATATTAAAGGTCTTTGCCTTACAGTTTTGGAGAAGATTCTTAAAGCTTTTCATATGAAAAACTGATAAGCCCCAGGGCGGGGCCATGTTTGACCCAGGGGTAATAATTTGAATAATCTTGGTAGAAAACCATTAGATGATGCTACATACCAAATATCAAGGGCCTAGACCTTACAGTTCTGGAGGAGAAGATTTTTAAAGATTTTCCTATGAAAAACTGATAAGCCCATGGGCGGGGCCATTTTTGGTGCGGGGTCATATTTTGATTAATCTTAGTAGAGGACGATTAAATAATGCTACATACCAAATAACAAAGGTCTATACCTTATAATTTTAGAGAAGAATATATTTAAAGCTTTTCCTATGAAAAACTGATAAGCCCCGGGGTGGGGCCATATTTGGCCCAGGGGTCATAATTTGAACAATCTTAGTAGAGGACCATTAGATCATGCTACATACCAAATATCAAAGGTCTATGCCTTACAGTTTCAGAGAAGAAGATTTTTAAAGATTTTCCTATGAAAAACTGATAAGCCCTGGGGCGGGGCCATTTTTGTCCTGGGGGGTCATAATTTGAACAATCTTAGTAGAGGACCATTAGATGATGCTACATACCAAATACCAAAGGTCTATGCCTTACATTTTCAGAGAAGAAGATTTTTAAAGATTTTCCTATGAAAAACTGATAAGCCCCGGGGCGGGGCCATTTTTGGCCCAGGGGTCATAATTTGAACAATCTTAGTAGAGGACCATTAGATCATGCTACATACCAAATACCAAAGGTCTATGCCTGACAGTTTCAGAGAAGAAGAGTTTTAAAGATTTTCCTATGAAAAACTGATAAGCCCTGGGGCGGGGCCATTTTTGGCCCAGGGGTCATAATTTGATCAATCTTAGTAGAGAACCATTAGATGATGCTACATACCAAATACCAAAGGTCTATGCCTGACAGTTTCAGAGAAGAAGAGTTTTAAAGATTTTCCAACTGTCAATAACATTCTCCCATACAAATGCATTGCTACGCCTTTGCAGATATAGTAAACATAGATCAGACGGCGCCTGTTGGAGTCGTCTGATCCGGGTCTGCTCTGTTTACATTGTGATAAATAGAGCATTTGCTCCTATGGAGCAAACGCTGTTTTATCACATTGGTTTCAAAATACACAATTCTAAAATTTGACTTTTCTCCAGTACATTCTCCTTTTGGGTAGGTTTATTCAAACGTGGTTGGGTCTATACATAGCCTATGAGGGTATGGGCTAAGACCAGGAGTTTAACTCGTTTGGCGCCAAATTTAAAAGTGTCGTCTGCAATAATAATTTCATATTAAATATAATTCTAAACTAAATAATAAAGGTATATTAGTAAAACATTTGTTTTTAAAAACCTGTATGATTGTGCTAAAAAAATACAGAAAACAGCAAAGTCCCAGGTCAGATGCCGCCTTGAAAAGGTGGCATCTAACCTGGGACTGCACTATTTTCAATGGTGCCAACAGGCGACATTGGCGCCGAAAAAGTTAAAACATTTTATCAGTCGTTGTATTGAGGAGTTGATGCATCTGTTATTGTTTTGTTTCCTATACTATACTTACTTTTCCGAACGAAATCCGAAAAATGTGCAGCGGTGGTCACTGATGATAATAAGATGGCAGCTGGCAGTATTATCCTCATTATATCGTATAGTTCAGTCATAGTTAAATCCTCATCTGGTCACGTGACAATAATAGTAATATCCACAGAGCACTGATAGTGTGTCACTTTACGCACGTGCATGTATATAGTGATTACGATGTTTGTATACAAATTAGCTCACACGTGCTTAATCTCGTTTATCGTCTGATTCCAAATTGTCATTTGTTTGTACGCCTAGTAATTGTCGTCTGCAAATAGAAATGCCGTCTGTCAAAATTCTCTTTCTCAATTGTTCTACATGTCTTTTCAACCTTTAGCCTGCTGAGCAAATTATTTTTACAGAATTGTTCACCTACTACATTTTCAAAATCCAAGCTATAATCTATTTGTATACCAAGATGCAATCAGGGTGTCAAACAGTTACTCGGCGTCTCATCTAGATCCAAACTGTTTGCATAGGTATTCACTCATCCGCCCATAGTAGGCTAAATGTTAAAACATAGTCAAAGTGCCAAAGAGTTTGGATCTTAGTGACCTAAATCCGAGCTGTTTGCACAAGTTACCGTAGTCTCGTCCTTTTTAACACTTAATGAGTGGGAACAAAGTATAAAAGATCGTTGTCAAAATATGTAGACCAAGCTGAAAGTGCTCCTGAGGGAGACCTTTGATCAGGATCTGCACTGTTTGGCATACTAATTATTCTTTCAGCGGTAAAATTCGATATTTTTTATAACAATTTCTGGAATGGTGGAGCAACTACAGTCGAACTTGTTTTATGCGACCATTCATTTGCCGAACGTAGGATTATTAAAAAGCAGGTGGTTGCTTAATGCAGGGTAAAAGTAATGCAGAAAGCTCCTACAGGAGCTTTCTGCATTACTTTTGACCTGCATTAAGCTACCACCTGCCTTATAGGCTCATAATTATGCATCTTTTTGATGGTCGCTTAAGACAGGTTCTACTGTCAAGTACCAATTTTTCGTCTGCTAGCGATGAATCCGAGACAAACTATAAACAACAGACTGATGCATGTATAATGTTATCCCTACTTCACTGTACTCCTCAAATTTTGATCTGGTGCAATATTAATATTGACTACGTCCGATTCCACTAAACTTTTGAGAAAGTATTCAGTTCAAACAACATTGATCCTGTGTTGCCGAGTTATACTCGGTGGTCCACTTGGATCCAGCGTGTTTGCATATGGGAGAAACGTTGCGAATAACTGGATAAGGGTTAAGCTAGCGAGATAAGGGTTACGGTAGAGGTATACGGGTTACGGTAGAGGTATACGGGTTAAGGTAGAGGGATAAGGGTTTAGGTATAATGATAAGGGTTAAGGTAGAGGGATAAGGGTTAAGGTATAATGATAAGGGTTACGGTAGAGGGATAAGGGTTAAGGTATAATGATAAGGGTTAAGCTAGCGAGATAAGGGTTACGGTAGAGGTATACGGGTTAAAGTAGAGGTATAAGGGTTAAGGTAGAGGTATAAGGGTTAAGGTAGAGGGATAAGGGTTAAGGTATAATGATAAGGGTTAAGGTAGAGGGATAAGGGTTATGGTAGAGGGATAAGGGTTAAGGTAGAGGGATAAGGGTTAAGGTATAATGATAAGGGTTAAGGTAGAGGGATAAGGGTTAAGGTATAATGATAAGGGTTACGGTAGAGGGATAAGGGTTAAGGTATAATGATAAGGGTTAAGCTAGCGAGATAAGGGTTACGGTAGAGGTATACGGGTTAAAGTAGAGGTATAAGGGTTAAGGTAGAGGTATAAGGGTTAAGGTAGAGGGATAAGGGTTAAGGTATAATGATAAGGGTTAAGGTAGAGGGATAAGGGTTAAGGTAGAGGGATAAGGGTTAAGGTAGAGGGATAAGGGTTAAGGTATAATGATAAGGGTTAAGGTAGAGATAAAGGTTACGGTAGAGGTATACGGGTTAAGGTAGAGGTATAAGGGTTAAGGTATAATGATAAGGGTTAAGGTAGAGGTATAAGGGTTATGGTAGAGGTATAAGGGTTAAGGTAGAGGTATAAGGGTTAAGATAGAGGTATAAGGTGTATGGTAGAGGTGTAAGGTTTATGGTAGAGGTATATGGGTTAAGGTAGAGGTATAAGGTGTATGGTAGAGGTGTAAGGTTTATGGTAGAGGTATATGGGTTAAGGTAGAGGTATAAGGTGTATGGTAGAGGTGTAAGGTTTATGGTAGAGGTATAAGGGTTAAGGTAGAGGTATAAGGTGTATGGTAGAGGTGTAAGGTTTAAGGTAGAGGTATAAGGGTTAAGGTAGAGGTATAAGGTGTATGGTAGAGGTGTAAGGTGTATGGTAGAGGTATAAGGGTTAAGGTAGAGGTATAAGGTGTATGGTAGAGGTGTAAGGTTTATGGTAGAGGTATAAGGGTTAAGGTAGAGGTATAAGGTGTATGGTAGAGGTGTAAGGTTTATGGTAGAGGTATAAGGGTTAAGGTAGAGGTATAAGGTGTATGGTAGAGGTATAAGGGTTAAGGTAGAGGTATAAGGTGTATGGTAGAGGTGTAAGGTTTATGGTAGAGGTATATGGGTTAAGGTAGAGGTATAAGGTGTATGGTAGAGGTATAAGGGTTAAGGTAGAGGTATAAGGGTTAAGGTAGAGGTATAAGGTGTATGGTAGAGGTGTTAGGTTTATGGTAGAGGTATAAGGGTTAAGGTAGAGGTATAAGGTGTATGGTAGAGGTTTAAGGTGTATGGTAGATGTATAAGGTGTATGGTAGAGGTATAAGGGTTAAGGTAGAGGTATAAGGTGTATGGTAGAGGTGTAAGATTTATGGTAGATGTATATGGGTTAAGGTAGAGGTATAAGGTGTATGGTAGAGGTATATGGGTTAAGGTAGAGGTATAGGGATTAATTAAGAGGTATAAGGCTGAAGGCAGAGTTATATGGGTTAAGGTAAAGGGATAAGGGTTAAGGTAGAGGGATAAGGGTTAAGGTAGAGGGATAAGAGTTATTGTAGCAGAATATGGATAAATGTGCTTGTCCGATAAGAAATAAATTAATAGTTTTATTACAAGCATGCATGCTTTTTGCGAAAACTGGCCGATCCATTTCTTAATGTGATATTCTGATTAATTCAAAGCACGTTAGATGTATGCCAACAATGAAAAGCCCGCTTTGATTCTCATTTTCAATCTGTTTAGAAACACAGTATGAGTATTGAACAGCTCTCGGTCCTGAGTTCAAGCCTGGTAACAAGTGGTATCACTAGTAACTCACTCTTTGATTCAAACCTGTTTATAAATGATATCACTGGTAAATCACACCTTGATTCAAACTTGTTTACATTGGTAAATCACACCTTGATACAAACTTGTTTACACTGGTAAATCACACATTGATTCAAACTTGTTTAAAATTGGTATCACTGGTAAATCCCACCTGAATTCACACTTGTTTACAAATGGTACCACTGGTTGATCCCAAATTGATTCAACCTTGTTTATAAATGATATCAGTGGTAAACAATAATCATCTGATTCAACCTTGGTTACAAATGGTATCACTGGTTAATCACATCTGGATTCAAATTTGTTAACAAATGATATCACTGGTTAATCACATCTTGATTCAAATTTGTTTACAAATGGTATCACTGGTTAATAACACTTGTTTACAAATGGCACCGCTGGTATATTACATCCGTATTCAAACTGGTTTACAAATAGTATCACTTGTGAATTACTTGTTTACAAATAGTATCACGGATTCGTCCATGTACATGCTTCACTATTTCGCTGCAATGAACGAACATGTGATTACCTTTGCTTAGTTGTTTTTTTAATCCAGTTAAGACGTCGAGAAAATTCGTGTTTTGTCAAGATCCAAACTGTCTGACTCTGTCACTGTGTTTCCTGGAAAAAAGGTAGAATGTAGAACAATGACAATTCAAGCAGACTACAAATATTGCAGACGACACTATATGGCAGCGAAATAGAAGGAAAAAAACACACACATAATGTCATTCTCTGTAAACGAGTTTGCATAATGTGTACAGCACAAGTTCATCAGCCGTGTCACACTGTCCTGTGCAATTTTCATCCTTTCTTAAAACACAAAACAATTAATTTTAACTTAATTAATCCCAAAATTTGCACGTGAGGTTAAACAGACACCTATTGTATACTGTTACATTACCCTATGCGATGACTGGGAGATTCGTCTGCTTCAAAAGTGTCGTCTGCTGAAATTCCGTTATTTATAGTCTTCCGTTTATTTTACAGATATGGCAGTCAGTTAGGATCCTGTTTAGATGATATGCGATTGAAGTGTGTAATCTGGATACAAACTGGTGGATAATGTTATTATATTTCATGTTAATTTAAACTAAAGGCGCACATACTTTCTTGTCCCACGCATGTGTCATCTGCTGTAAATAAACATTATTGTCAACTGCTTTTCAAGACAACACATGCAGTTGTAATTTTGACATTATGCCAGTACATAATTCTTCATGCTCGAGGCGCTGACTCGGTCGAGTAATGGTCAGGATGTAAACTATTTTTCAGTACATGTATACACATATCTGTAAACAGCGCATTGAAGGAAGAAATCCGAGGTATAACGAATAGTTACCACAATACATTTTCACGCACTGTACCTCTAGTCAAGTTTATCTGAAAACTGTCCGTGGGGAAACTTTTAAAATGTAATCCATCCTGTTATTTTCTTCCAAATGACATTTTCTCTCTGTCGCCCAATCTGTACCAATTTTCAGTTTCAATATCGCCGTTTCCCCCCGCATCCCTTTGAAACACTAAGTAACTTTCATCAGCGAAGTAAACTCCTTCTGCTACAGTTGTTTCGGTACTTGTTTTACCCCCTTTCTTTTTAAAGATATAATCAGAATGTCAAACTGTGTGGATCCTGATGAGATGCTGAGTTACTCGGCGTCTCATCTGGATCCAAACTGATTGACAATGCCACCGCGACTTCTCTCTATAGTGTGTAGATGGCGAAATGCCAGGCCAATCTCGCTATAAATCAATACAATCCAGTCAACCACAGTAAACCCTCTCTACAATGGACATTATGAAATAAATTTAATTCTTGTTCTATAAGGTGGTAGTTTAACCTTTACCTCATGAATATTCATGTAAGATATAATGACGTCATTAATGTTTATTAGATTTCTTTTAATAATGGTTCACAAGTCAACAGATAAAGGTGCGTACACAAATACTAAAATCATCCATTCTTCACCTAACCCTATGTTGTGACCACCAAACCTATGTTGTGACGATTCTAAAGAGTGGTCATAGCATAGTGTTTGGTGGATAAAAAAAGGAGTTATTCATGAAAATGTTTTAATTTACGCATCTTATCTATGCCTCTGTGACGTATGAACACAATATTTTGTTTACTCGTGCGTTGTCAGGTACTATGCCTTTTTTTCAATTAGCAAACTGAACAGACTCTAATCAGACGGCTCTTGTCCAATATTTTGTCGTCAGCTTTGGACAATTCTTAGATAACATTTTGCCGTTAGTTTCAATTCTTAGATACTTTTTGTCACCATTTTAAATTCTAAGATAACTTCGTTATCAGTTTCAACCCATAGAGTTTTGTCGCAATTTTAAAAGGTCGCCAGCTTCAATTCTAAAATAAATGTGTCGCCAGTTTCATTACACATAGTTTTATCACAAGGCTAGGTAAATAGTATCGCCAGCTTTAATTTTTGTGTATTTTTTGTCGTCAACTTCAATTCCTAGAAAACTGTCATCATTTTCATTCCTTAGATTATTTTGTCGCCATCTTCATTTCTTTAATAACTTTTTGTCGCTAGCTTCAGTTCTTAGATAAAATCATAAGAATTATCATCAGCTTCAGTTCTAAGATAACATTTTGGCGTCAGCTTCTACTGAATTATAACATTTTATCGTCAACTTAAATACTATTATAACATTTTGGGGTCAGCTTCATTTCTTGGGTAACTTTTATTCGCCATATTTCTTTGATAATTTTAAGTACATTTTGGTATCAACTTCAATTCTGATACACATTTTTGTCGCCATCTTAATTTCTTAGATAGCATTTTGTCTTCAACTTCATTTCTTAACTTTTAGTTTCCAGCTTCAATTCTTAGATAGCATTTTGATGTCAAATTCAATTCTGGTATAATTTTTTGTAGAAATGTTCATTTCTTAGATAGCATTTTGTCTTCAACTTCAATTCTTAACTTTTAGTTTCCAGCTTCAATTCTTAGATACTATTTTGATGTCAAATTTAATTCTGGTATAACTTTTTGTAGAAATGTGTTCATTTCTTAGATAACATTTTGGCGTCTTCTTAAGTTCTCAGCCAGCTTTTTGTCACAATTTTCTTTTCTTTTCGCCTGCTTCAATTCTAAGTTAACTTTATCGCCAGTTTCAATCCATAAAGCTTTTGCCAGTTTCAAGCCTAAGATAACTTTGTTATCGCTAGCTTCATATTTTAGATAACTTTGCCGCCAGTTCCAATCCATATAGATTCAAGTCTTGGATATTATCGTCGCAAGTTTCAATCCATAGAGTTTTTACGACAGTTTAAATTCTTAAATAACTTTTTGTCGTAAATTTCAATTAATAGTGTGTTTGTCGTAATCTTCAACTCATAGATAACTTTGCCGTCAGTTTCAGTCCAATACAGGTTTTGCCGTTAACTTCAGTTCTGAGGCATTTATTTTCATTTTCGTTAGCTTTATGTTTTGGATAACCTTTTTGTCGCGAGCTTCAGTTCTGAGATTACTTTGTCGTCAACAACTGAAACCGGGATTCTAGTACAGAAGAATAAAGATACTTTTAGGCAGGTGGCTGCTTAATGCATGGTGAAAGTCATGCAGAAAACTCCTGGGGGAGCATTCTGCATGCCTTACACCCTGCACTAAGCTGCCACCTGTCACCAAGACCGATATTATTGAACATCCTGTATAGAGAAGTTATGCTGTATACACATATATTCTAACGTCATTTTAACCCGTAAACAACCGTGATCCCATACATGGGACATATGCAAACAATGTAGACTCAAATCAAAGGGATCATTCAAATGATGTCACCAGGACATATTTCTTTTGCCAGACCCATCTGGCATGACAATTTGACGGCAGAGCAACAGATAAAGGTGTATACTCAAATACTAAAATCGTTATTTCTCCTCCAGCCGCTATGTCGAAGAGACGATATATATGTGGTCACAACATAAGGTTTGGTGGAGACTGGAGAAATAAAGGAGTTATTCTTGAAATTGTTTTAATGTACGTCTGGGACGTCTGGGATGGGTTTAAATTTTGTTTTGGGTGTGTTTACCTAATGTGAAATGGGAGTTAAAGGGAGTTAACTCTTTGTGGTCTAAAGAAAAGTAAAATTGTAGAATTTTGTAGTTTGAAACCATTGTGATAAATAGACCATATGCTCCTATAGGAGCAACTGCTCTATCTATCACAATGGTTTCAAGAAGTGGTTATTACAGAGACGTAGAAAGGTGAATTTATGTAGGAAAGGGTTAAATACAATAGAACCTGGCCAAAGTGGTCATTTTTTATTGAACACCCAGTAAATGCTCCTTTTGGGTAGATTCATTCAAAGAGATTAGGTCAAAAATAGCCTATGGAGGAAAGGGTTAACCGTTATCTTAGTTGTTCAGCTATCATTTATTCTTTGCACGCAAACAATGAAATAGCGAGAACGTAAACAAACTGTTCAGATCATGATAAGACATCAATTAACTTGTGGCGTCTCTTCGGGAACATGGTATATTCCGTTTGTTAGCTTTAGTTTCGGAATTTATTAGTTTCAGAAAATAACGGAACATTAATTCTAGTAATGTGTAAAAACAATGTGCTACAATTATTAAGCATTGAACCAGTGATATATTAACTAATTAACCCTTCCACTGCCAAATTCTATCGTCTGCGAACTTTGTCGTCTGCTACAGTTTTCATGTTTTAAATTTTCTTCATGTTTTGTTTCAAAAACATAGTCACAGTAACAAACAGTTTGGATCCTGGTGAGACGCTGAGTTAATCTGCGTCTCATCAGGATCCAAACTGTTTGCATAGGTAATCACAGATGCGACACTGACTGCGAAAAAATTAACTCTTTCAACAGTAATTCTATTTCTTCAGTAAATGTGATCGTCTGCTGCCATTCTTAACCCATTCTCTCATATTGACGACTTTTGACGACTCTGTAAAAAGTCACTTTGTGAAACCATTGTGATAAATAGAGCATTTGCTCCTATAGGAGCAAATGCTCTATTTATCACAATGGTTTCAAACTACAAAATTCTAAGACTTTCCTTTTCTCTAATTAAAGCTCCTTTTCGGTAGATTTATTCAAAGAGGCTGGGTCTAAAAATAGCCTATGATGTAATGATTTAAACTAAAATATGCTTCCATTTTTTCGAACAAGGCCTGAGTGTCAAACAGAATGAATCCTGATGAGACTGATGAGTAACTCGGCGTCTCATCTGGATCCAAACCAAACTGTTTGTAAAATCATCATTACCGGTTGGCTGTATTCCTAGAGATAACGTCTGGCGCATGACATTTGTCAGGCGAAACTGAAACTACCGCCTTGTAAAAAATTCCCAGTTTCCCCAGCTCTGTCATGCATGCGCATAACAATAACATTTTACGCATTCCCAAGGAAGATATCATTCATGAAGTGAACACCACGTGTGTGTTACAGTACCTTCGTGAAATTCCGGCAGGGCTTATACCGGCGAGGGGTTCCGATTGCAATATCGTTACACGACTAATGAAAATTGTTTTCTGTTTAAATTATGTTTTATTTCGTGTAACCCTTTACTTGACAGAAGCGCATTTTCACGCCTTTGCAAACAGATTTTGTCCCAGATCAGGGTCTCCTCTTCTTCTTCTTCTTCTTCTTCTTCTTCTTCTTCCTTCTTCTTCTTCTTCTTCTTCTTCTTCTTCTTCTTCTTCTTCTTCTTCTTCTTCTTCTTCTTCTTCTTCTTCTTCTTCTTCTTCTTCTTATTCTTATTCTTCTTATTATTATTATTATTCGTCATCATCTTCTTCGTCGTCACCTTCTTCGTCATCTTCTTCTTTTTTTTTCTCCTCCGCCTTCTTCTTCTTTTTCTTCTTCTTTTTCCTCCTCTTCTTCTACAATAATGACAAACATTCAATACTGAACTTTATGTCCATGCGTAGGATATTAACCCTGTCTCTGTTCTATATTTAGACCAATTTCAATACCTGCTGAATATTCATGGACAAAACAGTTATAATGAAATATGGAATGTCGAGCATTGTAACCATTTTAGAAACTAAAGAAACAGATCTATCGAATTCTAATAGCAAACAGAGCAGACCCTGATCAGACGGCTCCTCTGGGTCTACTCTGTTTGCAAATACGCGAAAACACGTTTATATGTGGGAAAAGGTTAATGCTGAAAATTCCATTGCTCATGCAGCCATTATCAAAATATCAAAATATAGCGATACATTCCTTTGTTCGTTATGAATATTCATCAGATAAAGGGGGCCAATCTTAAGCAAACTGCCACAATCCATTTTGAATTTATTGACTGTAAAACAACTAAAGTCCTGGTCGTACGCCAAATTTTGATTCTGTTGTAAAGGTCAGCTATGTCACGAACAACAGCCAGAAAAATGTCGTATGAAATAAGTGTGGGATATTGTACGGTCTAATATGTCCGTACATGACCGTACAATATCACACTTGTCGCCAATTAACCTTACTAATAGGTAAATCCTTACAACTTTACACCATTTAGATAATATTCTCTAGAAAGAAGATAAAATGGCGGAGGTTTTAATTGATGCTGACAAATGCAGATAAGAGACTCGACTGCAAAATAAAATATGCCCATTTTAAGAAAAATCTCTCTCTCTCTCTCTCTCTCTCTCTCTCTCTCTCTCTCTCTCTCTCTCTCTCTCTCTCTCTCTCTCTCTCTCTCTCTCTCTCTCTCTTCACAATAAACTGTTATGAACCAGATCACTGATAGTGTTCTCAGTGAGTGTTGATCAAGATATGTTCATACCAAAACTTTTATACCAATGTCTTAAGTATACATGTATGGTTTATCATGTTGTGAATTTGTCACATTTTATACTCTTATGTTTTAGCAGACATCATGTAGCTGTAAGCACAATGCATTTTCTGTTTTCACTTGTAATTACCTTGAAAAATTAATTACCATGTGCCGTCTACATAATCTGACTATTATCCATTTTATCATTGTTTCCAATTAGAAGGTCAGGCATAAATAACAGATCTGGCACTAGAGGGTTTTTTGTACAGGAATTTAGACCTAAAAGTTATATCAGTTGTTGTATATTGGCGACAATATACTTTGCTGTACAGGAATTTAGACCTAAAATTTATATCAGTTGCTGTATATTGGCGACATATTTGTCGACGTAGATCTTTTTTTTCTTCAATTTCTTATCAGGAATCAACCGAAACTCCTCGACGATGTCCGCTTAGTCACGTACGCAACTCGTACAACCTCGTCTAATTCCGGTAAGTCGACTAGCAACTGCTCTTATGTGAGACATTTGATAAGGCTCTGATCTGTTTGCTTATGGAGCAGTAGATATGCTTCTACAGTTTCTGCCATGGTCAATAGCCTCGTGTGCGTATGCCATGATAAGATATTTCTTCTAATTATTCTTGAAATTATTATTTCTTACATGCACATTCATCATGTAAAGAGTTTATAAATAGCGATAGTATCAATTACATCTTCTCCAAGCTTCCTAGCAATTTCAAAGTTAACACCTACTTAAACCTTTGCCTCATATTATAAACACGTTTGCAAACGATGTAGACACAGATCAGACAGTTCTTGTAGGATCTGCCTGATCTTGGTCTACTCTGTTTGCGTTTGAAATTATAATATATCTGACGCTACAGTATATCTATCTACCAATATTAAAACCTTCCTATGTACATATGCCATTATAAAAATATGTTGCTTAACCCTTCGCTTGCTGTTCACGTCAATATACCTACCTGTAAATAGTGAAGACCCAGATGAGACAGCTCCTGCAGGAGCTGTCTCATCAGGGTCTGCACTATTTACAAGTTGATTGTGCAACCAGTGCACTCCATTGCAGTGATTGCACAGCGAAATACTTGTACACAGTGAAGATATAGGTAATTATACAACAGGGCATGGGTAAAGAAGGAGAAATGTATTTTAAAATTCAGCAAGCGATGACATCATTTCTTAAATGAATATTCGACAGAGAAAGCGTTAACCCATTACGCCATAGGCTATTTTTAGATCAAACCACTTTGAATAAATCTGCCGAAAAGGAGCATTAACTAGAGAAAAGGATTTTTTTTTAGAATTTAGTAAGTTGAAACCATTGTGATTAATAGAGCATTTGCTCCTATAGGAGCAAATGCTCTATTTATAACAATGGTTTCAAGAAGTGACTATTACAGAGGCGTAGAAATGCCTGTTTATGGAGTAAAGGGTTAATAAACTCGTTTACCTATTGAATATTCATATACGAATAATCACATTCGTTCATTCATTTCAAAACAGTTAGGATTCTGATGGCCTGTCGGATTGCTTGACGTCTAATCCGGATTCAAGGGCAAGACATAATGTTTAAACCATCCGTATACATACTGCTTCTTTATTTTCTCAAAGATTGCAGGCTGACAAGTTTAGATCTTGACAAGATGCTTTCCCTGATCTATATTTATTCTAAATTCCATTACCTACTGGATATTCATAGACAAAATAGTTGCAGTGAAATATGCAAGGTGGAACATTGAAGCCATTTTAGAAAGGAAAGAAACATATCTATCATATTCTAATAGCAAGCAGAGCAGACCCTGATCAGACGGCTCCTGTAGGAGCCGTCTGATCTGGGTCTACTCTGTTTGCAAATGCGTGAAAAGACGTTAACTATGAAGG
The DNA here is from genome assembly GCA_963576725.1 of Azorinus chamasolen. NCBI lineage: Eukaryota > Metazoa > Mollusca > Bivalvia > Cardiida > Solecurtidae > Azorinus > Azorinus chamasolen. The sequence goes on along the minus strand of OY755253.1, from coordinate 26,475,820 downwards.
AAAGGGTTATGGTTGTAATTCATATTCAAAGCACATCCTGTAATCAAGATAACTAATGCAGTGCACTCAGTCGATGGCAACCATGACCCAAGATCTCCAAGATAATATACGTTACGTTATTATATTCAAGATAAAATGCACCGAGAACCGTCCTGCAAACGCATTTGATTTGTTTGTTGCACTTTACTTCAAAGATACGCCATTTTAACGCCTTTGCAGACAGAGAAGACCCAGGTCAGATATTCCCTACTGATTATGGGTCCGCCGTTTAGGTTAACCCTTTCCTCTATAAATACGCCTTTCTGCGAATTTGCAAACAGAGTAGACTCATGGTCTGCTTTCTTATGACATTCTACATATATTCTGGAATTAATTCAATCAATATTTATGATGGACTGAGTCTTGCGTGAATATTAATTAACCCTTCTCTTGCTGAATTTTAAAATGCATTTCTCCTTCTTTACCCATGTCCTGTTGTATAATTACATATATCTTCACTGTGTACAAGTATTTCGCTGTGCAATCACTTCTGAGGAGTGCACTGGTTGCACAATCAATTTGTAAATAGCGCAGACCCTGATGAGACAGCTCCTGCAGGAACTGTCTCATCTAGGTCTTCACTATTTACAGGTAGGTATATTGACGTGAATAGCAAGCGAAGGGTTGAGTTAACCCTTTACTTCATATAAACGCCCTTTTCACGCATTTCACGCATTTGAAAACAGAGTAGATCCAGATCAGACGGCTCTAACAAGAGCGGTCTGATCAGGGTCTGCTGTGTTTGCTGTTGACATGATACGAACCTGATTCTACAGATTTTGTCAAAGCAAAATCAATTTTACCATTAACTTCATATAAACGCCCTTTTCACGCATTTGAAAACAGAGTAGACCCATATCAGACGGCTCTTACAGAAGCCGTCTGATCAGGGTCTGCTGTGTTTTCTGTTGACATGATACGAATCTGATTCTACAGTTTTTGTCAAAGCAAAAAAAAAACATTGAAAAGTGTACAGTTTAAAAATTGAGCTAATGAATATTCATGTTGTCATTATTTCTTAAATGAATACTGAACAGGGAAAGGGTAAAAGATTATCAGCTGTTATCTTTTTACAAGTACATGTACATATATAGACACTGAAAGCGAAAGAAAATGTAGAAAGAAAAGTAGAAACCCAGCCTGTTCACGATCGTAAATGACGCATGTTTTATAATGAACAGCAGCTGGATAATTGTCAAAAACAAAACAGTTAACCCTTTACCTGGTTGAGATACATTTTACGATCTTGCAAACAGAGTAGGCTCAGACAAGACAAATTTTGTAGGAGCTGTGGTTACAGTCTGGGTTCAAGGATATAAAACGTCTAAATCTGAGTCTGGTATCATTCTCAAATATATGATTGGTCAGATTCTGAGCAAGCTCAGAATCTGACCAATCAGACGCTTGAGAATGATCTCAAGCTCAATCAAATGTTTTATAACCACGGGACCTGCTGTATTCGCTTAAGACATGATATAGATCTGATTCTATGGTTTCTGGCATGATAAAAAATATACAGTAAAGCCTCTCTATAACGGCCAATAAATCAAATCAATTATTTTGTGTTAAAGGCAGGTGGCTGCTTATAGCAAGGTGAAAGTAAAACAGAACGCTCCTATAGGAGCGTTCTGTTTTACTTTCACCTAGCTTTAAGCTGCCACCTGTCGTAAATACCAACTAATTAACACAATTTAGTGGCCGTTATAGAGAGGTTTTACTGTATATCGCTGTTCAATCTGTCATTATAAAAGTTCAGCTCATTAATGTCCATTAAGTCATTATTTCTCGCCCGGACATTCATTATATAAAGGGTTAAATGTACGTCTAGAATAAATGTCAATTTATCAGGATACTGATTAAATTTAGAGTCGTTTGCCGTTTGTGATTGCTTTTGCCATAAAACACCAATTAATTCTGAGATGGCTATTGCGGTGCAGTAATTATCTCAAGGGATTTTCTCAGAAAGTGTCTGAACTGTTTTGTGAATAACATGTAATAAAACCCTTATAAACCGGAATGCTAGTAGAGAAAAAATTAGATACATTACGGCACGTGCATGGCTGCTTCATGCAGGGTGAAAGTCATGCAGAAAGCTCCTAGAGGAGCTTTCGGCATGACTTTCACCCTGCATTAAGATGGCATCTGTTTCCAAGACCGATATTTATACTAAATTTAACATCAAATTTAGATGGTTTTACTGTTTTGAAATACCCTTAAACTTTCAGTTTCAGTAGCAGTTCTATAGCAGCCACTTATTGAACAAGAGGACCAAGGTGGTCCTATATCGCCCATCTGGTCACAAGTCCAAGAGATCTAAATTTTGTAAAACGGCTCATATAGAATATTGCAGAAAAGCTTAACTCTACAAATGCTTCTATATTTACGGGGGACACTGCTACTATGGGACACTGCTACTGTGTTCTGTGGGACACTGCTACTGCTACTATGGGACACTGCTACTGTGTTCTGTGGGACACTGCTACTGCTACTGTGGGACACTGCTACTGCTACTGTGGGACACTGCTACTGTGGGACACTGCTACTGTGGGACACTGCTACTGCTACTGTGGGACACTGCTACTGCTACTGTGGGACACTGCTACTGTGGGACACTGCTTCTGTGGGACACTGCTACTGTGGGACACTGCTACTGCTACTGTGGGACACTGCTACTGCTACTGTGGGACACTGTTACTGTGTTCTGTGGGACACTGCTACTGCTACTGTGGGACACTGCTACTGTGGGACACTGCTACTGTGGGACACTGCTACTGCTACTGTGGGACACTGCTACTGCTACTGTGGGACACTGCTACTGCTACTGTGGGACACTGCTACTGCTACTGTGGGACACTGCTACTGTGGGACACTGCTACTGTGGGACACTGCTACTGCTACTGTGGGACACTGCTACTGCTACTGTGGGACACTGCTACTGTGGGACACTGCTACTGTGGGACACTGCTACTGCTACTGTGGGACACTGCTACTGCTTCTGTGGGACACTGCTACTGTGGGACACTGCTACTGCTACTGTGGGACACTGCTACTGCTAATGTGGGACACTGCTACTGCTACTGTGGGACACTGCTACTGTGGGACACTGCTACTGTGGGACACTGCTTCTGTTGGACACTGCTACTGCTACTGTGGGACACTGCTACTGTGGGACACTGCTACTGCTACTGTGGGACACTGTTACTGCTACTGTGGGACACTGCTACTGTGGGACACTGCTTCTGTTGGACACTGCTACTGCTACTGTGGGACACTGCTACTGTGGGACACTGCTACTGTGGGACACTGCTTCTGTTGGACACTGCTACTGCTACTGTGGGACACTGCTACTGTGGGATACTGCTACTGTGGGACACTGCTTCTGTTGGACACTGCTACTGCTACTGTGGGACACTGCTACTGTGGGACACTGCTACTGCTACTGTGGGACACTGCTACTGTGTACTGTGGGACACTGCTACTGCTACTGTGGGACACTGCTACTGCTACTGTGGGACACTGTTACTTCTACTGTGGGACACTGCTACTGTGTACTGTGGGACACTGCTACTGCTACTGTGGGACACTGCTACTGCTACTGTGGGACACTGTTACTTCTACTGTGGGACACTGCTACTGCTACTGTGGGACACTGCTACTGTGGGACACTGCTGCTACTGTGGGACACTGCTACTGTGGGACACTGTTGTGGGACACTGCTACTGTGGGACACTGCTACTGCTACCGTGGGACACTGCTACTGTGGTTGAAAACTCAAGTCAAATTTCTACAGTTTACTAGTTAGTTTCTGTAATTTCCTTTCATTCAACTGGCAGCTTCTTTGCTTCCATCAAAGTTTCAAACTAAGCCCAAAAGAAAAGATCTCCCATTCTCAATAACTAAATCCGACTCTGTTTCTCCCCTTTTCTAAATCTAAAAACTCCAAAACTCCCGTGAACAAAGAGACTCTGGTTTATATAAGATGCTAAACAAAGAAATGCTACATAGGCTAAACTAATTTGCATAGCTAAACCTCATGAAAGCTAGCTCCAAATGTGGGGAGCAGCATGCAAAAGTATAGCGCCTCCACTGCTCAGTGCTAGCATCCCATACTAGTTATTACAATTTATGGGCTACATGATGTCAGGTCTCGGCTAAAGCGAAGACTGGCAATCTCCACAAGCCCTCTGTTTATCATTTCCAAAACAACACATTTTTCCTTTGTTCAATTCGTCAACCATATTGCAAACCTATGGTGACCAGAGTTAAACTTAATTCTTACAAAAAGGTTCGAAAATTGCCTAAACACCTATTTTACACCCCCACCCTCCGCTAGCATTAATGGTCCCTATTAATGTTTTACATCTTCAATTTGAAATGAAGAGCAAGGAGGTTTAGCAGTCATCCCACTCTCGACACAGTTCATGAAATATAAGACTTATTCTTAGCTAACCCTACTAGAATATAATTAATACAAGAAACTGATAAAAGAAAGTGTGATTAACAATCACACCTTAATTAATATTCAGGTGATAACAAATAATTTTTAGCTTTGGTACTTGTGTTAAAACGTGTCTGATGTTAAGTAACTGCTGTTAAACTAAATAATAATGTCCAGTATTGTCCATCATGCTGTGATAACTCTATAGGAATATCTCTGACACAGGAAGTATGTCCAGTATTGTCAATAGTGCTGTGATAACTGTATAGGAATATCTCTGATAAGTCCTAAAACATCCACACTATGCCTATAAGACTCATTCATTGTCATACTGTGCATTTTGCTTAATTTTTAACATTAACAATGGTGTATTGAAAAGAGGCACTTTTTGAAATTGGTGTTTGGTAGTCGTCCCTACCATAAAGTGTCCTATAGATGCGCCATTAATTAAATTTAATTTAAATACTGAAAGAAACAAATGTGGCACTTATATTGAGCATGTAATAAAATCAAGATACATTTTAAATCCAGGTAGAATATGAAGTTGGGTGGGGTTATTCTTACCACTTCAACTTCCACAGGAGACACTAAATGAATTTCTATTAGTATATTTTAAGTCGTCCATTTAAATTTAAAGCTACATATAGCTTTAAAAAGTTATATTCCTGGCTGAATAGTGACAATTCTAAATTGCACATATCATTAACAATACTCCAAGAACACAGCTTAAACTCCAATCAGAGTTGTAATAATCCTCCATTGACACACTATTGTAACGTGTACCAGCTATTGACCAGAACGGACCTTATAAATGACAGTGAACTATGTAAGATGATGATGTGGTATGATGAATCGTTTCAAAGATCTCGGTCCAAGCTTATAAAACCTTTAGTTGAGTCTGAGTTCGTTCTCAAGTTTTTGATTGGTCAGATTTCAGCCTTTGGCTAAAATCTGACCAATCAAAAAACCTTGAGAACATCTGACCAATCAAAAACTCCGAACTCGGTCTGATGATAGGTCTAGTGAACTGTTATGAAGACAACAGTTTGATGCTTTAGTTTTTATGAAATAGGTTTGATGAACTAAATGTTGTGATCTGATGTTCTGATGACACAGTGTTCTGATGATACGATGTTACAGGGCTATATCATGAAGGCTGGTCTGATGACAGTGTCATGGGGAAGTGTTCTCGTGATATTGTTTGGTGATAGTGGATGATGATATGGCATGAAACTATATACAGAACAGTAATAATTTTCCTCAAGCTACTTGCTTAATGATTAGAATGAACATAAAACATAAGCCTATATATGCATGTGATTATATGCACGAGACTATAACAATTTTTTCATGGGGCTATACGGATTAGAACAAAACAATTAAGCAGAGAAGCACGATGATTATATCTACAAACAGGCATGGGCATGAAACAAGTATATGGAGCTTGTTGCATGAAACATCAGAACAATGTTCTGAGCTACTATGTAAGAAAAACTACTAGCGACCCGGGCTGCTGTCTCAACTATTGAACGTCCCTTTCAGTAGCGCTGAGCACTCTTGAAAACACGGGCATCAACTTGTGAGGCTTGTCCCAAAGTCCTATCTAACTGTTTCCTTATATATTATTACCAAGTGTAGCCTTCGAGAGTCAGCGTTAGACTAAACGATTCAACTGTGCGACGCAGTATTTATTCCTGCTAGAGTACTCTCCAAACTCCATCTTAATTCACTAAAATCATCTTATTGAACGGTTGATTGGTAATAACCGTGCCATTCCATAGATTAAAAGATATTTTTAGTATGGCATACATAAATGATTTAGAATGCAAAAATAATCAAATAGTTACCTATAGCTGTTAAAGTTTGAGAGTATCAGTATGTAGCGACTACCGTTAACTATTTAATTCCAAATGGTGTAATCGACTAAAGGGAAGCAACTCACTACAACTGAATGATGCTATATTTGATTTCGCTACACTACCCATGCATCGGGGTTCATTGTGCATTACTAAACAGAAGTTCAAAACTATATATTTTAGTGGTGAAAACCATTCCTTGAGAAAAAAAAATCTACAAAAGGAAAGAACTACTATGAAGATAAACTATGAAAAGATGATTAAGTAAACTGAACTGTCTTAATCAACGATGTATGTACATTCTGTGTCTCTGTATCTACTGCTCAATCAACATGAGCTCTAGAAAGGTGCGCATAGAACGAGTGCATGTTAGCACAAGCTTTTCCACAAGCATTGCACCTGAAAGTGCCAAACACTATATATTGCATAGATGATCTCATCACCAAAAGTTATGTCACAATGACTGCACCTCAGATTCTGCTCCTCAACCTGAACTCCTGTATCAACACACACAGTCTATTATGTGCCACTACTGCAGGCTACAGGTGCACATGCTACCGTAGTTGTCATCTCTGGAAGCCTGCGTTTCCTCGGTGCTGGAATTGAGTGAGGATGTACATGTATTCTGTAAATGCGACTAACTAGTAGATCACTGTCTTTGGATGTGGGCAAACTCTCCTCCACTTCTACGTCAGGCTCTGTCTCATTCACTGTCTGAACTAAGATTCGTCCCCACAACAGCGTTAATGTGTTTGCTCCTCATATGCTTGGTGAGGTAGATGCTTTTCTTAAAGGTTGCACCGCACTCCTGGCACTTCACCATCTTCTCCGAGCACTGCTTTACATGCTCCACAAAGTCTACTTCAACACCATTGTCCTCTTTGCAGACGGGACACACCACATGCTTTCTTGTGGTCTCTTTCGTCTGAGGCATCGTCAACCTGCAAGTAGAAAGGACATAATCGTCTAGCCAAGCTGGCTTCTTTCTATTTCTCTTCCTTTCTACTACCTCCTCACATTCTCCACTAACTTCTGCGGGTACTGTCTCATATTCCGGAACTGACTCAACATCTCCCATGGTATCTGAAACTTCCCCAAGCAACATCTGGGGCTTTGCTAGCATCATCCTATCACAATGTATAATATCAACCCCATTCGACCTGCAACAATTTACTTTTTACAGTACATCAGACAATTTGACTTTGATGAAAGTGGGATAAGGGCGAGGTTGGGTACCCGTAAACCAGGTTTAAGCCCCAAAGTAGCTGTTTTTGGCTACTGACCGTTCCAAAGCGGTACTCCTGCTTTCAGCATATGGTCAATTTTGTTGTTTAATATGCTTAATGTTAAATGTTGTTCGTCTTTATATGCGTCCTGTTATGTTTTGTCTTGTGGCTATACTGTTTCTTGTTTGATGGTGTTTGGTGCGGTGTCATTTCGTATGTGGCTCTCCCTGTTTGACTATTTTTTTCCATATTTAACTATGTATAGACCTCTCCAGAAGGAGGTAAACTTTGAGGTCTGCCCACTTTTCGTTACAGGAAAATAAACATAGACTTGGTCATCAGTCTTTAAAGTGTTAAAGAAAAGTTTTGTGTCATGATATCGTTTCTGTTTTTGAATGGAGTGACCAGTGTATTGTCTGACTATGGTATGGACACTCTCCAACCTTTGTCGCATCTCCAATACATACTGATTCCGGACAATATATTTAATGCTCGGGGTATTTCATACGCTATATCTAATGGTGTTGAGGTCTCTCGACCGGGCATGAGCATATTTGGTGAGCACCCTGTTGTCTCGTGCTCTGTTGCCCTGTAGGCCATCATCACGTATTGCAAATGCTCATCCCAATCTCTCTGATTGTCACTCACATAGGCGCTAAGCATCTCACATAGAGTTCGATTGAAGCGCTCAACCATGCCATCAGACTGTGGACGGTATGCAGTTGTTCTTGTTTTTTTCAATTTGCAACATATCACACATTCCCGTGAATAACTTACTTACAAATTGCCTTCCTTGATCAGAATGTATTCTTCCTGGTACACCAAACCTTGAGATGACATTGTTCGCCATGATATCAGCTACTGTTCTCGCTTCCATGTTGGTCATGGGGAAGCTCTCCGTCCGTTTTGTGAAGTAATCTGACACCACAAGGATATATTTGTTGCCTTTCTCTGTCATCGGCAATTCTCCCAGGATGCCAACTGCTATCCTTTCCATAGGAACGCCACTCCTCGTAACTTGCATGGGAGCTTTCTTTGTCTTCATGGGGTGTTTTCTCTTCAGACATTGTTTACACTCGAGAACCATGATCTGTACGTATGGTGAACTTTTTGCCATACAAGAAGTGTCTGAAATGTTTTACAAAGGTAACTACAGCAAGCAACTCCTTCCGAGTAACACAATATCTCCTCTCAGATTTGGTTATAGTTCTGCTGGTATACGCTACCACCATCTCTCTGCCGTCAATGATCTGGGACAAGACAGCACCTACTGCTATATTGCTAGCATCAGTGTCCAGCAGAAAAGGTTTTGTATAATCTGGGTAAGCCAACACTGGTGCCTCTGTGAGCATTGTTCTCAGAGATTCAAACGCCACGTTACATTCTTGTGACCAGCTGAACTTTTGTGCCTTCTCTGTGAGACGGTGCAATGGCTTGTCAATCTCTGAGAAGTTTTTGATCACTTTTCTGAAATAGCTACAGAACCCTAGAAATGACCTCACAGCATAAACACTCTGTGGCGCAGGCCAGTCTCTTACTGCCTGAGTCAGTCTGAATACCGTGCTCTGAAACAATATTCAACTGTGCTGAGTTGAGTCTATCCAGAACCCTATCTAAATTTGTAACCATGTCCTCAAAGGGCTTGCCTACGACGATCATATCGTCAAGATATACCAGGCAGATTTGCCAATTCAAACCGGCCAACATTGTCTCCATCAACCTTTCAAACGTCGCCGGGGCGTTGCATAGGCCAAATGGCATTAGGTTGAACTCAAACAAACCCTGGCGAGTCGAGAAAGCCGTTTTCTCTTTGTGCATCTCATCCACTTCTATTTGCCAATAGCCTGAGTTCAGATCAAGGCATGAGAACCACTTCGAGCCCGAAAGTTGGTCCAATGCCTCGTCGATTCTGGGAAGCGGGTATGCGTCTTTAATGGTTACGTCATTCATCCTTCTGTAATCCACACTGAAACGTTTGGTCCCATCTTTCTTTGTCACCATGACTATGCCACTGGACCAAGGGCTAGTCGATGGTCTGATCACACCTTTCTCCAACATCTCATCAACGTGCCTGTCTACTTCATCCCTCATATGCACAGGGACACGTCATAAGGGTTGTTTGATTGGACAGGAATCACCAGATGGTATCTTGTGAGTGATTATCCCTGTCCTACAAAAATGAGTCATGCAGGAGTCATTCTCTAAGTCAGAGTCATTCTCTGAGAATGTAGATGAATGTTTGTCCAACAGAGCTGCGACTTGTTTCGCCTGTGATTCTGTCATGCCATCTACGGTTCTTATATATATAGATCTTCAAGATGGTCTTGGACCCCATGGTCTTTTGGTTTGCTGGTTTGGGGCTCCATGTGCTTTACACTTGAGACGGTACTAAAGTTTGCAATATGTGTTCCTGGGTATAGGACTTTGCTCTCGTCATCAAGGTTTATGATTCTCAGTGGTAATTTTTCATCTCCATTTACTAAGACTCTCACTACCAACGGTCTATCCGTACTACATGCTTTCTTGGCTGCTTCTAAAAATCCTGCCGTATGTTTCAGAGTACTTGGGGCTGCAACCGTCCCTTCAATTATCATTTCACTCATAGATGGAATTTCTGTTTTCTCTGAAACAGTGACCCTGTAACAACCTGCCTTGCCCATCACATTCAATTTGCATGTTTTTCCCGCCATACTCATTATATTGCTTGTCAAATCAATCTTGCAGTTACGAATTTTCATGACATCAAGACCAAGAATGGCACTGAGCTCCACATCAACCACCATCACATCTGTGTTAATCTGAACCCCACAAATCTCAATAGTGACCGTTGCTTTGCTTTTGAATTCAAGCTTTTCACCAGACGCGGTTTGAAGGTTCGCTTGTACAGACTTCAGGGCTACTGTGCATGATGTCTTGACAACATCCCATACCCTAGATGAAAGTAAGGTGATAGTAGCTCCGGTGTCTACGAGAAATTCTGTCTCGATGCCATTAATCTTGAAATCGGCATACAGGCCTGACCCTGTTGCTGCCACGAAGTCTTTGCCCCTGCCTCTCCAATTCTGCTAAAACTTCTGGAGCTTGGGACAATTTGGAGCGTCTTCACTTGGATCTGTAGTTCGAACAATAGTTACCACAGTTTGATATGAACGGGGCTAGTCGTGACTACAGTTACGCCATATGACCTTTCACCCGAACTATAGTCGAACAACACCAAAGAGCTCGGTTCCTGTAGTTTCCAGATGGCGTCGAACGGGAATTTGTAAGTTTGTATTTGGAAGCTTTGATTAGAATTAAGAGTATATCCAACATTGCATGTAAGTTTGACATTATTGTGATCTCAATAATATTTAGTTAGGTTTCTTGTCCGGATCATAACTTTCGAAGTATAAAAGCTATTGACTTCAACTTCATATACAGATGGAACACATTGACCACAAGTGCAGTGCGCAAGGTCAATAACTGTCTTCAGTATTTTTGGAGTTATTGCCCTTTGTTATTTTCTCAGAATCCGGCTTGTCCGGATCATAACTTTCAAAGTATAAAAGCTATTGACTTCATATACAGATAGATCACATTGACCACAAGTGCAGTGCACAAGATTAATAACTTTTGTCTTCAGTATTTTTGGAGTTATTGCCCTTTGTTCTTTTTCTCAAAATCTGGTTTGTCCGGATCATAACTTTCAAAGTTTAACAGCTATTGACTTCAAACTGCATATACACATTGAGAACAAGTGCAGTGTACAAGGTCCATAAGTTACCATAACTCTGTCTTCAGTATTTTTGGCTTGTTTTTCCGGAGCGTTTCACTGTAATACCTCAACAAAACTTTTTTAAATTGTGCAGTATTGTTGAGCACCTGCGATAAAAAAAATTGAATGAATGATCTCTCTTTTCGTAATTTAACAAATGAAAATTGAGCGGTCGAGAGCTCTATTTCTTTAACCCTATCTCTGTGCCAAATGTGCTAGTGGGGTATTAATCACCTTTAGTGGTAGTTCTAGTGTGGTTTGGAAAGAGCATGATGAGGGAAGGAGTCATTCAGCAAGCCAATTACTATGGTATAAACATTGGGGGGTTATTTCCCTTTATATATTGTTTTGTTAGAGTTGTTTGTTTGTATGTCTGTTACACATCTTGTCTGGTCGATTTTTCATGTACAGATATGTGACAATATGTCGCAGTTTGGGTGCAGGTGCGAGGGTTGGGGAGATACCTCTGTTTTGGTGACAAAAACCTCTAGTTGTTTGTTGGTGCGTATACATGTATATTAACAACATTCTTCAACTCGAATTACTCCATAGATTATAATCCGACCTTCTCACACACCCATGCCTGCCTTTAACAAATTTGCTCGAGTTATGGTAATGATAAAGCAGGGTCAAGTCAATTTATGCTGTTAATTTTACATTGTCCTCTGTTTTAAAACATAAGTATTTGCTTCACAGGGTAAAGGTGACTTTAACCAGAGATAGGGTGCAATATTCATGCATGATGTCGACAGAACTGGCAGAACTTGTAAAGTCACCAGATTGTGGTAAGTGAAAAAGATGTTATGATGATGATATATATATATATATATAGAAAAAAAAGAAACAGACTACATGTATTTAATTTTATGGAAGAACATTCAAATTTATAAGATTGTTAATGTAGTAGAAAGAAAATGAAATGTACGTAGTGTAGTGTCCTAATGTTGCAGTGGTCGTCTGTGCACATGTAGCCACGTCTACCACAGCATCAGGCCGCTTGCCGAGTTAATGTATTCATATTCTGTTACTTGTATGTTAGTATATGTTTTGAGACTGAAGATATTAGATTGGTAGTGAACAAACCTGTGACTTTATTAGGGCTGGCATCGAGATGCGGATGCCCAATAGTAATCAGCTTGTCCATCTGTCTGCTTTGTTTCCCCATAATTTCTCCTCAAGGACCATGGTCCAATTATTCCTAAACTTGCTCAGTGTACTGAATATCCAATTCCCTCCCATGAGTTCTGTGTTTGGCAATTTCAGCGCTTTTTTCGGAAAATTACAAGTATTTTCACTTAAGCTGCTGCAATCTCGCCTCAATGTGTTGAGCAATTTCCGCACCTCATTTTAAAAGTATGCGCATTTTTCACTTAGGCTGTTGCAATCTGATTAGCGGGTTGGTTTCCGTGCAATATCTCCCGAAGGACTGGTCAAATTTTTCACCAACTTGCTCTGTGTACTTGATATCCAATTACCTCGTATGGGTTCTGTGTTTGGTATATTCTGCACCGATTTACTGCTCATGATACATGTACAATCTGCTTGGCTGATTGTTTCTGTGACATATCTTCGGAAAGATTGGCCTAATTTCTATCAAACTTGCTCAATATATGCTTATTATTCCAGTACCTAGCAAGAGTACCCAGCTAAGCCAATTACATGCACATTTAATTATGCTGCTCTGATGCCGGGTAGTTTCAATCATGCTTACAATATGCAGGCGTATGCAATACCTCCTACACGGGGCCCTTCCTTGCAGGACCTGTCTTATCTTTGTCTACAGTGTTTGTATATATTTTTAAAGGAGTATCTATGGGATAGGAGTTTGTTTATATTTTAAAATGAGTGTCTATGGAATAGGAGTTTGTATATATCTTAAAATGAGTACCTATGGAATAGGAGATTAACAGAGTATCTCATTTTTGTTGTACTGCTATGAGGATGAAAAAGCTACATATACCTGTGTTGACAATTTCTGGGTAATTTAGCATTTCTATTACAAAATTATATTCCAGGTGCGTACAGATCTGGAAAAGTCATGGAGAATGGACTTTTCTGGGAAAATCATGGAATTTTGAACTTATGCAATTAATCCTAGAAATATAGAAAATCCCGAAATGACCGGAACTTTCGAGACAAATCATTGAATATATTGAATTCGCAGAAATGTTACGCTTAAAATGAAAATTCAAAACTATTTTTTCAGTTAAAAATGACTTCTTTTTCATTATTGGCATGTAATACTGAAAACGCTTTCTTTACTGACGAGCAAATGAAATATTACACCAATTGGACTTGCTTAGAAGTTTGCGAATCACTAACCTTTCTTTTGGATAACATATTTGTACGTTATGGGAATGCTATATACCGTCAGGTAATTGGTATTCCCATGGGTACGAATTGTGCACCACTTGTCGCAGATTTGTTTTTGTACTGCTATGAGAGAGATTTCATGTTGCGTTTGAATCCTCAATCACAAGTAGATGTTATAAAAGTCTTCAATGAAACTTGTCGATATTTGGATGATATTTTTAACTTAGATAACCCTTTCTTTGATGCTCTGATTCCTACAATTTATCCTAAAGAACTCAAATTGAATAAAGCTAACCCGTCCGACAATTATGCAGTGTTTCTTGATCTCGACCTTAAAATTGATAATGTAATGATTTCTTCTAAAATATATGACAAAAGAGATGATTTTGATTTTAATATTGTTAATTTTCCACATCTTGACGGGGATGTTAACCGTGCTCCATCTTACGGGGTTTATATATCTCAACTTATTCGTTTTGCTAGAGCTTGTTCATCTATTGACGATTTTAACAGTCGAAATCTCATTTTAACTGAAAAACTGCTTAAGCAAGGATATAGATACCATAAACTAAGAAAAACTTTTTCTAAATTTTACTATCGAAATCTCTCGCTTATTGGCAAGTACCAATCTAATCTCAAGGAGCTTCTGCGATACGGTGTTTCACATCCTGAATTTTATGGTGATGTGGTTTACAAACTTCGTAAAATTATTGGACATACCCATTTTCTCACTTTGTTCATCAAATATGTTAAAAAAATTCATTAAAAAGGGATATGATCCTGTAGTACTACAACATACTGCATGTTTGGTTGTCAACCCTTTTACAGTTGGCAATCACGCTGGCCTCTTTGCATGTACGCCGACAAGAAAGGTTTAGTACTCTATGAAGGCGACCTCTTAAATCCAGAAATGGAAGGAGAACGTCGGATATCTGTACTATTTCGTTTTTGTCGTACCCTTTATTACTTTGCTACAGTTACTCTGTTTGCAGCTCAATCATTGAGTACACTAGCGATAGGTGGATACAGTTTGTTCACTTAAATGTTTTCGTTATACATGCACTTTACCAATGTATTTGCCGTCGCGGTTGTTGTAGATTAGTCGGCGAGGGGATACGTTTATTTACACTGTTTGTCTTTTAGGGTGGGGATGGAATAAGTGTGAGGTTGGGCGCCCATAAACCGGTTTAACCCCCCAGTGACTTTTGTCACTGACCGTTCCAAGGCGGTGCTTCCATCTTCCCCCTATTGTGTGTTTGTTTTGTCTTTGTGCGTCTCTTGTTGTTTTTATAGTTATGTGCATTTGCTGTTTCCTTGTGTTGCTGTTCGGGCGACTGTTTGTTCTGTATGTGGTGTTTCCTGCATGACTCATGTTTGTACTTGCATGTATTTAGCTTTTTCAATGGTGTAATTTGGAGTACAACTGATTTGTTTACATTGACACCGTTAAGTTAATACGACACCAGATACGCTTTTTATATCATGGGCAATTGAAATTTATCATGAAATATCATGGAAAAATCATTGAATTTTACTGCGGGAAGTATTTACACACCCTGTATAATATTATTTTGACCCCTTTCAAAATATATGTATTGCCAGACCTAATTCTTGTATTTCAGATCCAACACTTATTAAAAAACAAGTTATAAAAGCTGTATATGCCAAGGATGAATGCAGTCCACAAGCCCCAGTAGATGCAGTCTAGTTCATCATCTAATCAGGTACTGTACCAAACCAGTCTTCAACGCTAGGATGAAAATGTGAATTATTTTGAAAACCTTTTAAAAACAAACATCCAACTGAAAATGGTGTGAAAGTCACCAGTGTCACTAAACTGATTTCGGCCCCTTGTGTCTCTTAATCTGTCAAGAACCTCTGCATTATTTGATGTAGATTACATTCCGATATAACAACTTAACCACAGGTGTTTCGTAATAAATTCTGTACAAAAATTGTCCTATTTTTGGCAGCTGTAAATGGGGAATGTCAAATGGGGAAAATAAGAGAGCAATAATGGCCACATGAAATCATGAAAAATAGATACACCCATTTCTTTGTCTGCAAGATGTTCCATCAGAAAAGGGATCACTAAAGATGACCTTGAGCACTTTATTAATAACTAGTGCTAAAGTATTTACCAAGATAGTTTATTGTTTAACCCAATTCTTATATTGGCACCTTATAACGCCTCTGCAAAAATCACCTGTTGGAGCAAATGCTCTATTTATCACAAGTGTTTCCCAACTACAAAACTAAATGTTTTATTTTCTCTATTTAATGCTCCTTTTCGGTAGATTTATTCAAAGAGGTTGGATCTAAAAATAGCCTATGACGGAAAGGGTTAAATATATGGACCAAATTCTACAGTTTAAACCTTTCCTTCATGTAAACGACTTTTCACGCATCTGCAAACAGAGTAGACCCAGATCAGACGGCTTCTTTAATTTCTAACATATAGCTACAATGTTCCACCTTCCGAATATCAGTATAACAATTTTGGCTTTGACTATTCAGTTATCATAATGGTATTGGAATTTGGAAGAAATATATAACAGGGAAAGGATTAAACATGGAATGTGGAATACAAAATAAAGTAGCATACCTGTCCAATTCTATATTAAGCCAACAGAGAGCTCCTGATCAGACTCCTCACTCCTGTAGGAACCGTTTGATCTGAGTCTCCTCTACTGTTTGCTCATTCAGGGTTATATGAAGTAAGGGTTACATTTAATGGAAAGTTTAAATTCATTGAACATGTGTTAATTCAGCATATTTGTTTTGCTAAATAGGCTCATACATGGACTGAGACTGAAGAAAAGACACTCATAGCTACCTGGAAAGACCATGAGAATTCCTTTGGAACAGCGAAATGTCATGACCGCGTTTGGGATGTCATAGCCCTAGACCTGAAAAAACTGGCCCTCAACGTAACCTCAAGACAGGTGAAAAAGGAATGGAATCAGATGAAGAAGACTTACAAGAAAATAGTAGATGAAAACAATAAGCCAGGAAATTCAAAGGTCTCATTAAGTACCTTGACGACTTCAATTCTATATATGGTAACAGAGCTGCAACATCAGCAACAGGTGTGCTTGATAGTGAGGAAACAGAACAAGAAAAGCTGAAAGTTACTAATACATTAAATACGGATTCGGAGAACAAGGTACCTTGCTCAAGCCCGTCCGCATCGGATTGTTTGACCAAAGAGCTAAATAAAAAAAAAACAGGTGGAAGAAAACGGTCTTCACTGAAGACCGAAATCAGCAACACTCTATCCGGCTTATCAGATCAAAATGACCAGTTGCTTACAGAACTTAAAACCCAGCATGAAGCAAAAATTCAAAGACTGGACAGATTTGAAAAGTCTTTGAACAAGACGAAATATACTTGAACTGTTGTTTGAACGTTTTGATTCTAGTCATTTCATGTTACATGTAATTAACCCTTTCCCAGTTCTGTATTTACTTTGAATTTCCATACCGACCGAATATTAATCTTTAAAATTCTGATATTTTAACATGGAAGTTGGAATATTTATACACATTTAGGAACTAGATTATTAGATCTATGAAATTCAATGTGTAAACAGAACAGACCCGGATCAGACAGCTCTTATAGGGAGCTGACTGATCTTGGTTTTCTCCGTTTGCTAGTGCATGAACCATTTCCTTTATATTGAAGAAATTATTCCAAACCAGGGAATGAATATAATATATAAATACTTGAATTGCTCTGATCTAATATTTCGACCACTAAGGGCCTTTTTCAAAGATTATCATGTCAAAATACACGCCACAAATATGCCCTTAGTGGTCGAAATATTAGATCAGAGCAATTCAAGTTTTTATGCATTTCCTTTATATACACGTGTTTTCACGCATTTGCAAACAGAGCAGACCCAGATTAGACGGCTCCTACAGGATACAAAGTTATATTATATTAATTAATATTTTTGCGAACTCCTCCTTCAATTTTAATACGCACATTTGAAAAAACGGGACGTATTATGGAATGGCGCTGTCTGTCTGTCCGTCTGTCTGTCTGTAACATCTCTAACTCAAGTTCAGCTTGGTGGATTCTTCCCAAATTTAGCCACAATGTTTATCTTGACATGCTACAGTAGCACACCCAGTCCCGGTACATATATCCAAGGTCAATGTCACAAAATTGGACTTAGAATTTGCGTTTAGCAAACAATAGTAATCTGTCTGTCTGTCTGTCTCTAACATCTCTAACTCAGGTTCTGCTTGGTGGGTCCGTCTGCTTGGTGGGTCCGTCTCAAATTTCAACACAATGTTTATCTGGACAGTTACAGTAGGGCGTTTCCCGGTACGTTTATCTAAGGTCAAGGTCGCACAACTGGACTTTGCGTTTAGCATTTGCGTTAAGCAAAAATGTTAACCTCAATTTATGTGGAACACATGTTTGTAAGTCCCCTTAATTACATAACCATTTGCGATAAAGCTTTGAAACTTGGAACACTTGTTCACCATTAGAACCTTCACCTGTAGGCACACTCTGTCAAGCATTTTGACAGAATTATGCCCCATTTTAACTTAGAATTTGTGGTTATGTTTTTTGCTAAAGTCCATTTATTTACATAACCATTTGAGCTAAAGCTTTGAAATTAGGAACGCTTGTTCACCATCACAAGCTTCACTTGTAGGCTAGAGTACATAACTCTGTCTACCATGTTGACATAATTGATCCTTTCTTTCTTTTAATTAACTCTTTTTTTAATTATATTATTTTTTATGATGGCATATCAAAACAGGAAAGTTTGGCCATAGCAAATAATGCAGAATTATAATCTTAGCCGGTGCTAGCGGGCGTGAGCAGTGTTGCACTTTCAATTACTGTTCATGAACAGACTCAATAAAACCGAGTCTGCAATTTTCTCTTTTTGTGTTTATGCAATTTATGCTCTCGTTGGATCACCTCCTTTCAGAATTTATAATCTTCACAACAGCAAGTGTTAAGTGCTTGTGTGGCGGCCGTAAAACGTCGCCCCGTACTTCATTCTCAGTGTTGTTATACCTTCTGGTCCTTCGAGATCATGAATTTCAGTACTTCTTGTTCTGAAAATTGAATACCGCTTAAGCCGGTGCTAGGGGGCGTGAGCAGTGTTGCACTTTCAATTACTGTTCATGAACAGACTCAATAAAATCGAGTCTGCAATTTCCTCTTTTTGTGTTGCAATTTATGCTCTCGTTGGATCACCTCCTTTCAGAATTTATCATTTCATAGGCAAACACAGCAAACCCAGATAAGACGATTCCTAAAGGAGACATCTAATCTGGGTCTACTCTTTTTTTTTAATAGTAAAAAAAAAAAAAAAAAAAAAAAAATTATGACCCTTTCTAACTTTCTAATTTTTGGTTAAGGTTTTGGTTAAAGTCCACTTATTTACATAACCCTTTGAGATAAATTTTTGAAACTTGGAAACCTTGTTCACTCTCACAACATTCAGATGTAGGCAAACGTATATAACTCTGTTCAGCATTTTGACATAATTATAGCCCTTTTTACTTAGTTTGTTGGTCATTTTTTGTTAAAGTCCACATATTTACATAACCCTTTGAGATAAAGCTTTGAAACTTGGAACAGTTATTCACCATCAGACGCTTCATTTGTAGGAGAGAGTAAATATCTATGTCAAGCATTTAGACAGAATTATAGCCCTTTTTAGTTTAGAATTTTTGGTTGAGGTTTATTTGAAAAAGTACGCCTATTTACAACTCTTTGAGATAAAGCCTTGAAACTTGGTCGCACAATTGGACTCCGTTTATGTTGAACAAGACCTCGACGGACGTATATTGTGCCCACTGGCACTCTTGTTAAGTTATTGTTGAATTTATATTTGGTATACATATTGACTACTTCAATTCTTCAATATTTTCTTCAGACAAAACACATAGGTTATGCAAGATACACCCAGATAGTTTGAACAATGTCTTCGGGGGAGTGCACA
Organism: Azorinus chamasolen; assembly: GCA_963576725.1. Taxonomy (NCBI): domain Eukaryota; kingdom Metazoa; phylum Mollusca; class Bivalvia; order Cardiida; family Solecurtidae; genus Azorinus; species Azorinus chamasolen. Next base: position 26,456,220 of record OY755253.1, on the reverse strand, counting down.
GTGGATATTCTTCAGGCGACGAAAAAGGCCTTTCAAATGCCCAATGGTACGCTCAACCAATTGCCTAGCTGAAGAGTGAATACGATTAAACCGTGTTTGCTCGGCATTTAAACGACCATTGTCTTTAAACGGTGTAATACGCCATTCCTTCAAAGGATAAGAACTATCCAGCTATCAAAAATGTATCTTGATTAAAGTAACGACCATCCTCTGCCTTTCTAAATAATGCTGAATTTCTTCAAACTCTTGCATCGTGTGTGCAGCTTGGCCAGCCGGTGTAAATGTCCTGTATAAGTAGATGGTTGTCCTACACAATCTGCAATCAACATGTAACTATATTCAGATTATTCTAAATAGTGCAGAACAAAAATGCATTTGCCACAACAAAAGTAACAACACTATTTTTAGTAATTGGGTTGTACCAAATAGTTTATACATGATGTCTCGGGGCTTATACATAAATTCTGGGGTCAAATGAATTAAAATGTCTGAAAATGAAACAAATTTCCTAGGGCCCGAAAGTGACAGTAAAGCGTTGTGATCAAATAATATATACCTGCAACTGCATTGATGGGAAGGATTTCCTATTTATGTAATCAGCGTCGCCTTTAGGACAAGAAGATAGACGAATGTGTTTTCCGTCTAACGCTCCAATCATGTTCGGTATGGTTGACTTCAGCTGAAACACTCGGGCAATTTCCTGTCGGGCTGCAACACTGGGCCAATGTATTACCTGAAGTATAGACAAATCCCCTAATTGGATGCAAAAGACCTTGGCCAACAGATTCAGAGTAATCTAAATTTTGTAGAATGCTCAGGCTAATGTAATCTTAAAATAATGTTGGTAACAGTGGTGTTGAGTCCAAAAGGCCCAGACCAGAATTTCAGAAACGCCTGAGAAAATAATTGGTGTCAAAGAAATGTCAAAACTTATCTCATACACGGCATACTGATTTAAACAATTACATCTATAACATCTTGATCTAAAGTATTTGCACAGCTTTTATAATAATCCGACCTATACCTGAGTACAATTACATTACAATTTACAAAGTGTGAATGATAAACAGGTGACATGTGTACAATGATATGTACTGAGCGTCTGGAAGTACCAAGTTGAAGTTGAAGATTGTATTTGTAATGGGCCTTTTGGGGATGGAGGAATTGGGTTTTTGATATTGGGCCTTTTTGATCCGCATTCTTAACTTCAGCTTTCAACTTCAATTTGATATTTACCGTACTTCCAGTACAAATCATTATCGGAAGTCGCTGTCATGGATATAGACGGAATTCATGTATTAAGTGCAAACTAAAAGAATAAGATAACATTTAAAAAAGTAACAGTCAAAGGAATATACATGTAATATCTAATTCAGATCAGACATGAAGAACTTATATACAATTATTTGCTTTACTTATCATTTTGTAATTAATGACTGATTCACCCGCATGATAATACCATGAACTGCTGACATTCCAATCCCAAAGTGATGACTCAGTTCTCGCATAGATTGTTGGTTAGTCATATAGCACAGAAAATTAAAAGTTGTTTAGCTGGATCAGTGTCCTCAAGACCGCCCCAAGTCCTTCGTAACAAATCAGGAGATATGCGTCGTGCTGTTTGTTCATACATCCTCCTTTCGATTCGAAAATGGTATCGAAAGTCATCAGCTGTAAACTGTGGCACTACTCGATCGGAATATCCCATAATTCGTGGTATACACTCTCGGCGCATCATGGTAGCAATAGCCACTCCCACTGTTTGACAGGTTAAGCTTTGCTGTACTAAAATTATTTCATTTTCGTCTGTATAAAGATCTAGAATAGTGTACAGTATACCGACTTCAGCCATCTTGTTTGTTTCCGTTTCTAACAATACTTTGGCTACACACGTTCATTTGTCACAATCATTGCGCATGTCTGCAAATTATTATTTTAGCATTTAGCGGTAACTATTGTTCGAACTATAGACACACATGAAGTCGCTCTTGGTTTGATGTGCTCTTCTGAGCCACAGTTGTAACAATGGCATTTACGCCTGGCACCATTCACAGAACTACTTGGATCTAGTTTGTTAGTTTGGTCTCGGGCATAATTCCCATGATTCGATGGTCTCTGAGAGTCTGTCTTCTGAGACAATGTTCCAAATGCTTTAGACAGATCTGTCACGGTCCTCTGAAGCCGTGCTATGTCATTCTTCAAATTGTCATGATGATCATTCTTCTCTGTGGCAGAGTTCGTGTAACCCTGTGCCTCGAGCCGTTTCTTCTCAGTTCTATTATAAGCATCCAGTTCTACTGCAAGTCGAACTGCATCATTCAAGTTTGATGGTCTCGATTGTTTAATACGCAGCCTCATATCTGACACAACCAAGGCATCAAACAACTGCTCCTTTGCTAGGGTATCACGCAAATCATTGGGTGCTGTTGGATAAGCCAAGTTCGTCAATCTTCTAATATCCTGTCCCAACTCTGACAAAGACTCTGAAGCTCTTTGTCTACGTTCTCTCAGTTGAACTATATACAACTCTGTCTGACTTGGGGGCGCAAACCTTTCTTCAAGTGCTTTGGTCAACTCCCCATAATCAGTAGATGATGGTCATGACCCTAGGTTTCCATACACGTCCTGAGCCTGTCCTCTCAGGGATATGGCTAGATACATTTCCTTTTCTTTCTCAGACCATTCATTCAAAGCAGCACATGCTTCGAAATGAGCCTTGTAATCTATACAATTTCCTGTGCCATCAAAAGTAGCTGGCTTCAGCTTAACCCCGAACCTGGTTTTACAGATTTTGGTGTCGAGAACACAGGGTCTTCTTCATGTTTCTTCCTTTCTGTCACAAAGCGATATTGGTCTAAGTTAGTTTCAGACTCTTCTGCTATGGGGCTACCCCAAGGTGGTATACTTTGTCCTTCACTCTTGGTCTATTTTCACCATCCGTGAATCCCCGTGCATAGCTTCATGGCCAGCTCTATCCCACTGCCTTACTGTCATGGGCCTCGGCCTAGGCATACCCTCTGTTATATCATCAGGACATTCTGTTTTATATGCAAAACCCTGCTTATCCATGTCCTGCAACTGCTTTCAAGCATGGTGATCTCCAACTATAGCTTCGTCTTATGCATCAAGCTATCTAATTTTTCATCCACATCCCGCATTCGTTCATCAAAATCTCTCCCATCCATAATGGCCAGTGTATAAGGTAAGTAAGTAAGTAATAGTTGCTCTGTTTGGTATCACGATTTATGTTAAAACCTGAAGAACATATTGCAGACAACCCAGAATAAAATATTCTGTTTTGTTTTAAATCTAGACAGTATGTCACATGTTGCCCCTATGCATTTTAAACTCCTTAATTGCTTACCCGCTTCAAAACTGGTGGAGCAAAATACACTTTGTCAACCCCTAAAACTAATACTCTGTTTAGCTATACTTTTGCTGCAAATGGACGCTATGCTACTCCAAAGGTAAACAGTTTTGGTAAGACGTCTTTTTCTTTCAGGCTTGTAAACTTACTGAATAGATTGCATCAGACTGTTACAGAATGTAAAACTCTTGGACATTTTAAGACTGTTATAAAAGCTACGTACAGGACAGTTAGTATCTCGTCTCTCAGATATGGGTCTGATACTTAATATTTCAACTTTAAAATGTTATGGAGCTTTTGTAGCCCAGATTTTTAAAGGTGAATAGGTTATGGTTTTTATCTGACTTTTATATTTTCTGTCAACGAGTTGTATTAGAAGAGTTGCAAAATGCACATGAAGCTTATACGCACTTTCAGGCTTCTGAATATATTTCTTTGACATTTTTCAGTTAAGCAATACTAATGCCTCTGCCAAAGGTATACTGTATGTGATAATACTAATGTAAATGTATTTCATATCAATTCAATTCAATTCAATGTTTTATTATGCAATTAGGCATCCGACCCATACATAATGGACATAATACAATACACAGTTAAATACATATACATGTGTGTGAGGTGTGTATCGTAAATCAAGCTGACTTATGATACATGCAATTGTATAATCAATGCAAATATGTATTAATAGTTTGATACAAGCTCGAGTGCGCTTAGAAAATATATTAGTTTCATTGTAAAAAGCTTATTACCGACGCCATGATTTGTTTACCTGTAAACATAGGTTATACCCCAATCAAATATTGTATACAAAAGATATAAAAATCATACACAATACAACACGGTTCCCTTACTCAGCATTGTTTACAATATCTATATCTATATGCATAATAGATAAGCATGGCACAATTTCTTAGAGTATCTGTATCCATGGATGTCAGATATGTATTTCTCACGTAAGCTACTGTATAATGGACACACAAGAATAAAATGAAATTCATCCTCTATGCAGCTATCACAGTAAGGACAGGTTCGAAACTGCTGAAATACCAGAAAGCCTGCCTTTTTCAATCATCAAACAATGAGCTGAGCTTCAAAATTGTATCATACTGTCTCTAAATTTAGCAATGTCAATAACATAAATTTTTTTCAGGGATAAGATCTTGCTTGAAGCCAACAAAATGTTTCAATTTGCTTTTATCTAGACAACTTGATCTCCAGTATTGTATATACTGGTTTTTAAGGCGCTGAAGATACTCAGACATAAATAGCTCATGATGAGGAACATGCTGTGATTGCCATACGTATCTAAAACCATTTGCATATAAGTTTGTTCTCAAATCTTTGGCCCAATTTTTATAGCCTAGCCTATCATAATGCATTAGCATTTCATAGCACAACTGGACATATCTGTTCCGTGGCATCGATAATATTCTCAACCAAAATCGCCCCAGATCTCCCATTATAGCATCATTACATACACGTACTTGAATGTTTGCTTTTAGTAATCTTTTGCATGCAAAAACTTGTACATTTTCAACACATGACATGTTTGTCAACCCCCAAAGTTCTGATCCATATAACAAAATATAGGCAATCTTGGTGTCAAAAAGCTTGAAAAACGTTGTATATGGCAAAAACGAAAACTGGTTTAGTGAACTGAAAAGACTGAGCAGTGCTTTTTTTTTGCTTTACTTGATGCCATTCTATACATTGAAAGACGATTTGTAAAATTTATACACACGCATGTAAAGACGCTCACAACATCAAGTGCACTGTTTACAAATTGCCAATCTATCCTTTTAAAAACCATCACCTTAATTTTCTGCGATATTTACATTAAGTTAGTACATTTGACAGAACTTTTGTAGAACGTTTAATTGCTTTTGCAACCCGTTGACAGTATATGTAATCAGTGCTATGTCATCTGCAAACATTAAAAGAAATACCTCAACTATATCAGGAAATAACTGCACCCTACAAATGTCTTAACCACAAAGTATTTTATACAGTTCATTTATATATATTCTAAAAATGTGTGATCCTTCGAAAGCAAAAGTAGAAATGCAAAAAGAGAAAATTGCAGACTCGGTTTATTAAATTACAACCCTGTCGTAAACTAATCGGACATTAAAATATACGTGAAGATCAAGAACTTGTTCTAACACACACTTTGACATATTTGTAAATAGACTGTATATATTTGAAAAGATTCCCCTGAACAACATTCTTTTTCAAGTCTGTGATTGACTGAGTCAAAAGCCTTTTGAAAGTCAATAAATGCAACGTATAGAGATTCTCTTTTCATACTCAGATATTGTGTTACTATAGAATATAATATATTGGCATTATCAATTGTTGAAAAGCCAACTCTAAAACCACTCTGACATTCACATATCTTGTCATACACTTCAGTATAGGATGTTATACGTTTTGTCGGTATAGAGATGTAGACTTTGCGAAGACTTGGAGAAGTAGTTTTCAAATATTTTAATTTCCAAAATACAAACAGTTCTACACTGAAAAAAGTATATCGACCTGTTTCCAACTATATATATATATATGTGTATTATTCAATACATGATATTTTTTATAATCATAAAGACAAATTAAAATTCACTCGCAATTCATGATAAATCAGCCTTCCTACCGGTGAAATTCCAACAACAGCGTTTCATATAAAGCGTGGGGCCTTCAGACTCAGATAAGATAAAAAGTGATTCAGAAGTTTCACTATATAAAGAAGTGTTTGACAATTTTAGTGGAGCTTTATTTAATACATCTGACCTGTACTTCACACACATATGTCAGTAGCTTAATGCAGACTAGAAGCAATGCAGAAAACTCCCCAAGGAGCTTTCTGCATTGATTTCAGTCTGCATTAAACAACCACATGTGTACAAAATTCAAAACGCTTCATTTCAACAATGTTACACGACCAGGAGTGTTTGTTAGAAATAATACAGTGTATTTAACCACTCAAGGCCATGTGACATACCTTATCAATTATCAAACCAATTCACTCCATATTCAAACTTGGCCAGTATCTAATGACAATATAAATTGCAGATAAGTTGCTTTCTTCTATTCAATTTTTCTCTTTGGTATCGTCGCAACGCCTTAACGCCTCCCGGATTGGATACTGTAGGTACTGTAATACTATATAATCCCCGATTCCTTCTTCTATTAAAATATGTCTCTTTCGTGTCGTCGCAACGCCTCAACGCCTCCGGATTGGATACTGTAGGTACTCTAATACTATGTAATAACTGATTCCTTAAACCCTGACTTCTCTAATGATAAATATTAATTACATGTACATGTATATTCCTTCTGAATATTCTGTATTGTCACATCCAAAATCGACGTGTTGATATTTGAACCATCTATAGACATCTTTACTTGATATGTCCTCTAGAGGTGTGTTATTATGTATGCAACTAATCCAAGTTGGCTTTCATTTGATAGAATGTAATTACCATATCATAATTTATGTGAATTCATTAGTAATGTCTTGGATATGCATTTTGTGAGAGAGAAAAAATCGTGACTCTCCCTCTCTCTTCTTATAGGAAATTACTATTTGTGAATTCTGTCTGATCAGAATTTAGACGGTTTGTATTCGTTAAATTATGTTTGAGATGACAGGTTAGGTGCAGGAATCCCCCGTGGGAAATTGGTTATTCGTGAATCATATCGGAATACCGTCCAATTGAATGTTACAGATGAACCTTTATATGAAGGCCACTTAACCATTTCCACCAGAGGCTAGTTTTAGATCAAGCATCTTTGAATAAATCTACCGAAAAGAGTATTTACAAGAGAAAAGGAAAAAATAAGAATTTTATAGTTTTGAAACCATTTAGATAAATAAGACATTTGCTCCTATGCTTTATTTATCTAAATGATTTCAAAAAGTGACTTTTGCAGAAGCGTCAAAAGGCGTCAGGGAATGGGTTAACAAATGAATGTAATCTGTTGAATCAGATATATATCTTTTCATAAGCACACAAAGCGGGCCCTGATTAGATGGCTCATACAGAAATTTCTTACAGTCTTATAAGAATTTAGACATTGTTTGTGCAATATAGTGCAAATTAAATCTGAGATGGCTATATGGCTATTCGTGAATTATATCGGAATGTCGTTCAATGGTTTGTTATAGTTGTACAGTAAAACCTCTCTATAACGGCCACAAACTTGTGTTAATTAGTTGGTACATATGACAGGTGGCTGCTTAAAGCAAGGTGACAGTAAAACAGAACGCTCGTATAGGAGCGTTCTGTTTTACTTTCACCTTGCTTTAAGCAGCCACCTGCCTTCAACACGAAATACTTGATGTAATTTAGTGGTCGTTATAGAGAGGTTTTACTGTACTTCCCTAGAGTGGTCACTTAACCTGTCCCAGTTCTATGTTTATCCAAACTTCGATATCTACTGAATATTCGTGGACAACATAGTTATACAGTGCAACCTGTCTCAACCGGTCATTCATATACAGTGCAACCTGTCTCAACCGGTCATTCATATACAGTGCAACCTGTCTCAACCGGTCATTCATATAGTTAAGTAGGGGTCTTAAAAAACACATGATTGCTTAACCCTTTCCCTGTTCTATATTTAGACCATATTTCAATACCTACTGAATATTCATTAACAAAATAGTTATAAAGAAATATGGAAGGTGGAACATTGTAGACACTTTAGAAAGCAAAGGAAAAGATCTATCAAATTCTATTAGCAAACAGAGCAGACCCTGATCAGACGGCTCCTCTAGGAGCCGTCTGATCTGGGTCTACTCTGTTTGCAAATGCGTGAAAACACGTCTATATGAGGGAAAGGGTTAAGACAGGTTCTAGTGTAATAAAATATGGAAGGTGGGACATTGTGGCCATTTTACAAAGTACCGAAACAGATTTGTCGAGTTCCGTTAGGAAAAAGAGCAGATCCAGACCAGACGGCTATATATTGGAGCCGTCTGGTCTGGGTCTACTCTGTTTGCAAATGCCTGGCAACACGTTTAAATAAAAGAAAGTGTTAACAAATGAAAGAGATGGCTACATAACCGCTTATCTCATGAATGTTCAGGGAAGAAATAACATCTGCATATATATTAATTAATATGTTTAGTAAATATGAACACAGTAATGCTTAGCCAAGACAGAAAAATCAAATCTTTATCTATTTGATAAGCAAACGTAGTAGACCCCGATCAGACGGCTCCTATAGAAATACGCCAACATGCATTGATTCCACAGTTTGCAACATGTATAAACATTCCTGTGTTCATGTACCATTATAAAAGTTAACCCTTTCACCGCTAATGTGGCAAAAATGCGTCACCACAAATAGTCCCAGATTAGACAGCGCATTTTCAAGGCGGCTTCTGATCAGGGACTTCACTTTTCATCTCGAACTCTACTTCTCCCAATCAAAGCGCTGAAAGCGCTGAAGGCCTGGGGCACTGGCACTTGATCGAAATAGACTATAGTTGTGTAATATAATAGTTATATCATATACATGGTGCGGCAGCCGATTCGTCTATTGTTTCGTACCGGAGTAAATTTCCGATATAAAACGCAGATCAACGCGAAATCTACCCAGCAGCCGGGAAGAAAAGACATTTATCTCTGTAGAAACGGTCAGTTCTTGTCCATTAACAAACCTCTATTGAAGCTATTTGATGATATTTCAGGGAGAAATTGACAGAGTTGATTTGTCAGGACTTTCATTCCGTGTTAACTTCCGGTGACCTCCTCTGACCCCGAGAAAATGTTACGAGCCATTTGATTGGTTGACAATGACCCGGTTATTTCGACTGTCTGCTCGAAGTCAAACTACATGTAAACATAAATACTTGAACAGCTCTGATCTAACATTTCGACCACTAAGGGCCTTTTTCAAAGATTGTCATGTCAAAATACTTGTCACATTTTTTATTACATGCATTCAGCCATAAAATCAAAGAGAACAATGTTGATCTAGCGTCATGGTGACGTTGGGTCGTTACTTTAAATATCATGACGTCACCCAATGACGTCATGAGCGTGTCTTTCTTTGATAACATTGAAACTTCATCAAATAACAAAACATCCGTTCGCAAAACATTCTGACGGACATAGCCCAATTGCATCATCATCCCTCACTAGCCTCGTCATAATGACCAGTAACCACAAAGTTGTGGCCTTCTAAGATGGTTTTATTGCCAACATTTGCATTTTAAAGACAAATATTTGACAGACCGCGGGAACAACAGCGCTTGACACACCTCTCTGATTTGTCCAATGAAAACGCCCGTTTCAACCGAGACACTTGAAGGTCGCTCAAACCGGAAGTTGACTAGGAAGGAAAACGGCGACAAAATCAAACACCATTTTATCCTCCAAATATCATCAAATATTTTCAATAGAGGCTTGTTTATGGACAAGCACTTACCGTTTCTACAGAGATGAATGTCTTTCCTTCCCGACCGATGAGTAGATTTCACGTTGATCTGCGTTTTATATCGGAAATTTCCGCCGGAACGGAACAGGTGGAGAATCGGCTGCCGCACCATGTAGCGTATTAATGTACTAGTTGCTATAAATAAACTATAGTCTTTTTCGATCCAGTGCCAGTGGCCTGGGGATCTTAAAGCTGACTAGTGTAGGTACAAAAGATAACATGATAGCAAAATAAAGATTTGTATATTTATTTTGAATGGCATCATTTGAAGAAAGTAACAGTTAAATCGAAAGCTACAAAATAAAAAGAGGTCCAAGAGGGAGAGATATAGCTTTTGGGGACAATTGAAGCCTAAAAAACGAAGGATCCTGCACTAGTCTTGGACCGTTTTACTTGTATTTGTATAACGCATATCATGTACATAGGTAAAATTTGTGGAAAATGGTAAAAGAAAGTAAATGCATTCAAATGAAAGCAAGAGAATCAAGAAGGAAAGTAACAATTAGTGAATCTGCAAACTTCAGAAACACATGTTCCTACATTTCTTTCTCAGATGTGTTGCTTTTATTGGAATAACATCCTGAAAGACACATAATATTTACACTACAGAGCAACAGTTTCAATATCAACATTAGGGACGAATAAAAGAAATTGCATTTAATAGACACTACTGGCACAAAGCTGCAAATTACAGGTCGGTCCATGTTTGTTCAGTAAAACCTTCCGACTATCACATAATAAAGGCTAATTGATTGTAAGACAGGAGACAGCATATAACAATAGGAAAGCAAGACAGAAAGCTACTGAAGGAGCTATCTGTTTCGATCTCAATTTGATTTTATGCCACCTGCCTTGAACACGAAATGATTAATTATCAATGTAAGTTTGTGTTTGTGATAGAGACAGTAGAACAAACGGAAATTTGCCTAAACCAATGGATATGTCATCTTTTTTATCTCATGTACTGAAGAGAAAAGTTCCATGACATACATAAATGAATAGGCACAATAAGCTGGTAGTTCATGAAGACTGAAGGGATGTCTTTCTCTTATATAAGAACATTAAATTGTCCTCCATAGTTCAATGGTTCACAGTCATGATCATATACCATAAGAAATATATTCTATATCCTAGCAGTTGATAGCTTAAAATAGGCTGAAAATAAAGCAGAAAGCACCTTAAAGCGCATTCTACTGAACTTTCAATCTGCTGAAAGTGGACACCTGTCTTCATAACTAGAAACAGGTAATTGGGTTAAGGATTTACTCATTTAGCAACATAGCCAGCCCGCTTAAGAAATGACCTTACAAGGTAATGGTAATTTTTTGAAACAGTTATCAACTAGTGACAACTGTCATTATATCCGGTGAAAGAAAGGCACAATATAAATATTATCACAGCATCACAAAGCATAAATTTTTAACATGAACAGCATAATAAATGATATTGTGTTTGTAAGGCACTTTCATTAGTATGATCGAGCAAAACGAAAACGCAAAAAAAGAAAATGTATGTAATTGAGCTACTCAAATAAATACTATTTATTTGTCATTCAAGCTATAGACATGTCTTACGAAAATCTAAATCATGTTGAGTAAAGAAATACCTAGCAGTTAAATCAACTTTAGATTTGTCACTATATAATATTGATAGTAACAGTATGTAGATGATTTTTTACATCAAGCAAATTACAAGTACAAGACAAAAGATGCACTTAGATACTGTGTTAAGTACGATTTAGCAATTTGGTAGAACCATGGACTTTCCATAAATCAACAGATTGACATATTTTATTGAATGAGTAAAAGGTAAAATGTGACTGTGGGTAACAAAGGTGAAGTTGTGCACAGAAGACACGTTCATAAGATGAGGTGTAATTTGGATTTTATACAAAAACAGAAAACAATACTGAGAAAGACTGAGCATGAGCAACAAGGGTCAAACTGTACAAACAAGAGTAAACATGTTATAAAGTGACAAAACTAAAACTGAGAAAGGCAATAGACATATATCAAATGTGTAATTGACTTCTCAATGGTTTAAATCAAGAATGACATATTCAAAACCTACCACTTTCAGACAGAGGCATATCCAGTGCAACAAGGCTGAAAATGAAGAAATTCGGATTTGAATATTGCCATCATTGCATACCACCTCTTTGAATCTAACAAAGATGAGGAGGAATTTGGATTTCACACACAAAGAAAAAACAAAACTGAGAAAGACTGAGCATGAGCAACAAGGGTGAAACTGTACAAACAAGAGAAAACATGTTAGAAAACTCACAAAAATAAACTGAGAAAGGCAATAGACATATTTCAAATGTATTATTGACTTCTCAATGGTTTTTATCAAGAATGACATATTCAAAACCTACCACTTTCACTTTTTTCAGACTAAGGCATAAAATATCCGATGCAACAAGGTTGAAAAAAGTGAAATTCGGTTTTAGAATCTTGCCATCTTTGCATACCACCCCTTTTAAATCTAACAAACTACACAAGCACTTCTTATAGAAATATATAATGATAAGGGTATATATTATATGCCTTTATGTGATATCAAGCTTTCCGAGTCTCATCTGATCAGCCAAATACTAGACCTCGTTTTCAATAAGAGTGATGTTATGTATAAGCACAGCGTTATATCTGAGGGCATGAAAGAGTTCTTGTTCTGCCTCAAATATTTCTGGATAGGAAATGATTTAAACAACTATTTATTTGTTACTGTGGTATATAAAGGCATATAATAAATACATGACCAGTTGACAGGCTTTATACTGTTTGCATAGGACAGGTGTACTTATCACAGATACACTATTAGTTAATGCCAAGTAAAGCTAGTTACTAGGGTAGAATGTGTTAACAATGAATGAAATCCTAACATAACATATGAAGACTATTTAAGTTGTTGTCAACAATCCATGCAAATGTTATAAACAAGGAAATAAAAAGTGAATGACAAAAATTCATGAATACTATCTTTTTTAAATATAAACTTTAACTAGATGTTGTTGGGTTTTTTCAGTGAATAGTTGACAACAGCTAAAATAGTCTTCATAATATTATGTTAGTGATTGCTATTTTCCAACTTCATACACCCCATCCCAGCACTTATTCTGAAGACTATTAGTGGAGTATTTTTACCTGTCGTTTACACTTATTCAATATGCAAACAGCGTAGACCCAGATCATAGGGCTCCTACTCCTCCAGGAGCCCTCTGGTCTGGGTCTGCACGGTTTTGCAACTCCATACCCAATCCCACCACTTATAACTAATTCTGAAGACTATCAGTGGAGTATTTTTACCTGTCATTTACACTCAATCAATAAACAGTGCAGACCCAGATCAGAGGGCTCCTACTCCTCCAGGAGCCCTCTGGTCTGGGTATGCATGGTTTTGCAACTCCATACACCCCATCCCAGCACTTATAACGTATTCTGAAGACTATCAGTGGAGTATGTTTACCTGTCGTGTACACTCATTTAATATGCAAACAGTGCAAACCCAGTTCAGAGGGCTCCTGTTCCTCTAGGAGCTCTCTGGTCTGGGTCTTCACGGTTTGTCATTTTGTTAATTTATTGCTGAAATCATCACTTAATAAGAAGAAACTGACTAGACTTGATTCTAAACTGAGACTGTCTATTAGAAGTATCAGAGTTAAATGAGTTCTTTTAACTTGAGAATAACATAACACATTGGCTCCACCTTGTGGCAGCACATAAGCATATCTGTGTAAAGTGGAGAAAATGTTATTCTGTCCAACTAGTACTAACTTTATGCAGAAGGACGACCGAAATATGTGCCTAGTCTTCTTACATGCAACAGAGCAGTGTACACAAATTTCAATAGCAAACAAGTATAACAATAAAGTAAAAATACCTTTTATATTAACATTTAAACAAGAGGGCCAGAATGGCCCTGACATCGCTCACCAGACAATCAGAGGAGAAATCTTTTGAAAACTTAACACCCTAGGTGCGGTGCCAATTTTGACCCCAGGGACACAATTTATATAACTTTTGTAGAGGACCTGAACATGATGCTAAAAGAATGAAGTGAAAGAATGGATAGAGCATTAGGCCACTGGAACTTGTATTCTATGGATGCTAGAAGCGGATTCTCCCACCACTAATGACCTATGCAAACAGTTTGGATCCAGAGCAGGCCCCACATAATGTGGGGCCTGATCTGATATCCAAATTGTTTGTAAATGAGATTGAACTTCTGAAAAACTTAGAAAGAAAGTGTGTAGTGGGATTCTCCCAACACTAATGACCTATGCAAACAGTTTGGATCCAGATCAGGGCCAACATAATGTGGTGCCTAATCTGATATCCAAATTGTTTGTAAATAAGACTGAACTTCTGACAAACTTAGAAAGAAAGTGTGTAGTGGGATTCTCCCACCACTAATGACCTATTCAAACAGTTTGGATCCAGATCAGGGCCAACATAACGTGGTGCCTGATCTGATATCCAAACCGTTTGTCAATGAGACTGAACTTCTGAAAAACTCAGAAAGAAAGTGTGTAGTTAGGATAACTTGTGAATATGCTGCAGACAACAATTTAGCAGATCACAAAATTACCCAGCATGCAAAGAGTTAGGCTGAAATTCGCAACAGATATGCTCTATATTGATAGCTGGTAGCTTAATGCAGGGCATAGGTATGAAAAAAGCTTTAAGAGTATTCTGCATTTTGAGAATTATCCACAGTTTTCTCAATCTTAAATGAATGTGTGTTATTTGTCTATACACAATTTCTACTCTACTGATCAGGCTAAGGGTGATTACATAAGAACTCCCAGTGACTGGTCTCAGCTAAGAGTGATATTAAGGAGAAACCTTTAGAATGTAGTTTCTGAAGTAAAGAAGAATATACACACAGGGCAGGGCCAATTTTAACCCCAGAACTATGATACTTATAAAACTCAAAAAGTTATGCTAAGTAAATCTATACACCAAATATCTAAGCTCTGGGACATGTAGTTTCTGACAAGAGCGCTAACACACTCGTGAACTTCCGCCTATAACTGTGTTTCAGCGAACCGTTCGGTCGTTTAGTAAGAAATCACTACGCCGTTTCCCAAGCGTTCATTAATTTCGGACAATATTTTACCTCAATTTAACTTGCACGAACTTTTAAGAGAATCTGAATAAACTCATCTGTTCATTTGCACAACACTCTTTCCGAGATCTAACTTGAAAACTAGCTGTTTTTCTGCGTATACACGGGATTACTTGTTGAGTTAACCGGAAGAAGAAGAAGAAGACTGTGTTGTTCGGGCTTTTTTCACGAGACGATTCGTGTATGTGGACGCCTTAGTCTGCTTGATTTTGCTTGATAAATCCTTACCGAAAAGCCAAATTCTTAAAACAATAATCCAATTCCACTAAGCGTTTGAATGAATGTTGTAAAAAACTACCACTGATTTGGATCGGAAAGAAAAGTATAAACAGAATTGTTGCGGCATTGCTGTGTGCATTGTAAGGGTGGGCAGTCGTATTACAAACTCAATGGCCTTGGGGTCTTTCGACCCCAGGCCAAAAACCGATTTAACCCCCAGTGACTTTTGTCAATGACCGTTCCAATGCGGTACTTCCATCTTCCCCCCTATTGTATGTTTGCTTTGTCTTCGTGCGTCTCTTTATGTTTTTATAGTTATGTACATTGCCGTTTGTTCTGTATGTGGTGTTTCCTGCATTATTCATTTTTTTACTTCTATATCAGTGCTTTATTCCTTTGAAATTTGAACTCATTTATCTCGTTTCCTTATTTTACCGAATGATTTAACGAAAATGGTTTGCAGACGACTATTAGAAATTTGGCGCCGAAAGGGTTAAACATTCATGATGTAATGAGTTAAACTCCCGGCATTAAGACTTGTATTGCGTTGCTTTTCTATACAGATTGGATTGTAATTCCTTGGCGGAAGTTCACCTTTCAACAGGATTTGATGATTCAGACAAATTAGTTTCTCAGTCGTCCGTGGATATATAGACATGAGTCAAGCTCTGATAGACAGCAACCCCTCCCTAAATCGACCAGTTTAACCCTTTCACCGCCAATGTCGCATAAATGCACCACCACAAATAGTGCAGTCCCAGATCAAACGTGTCTGATCAGGGACTTCACTTTTTTGACTCAAACTCTATTTTCATATATGTGCTTAATTCCTTTGAAATTTGCATTTATTTATTTCATTTTCCTATTTTACCATATGATTTAACAAAATTGGATTACAGACGACAATTAAAAATTTGGTACCGAAAGGTTTAAAAGGAACAAGGGCATGTTGTATTGCTATGCAAGACATAAGTCCCCCACCGGACTGAAAAAAACCTCCACTCTCCCCACCCCACCCCACCCATGGTGTGGTTGACCATGGTATATACATGACCACCTGAATGGTATTAGTACCTACTTTCATACATTGAATCAGTAAATAAAAAGTTATTGTCCCGACAAGAAAATATGAAAAAGGGGAGTAACTCCAAAAATATTGATGCTAGAGTTATTGCCCTTGTGCATGACACTACCCCTCATCATGCGTGTTCCATATGTGAAGTTTCAAATCAATTGAACCAGTAGAGAAAGAGTTATTGTCCGGACAAAAAAATATGAAAAAGGGGAATAACTCCAAAAATATTGATGCTATAATTATGGCCCTTGTGCATGACACTACTCCTGATCATGCTTCTTCAATGTGTGAAGTTATAATGAATTTGGCCTAACTTTGTAGGAGATATTGCCCGGACACGAAGTGTGACAGACGGACTGACAAGAAAATGTGAAAAAGGGGAATAACTCCAAAAATATTGATGCTAGAGTTATGGCCCTTGTGTATGACACTACCTCTTATCATGATTGTTCCATATGTGAAGTTTCAAATAAATTGAACCAGTAGATAAAGAGTTATTGTCCGGACAAAAAAATATGTAAAAGGGGAATAACTCCAAAAATATTGATGCTAGAGTTATGACCCTTGTGCATGACACTAGCACTCATCATGCTTCTTCAATGTGTGAAGTTATAATGAATTTGGCCTAACTTTGTAGGAGATATTGCCCGGACACGAAGTGTGACAGACGGACTGACAAGAAAATGTGAAAAAGGGGAATAACTCCAAAAATATTGATGCTAGAGTTATGGCCCTTGTGTATGACACTACCCCTTATCATGATTGTTCCATATGTGAAGTTTCAAATCAATTGAACCAGTAGATAAAGAGTTATTGTCCGGACAAAAAAATATGTAAAAGGGGAATAACTCCAAATATATTGATGCTAGAGTTATGACCCTTGTGCATGACACTAGCCCTCATCATGCTTCTTCAATGTGTGAAGTTATAATGAATTTGGCCTAACTTTGTAGGAGATATGGCCCGGACAAGAAGCGTGACAGACGGACAGACGGACGGACGGACAGACGGACAGACGGACAGACAGACAGACAGACAGACGGAATCGAGCAAACCTATAGTCCCCCAACCGGTAACCGGTGGGGGACTAATAAGTGTTGTTTGTAAGACAGAGGTGTCGCTTAGAGCAGGACGAAAAGTAAAACAGAACGCTCCAAAAGGAGCTTTCTGCAATTACTTTCTTTCTTCATTAACAACCACATGCTTTTCGATTTTAACCCATTTGCTTCCACGATCCCATATAAATTATGGGACGTAGGCAAACAGTGTTGACTCTGATCAGACGCCGCAAATATATGGCTAAAATGTTCCGCCTTCCATATTTCATTATAACTATTTTGTCTATGAATATTCGATAGGTATTGAAACTTGGAATAAACATAGAACGGGGAAAGGTCAATGCCAAAAAAATAACATGCCTGAAGAATGATCTGTTGCTGCCGGTCGAAATTGTTGTCAATGACGAATGCATTGAATCAGTTCGAAAGACCGGCGGTGACATTTCCACTTCAAGATTTCACACAATTCATGATTTCACGATTTCACTTCACAATTTCACGATTTCACAATTTCACTTCAAAATTTCCCCATTTCACAATTTAACGATTTCACTTCAAAATTTGAAAAACACGATGCAGTCAGGGACTATCACTTAAACCCTTACTCTATGAATATTACAGACGACAATTAAAAATTTGGTACCGAAAGGTTTAAAAGGAATAAGTGTTGTTTGTAAGACAGAGGTGTCGCTTAGAGCAGGACGAAAAGTAAAACAGAACGCTCCAAAAGGAGCTTTCTGCAATTACTTTCTTTCTTCATTAACAACCACATGCTTTTCGATTTTAACCCATTTGCTTCCACGATCCCATATAAATTATGGGACGTAGGCAAACAGTGTTGACTCTGATCAGACGCCGCAAATATATGGCTAAAATGTTCCGCCTTCCATATTTCATTATAACTATTTTGTCTATGAATATTCGATAGGTATTGAAACTTGGAATAAACATAGAACGGGGAAAGGTCAATGCCAAAAAAATAACATGCCTGAAGAATGATCTGTTGCTGCCGGTCGAAATTGTTGTCAATGACGAATGCATTGAATCAGTTCGAAAGACCGGCGGTGACATTTCCACTTAAGATTTCACACAATTCATGATTTCACGATTTCACTTCACAATTTCACGATTTCACAATTTCACTTCAAAATTTCCCCATTTCACAATTTAACGATTTCACTTCAAAATTTGAAAAACACGATGCAGTCAGGGACTATCACTTAAACCCTTACTCTATGAATATTCACGCAAGAAATAATGACATCGTGAATATTAATTAGATTAACTGTGATAATAGCGCATGGGCACAGGAATGTTTGGTCATGGAAGAATCTGGAGAATCAAATCTATATTAATTATAAGCAAACAGAGCAGACCCTGATCAAACGGCTCCTACAAGAGCCATCTGATCTGGGTCTACTGTTTGCAAAGGCGTAGAAAGTAGTATTTATGGAGTAAAGTAAACCAACATATTTATTCATTAAATGTTTCGACTCTTTTAAACGTTTGAGAAACTATTGACCGAGTGTCAAACAGTCTGGATACTGATGAGACGTCTCGAGTAACTCGGCGTTTCATCTGGATCCAAACTGTTTGACACTCAGACACTGTATTTGAAAATAAATTGAAGAAAAATGTATATCTAATCAGAGCTATTGATAAAGGTGCGTGCCCAAATACTAAAATCATCGTTTCTCCACCAAACCCTATATTGTGACCACTCTTTAGAATCGTCTCGGATAGACGATTCTAAAAATTGGACACAGTATAGGGCTTGGTGAAGAAATAAAGGAGATATTGTTGAAAATAGTTAACTTTGCACACCTTATTTGAACCTCTGTCTAATCGTAGATTTTAAGCAGACTACTTCTGCAGACAAAACTTGCTGAGTGTTGAAATAGAACAGTAATGAGAATTTTCTAAATCTCGCCGTTCTTGAGCTCTTCGTAAATTGTGCAATTACATTATGTGCGAGTATTTCATTAACCCTGCCCCTGCTAACCATGACCTGATCGGAATTTAAAGCAACTTGGATCCAGACGAGACGCCGAGTAACTCGGCATCTCATCAGGATCCAAGCTGTTTGACACTCGGTTAATAGTGTCTCAAAAGTTTTAACAAATCGAAAAAATTTGAAGCAGATCAGAGGTTTGAGCAAGCCTCTCTCATAAACAGGCTAAGGGTTAAAACGCGCAATAAATGTCGCTAATGTACATCCAGGATTTGTCTTCGCTCTCTCTCTCTCTCTCTCTCTCTCTCTCTCTCTCTCTCTCTCTCACACACACACACACACACACACACACACACACACACACACACACACACACACGTATTGAGGAAATATGTCATTTAATATAATAGTGTTTTGTACCAGAATGACAACAATGCACTAATATGTATTTTGATTTTACTATGTCATAAATTAATCTCAACTGTCATTGTAACACACCATCAGACAACTCACACAATTCTGGCACCATACTGTACTTCAACAACAACAATGGCACATGCTCTGCTATGATATAGTCTTGATCTCAACAGCTTGTGAATAGCTAAAGCGTGGACAGTTTCTGGGTGTGTTCCAGTCTTCAGGTCTTCTAAGGTGACATCTACTGCTACTTCTACTTCATAATCGACCGCCTACAACTAGATGAAGATTACACCAGTATGCTAGGTGTGCACTGGATGCACCAGGAAGTTACTATAAATATTCTTTTTTCTTTCTCCAATAATTTATCAGATTATGTATAAAACTATGCACATTTTAGTCAATGTTCAGCATAGTGCTTATATAGCTACCTTGAACGACTCTGCGGTTTCGCTTATAAATGGCAATGTTCAGTCGTAGACTGTTCAAGTTTCTAACAGTACGTGGGGAGGATTGCTGCCGTGTCTAGGTTCTAAAAGATGTAATTTGGTAAGAAAGAGAGTGTGTGTTTCTGGAGTGCCTGAGAGGTGGGGTGAGCCTGTCTGTTCTTAGTAATGCATCTTTATCATGTGTGGTTTTATAAAGCATGGTGAGACGGAAGTCAGTTCTTCTATCTGCTAGACTTCGCCAGTTTAATTGGTCTATCATGTTACTGACGCTGGATGTATTTCTGTATCAGTTAGTGACGTACCTAGCTCTCCTTTGTACATTTTCTATTTATCTCTCATTTTATATCGGAGTGTATGGTGACACCTAAGTATTTTGCTTTATTCACATGTTCAAGCTTGTGTGTATGTATGTTTGATAGTTGTTTTATTGTGGTGATAGACAGGACATTACATTTATCAGGATGGAATGCCGTCTTCAATTTCTGTTCCCATAACCCAAGTTTATCCAGATCCTTTTGAAGGGAATTGCATTCTCTTTTTGTTTTGATTGCAGGATATGCGATTGTTTCATCTGCAAAATGTCGTATGGTTGAGTGTTATCCAGTTGGAATGTCGTTAATATAGAACAAGAACAGACTTGGATCCAAAACTGAGCCCTTGGCACTCCAGGTTTAACAGATACCTAGTTCGATGTCTCACTATCTAGTACTACTGCAATACTGGCTATAACTGACCCCACCTATAAAAGACAGACCAGTCCCGTCTAATGACGTGCATGATTGACTTTCCATTATGTTACAAAGCAAACAGGAACTACTGAATAAAGGGAGACAATCCTCCAAAAACAACCAAATCTTATCATCAAGCTAACCGCAGTTAACTCCCTGAAACTCCAACTGGTCACATACTTCTTCACCCTCAGAGAAAATGACGTCCCGTCAGTGTTCGTCTCTGTCTACGTAGCCTACATGTACGTAGTTACTCCTTACAGTGAAGCTATAAAGCCTTACTATTACAAAATGAGTATGAAAAAGTAATACTACAATGTATCAGCCAATCAACTATTAACCCATTACCTCATAGTCTATTTTAGATACAACCACTTTAAATAGTTCTACCGAAAAGGAGCATTAACTAGAGAAAATGAAAGTTTTAGAATTTTGTAGTTTGAAACCATTGTGATAAATAGAGCATTTGCTCCTATAGGAGCAAATGCTCTATTTATCACAATGGTTTTACAAAGTGACTTTTACAGGGTCGTCTAAAGTCGTCAATATGAGGGAATGGGTTAAACATTACTTTAAGGTTGATTCTAGTATTCACTGCCATACTTCAAACTCAAGGTGTAATATATAGACATATTACACAAATCAAAATAAGTTTATCATAAAAACAAAATTACTGCACAAACATTTGTTTGTGAACAATTACGGGAAGAAAATAAAAACAAAAACATTGCATCAATACAGAAATAAATTCATTTAATAAATATATAAATAAAAAACAATCATTTCATAACAGCATCCAGGATCTTCTTTGTAATTTCCATGTCCAAATTGCTCAAAACTCCGAATGAAATCTAAGAATCCAAAACATGCATTCTACGATCAAATTTCCGTTGTACCATGGCATATAACTGATAGTCCTGATATTCATCCGGAGCTATCTTGGGTCTTGTTGACCTTCTTGGAACTGAACAAGGAGGCTGCATAACTGTCTTCTCCTGAGTTTCTATTTCCTCATCAGTATCTTCTCTGATGTTTTCATCATCTGTTGGAGTAATTCCTTTACCAAGAGAGTTATCATCTAAAGCTGTAATTCACTTGCAGATGATTCATGATGATTAAGTCATCATTCGCAACCTTTTTTCCATTTTCAGCATTTGTTGCAGGAGCATCTGGATTATGAGTAGTGTCATGTACAACTTCCCCAGCAACAGTGTGTTCTGTCTCAACTACTTCAGGTCTCCTAGTGGTCTGTTCCACTACATATATTTGCTCTCCATTATACTTCTCTGGGTCGAGAGAGGTTTTCTTCACAAGAAAAGTACAAAAATGAGTCATGCAGGAAACACCACATACAGAACAAACAGTCGCCCGAACAGCAACACAAGGAAACAGCAAAAGTACATAACTATAAAAACATCAAGAGGCGCACAAAGACAAAACAAACATACAATAGGGGGAAGATGGAAGTACCGCCTTGGAACGGTCAGTGACAAAAGTCACCGGGGGTTATTATCACTTTTATACCCTTTACTTCTTCTGAGCTCTTCCGCTCTATCTTCTCTGCTTTAGGTGTATCAGGAACATATGCGTCCCATGTTCAACTGTATGGAATACAAAATTGGATGCTGTTTCATCATCAGATTCTTCATCTGACTTTCCATCCACGGTGACGTCACCATTCTCTTCTGCTTTTTCACTAAGCATGTCTCCTATTATCCCTTCACCTCCACTTGCTCCTTGTGATACTACATCTCCTGGCTCTCCTCTTAGTTATCCAACTGTTTCTAACAATTCTTGACACACAACTGGATATAAATGATTCTTGTGTAATGTCTTCACTCTATCCGTTGTCTCTCCTCTAACTCTATACACATGAATGTCTTTCTTTGGCTGCTCAACTACTGTATATGGTAGCTCTTCAAATTTGTCAGCGATCTTGTGTTTTCCATGGTAGGCCAATATCCTGACTAGCACTGTATCACCAATATTAATTGCTGCAGCTTTTGTCTTGAGGTCACAATATATCTTCTGCTTTTCCTTGGCTTGCCTGGTTTTGATCATTCGGTCCCTAAGATATTGGAATAATCCTTGGAAGACATCTTGCTACTATCTGAAAGGAGGGAAGTTGCCTGTTCAAGTAAGCAATCGGTTGTTCTGTACATCTAGCTGTCTATCTACAGTATAGAAATGATAGTGTTTTGTACACTGTACAATGATATAATTGTGTATCTATATAAATGCATGTACAGTAAAACCTCTCTATAACGACCACTAAATTACATCAAGTATTTTGCGTTAAAGGCAGGTGGATGCTTAAAGCAAGGTGAAAGTAAAACAGAACGCTCCTATAGGAGCGTTCTATTTTACTTTTACCTTGTTTTAAGCAACCATTGATTCATTATTTTATTCTTTGTTTTATTCTTTGCCTAAATCAAACGCTGGTTAAACCATGTCACAGTCTTTTGTGATATCAAACTCATCATTTATGAATATAACGGTAATCAGAATGAGTTTAAAGTTTCACTGACCTTTCTTCTGGATAACATATGGGAATGCTATATCTCATCAGGTGATTGGTATTCCTATGGGTACGAATTGTGCACTACTGATCGCCGATTTGTTTTTGTACTGCTATGAGAGAGATTTCATGTTAAGTTTAAAAACCCGCAATCACAAGATGTCATAAACACCTTAAATGAAACTTCTTGATATTTAGATGATATTTTCAACTTAGATAACCCTTTCTTTGATGTTTTGATTCCTACCATTTACCCAAAAGAACTCAAAATGAATAAGCTAACCCTTCCGACACTTAAATGCAGCTTTTCCTGATCTAGACCGTAAAATTGACAATGGAATTATTTCTTCTAAAATGTATGACAAAAGAGACGATTTTGATTTTAATATTGTAAATTTCCCTCATTTTGATGTGCCCCGATTTTGATTTTAATAATATAAATTTCCTCATCATGACATTCCCCATGCCCGATCTTACGGGGTTTATATATATCTAATCTTATTCGTTTCGCTAGAGATTGTTCTTCTGTTGACGATTTTAACAGTCGAAATCTCATTTTAACTGAAAAGCTGCTTAAGTGAGGCTATATATCTCATAAATTAAGAAAATCATTCTCTAAATTTCATTATCGAAGTCTCTCACTTATTGGCAAGTACAAGTATAACCTTAGGGCGCTCCTGTGACACGGTATTTCATATCCTGAATTTTATGGTGATATGATTGATATTGTTCATCAAATATGTTTAAAAAAATCATTGAAAAGGGATATGATCTTGTAGTCTTGTAGACAACATACTGCATGCCTGGTTGTCAAACCTTTTCCAGTTGGCAATCACACTGTCCTCTTTTTTTCATGTACGCATGAAAGGTTTAGTACTCTGTGAAGACGACTTCTTAAATCCGGAAACGGAAGGAGGACGTCGGATCTTTGTACTGTCTCGTTTTTTGTCGTTTCTACAGTTATTCTGTATTTGCCATTGCGGTTGTTGTTGATTAGTTTGAGAGGGGTGCGTTTATTTACATTGTTTTACATTGTTTGTCATTATGTGCACCTTAATTGCTAATTTATTTTCGTACCAGAAAGGTGCACATTCACGCCCGTGTACATAAAGAAAATAATGAATAGAGACAAAATCGTTTTATATAAAATTTAAACCAACTACATGTAAATCATAATTTGAAAGCTGGTGAACAATTTACAATGTATCTCAAACTTATTTCAGTGTTCTTGAAGCAAAACGGATTATTAAAAAATTCATTTCTAAAGTTCTTTAATAATTTTCCTTCTTTTTGTTTGATTTTCTCATTAATATTCATGAATGCGTATGCTAATGCACATATTACCAATATGATATTCTAAATCAAAGTCAAGTGTGATTCTTTTGGTAACAGATTGACCCCCACCTGCCCAATGCCCCATCGCATAACGTTATTATCTTCTCAATGTGCTGACGCTGTCCGGGTGTACGCTTGCTATGGAAACTCTAAAACTCAATAAAATGCAGAAAACCTATAGAGACACAATTTCTGAATTTTGTACATAATATTAGCTAGATTATTATCTTGGGGTAGTTTTATGTAGAAGAACATATTTCTAGTTCTATATCTAGTTTTCACCATTTTCTAGGGTTTTTTCTGTCAATTTTCGGTTTTCTCATTAATATTCATGAATATGCTAAGGAACTGATTAACAACATGATGTTCTAAATTAAAGACTAGTATATTTATTTTATCTTAGGTAACATATTGATAATATTAGCTACCAGCTCTCAAAGACCCTGGGATGTAACGTTATATATATATTTCCTATGCGCTGGCACTGGCACTGTCCGGGCATACGTTTAATTGCTATGGAAACCTTAAAATTGCAATCAATCCATAGAGACACGAATTTTACATAGTATCAGATAGATTACTCTCCTTAAAAATGGATCCTGTTTTATGCCAAAGAAGAAATTTCTGTCTATTTGGAACATCACAGATCATTTCAGATCTAGTTTTAACCATATTCTAGTCTTTTTTCCGTCATTTTTCGGTTTTCCCATTAATATTCATGATTACGCAAATAAGCTAATTAACAAAAACATATTCTTATTAACCCTTTCGCTGCCATCTGTGATTACCTATGCAAACAGTTTGGATCCAGATGAGACGCCGAGTAACTCGGCGTCTCATCAGGATCCAAACTGTTTGTTACTGTTACTATGTTTTTGAAACAAAAATGAAGAAAATCAAAATAATTAAAATTCGTAGCAGACGACAGAGTTTGGCAGCGAAAGGGTTAAGGACCAATGTCATACCTTCATTTTGACACTAGTTTCAAACTCTTATCGCCGCAAATAGCATAGGTATAATACATTTTAGCCTTTACCCACAGTCGTTGTCCAGATAAACGGTTGCCATGGAAACGGTAGAAATACTCATAGTAGGAATGAGTTTTTTTTCATGGGAACATTTTTTTCCATTCAGCAAACCCTAACAAACACCCTGGTGCCCTTTAAAAAGGTCAGACGGGTGCACGATAACCCTATCTGGCCCCCGGACTAAATACTGTACCCTAATTTCCAAATGACCAAAATATAGCCTGTGCGATAAGCAAATAACAAGATACATGAAGCTTTATTTTCAGTCGGGTTTATAACAAATAACATTAGCTATATCAGAAGCTATTTGCCGACTATAGTAACATAAAAACAAAAACACTTTAAAACAAAACAGCCTGTAAATATATAGGCCTATAGGATAAAGTTTAGCACATTAAACAATACATAATTATATGATATATAGAAATATTTAAAATTTCAAGTTCAATTTAAACAGTTCTCATATAAAGATTCTTATTTAATTAAGATTAAACATGGTTAATATTCGATTTTAAAAATGTTGGACCGGTTTTAAAAAAAAGTAAAGTTCACGTGAGGCTGGTTTAACTTTTGAGGCCGGTTTGGTCAGGGCCGGTTTGACTTGGGGCCGGTTTGACTGTAAATCTATTATTGGTTCGAGATATGGCGGAGCCCCAAGAGAAAAAGTTAAAACTGGACTTATTGGAAGCATTTCGCTCAAATGAAGGTTCGGTTAAATTACTAAGTGAAACTATTCAAAAGCTTCGGACACCGACTTATGGGTTACGTTTATTAAAAATACAGTGGTGTAATGCTCACAAAGGGGTTTCTTTCGCAGATGCCTTTGTTGAATGCACAAGCAATGCTGACGGCGGGTATTTTTTGTTTGATTGTATTTTCCAACGTGGGTTCATGGTTATGCAGTCTTATATAGAAAACAAAGAACTTCCAACAGGGAAAGGCGAACTGATGGCTCTTGAATTACTACTGCAGTTCCTTACAGATTTAAAAGGTTAGTTCATTTTGTGTACTCTAGTGGCGACCCCACTAGTGGTGATATCGAGCTACTTTCGGTTTTAACGATATTCCGGCCCGGTGTTGTTTCGGACCCAATCCGTTTCGGCCTTGTTCGCTTCTCTATCAAGTTTGTTCAAATCATGACCCCGGTCCAAAAATGGCCTCGTCCCGCTACTTTTAAAGTTTTTTTAAGGCTTATAGTAATGAATGTATTTTATTTCTAATTCATATCATTTTAATATGTCTATGACTTCGGTTACTGATCAGGGTCTGTAGTGTTTACAGCACTGTAATTTACATGTATGAATATAATTTATTTGTAATTGATATCATTTATTAATATACTTGTTACAACTTACATGTATGATGCTGCAAATAGTGAAGACCCTGACCAGTTGTCGTAACTGATCAGGGTCTGTATTGTTTGCAGCACCGACTGACAAATTGACCCTGAACAGACTCACACTCGCAGTCTCCCCAGGAAAAAGTAAGAAATACAATGCAATCACACAAAACGACAAAGTTTAGGCATGGATAAACTATTCTATTAATTTGAGAAAACACTTGTAAATGAAGTAGTTGATCAGGATTTGCACTATTTGCAGCAGTAGTGGATAAACTGTTGATTTTGATGAGTGACAAAAGTTTAGACCCAGATTAGACGCCAGATTTTCGATGCGACAGCAGATCTGTGTCTACACTGTTTTCATTAATTAGTAATTACAATCAGGATTAAGTGATTTCTAGTCAGTCAATTAATTACATCTAACGTTTTTATGACAATTATCCTTATCATCCAGTTAGTCATTTAAATGTTTGATCATTACTTGATATCAATTTATCATTGAGCTAATTATGTATTAGATTATGAGTTTTGTAAAAGAAAACAATAATTCATAATGGTCAATCTTTTATCAAAATAACTTCTGCATTGCATTTACAAACTTTTTTAAATACTAAGCTCATCTTTTACTTATTTTTTTCCAACAGTATAGAAAATACAGGTAACTTGTAGGTGTGAACAAGAAAATTGGAAGATTAGCAGAGGTGTTAAATAAAAAGGTTGGCAAAGTGGGAACAAACCACCCAAACTGTGTGTCAGTTTTAGTTCAAGTTGATTCAGCAGTGAAAGGGTTAACACTCAGTTTCTTTCATCTGCTAGAAATGTTGTCCACAGAAAAATTAACATTGTCAATATATTACTGTAACTCAGGTGAGCGATATAGGGCCAATGGCCCTCTTGTTATTTATGCCACCAGTTACCTGTCCTTGAGCTTAGATGCAGCGGTTTACTGTTCTATCGGGATAACTGAACTTGTGATACAAACTTCTACAGGTTTCATCAGATTTCTATGAAAGTCCGTATCTAACAATCACACAAGAGTTATGTGTCCCTGGACTTATACCATAATTATATGTGTTGCTAACTTGCTAGCCAATAAAGTTTGTGGAGTGTACTTCTACAGTTTTTAACGTAATTCAGAGCTACAGATAAGATGCGTAAATTAAACATTTTCAAGAATAACTCCTTTATTTCTCCACCAAACCCTACACTGTGACCACTTTAGAATCCTCTCTTCGAGACAATTCTATTTAGAGTGGTCACAGTGTAGAGTTTGGTGAAGAAATGATGATTAGTATTTGGGTTAACTCTGACCTAATTCATTGAACTGTGATATCCATGGTCTTGGTGAAGTGTAGTCTCTTACATACAGGTGTAATCGGTATCAGTTTGTTTTATTTATGATCAAGGCTGCCTTGTGTGGGGGGTATTCATCACCTTAATTGATTGTTCTAGTTTTTAGCTCACCAGAGCACAAAGTGCTCAGGGTGAGCTTTTGTTATCACCTGATGTCCATCCTCCGTCTGTGTGCATCATCAGTTGTCAACAATTTGAACCTTTGAAAATCTTCTCCTCTGAATCTATAGGGTTCTCAGCTTTCATCACATAGCATCATTTGTAGGTCCTCTACAACAGTTAGATCAATTATGCCCCTGGGATAAAAATTGACCCCCACTCCAGGGTGGTCATGCAGTTTTCTATAGAAATATATAGTGGAAACTTTGAAAATCTCCTCCTGAAACTGGAAGGTTCTCAGCTTACATATTTGGCACATAGCATCATGTTCAGGTCCTCTACAAAAGTTATATAAATTATGCCCCTGGGGTCAAAATTGGTCCGCCCAAGGGCTGGCCAGTTTTCTATAGAAACATACAGTGAAAACTTTGAAAATCTTCTTTCGATTGTCTGGTGAGCGATATCAGGGCCATCATGGCCCTATTGTTACTAGGTAATTTGTGTTCACTCATTGGGGATTACAAACTAAGAAAATTGCAGAGTAATAAATTCAAATAAAAAGAAACTTGAGTACCTTTAATCTCTTTCAGAATGTGAAAAAGCTCTTAAGGAACCCTGGCAAAATCAAACGGAATGGACTGTTAGACTTGCACACCATTTGCTGTCGAAGCTTGCTGTAAATCCAAATTACGTCATAGATAACCATAGTCATTATCATGCTCGACATTGCGATTGCTGCGGGAAAAAGATTACTGGGGAGTTTAGTGATACAAGTATTGGTAAGTAACTACTGCATTGAAGTGATAAAAGTATTGTACTTACTACTGCATTGAAGTGATAAAAGTATTGGTAAGTAACTACTGCATTTAAGTGATAAAAGTATTGGTAAGTAACTACTGCATTGAAGTGTTACCGTATAGGTAAGTAACTACTGCATTGAAGTGTTACCGTATAGGTAAGTAACTGCTGCATTGAAGTGATAAAAGTATTGGTAAGTAACTACTGCATTGAAGTGTTACCGTATAGGTAAGTAACTACTGCATTGAAGTGATAAAAGTATTGGTAAGTAACTACTGCATTGAAGTGTTACCGTATAGGTAAGTAATTGCTGCATTGAAGTGATACAAGTATTGGTAAGTAACTACTGCATTGAAGTGTTACCGTATAGGTAAGTAACTGCTGCATTGAAGTGATAAAAGTATTGGTAAGTAACTACTGCATTGAAGTGTTACCGTATAGGTAAGTAACTACTGCATTGAAGTGATAAAAGTATTTGTAAGTAACTACTGCATTGAAGTGATAAAAGTATAGGTAAGTAACTACTGCATTGAAGTGATAAAAGTATTGTACTTACTACTGCATTGAAGTGATAAAAGTATTGGTAAGTAACTACTGCATTGAAGTGTTAAAAGTATTGGTAAGTAACTACTGCATTGAAGTGTTACCGTATAGGTAAGTAACTGCTGCATTGAAGTGATACAAGTATTGGTAAGTAACTACTGCATTGAAGTGATAAAAGTATAGGTAAGTAACTACTGCATTGAAGTGATAAAAGTATTGGTAAGTAACTACTGCATTGAAGTGATAAAAGTATAGGTAAGTAACTACTGCATTGAAGTGATAAAAGTATTGTACTTACTACTGCATTGAAGTGATAAAAGTATTGGTAAGTAACTACTGCATTGAAGTGATAAAAGTATAGGTAAGTAACTACTGCATTGAAGTGATAAAAGTATTGTACTTACTACTGCATTGAAGTGATAAAAGTATTGGTAAGTAACTACTGCATTGAAGTGATAAAAGTATTGGTAAGTAACTACAGCATTGAAGTGTTACCGTATAGGTAAGTAACTGCTGCATTGAAGTGTTAAAAGTATTGGTAAGTAACTACAGCATTGAAGTGATACAAGTATAGGTAAGTAACTACTGCATTGAAGTGATAAAAGTATTGGTAAGTAACTACAGCATTGAAGTGTTACCGTATAGGTAAGTAACTACTGCATTGAAGTGATAAAAGTATTGGTAAGTAACTACTGCATTGAAGTGTTACCGTATAGGTAAGTAACTACTGCATTGAAGTGATAAAAGTATAGGTAAGTAACTACTGCATTGAAGTGTTACCGTATAGGTAAGTAACTACTGCATTGAAGTGATAAAAGTATTTGTAAGTAACTATTGCATTGAAGTGTTACCGTATAGGTAAGTAACTACTGCATTGAAGTGATAAAAGTATAGGTAAGTAACTACTGCATTGAAGTGTTACCGTATAGGTAAGTAACTACTGCATTGAAGTGATAAAAGTATTGGTAAGTAACTACTGCATTGAAGTGTTACCGTATAGGTAAGTAACTGCTGCATTGAAGTGATAAAAGTATAGGTAAGTAACTACTGCATTGAAGTGATAAAAGTATTGTACTTACTACTGCATTGAAGTGATAAAAGTATTGGTAAGTAACTACTGCATTGAAGTGTTAAAAGTATTGGTAAGTAACTACTGCATTGAAGTGTTACCGTATAGGTAAGTAACTGCTGCATTGAAGTGATAAAAGTATTGGTAAGTAACTACTGCATTGAAGTGTTACCGTATAGGTAAGTAACTACAGCATTGAAGTGATAAAAGTATTGGTAAGTAACTACTGCATTGAAGTGTTAAAAGTATTGGTAAGTAACTACTGCATTGAAGTGTTACCGTATAGGTAAGTAACTGCTGCATTGAAGTGATAAAAGTATTGGTAAGTAACTACTGCATTGAAGTGTTACCGTATAGGTAAGTAACTACAGCATTGAAGTGATAAAAGTATTGGTAAGTAACTACTGCATTGAAGTGTTACCGTATAGGTAAGTAACTACAGCATTGAAGTGATAAAAGTATTGGTAAGTAACTGCTGCATTTAAGTGATACAAGTATAGGTAAGTAACTACTGCATTGAAGTGTTACCGTATAGGTAAGTAACTACTACATTGAAGTACATGTATCTGCAACAAGCAGACCTTGGAATTACATAAAAACTAGAAAAAGCTGTTGGTCTTCATTTGAACACTGTTTTATACATGTATATGTATGACCCTTTTCTCTATAATTCAAGCGCATATTTCATTAAGACCCTCTTGTAAACAGGGTAAAAAATCTAACAAAAGTAAAATAACAGCTCTTATATTAATAATAATATGGCATACAATTTACAATCAAACCAGATTTAAGCGGCCATTCATTGAAAAAAAACAATGACTTCTGAAGAAAGGTGCTGTTGGATTTAACCCATTCCCTCATAGGCTATTTTTAGACCCAACCTCTTTGACTAAATCTACCAAAAAGGAGCATTTTTACAGAAAAGGAAACTTTTAGAATTGTGTAGTTTGAAACCATTGTGATAAATAGAGCATTTGCTCCTACAGGAGCAAATGCTCTATTTGTCACAATGGTTTCCTATAGTGACTTTTGCAGTGGCGTCAATATGAGGGAATGGGTTGAAGATGCTGTTCTATTAAGCTATCGGCCATCTAAAACAGTGTTCGCGATAGCCTTGATTTTCACTGAGTCCCAGGGACTCAGTGCCCTTGAAAAACTAGTCCCACTCAATCCCATTTGAGTCCCAGTTTTTTCTTAAATAAAAAATACACGAGTAATAATCGATAAGGAAATTTTGCCGGGTTCTAGCTGTGACGTCGAGCGATACATGTAAATGTTCAAACATGCCATAAATCTATTAAACTTTATTATTAATTGTAATTTGATGACAGTGACGCATAATATTAATTATTTCAACCGTTCAAAAGCTAAAAATACAGACCAGATTACCAGAATAATAAATATCAGCTTTAAGAACTGTTTTAGCTTTGCATCCCAGGGACTGGACGACCTTCGAAATACCGAGTCCCAGCCGATTTCTTTGCGTAAATAGATATGATTACGGCGTAAACGCGAACACAGTAAAAGAAAGGTAATTAGTCATATTTTACCTGCTCATGCTCCACTTTCAACATTGTTCAAATATTGTCCCATAGGTCAATATTGGCCCCACCAAGGGGCTACCCAGCTATAATCTTAAAACTACGGTAATCAGGTGAGTGATTAAGGGCCATCTTAGCCTTCTTGTTTTATATGGAAACATATTGTGAAAACTTTGAAAATCTTCTTCTCTGAAACTGGAAGGTTCTCAGCTTTTGGCACATAGCATCATCTTGAAGTCCTCTACAAAAGTTATATGAGTAATGCCCATGGGGTCAGATAGGTCTGCCCCACGGTTGGCAAGTTTTCTATAGAAACATGTGGTTAAAACTTTGAAAATCTGCTCTTGATTGTTTGGTTAGCAATATCAGGGCCATCATGGCCTTCTTGTTACCAACTTTGACCATTTTCCCCATAGCTTGTTATCAACTTTGACAACATTGTTCTTAGTTGTCCCACCTGATATGGAGTAATGGCCTTTCAACTTACAGACATTTGACAGGTGTAGTTTGTTTTATTTTGACACTCTTTGTCTATTTGCAGGTAACACACAAGTTTGGCATGGCTTTGTGGACATTCTTATTGGTGTAGATCCAGTTGCAGTTAATGTATCAGAAATTAAGCCTGAATCACCAACTGAAGATGAGTCATCTTTGGAAATAAAAACGCCCCAATACTACAACAGAAGCCAGGTCATTGCCCAGACAATCGTCTCTTCTTTGCTCACAAAGAAAAGACATCCAGAATATAGCGACTTTTTAGTTCCCTCAATTGTCATCAAAGGCACAGAATCGCCTGAAGCGGTAGTGTACTTTTATGACTGTGAGAATGACATATTGCTTCAAAGTTGCCCATTGAAGTTGTATGCTGATTCTGGAGAACTGAATAGGTATACTGTGTTTGCATTGTGGCTTACAATCAATTTCAAGTATTTTTGCTCTGGAACACCAAAGCAAGTCAAGGAATTAGATTTTCGAGCGGACTTTTTGAAGTTTATTGGACCAGTCTCAAATATCTATGAAGATGTCAAAATGGGCTGTGGATTGGGAAAACGTCTCGAAGAAGATTTTCATCCTCTCAATTTGTTCCATTTTCATCCAGTTGGACGAAAATTGAATACAAACAAACCAGCATAAGAATGAATTAAATGGTACAAAAATTGTGATAGTAGCAGATCAGCATATAGTTTAAAATGTTCCAACATATATTAATCCATTACTCCATGAATATTCATGTATTGTAAGAAATAATGACATGTGTATTAATTAAATTTAGAATACTTTAATTGTTAAAACAGCACATGGAATGTTTTGGCTTTCATGGCGGAAACTGTAGAATCCTGTGTATATTATCCCTTTCCTCCATAAATACGCCTTTCTTCGCCTCTGTAATAACCACTTCTTGAAAATATTGTGATAAATAGAGCATTTGCTCCTATAGGAGCAAATGGTCTATTCATCACAATGGTTTAAAACTACAAAATTATATGCCGAACTAAGGAAGAAATATACATTTTGTATTAAGAAGTATTTTTGGAGCAAAAGAAGTACGCAGAAATTCGTAACTTTTATTAACTCATCAAATGCTATGGAAATTAGAAATTTGGCAACTTATATTCAGTAAAAGCCCGCTAATGCATCCACCTAAAAGAGGTACAATTCTTGGTGCTAGATGCAGGTGGTAGCTTAATGCAGGACAAAAGTAATGCAGAAAGCTCCTACAGGAGCTTTCTGCATTACCTTTGCCCTGCATTAAGGAACCACCTGCTTATAAAGACACCCATATTTATTCATTCAGTGGTCGCATTAGAGGGGTTCTACTGTGTGTATATATATATAAGGCTTTTAATGTTAGAAATGAACTTATTTACTTGACAGAAGATTGATTGGTTAGTTGCATGTATCTATTAGCTATTTTGTGGCTGCTTAGGACGTTTTCTGTATATAGTAGCTGTTCCTGCTGAACAATATCATATTTAGATATTTACAGGGTTGACAATATTTACATTCTTGAATAAAATTATTCCAAATTTCAATACATACTGAATATTCATGGACAAAATAGTTGTAATGGAATATGGAAGGTGAAATATTGTTGCTATTTCAGAAAGTAAAGAAACAGATCTATTAAATACCATTAGCAAACGGAGAAGACCCTGATCAGATGGCTCCTCTAGGAGCCGTCTTATCTGGGTCTACTCTGTTTGCAAATGCGTTTATATGAGGAAAAAGGGTTAAACATAAGATCCAGATCAGATGCTGTGTAAAAGAAATATTTGATCAGAATCCAAACTGTTTGTTATTCTAGGTAACACTGGTCATGATGCCATAATAGCAGTGAAGGGGTTAATTATGTACAGTAGTAAATATATTATTATCTAGAATGACTTGTTCAATTGTACAATATTAACCAACATGTTAACTCCTTCAGTGTCAGGTTTGAACACATAACATTTCGAGGGCTTGGTGCAAAACTATTCTAACTCCTTCACAAAGTGAAGGAGTTGGAATAGTCTTGCACCAAGCCCTCGATTTGCAAACAGATAAGATCCAGATTAGATGCCATGTAACGCGGTGTCTGTTCAGAATCCAAACTGTTCGTCATCATTTGTTGCTCTGTTTTGATGAAGAATTTTGTTTCCATAACAATAGTGCAGAGTCAGGTCATTATTGCTCTAAAGGGGTAATTGACCAGTGCCTGCATTTCTGTTAAAGGCGTACATGTATGTGACAATGGTTTATGCGCATCTCTGTGCGCATGTGAAATAAACTGTATTTGATAAGGTTTTGCAGTTTATGTAGATCTAGTAGCTGTCTCTCCTCTCAACAATATTAACTCCTCCAGTGCCAGGTTCAAACAGATAAGATACAGACTCTGATTGGAAGCCACCTAATGTGGAGCCTGATCAGAATCCAAACTGTTTGTCATCAGTTGTTTGACTCTCATATTTGCTTTAACAAATTGAGTTTACTTATGAAGGAATTTTGATTTCAGAAAGACAGTGCAAAGTCAGATTAGTATAGTTCAACTTCTAACTGACCAGAACTTGCACTTCCATCTTTAATAATATATCTTAACCCTTCGCTTGCTATTCACGTCAATATACCTACCTGTACATAGTGAAGACCCAGATGAGACCGCTCCTGCAGGAGCTGTCTCATCAGGGTCTGCACTATTTACAAGTTGATTGTGCAACCAGTGCACTCCCCAGCAGTGATTGCACAGCGAAATACTTGTATACAGTGAAGATATATGTAATTATACAACAGTGCATGGGTAAAGAAGGAGAAATGCATTTTAAAATTCAGCAAGAGAAGGGTTAAACTATCTCATACAAAACTTACAGGGTTTAACATAACATTCTTTCGTATTGCTGTAAAACTTTCTCCGTGATGTTTTGTGACATTGTTTTTGTTGCATTGTTAATACTGTTTTATCATACACTCAGTCATGTTGACATACATCTATATGTTTTTTCCTAAGGGCTTTAAAGCTCAATGGAATTATTTGAATAAAACTTAAAACTTGTTCTAGTTTATATTTCGTTAATATGCAGTTACTCATAATTAATTGGGGCCCCAAACCTTGTCCGCTTTCTAACTCAAACAGTTTTCATCTGATCTTCACCAAACTAGCAGAGAATGTTTATAGGTGCAAAATCAGACACACCTGAGTTATAGCCCTTGATTCTCTCAAAATTTGCCGTTTTAGCCTTGTTCACTCTAGTTTTCATTTGATCTTCACTAAACTTGCAAAGGATATTTATAGGTGCAACATCTTGACCAAGATCGATTACCAGTCAAATCGCATAACAAATCTGAGTTATGGCCCTCGATTCAGTCAAAATTTGCCGTTTAAGCCTTGTCTGGTCTCTAACTGAAAATAGTTATGTCTCCCCCCATATTTATATGG
Organism: Azorinus chamasolen; assembly: GCA_963576725.1. Classification (NCBI taxonomy): domain Eukaryota; kingdom Metazoa; phylum Mollusca; class Bivalvia; order Cardiida; family Solecurtidae; genus Azorinus; species Azorinus chamasolen. The sequence continues at coordinate 26,419,846 of OY755253.1, read as the reverse complement.
GGGAGACATATTGTTTTCGTGAGAGTTGTCTGTCTGTCCGTCACAGTTTTTTGTCCGGACGATAACTTCAATATGCCTGATGCCAGTTGATTGAAACTTCATATATGGAAAGAGCATAATGAGAGGAAGTGTCAAGCACAAGGTCCATAACTCTGGCTTCACTAATATAGGAGTTATTGCCCCTTGTAAAAAAAATCACACTTTTTTGTCCGGACGATAACTCCTATATGGCTCATGCCATTGAATTGAAACTTCATATATGGAAAGATCATGATGAGAGGAAGTGTCATGCACAAGGTCCATAACTCTGGCTTCACTAATATTGGAGTTATTGCCCTTTGTAAAAAAATCACAATTTTTTGTCAGGACGATAACTCCTATATGGCACATGCCATTGGAGTGAAACTTCATACATGGAAAGATCATAATAAAAGAAAGTGTCATGCATAAGATCCTTAACTGGGGCTTCAATAAATTTAGAGTTATTGCCCCTTGTACATTTGTTTAACGCTTTCTTGTCTCGACGATAACTCCTACATGGCTCTTGCCATCGTATTGAAACTTCATACATGGAGAGAGCATGATGAGAGAAAGTGTCATGAACAAGGCCATAACTCTTGCTTCAATACTTTTGGAGCCCTTTGTTACATTTTTGGCCGATCAATAATTCCTGTTCGACTGATGCTATTGGAATGACATTTTATTTATGGAAAGGGCATGATGAAAGTAAGTGTCATACACAAGGGCCATAACTCTGGTATCAATATTTTTTGGAGTTATTAGCAGTTATCATTTTGTTTGGAAAGTGCATAATGAGGGGAAGTATCAATCATCAGGTCCATAACATTTTTAGTGATTTCCCTTTACATATTGTTTTTATTAGAGGGGAGACATCCGTTTTTGTGACAAAAACCTCTAGTTTTCATCTACTCTTCACCAAACCTCCAGAGAATGTTCATATCTGTAACATCTTGGCCAAGTTCGATTACCAGCTAAATTGCATGTGACATCTGAGTTATGGCCCTTGAGTTTGTCAAAATTTGCCATTTTAGCCTTGTCTGCTCTTTAACTCAAAATGTTTCTCATCTGCTATACACCAGACGTGCAGAGAATGTTTATAGGTAAACAGTCCTGTCAAAGTTTGATCACCAGGTTGGGCCCTTTCTGTCTTGGTCAGTGTTCTAGTTATTATTATTATTGTTATTGTTCACGTAAATGTTATAATTTACCCTTTACTCCATGAATATTCATAAAGAAAATAGTGACATCTTGAATATTAATTATTAACTGGGTTTACCGGGGGAAATCGTGGGCAGACGGGCAGCTGCAAATATTATAAGCGCAACTCCTCTCAAACTGTTCAACCGATTTTCATAAAACCTTGCATGTAGCAAGGACACATTATTTAGATGTGCATACTGTCAGGGATTTTACCTTCTGCAATTTTTAGCTCACCAGAGCAATTTGAACCTTTAAAAATATTCTCTGAGTCTACAGGGCTCTCAGCTTTCATCTTTGGTACATAGGATCATCTATAGGTCCTCTACAAAAGTTATAAATTATGTCCCTGGGGCCAAAATTGCCCCCGCCCAAGGGGTGCCTTGTTTTCTATAGAAACATATAGTAAAACTTTGAAAATCTTCTCCTCTGAAACTGGAAGGTTTTCAGCTTTCATATTTGGCACACAGCATCATGTTCAGGTCCTCTACAAAATTTGTATAAATCATGCCCCTGGGGTCAAAATTGGCCCGCCCCAGGGCAGGCTAGTTTTCAATAACAAGAGGGCCATGAGGCCCTGAAGCGCTCACCTGAGATAACCCAGGGGCGGGGCAATTTTTGACCAAGAAGTCATCATTTGTACAACCTTGGTAGAGAACTAAAAGGCAAAGCAGTATGCCATTATTTAAAGGTCTAAGCCTTATGGTTTCAGAGAAAATTAATATTTTATATTTTTCCTAAAAAAAAATAATTGATAAGCCCCAAGGCAGTGCCAAGTTTCACCCAGAGGTCAAGGTCGCAAGTTGAACATTTTTGGCAGAGGACCACAAGCCAAAGCTACATATTTGTAGAGGACCATTAGATCATGTTACATACCAAACATCAAGGATCTAGGCCTTACAGTTTCATCAGATTTTTAAAGATTATCCTATGAAAAACTGATTAGCCCAAGGGCTGGGCCATTTTTGGTCCGGGGTCATAATTTGAAAATCTTTATAGAGTACCATTAGATCATGCTACATACCAAACATCAAAGGTCTAGACCTTACAGTTTCAGAGAGGAAGATTTTTAAAGATTTTCCTATGAAAAATTTATAAGTCCTTGGGCGGGGCGATTTTTGGCCCGGGGGTCATAATTTGAACAATTTTTGTAGAGGATCATGCTACATGCCAAATATCAAAGTTCTAGGACTTACAGTTTCAGAGAAGAAGATTTTTAAAGATTTTCATATGAAAAACTGATAAGACCTTGGGCGGGGCCATTTTTGGCCCGGGGGTCATAATGTCTCAACAACATTTCGCTCCCCCTAGCCCCTAGCCACTGATGCTTCTGACAAAATTTGGTTAAAATCGGGTCAGCAGTTTCAGAGGAAATGTCTTTTGAAAATGTGGACGGACGACGGACGGATTGCGATCACAATAGCTCATCCTGAGCCTTTGGCTCAGGTGAGCTAAAAACATATAGTGAAAACTTTGAAAATCTTCTCCTCTGAATCTACAGGGTTCTCAGCTTTCATATTTGGCATATAGCATCATGTTCTGGTCCTCTACAAAAGTTATATAAATTATGCCCCTGGGGTCAAAATTGGCTCAAAAATAGATGTATCTATAGAGGAGAATATTTTCCAAGTTTTCACTACATTATAGTGAAAACTTTGATAATATTCTCCTCTGATTGTCTGGTGAGTGCTTCAGGGCCATTTCTAAACATTGTATACCACTTGTTATAAGCATTGTATTATGCTTTATGCAAAATATAATTCGTACTCGTATATAAGAATCCAACAGGAGTGTTCATGAAGGATACTTCTAAATATCTCAACCGAGGGTCAGAAATTCAAGGAAAGCCGAGGCCTTCCTTGAATTTCTGATCCCGAGGGTGAGCTATTTCTATCCTTCATGAATTAACGAATGGTGGATATTTTTTTCTCAAATACAGATTTACAACATCCAGATAGCCTCGTAATGGTCCTCCATTTTGGTGTAAATTTGCAGCTCATTTTCTGGTCGCTTTAGGTGTTAAAACATCCACAACTCCAACAAATTCTGCATTTTAAAGTACATACAAAGTATGTACCGAAAAACGAAAGTATGTCATCCAGTGGAATACCGAAACAAAACAGAATGCTAAAATTACCTAGCGTCCATCAACTTGCGTATGAATACAATTTAACCATTGAACTTGAGCAATTGGGTCGCTCTATTTCTTGAGCGAAAAACCAATGTTAAACTGCTCAACTTTATCGGATGAGACGGTTATTTGCATTATATTTCTAGATTCAATAAATAATGACTCAAATGATTGAGACAACACAAAAGTAATGTTTACAACTTCATCTATTTTCAGCATTATTTTCTGCATGAAACTACACATGATAAACATATTCTGACGTCATTGATGACGTTACTGTTATAACAATGAAGAAAATTTTCCAAAAAAGGGAATTTATATAATACATAAATACTCGAATTGCTCTGATCTAATATTTCAACCACTAAGGGCCTTTTTCAAAGATTATCATGTCAAAATGCAGGTCACATTTTTAGCTCGTCTGTTTCAAAGAAATCACAAGCTATCATCGTAACTTTGGCATCGTCGTAGTCATCCGAAATCTTAACGTTGACCATAATTTCTTAAATTTTTCATTTCCAACCTTCATTTTTGGTATGCATGTTCATCTTGACAATGACGACAGACGAGTGTTGCATCCACTTGTGGTGCTCTTGTTGTTACATGCATTCAGCCATAAAATCAAAGAGAATATTAAGATTATTCTCTTTGATTTTATGCCTGAATGCATGTAACAAAAATGTGACGTGTATTTTGACATGATAACCTTTGAAAAAGGCCCTTAGTGGTTGAAATATTAGATCAGAGCAATTCGAGTCACTAGTATAGTCATGTGACATGGAAGATATGTGTATCTTACATGTCATGTGACCGCTTTCTTACATGACCCGTATACCGAAAATCATTATTTCTCACATGAATATGCTTTGGAGTAAAGGGTTAACTCATTCTCTCCTACTGACGGCTTATTGCGCCACTGTAAAAGTCACTTCTTGAGACCATTGTGATAAATAGAGCATTTGCTCCTACAGAGCAAATGCTCTATTTATCACAATGGTTTCAATACTACACAATTCTAAAATGTTCCTTAAGAAATTAATCTTATTAATATTCATGACGTCATTATTTCTTACATGAACATTCATGGAGGAAAGGGTTAAAAGGCATAGAAAGATGTATTTATGTAGTAAAGGATTAACCTGTTACTTCATAGATACATCTTTTAATTAACACATTCTCTCCTAGTGACGCATTTTGGTGGCTCTGTAAAAGTCACATTTTGAAACTACAGGATTGTGAAAAATAGAGCATTTTTCTCCTTACAAGCAAATGCTCTTTTATCACAATGGTTTCAATTTTACACAATTATAATATTTCCTTTTCTCTAGTAAATGCTTCTTTTTGGTAGATTTATTCCAAGAGGCTGGGTCTAAAAATAGCCTATGAAGGAATGGATTAATGCCTTTGCATTCAGAGTAAACATCTGTTCCAAAAGGTGCTAAAAGACATATCCATGGACCACCGGTAAATAAGTATCATCAGTTACAACAATAAACACCTCAGGAATGTTATCTAACAAGACTAGTTCTTGACCCAAAAGGACCATTTATTAGAGAAAGGGAAAATCCAATCTACCATCCAATCTACCAATAGCTATCCAATCTACCAATAGCTACCCAATCTACCAATACAGAAACAATAGCTACCCAATCTATCAATAGCTACCCAATCTACCAATAGCACCCCAATCTACCAATCTACCAATACAGATTATACATTCACAAAATCAAAATGGAGCACGTTTACAAATCTTTTCCCTGATCAAAATATTATCTGTAGCATTTATATGCACACATTCGTTTTTCATTTCAGCTCAAAACCCACGTTTTACCTTTTTTTTTAAACCTCTACACCATGAATATTCACCTAGAAATAATGCGATCATTAATATTCATCACAATGGTTTCAAAAATTGACTTTTACAAAGGCGTCAATATGAGGGAATGGGTTAAATGTCTGTTTTTTATTGTATATTATTGTGACAAGTTTGATTAACCCCATACACCATAAATACGCCTTCGCAAACAGACTAGACCCAGATGAGTCTGATCAGGATCTGCTCTGTTTGCTTACAGAATAACATAGATCAGATTCTACAGTTTCTGCCATGGCCAAAACTTGGTGCTCATCATTTACTTCATACGCCATTATAAAAAATCCTCTAAATGATATTTAAGATGACAGAGCTCCAGATAAGATGCGTAAATTGACACATTTCCAAGTATAACTTCTTTATTTCTCCACCAAACCCTATGTTGTGACCACTCTTTAGAATCGTCTCGAAGAGACGATTCTAAAGAGTGGTCACAACATAGGGTTTGGTGGAGAAATGACGATTTTAGTATATGAGTACGCACCGTTATCTGTAGCTCTGGATGACATTGAATATTTATAAGGAAAGGGTTAAGCAGCTCCATACACCTCAAGAATTGTTTTAACCCTTCACTCCATAAATACGCCTTTGCAAACAGAGTAGACCCAGATCAGATGACTCCTGTAGGAGTAGTTTGATCAGGATCTGCTCTGTTTGATTAACCCATTTGCTCCCAGTGGATTCTTCCATGCTTATATATTGGATTAGTCCATTTTTTATCTAAGGGATGTCTGGTCTAAATTTTAAATTTCGTTTTGTTTTATATTGATATTCCTATCAGCAAACAGTGTAGGCACTGATCAGACACTGCATTATGCGGCGTCTGATCAGTCTACACTGTTTGCCCACATCCCATATATGATATTGTGGGAGCAAATGGGTTAAGAAATAATATAGATACGATTCTACAGTTTCTGCCATGGCTAAAAATACCAGTGCCCAAAAGCTATAATAAATAGTACTCTTAATCTACTTAACCCTTTCCTTCGTTATAAACATGTTTTCACGCATTTGCAAACAGAGCAGACCCATATCAGACGGCTCCTAAAGGAGCCATCTGATCAGAGTCTGCTCTAATTGCAAATGGAATTTGAAAGATCTATGTCTTTACTTTCTAAAACGGCTACAATTTACCACCTTCCATATTTCGTTATAACTATTTTGTCCATGAATATTCAGTAGATATCGAAATTTGGAATACACAGAACTGGGAAAGGGTTGATAATCATGATGTCATGGTTTTGTTCATGGATGTTCATGAAGTAATGGGTTAAACATGTTCTTCAATCTCTGTCGCTCCTTGTACACAATTTCAACTGGTTTGCCTAACATCTGTACTAAAGCTGGAGCTCTTGAATTGATGGAATGATCAACACTGATGTGAGACTTCAATTCTTTCTTGGATTTGAAACTTTTTCCACAACCTTTTCTATCACAAATATGACTGCTACACGAATGACAATTTATAAAATGCTGAACTGTTTCATTCAGTGTCACAAATATTTTACTACAACCGGGATAATTACACCCAAAACGTTTGTTACTTGTTGCACTATTGTTTCCCCCTATCATTACTTGCAAGTTTAGATTATTCTGATCAATTTCAGAAGTCGTCCCTTGCTCTGATCCCAGTCCTGTGTGCTTTGCATCTTGTTTCGTGTCTTTTGTAACATTCCCAATGCTTCCTTCAATACCAAGCACCTCTAATTCTGGTCCAGCATGTTTTGCTTCTGGTTCCATTTCCTTTGTAACATTCTTATTTACTTCCTCTACTACAAGCACTTCTGGTTCTGGTTCTGGTTTCTTGGATTTTAAACACTTTCCACAACCTTTTCTATCACAAATATGACTGCTACTTGAATGACAATTTATAAAATGCTGAACTGTTTCATTCAGTGTCACAAATATTTTACTACAACCGGGATAATTACACCCAAAAAGTTTGTGATTTGCTGTGCTATTGTTTCCCCATATCATTACTTGCAAGTTTGGATTATTCTTATCAATTTCAGAAGTCATCCCTTGCTCTGATCCCAGTCCTGTGTGCTTTGCATCTTGTTTCGTGTCTCTTGTAACATTCCCAATGCTTCCTTCAATACCAAGCACCTCTAATTCTGGTCCAGCATGTTTTGCTTCAGGTTCCATTTCCTTTGTAACATTCTTATTTACTTCCTCTACTACAAGCACTTCTGGTTCTGGTTCTGGTTTCTTGGATTTTAAACACTTTCCACAACCTTTTCTATCACAAATATGACTGCTACTTGAATGACAATTTATAAAATGCTGAACTGTTTCATTCAGTGTCACAAATATTTTACTACAACCGGGATAATTACACCCAAAAAGTTTGTGATTTGCTGTGCTATTGTTTCCCCCTATCATTACTTGCAAGTTTGGATTATTCTGATCAATTTCAGAAGTCGTCCCTTGCTCTGATCCCAGACCAGTGTGCTTTGCATCTTGTTTCGTGTCTTTTGTAACATTCTCAATGCTTCCTTCAATACCAAGCACCTCTTTTTCTGGACCAGCATGTTTTGGTTCTGGTTCCATTTCCTTTGTAACATTCTTATTTTCTTCCTCTACTACAAGCACTTCTAGTTCCGGTTCTGTATGTATTGGACCTCTTTCAGTATCTTCTGTAACACCCTTACTGACTTCTACTTCAGGGACGACTGGTTCTGGTCCTGTGTATTTAGCACCTCCATTGACATTCATTGGTGTATCTTCACTGTCATCTATTTCAAGCGCCTCTGGTTTGTCATTATCTGTAAGAAGAAATAATCTCAAGTGTATAGCCTTTATTCTCTAGGACAGATAAGATGCGTAATTTAAATATTTTCCAGAATAACTCCTTTATTTCTCCACCAAACCCTATGTTGTGACCACTCTTTAGAATCGTCTCAAAGAGACAATTCTAAAGAGTGGTCACAGCATAGGGTTTGGTGAGGTAATGACCATTTTGGTATTTGAATACGTACCTTTATTAATTTTTCTGCCATGTGAAATTTTGTTAATGAAGAGTTGCAAAAACATGAGACAAAGTCAAAGCTCTTTGAACACCCCATAACCCTGTCTTTGTATGCCTTTGTAAATGGAGCAGATCCAGACCAGACAGCCTATGTCAAGAGCTGTCTGGTCAGGGTCTGCTCTGCTCTAATATGTTACAGATCTGATTATCTGTCCCTTTGATATTTAACCCATTCCCTCATAGGCTATTTTTAGAGTAGACCAAACCTCTTTGAAATAATCTACTGAAAAGGAGCATTTATCAGAGGAAAGGAAAATTTTAGAATTGTGTAGTTTTGAAACCATTGTGATAAATAGAGCATTTGCTCCTATGGAGCAAATGCTCTATTTATCACAATGGTTTCAAGAAGTGACTAATACAGAGGCATAGAAATGCAAATTTATGGAGGAAATGGTTAATATTTTCCATACACGAATTAAATTACTATGTAATTAAGGATATTTGCATGAATATTCACAAAGTAAAAGGAGAACAGGCATATTTCAAATTTCTCTACCAAACACTGTTATGTGACTACTCTTAGAGACAACTCTAAAGAGTGGTCATTTCATAGGCTTTGGTGGAGAAATAATGGAGCTGTGGTCACTGCATAGGGTTTGATGGAGAAATAATGGAGCTGTGGTCACTTCATAGACTTTGGTGGAGAAATAATGGAGCTGTGGTCACTTCATAGGCTTTGGTGGAGAAATAATGGAACTGTGGTCACTGCATAGGGTTTGGTGGAGAAATAATGGAGCTAAACACCATTTTCTGTTTACTTATGAAATAATACTGATCTGATTCTACAGTTTCAGAGAACTGTAGTGAGCAAGCTCACATACCCCACACTGCCACATTGTCAGAGAAAAAAAGTGGTTCCCAATGACAGATTCCACAGAAAATCGAATTCATCTAAGCTTTTATTACAGACAATACTTAAAGCAAATTTGAGATAAATTGGTGAAGAAATAAAGTGCTAGATGAGCAACAGTGTACTATGATACACAGACAGACTGACGGACGGGTAAATAACAACATATACCCCGTGCAAAATCGTTACATGGAGTACAGTGCTCCCTCCCTACAATGGCCCTCTCAATAACGATTCCCTCCTTAACAACAATGCATGTCACTGTTTCCGAAACAACAAGGCTCCAGAAACAACCTTTTTCCATCGTATTTTCTTTATGCCTCCATCGAACCCTATGTTGTGACCACTCTTTAGAATCGTCACTTTGTGACGATTTTAAAGAGTGGCCACAACATAGTGTTTTATTGAGGCATAACGGTTTTAGTTCTCGAAATACACCTTATCTGGGGATCTGCAAACAAGCTAATTATGTTTGACTTTCCCTCCATATAACAACTCCCTCTGAACAACACATAAAATATTCGTATCCCAAAGGGTGTCGTTGTAGAGAGGGAGCACTGTATAATAACCTACATCATGAACATTAAGCCTTTCCGGGTTACATATTCATGTAAGGAACAAGTGCCTGGATAAATATTGATTCGCTTAGGTTTTATCAAGGCATATGAACACGGGATACTTTTGGTAATGGAAGACATTGTAGAGTCAAATCTACCATAATTTAATTTCATAAACAAACATAGCAATGCATTGCTTTGTTCACTCAATGCTATTCAGAGCTACAGATAAAAATGCGTATCCAAATACTAAAATCATTTCTCCACCAAATCGTATACTGTGACCACTCTTTAGAATCGCCTCGAAGAGACGATTCTAACGAGTGGTAACAGTATGCGGTTTAGGGGTGATACAAAGGAGCTATTCTTGAAAATGTTTAAATTTACGTATCTTATCTGGGGCTCTGCTATTGTTTGGTTGTACACAGACCTGCAGGAGACATCTGATCAGGATCTGTTTGTTTATGACACTGTAATAGATCTGACTCTACACGGTGCTCCAGATAAGATGCATAAATTAAAATGTTTTCAAGAGCCACTCCTTTATTTCTCCACTAAACCCTATAATGTGACCACTCTTTAGAATCATCTCAAAAAGATGATTCTAAAGAGCAGATCACTATAAACAAAGATGACCCAGCTCAGACGGTGCCTGTAGGAGCAGTCTGATCAGGGTCTGCTCTGTTTGCTAATGGAATTTGATAGCTCTGTTTCTTTACTTTCTAAAATAGCTAAAAATGTTTCACCTTCCATATTTCATTATACATGTAACTATTTTATCATCAAGAATCATTCCGCTCTTTGCGGTCATTTGTCTATGAATATTCAGTAAGTATTGAAAATTGGAATAAACATAGAAAAGGGAACGAGTTATTTGTGGCTTTAACCTTTTGCCTGCTGGGCAAACTTTTGGTGGTACAAAATGTCATTAATTTCAGTTGTCAAAGTTGATTTAATCTTGCATTTCTTTTCAACAACACATACCAAACAGTTGGATTCTGATAAGATGCCAAGTTACTCAGCGTCTCATCTCAGAGGTCCAGATAAGATGCCAAGTTACTCAGCGTCTCATCTCAGAGGTCCACATAAGATAAGTAAATTAAAATAGTTTTAAGAATTACTTCTTTATTTACTCATTATTACATTATTTAACCCTTTCCCTAATATAAACGTGTTTACACACATTTGCAAACAGAGCAGGCCCAGATCAGACGGCTCTTAAAGGAGCCGTCTGATCAGGGTCTGCTCTGTTTGCTAATAGAATTTGATAAACCTGTTTCTCTGCTTTCTAAAATGGCTACAATATTCCACCTTGCATATTTCATTATAACTATTTTGTCAACGAATATTCAGTAGGTATTGCAATTTGGAATAAATACAGAACAGGGAAAGGGTTAATTACTCATCCACTCACAACAGGCTAAAGGCCAATTTGTGCAAATCTGGCCCAAATAAGAAAATCGCAAAAAAAAGAAGAACTGATGGTATGCTTGAAAAAAAAACCACCACAAGACTAGTACAGTTGAAGTTTGATATCTTGAACAACAATATAAAACATACAAATTACTTCAAGATAACAGAAGTTTGAGTCATCCAATTTATAATCTGAACAATTTCTCAAGTTCACAGCTTAATGTAGGTCTAAAGTAATGCTGAAATCATTACTTTTGACCTGCATTAACTCATTCCCTCATATTGACGACTTTTGGCGACTCTGTAAAAGTCACTTTGTGAAACCATTGTGATAAATAGAGCATTTGCTCCTGTAGGAGAAAATGTTCTGTTTATCACAATGGTTTCAAACTACAAAATTCTAAATTGTTTATTTTCTCTAGTTAACGCTTCTTTTCGGTAAATTTATTTAAAGAGGTAGGATCTAAAAATAGCCTATGAGGTAAAGGGTTAAGCTGTCACATGTCTTTCTTGATATGTGTAGTGATACACTGTAGAAAAATTAAGTATTGTAAATTTTGGAAAGCCCAAACATTTACCTCGTGTTATATGGAAGTTGAACTGTATGCTTAAATTTGAATTTAATCCATAGATTAATCATTACTTCTAGCATTAAAATACTCACCTTGCATAATTGAGCTACAAACATTCCGCTCTTTGCTGTCAATTCGCCGTGCATTTCCAATAGCACTGTCATTTGTTACTTTACAGTCAGTGTCGGATGTGGTATTCTCCTGGCAGACCTTCTCTCCACAATTGTGATCAGACTTCTCTGCTTCTGAATGAAATTTCTTTCCACAAGTTGAACAATGGTAGCCATGCTTCGTAGAGGCTGATGCATGCTTTAACTGACAATGTAGCTTCAGAAGATTTGCTGTTGAGAACGCTTCTTCACAGTACATACACCTTAACAGACCATCATACAAGCGCTCTATGAACCTCTGGCCTTCCATGCTGCGATTTGGACTACTGATTTTTGAACCATTTCCATCAGAACTAGACCCACTGACTTCTGGTATACCACCATTATTTTCATTACCCTTATTTGTTATATCATCATCTTCAGCTTCATCAGCTCTTGACACTTTTGAAGGCTTTTCCAAACCTTCATTGATTTCCTCTCCTTTTCTTTTTCTGCTTATACTTTCGGTTTCAGCTGGATTCTTTGTTTCGCAAGCAGCAGTGGATGTTCTTGTTTCGTCATTTGGTCCAGAAGGATCCTTGTCTGAGTTACTATCATCAGTACTCTTCAAACTCTGCTTTTTCTTGTAATCAATAACAGCTTCCACAGCTTTTCTCAACATCGGTGTAAAAATCGGAACTTTTGAGATGACAGAATGATCCACAATGATATGAGACTTCATATCAATTCGCCATGTATTTTCAATAGCACTGTCATTTGTTATTTCACAGTCAGTGTTGGATGTGGTATTCTCCTGGCAGACCTTCTCTCCACAATTGTGATCAGACTTCTCTGCTTCTGAATGAAACGTCTTTCCACAAGTTGAACAATGGTAGCCATGCTTCGTAGAGGCTGATGCATGCTTTAACTGGCAATGTAGCTTCAGAAGATTTGCTGTTGAGAACGCTTCTTTACAGTACATACACCTTAACAGACCATCATACAAGCGCTCTATGAACCTCTGGCCTTCCATGTTGCAATTTGGACTCCTGATTTTAGAACCATTTACATCAGAACTAGACCCACTGACTTCTGGTATACCACTATTATTTTCATTACCCTTATTTGTTATATCATCATCTTCAGCTTCATCAGCTCTTAACACTTTTGAAGGCTTTTCCAAATCCTCATTGATTTCCTCTCCTATTCTTTTTCTGCTTATACTCTCAGTTTCAGCTGAATTCTTTGTTTCGCAAGCAGCAGTGGATGTTCTTGTTTCGTCATTTGGTTCAGAAGGATCCTTGTCTGAGTTACTATCATCAGCACTCTTCAAACTCTGCTTTTTCTTGGAATCAATAACGGCTACCATAGCTCGTCTCAACATTGGTGTAAAAATTGGCACTCTTGACATGACAGCATGGTCCACAATGATATGAGACTTCAATTCGTTCTTGGATTTAAAACTTTTGAAACAACCTTTTCTTTCACAAATGAAATCAACTTTTGCATGACCATTACTAGAATGCTGTTTCCATTCATCCAGAGTGACACACTTAAAGTTACAGCCTGGATGATCACATATAAATACATCTTCCTCAATACTTGAACGATGAACTTTCTTCGTACAAGAGCTCAAATTAACCTGTTCAGTTTCAGATGATGCTCCTATCTCTGGAGTTACTGTTCCTGATTCTTCTTGTTGGTTGTGTTTTGCATCTCTGTTCATCTCATTTGTTGCATTTCTGCTGCCTTCCTTTGGTATTTCAATGACCTCTAGTTCAGCATTCTCTGAAAAATAATATTGACAACATTGAATTAACTCATTCTCTCCTAGGCTATTTTAGACCCAACCTTTTTTAATTAATCTACTGAAAAGGAGCATTAACTAAAGAAAAGCAGAGTTTTGGAATGGTGTAGTATTGAAACCATTGTCATAAATAGAGCATTTGCTCCTATGGAGCAAATGCTCTATTTATCACAATGGTTTCACAATGTGAATTTTATAGTGGCGCAAAAATGTGTCACTAGGGGGTAATGTGTTAACCCTTTCCCTGTTCATCATTCATGTAAGAAATATTGACATCATCAATTTATAAGCTGATTTTTATGCCCCCGTTGACGATAGTCAGGGGGCATTATGTTTTGCACATGTCTGTCCGTCTGTTCGTCTGTCTGTCTGTCACGCTTTTACGTGCAGTTGGTTGTCAGTTTTTTCAAGTGGTATATGTCAGTAATTTCTGCATTTATACATATGAAACTTCACATACACATTAATCACCATCTGTGCTATCATTTGGCATCCCAACCTTGCTGCCTGCAAGCCCAAGGTCAAGGTCAAAATGACTTGGAAATTTTACATGCAATTGGTTGTCACGTTTTTTCATTTTCTTATATCTCACTAACCATTATAGCTATTGGCATGAAATTGCATATACACATTGAACACCATCCATACTTTCAATGCGCATCCAGCCCATACTGCCCGCAAGCCCAAGGTCAAGGTCAAATGACTCAGGAATTTTACGTGCAGCTAGGCAAGCATAACCACAGGGGCATCGCTGTGTCTTACAGACACGATTTTCTAGTTTATATAAACTTTTCAAGGAAATTATTTGCTTTGACAAAAACTGTAGAATCAGATCTATATCATGTCAAAAGCAAACAGAGCGGATCTTGATCAGATGGCTCCTATAAGAGCCGTCTGATCTGGGTCTACTCTGTTTGCAAAGGTGTAGAAAGGCGTTTTTACAAGGGAAATGGTTAACTATTCATTTAAGACTCCATCAATTATGAATACACAAATATTTCAACAAATTTAATTTAAGTCTTTAATTAACTCTTTATTACATAAATATTCATTAAGAAATTATGACATCATGAATATTCATTATTCAATGCCTGGTGTTTTATCATGGCACATGAACACAGGATATTTTGGCCATGATACTACAGTTTCTGCCATGGCCATAAATCCCTGTGTCCATGTCGAGGGCTTGATGCAAAACTATTCTAACTCCTTCACAAAGTGAAGGAGTTAGAATAGTTTTGCACCAAGCCCTCGATGTACTATTGTAACAATTAACCTTTAGCCTGCTGAGCAAATTATTTGTACATAATTTTTCACCTACTACATTTTCAAAATTCAAGTTATAATCAATTTTTCTACCAAAATGCAATCAGGGTGTCAAACAGTTTGGATCCCGATGAGACACCGAGTTACTCGGCGTCTCATCTGGATCCAAACTGTTTGCATAGGTAATCAAGCATCCGCCCAGAGCAGGTTAAAGGTTAATCTTATAAATATTGTCATTTATATTTCTTACATAAATATTCATGGTGTAAAGGGTTAACCCATTCCCTCATATTGACACATTTTGACACCTGTTGCAACTATTGTGATAAACAGAGCATTTACTCCTATAGAAGCAAAATGCTCTATTTATCATAATTCTTTCAAACTACAAAATTCTAAACTTTTCTTTTTCTATAGTTAATGCTCCTTTTCGATAGATTTATTCAAAGAGGTTGGATCTAAAAATAGCCTATGAGGGAATGGGTTAATGCATGATAAAGTAAAGCAGAATCCTCCTGTACCTAAAGGAACTTTCTGCATAACTTTCATTCTGCATTAACTCTTTTGGCACCAAATTTAAAAGTGTCGTCTGCAATAATAATTTCATATTAAAATTTAAATATAATTTTAAACTAAATAATAAAGGTATATTAGAAAAACACTTGTTTTTAAAAACCTGTATGCTTGGGCTAAAATAATACAGAAAACAGTGAAGTCCCAGGTCAGATGCCGCCTTGAAAAGGCAGCATCTGACCTGGGACTGCACTGATTTCAAAAGTGCCAACAGGCGACATTGGCGGCGAAAGTGTTAAGCTACTTAGAGATGTTACAGACAGACAGACAGTGCTACAACCCTTTCCCTGTTCAACATTCATGTAATAAATCATGAATATTTATTAGCTGTCAGAACTTTTCAAGGATTTTATTTTGCTTCAAAACAATCTGTAGAATCAGATCTATATCATGTCAAAAACAAACCGAGCAGACCCTGATAAGACGGCTCCTATGGGAGCCATCTTATCTGGGTCTACTTTGTTTGCAAATGAGTGAAAAGGATTAAGACCCTGAAATAGCTCTCATTTTGGTGGTCACTTTAGAGGGTTGTTTTTACTAAACTCAATATTTTTTACCTTGAACCACCCTTCCACATTTTTTCCTGTCCTCCCTTTCAGATAGTGATGTCTTTTCCCCAAGATCGTCATTCCTCATTTTGCCATCAGTGTCAAGCATGGCATTCCTCGTGTCAGCTCCTGCACCACACACGTGCACAAACCTTTCTGAATCGGACTTAAAGCTCCTACTACAACTCGAACACATATAGTTGGCCTGCGCTATAGCTGAGCCATGCTTACATTGGCAATGGAGCTTCAATTTTAAAGCTGTCAGAAACCCTTTTTCACAGTACTTGCATCTATACACACAGTCATGCAAATTGCCCAGGCACACCTTAGAATTCTTAGTTTCATATCTTGTCTTGATCTCAAAATCGATTGAGGCCGAACCATGGTCACTGACGTCTGGTATATTGTCATCACTATCAGTTGCACTACTATCATTTGTTACATCAACATTTGTAGCTTCTGCTGTTTTTACCTGTAACTTTTCTCCATCCATCTCATTCAACTGTTTCAATGTTTTGGTAGCCCCTCTACTACCCACATTTTCCTCTTTGCCCTGGCTGCCCTTTTTGCCATTCTTAAAAGAATCAGGTTTTTTATATGCTACTGTTTGCTTACCAACATTCCCGGTTTTCTTTCTCGTCACTCTCTTCCGCTCATGACACACTGACTCAGCTAATTTCTTCAATTTTGCTGTTAAAATCGCCTCAGTGCATTTGACAGCATGATCCACAATTATGTGAGACTTCAAATCATTCTTAGATTTAAAACGTTTGGGACAATCTTTCTTGGGACATATGAGATCAGTACTAGGATGAAATGCCATACAATGCCATTTGACCCAATTCAGGGTCAAGAACATATAGCCACAGCCAGGATAATTACAGGAATAAATTACTTCAGTCATATCAAGATCTCTCAACTTTGTCTGAATTTCACTCGCTGATAGCCCATACCTAATGTTTTTCCTTTGCTTCCTATTCTGGGTATAAAGCTCCTTATTCAGGTGTTCTCTGAACGATTTTTCGCTTCTGAAAGTTCGTTTGCAGCGCCTGAAGAAGCACTTGATTTTGTTCTTATCTTTAATTTTAACATTATCCTGATCCTCTTCTGATACGGACTCATCATTTGAAGAACCCTTTTCATCTTCATGAATCTGCTTGCTCAAATTGCCCTGGCTAGCTTCGTAAGTTGTCTCCTCTTTCAGTGTGCTGGTGCCTAGATCTGTTGAGATAGAAGTTGCCTTTATTTGCCTAGTATTCCCAAAGATCTAAGCACTATATTGAAAAATCGGGATAACAGTTCCTGACAAGTAAATAGTTAAAAAAAATGCTTTTGGTTGCCATGGCAACCAATATTCCGAATCAAAAGTTTGTTGGAGACTGGATGAGGACTTTTTTATTTACAGAACAGACAAAGCTATAGAAAAAACCTCAGTTTTTAAGAATTCAAGGGCCGTAACTCTGAAGTACCTGTTCCAAAATTGCTGGTTATTCAACTTGGCCTAGATATTCTAACCATAAACATTTTCATAAGGTTTGGTGATGATTAGATGAGAACTGTTTGACTTGGAGAGTAGACGAGGATAAAAAGGCCAACTTTGTATTATTCAAGAGCCATAACTGTAAGGTGCCTAGTTCAATCTTGCTGGTTATTGTTCTTCCCTTAGATATTACTGCCATAACCATTTTCATAAGGTTTGGTGAAGATTGGATGAGATGTTATTAACTATTAACAGATTTTTTATTATGTAAAATTTTCAAGGGAATTCTTGGCTTTGACAAAAACTGTGAAATCTGATCTACATCATTTCATAAGTAACAAGAGTGCCAGTGGGCACAATATATGCTGTCATGGCCTTGTTCAACACAAACTGAGGTTAACACATTTGCTAAACACAAATTCTAAGATCAAATGTGTGACGTTCCAAGTTTCAAGGCTTTATCTCAAAGGATTATGTATATAATTGGACTTTAACAAAAAGATTAACCAAAAATTCTAAATTAACAAGAGGGCCATGATGGCCCTGAAATCGCTCACCAGAGAGAAAGATTTTTAAAGTTTTAACTACATGTATGTTTCGAAAAAAAACTGGACACCTGTTTTGTGGGGTGTTATTTGACCCTTTGTGGATCCAAACTCTGTGCCATACCTGTTGGTCTTAATTCTGTTGAAAAGGGCCAGGAAGCAGTCGATCTTTAATAAACTTTTGGACCTTTAAACCCTTTCCTTCATATAAATGTGATTTGATGCATTTGCAAACAGAACAGACCCGTATCAGATGGTTTCTATAGGAGCTGTCTGACCAGGTTGTGCTCTGCCGGCTAATAGAATACTCTTTCCTCCATAAAAACCCCTTTCTACGCCTCTGTAATAGTCACTTTATTAAACCATTGTGATAAATAGAGCATTTGCTCCATAGGAGTAAATGCACTATTTATCACAATGGTTTCAAATCTACACAATTCTGAAATTTTCCTTTTCTCTAATTAACCCTTTCCCTCATAAAAACGTGTTTTCACGCATTTGCAAACAAAGTAGACCCAACTTTACCTCTTTGAATAAGAAGCAAAATTTCTAACAGATGACAACCCTATCACTGCTTAGCATGACTTGACTGAAATTAGCACACAGTTTGGATTCTGATCTGACGAATACCTGTATGTAACTTTATAATTATGTAGTTTGTATATGAGTAAATTTTCTCCTATGCTCTATTTATTACAATGGTTTCAAATCTACACAATTCTGAAATTTTCCTTTTCTTAGTTAATGTTCCTGATCAGAAGATTTATTCTGAAAAAGCCTTTGTTCTACGCCTCTGTAACAGTCATTTTATGAAACCTTTGTGATAAATAGAGCATTTGCTCCATAGGAGTAAATGCTATTTATCACAATGGTTTCAAATCTACACCATTCTGAAATTTTCCTTGTCTCTAATTAATTCTCCTTATCAGTAGATTGATTCAAAGAGGTAGGATCTGAAAAAAGCCATTGTGATAAATAGAGCATTTGCTCCAATAGGAGTAAATGCACTATTTATCACAATGGTTTCAAATCTACACAATTCTGAAATTTTCCTTTCCTCTAATTAACCCTTTCCCAGTCATATTAACATGTTTTCATGCATTTGCAAACAGAGTAGACCCAGATTTATCTCTTTGAATAAGCAGACAACATTTCTAATAGATGACAACCCTATCACTGTTTAGCATGACTTGACCGAAATTAGCACACAGTATGAATTCTGATCTGACGCATACCGGTATGTAACTTTATATGTGGTTTGTATATTATGAGTTAATTTACTCCTATAGAGCAAATGCTCTACTTATCACAATGGTTTGAAATCTACACAATTCTGAAATTTTCCTTTCCTCTAATTAATGCTCCTTATCAGATGATTTATTCAAAGAGGTAGGATCTGAAAAAAGCCTTTGTGATAAATAGAGCATTTGCTAACCATTGTGATAAATAGAGCAAAAGCTCCATAGGAGTAAATGTTCTATTTATCACAATGGTTTCAAATCTACACAATTCTGCAAATTAATGCTGCTTATCAGTAGAGTTATTCAAAGAGGTAGGATCTGAAAAAAGCCTTTGTGATAAATAGAGCATTTGCTCCATAGGAGTAAATGTTCTATTTATTACAATGGTTTCTACACAATTCTGAAATTTTTCTTTTCTCTTAGTAATGCTCCTTATCAGTAGATTTATTCAAAGAGGTATAATAGTCACTTTATGAAACCATTGTGATAACTAGAGCATTTGCTCCATATGAGTAAATGCTCTATTTATCACAATGGTTGCAAATCTACACAATTCTGAAATTTTCCAAAAAACAGGATCTGAAAATAGCCTATGAGGGAATGGGTTAAAAACAGTGTGAACAAGGCAGTCCAAAGGACAGCTATATCCCCCACCGCCACCACCTAAATTAAGACATTGACCTTAAGGTGATACAATGGGTTTTAAAACTGCATTTCATGCATTAGGATAAGACAACACAAGACAAGATAGTATTTAATTTGACAAAGTGTAATAATATTGTAATTATTAATTACCAATAATGATTTCACTGTGGTAGCACAATCCAGGTCAAGCAATGGTCTGTGTAAGGTAGTGGAAACACTCCGGACTGGGTGTCAAAGTTAGAGTACACATGGTCTATCAAATATTATGGAAACTGAAGGTAAGAACACGACTTTCAAATGTGACCTTGACCTTGAGCCGACATGACTGCCACATGTGTTCTGCACATCATCTCAATTCGGTTAATATTTGACTCAAGTTTTATGAAAATCCTTCAAATGGTTTAGAAGATATGGAGCGGACAAGAAATGTAATGGAAATTGAAGATTAAATCACTTGGCCTTCAAAAGTGACCTTGACCTTGAGCCGACATGACTGCCACATATGTTCTGCACATTGTCTCAACGTGGTTAACATTTGAGTCAAGTTTCTTGAAAATCCTTCAAGGGGTATAGGAGATAACGAAACTATAATGGAAATTGAAGGTAAGAACACTTGATCTTCAAATGTGACCTTGACCTTGAGCCGACATGACTGGCACATGTGTTCTGCACATCGTCTCAATTTAGCTAACATTTAACTAAACTTTTATGAAAATCCTTCAAAGGCTTTAGAAGATATGGAGCGGACATGAAAATGTAACGGAAATTAAAGGTTAGAACACTTGACCTTCAAACGTGACCTTGACCTTGAGCCAACATGGCTGCCGCATGGGTTCTGCACATCGTCTCAATTCATTTAATATTTGACTTAAGTTTTATAAAAATCCTTTAAAGGGTTTAGAAGATATGGAGCGGACACGAAACTGTAATGGCAACTGAAGGTTTAAACACTTGACCTTCAAATGTGACCTTGAACTTGAGCCGACATGACTGCCACGTGTGTTCTGCACATTGTCTTAATTTGGTTAACATTTGACTCAAGTTTTATGAAAATCCTTCAAACGGTTTAGAAGATATGGAGCGGACACAAAAATGCAATGGAAATTGAAGGTTAAAACTCTTGACCTTCAAATGTGACCTTGACCTTGAGCCGACATATCTGCCACATATGTTCTGCACATCGTCTCAACTTGGTTAACATTTGAGGCAAGTTTCTTGAAAATCCTTCAAGGGGTATAGGAGATATGGAGCGGACACGAAATTGTTACTGACAGACGGACAGACAGACGGACAGACGGACGGACAGACAGACAGACAGACAGACAGAGGAAGGCCATTCCTATAATCCACCTCCGCTATGCGGTGGGGGATAACAAACAGACACTAATTCTGAAGCAGACAACTTCATAGAGCTTTGACCAGGAACTTGCCCTCTCAAGTGATTGCTAACACAGATTGAGTGCTAGCTCAGAGAAACCTTTATAGTGTAAAAGTCAATTTTAAAGTATAACCAACAGGGCAGGGCCAATTTTAACCTCAGAACTATGATATTGACCACTGTCAACAAGGTATACTAAGTTAATCTATACACCAAATATCTAAGCTCTGTGACATGTAGTTTTTGACAAGAAGATTTTTGAAGTTTTCCCCATGCCTAACCTAAGTGAGCCCAGCATTCTGCTACTTGTACAGAAAACAGCAGTCAGCTAGAGAAAACTGGACACCCCTGGGACCCCTTTTGACTCCAGGGACATAATTTATATAACTTTTGTAGAGAACCTATAGGTGATGCTATGTGCCAAAGATGAAAGCTGAGAACCCTGTAGATTCAGAGGAGAAGTTTTTAAAGGTTCAAATTGTTGACGACACACGACTAACGCCGACAGACGACGGACATCAGGCGATCACAAAAGCACACCCTGAGCACTTTGTGCTCTGGTGAGTTAAAAATGGACGTAATTCTGTCAAAATGCTTGAAAGAGTTATGTACTCTTGCCTACAGATGACGCTTGTGATGGTGAACAAGTGTTCCAAGTTTCAAAGCTTTATCTCAAAGGGTTATGTATAGAGGTAGACTTTCAACATAAAGTGAGGTAAACATATTTGCTAAAACACAAATGCAAAACGCAAAATCTAAGTCCAATTGTGAGACCATGACCTTTGATATACATATCGGGACAAACCCAAACTACGGTAGCATGTCCTGATAAACATTGTGTTCAAATTTGAGAAGGATCAATCATGAAGAACTTGAGTTAGGGATGTTACAGACAGACTGTTATTTAACATATCTGCTAAAATCAAATGCTAAACGCAAATTCTAAGTCTAATTATGCGATCTTGACCTTGGATATATGTACCAGGACTGGACAGACTACTGTAGGATGTCCAGATAAACATTGTGGTTAAATTTGAGAAAGATCACCCTGACGAACTTGAGTTAGAGATGTTACAGATAGACAGACAGACATACGGATGGATGGATGGAAAGACCGAAGGATAGACGAACAGACAGACAGACAGTCAGCACCATTCCATAATACGTCCCATTTTTCATTCGGACCTATAACAATGAGCAGAGCCTGATCAGATAGCTCAAACAGGAGTTGTCTGATCTGGGTCTACTCTGTTTGCAAAGGCATACAAGTCATTTGTATGAGGGAAAGGGCTTATAATTATTCATCATGTCATTCATACAGAGGTCCAGCTGAGATGCCTAAAGTAAAACATATTCAAGAATAACTTCTTTATTTCTGCACCAAACTACAGTAAAACCTCTCTATAAAGACCACTAAATTACATCAAGCATTTTGTGTTAAAGGCAGGTGGATGCTCAAAGCAAGGTGAAAGTAAAACAGAACGCTCCTATAGGAGCGTTCTGTTTAACTTTCACCTTGCTTTAAGCAACCACCTGTCCAAAAAAACAACTAATTAACCCAATTTAGTGGTTGCTATAGAGAGGTTTTACTGTATCTGTTATGACCACTCAAAGAGATGATTTGGTGATTTTAGTATTAGAGTTTGTACCTTTATCTTTGCTCTTTTTATAGATATCCATGAGAGAATGTGAACAAAAGAAAGCATTAATCGTCCTTTACCTTTATTTTCATCTACAATCTCTATGTGTTTTGAGGCCATATGGTTGCAGAAAAGTTCTTCGGTAGGACATTCTATGTCACACAGCGTGCACTTGAACCTTGCCTGCACCTCATCTTCATTCAATGAAGATTCCTACAACAAAAAAATTAGAATCTTAAGACTACACTGGTTGTAATGTCCAATACTTCCTTGGTGATTACATAAAAACAAAGCTATCATAATTATCCTCAATCCTTTAATTCATATAAATGCTTTTTCATACATTCATGCATTTGCAAACAGAGTAAACACAGATCAGAAGGCTCCTACAGTAGCCGTCTGATCAGGGTCTGCTCTGTTTACTAATAGAATTTGCTCGTTCTGTTTCTTTACTTTCTAATATAGGTACAATGTCCCACCTTCCATATTTAATCATGACTATTTTGTCCATAAATATTCAGTAGGCATTGAAAATTGATAGAAATATAGAACAGAATCAAAGAAGGGTGTTTTATAGCCCATAGACTCTAAACATAGAACAGGAAAATGGGTTAAATATTCTGACAAAACTCAGGCAAACAGTGAAAACCCCACATCAAACTGAAGGAGCAGTTGGATCAGGGCCTACATTATATGTTATAGAAATTAACCCATTCCTCCATAGATACGCCTATCTACACCATTGTAAACACAGTAGACCCAGGTCAGACAGCCCCTACAGTAGTCGTCTGATCAGGGTCTGCTGTTTGTTTATGATACATTTGTATAATATAGATATGATTGTACAGTTTCTGCCATTGCCAAAAATTCAGCAGACACTGATCAGACAGCTCCTATATGTCTACTCTACAAAGGCGTATTTATGGAGTAAAGGGTTAATCCATTCTTTCATTTTAAAAAAATGTTAAGTACCGGTACCTATTTACAGTCTACTTTCAGTCCAAATGACTGCTCAGTTGACTGTATATAAACTGAACCCTTTCTTTCATATAAACACTATAGTATTTCACACCTTTGCAAACGAAGTAGAACCAGATCAGGCGGCTCCTGTGGGAGCCTTTCGATCAGGGTCTGCTCTGTTTGCTTATGACATGATATATATCTGATTCTACAGTTTTTGTCAAAGTAAATACTAATAAATTTTTATGATGCCATTATTTCTTACATGAATATTGAACATGGTTTTTAACCCTTTCCCTGTTCTATGTTTATTCAAAGTTTCAGTACCTACTGAATATTCATGAACAAAATAGATCGTTCATATTCTTTAAGCAAACAGAGCAGATCCTGATCAAACGGCTCCTATAGGAGCCGTCTGATCTGGGTCTACTCTGTTTCCCAATGCGTGAAAACACGTTAATATTAGGGAAAGGGTTAAATGAATATTCATCAGGTAAAGATAAAAAAAAAATTGATTCTATAAGACCATACCATTATTTCAACAGCTCCACTTCCATTCCTGCTGATATCAAGTGACTCAGGCAATTCATAGTCATCTGTATCTGAACTGTCTCCTCCGTCACCAGGTAAATCTACATTGTCATGTTTAACTTCATTGTCCTTGTCACATGATGCTGATTGTCTATCAAGATCCCTAGCTGCATCAAAGTTCTGCCCTGTGATGTCGCAAAGCATTGGAAAGCCTGTAAGCCTATTTAATTTCTGATAAATACTGGTGATTGAAATGGATGACTGCGTGGTACTCTCTTTCACTGGTAATGTTTGAATAGCATTGCTATCAGTTACTTCTGGATCAGACAGCTTTGGTTTCATATCAGTATTCAGTGCTTGATCAGTCATTGGTTCAACTTGGCATAATAATTTATGATCAAGATAATCAATTCGACCTAGGAATACCTGCTCACAGTAGCACTTATACACTTTAACTATATTATTGTCTTCACTCTCATTTTCATCATTTTCTTCGGCCAAATTATCAGTATCTTCTTTCATATCAAAATCAAGATCCAATGGCTTCATATCGTATTCAAGATGACTGCTGAAATCATTCAGTTTGTCGCAGATTTTAACATGATCTTCAAAGTTTTCCCCATCTATGATAATACATTTACATCTCAAACATTTTAAAGAACCATTTTCCGTCTTGATGTATTTCAATTCTTGGGGCATTTGTTGAGGTTCTGACACTTCCCAACTACATGTACTTGCTGTAGGGGTTATTTCCTCTTTAATATTGGCATTTTGTTGTTCTAAAACATTAAATGTCTCATCTGTGATGGTTTCTGGTAATGAATGAAAGATTAATGATTCTGTATCATTTGACGAAGGTGTTAAATTTGTAAAATGCCCAGCATTATTGTAATTCTTACTGAATCCTGCAGTATCCATATTTTCACCAGCAATTTTATTAAGTTCACCTTCCTCCATCTTTATAACATTCCTGTATCTCTTTCTTCAGGTCATCTGCTATCCACGTCTGTTTTTGAAGTCCTTTACTGCACCAGCATACTATCCTAAGTAAAAAAGGTACCATTATTATATCTAATAAACACTCCTGGGGGTGTTACATTTTTTAACCCTTTACTCCATGAACTTTCATGTAAGAAATACCGACACCATGAATATTAATAAGATTAATTATTATAATAGCACATGGACACAGGAATTTTTGGCAATGGCAGAAACTGTATATGAATCATATCTATATTGTATCGTAAGCAAACAGAGCAGACCCTGATCAGATGGCTCCTACAGGAGCCATCTGATCTGGGTCTACTCTGTTTGCAAAGGTGTAGATAGGCTTGCAAAGGTGTAGAAAGGCTTGCAAAGGTGTAGAAGGTGTATTTATGGAGTAAAGGGTTAAAGAGCTTGCATTTTGTGTACAGGTGGTTGCTTAATACAGAATGAAAGCAATGCAAAAAGCTCATAGGGGTCATCGGTGCTATCTGCGTTGTTTTCTGTATGCCTTAAGCTACCACCTGTATATATTTAATGGTTATCATATTGGGTTTTAGTTGTTTTAATGATCTGGGAGTTTCCCAGGCCCCAACATATAAGGGCTGACGGATGTTTAGCTACCCATATCATTTCGCTACAGTAATTTCGCTACCCACCAGGAAGTCATTTCGCTACCCTGACCATTTCGCTACCTGTACGTTTCGCTACCTATCGATTTTAATAGGAAACAATACTGTTGCAGCGGTGGCTAGTGAATTGAGAGTTGACTTTATTAACATATAATAGATATTTATGTTCAGATATCAAAAAGAGTTATAGAAATATGGAATTTTTTTAATATTAAAATAACTGTAAAAGTAAACACATATTAAACTTTAAAAAAAAAAAAAATTAAATCAATATGCGTATCATTATCGGTGTCCCTTCGGGATATAATGCTGATTGATTTAAGGCACCTACTGCTTACGTATTTCCAAGTGTCAATGTTGTCCACTTCAAGATCACAAGTATCGCCAATAAGCAAAATATTACTGATTAGATTGGTGTATCGGTATGTGACACTGATTAAATTAACATGGACACGTGTAACATGCATTTTTGCTATATGCATTTTTGCTCTTTTTCCATTGATAGAAAATATGACACTTGCATAAAGATCAAATGAAAATACTATACTTACGATTTACTTTAATTTTAACCCTTTCCTTCATATTTATAAACCTGTTTTCACTCATTTGCAAACAGAGCAGACGTGATTAGACGACTCCTACATGTATATAGGAGCGGCCAGCCGTCTGATCAGCATCTGCTCTATTTGCTTATATAATTTCTGATTCTTTACTTTCAAAAATGGCTACAATGTTCCACCATCCATATTTCATTATATCAATTTTGTCCCAAAATATTAATTAAGTAGGTATTATTGAAAGTTGAAATAAACATAGACCAGGGAAAGAGTTAAGGTCGGTTAACACTTTGCCTGCTATCAATCGAGGTGTTTGCATGCACAAACTCTCGATAAATAACTGTTTGCTATGCTGCTACAGTAGTTGAAATTGGTTCATATTTTTAATCTGTTAAACTATTATCATCCAAATCAAAGAAATATGTGAATAATTATATTTAATTGGGTGACAAGGTTAGTGCAGGGTAGCGAAATGACTTCCCGTAAGGGTGCGAAATGAATGTAGTGAAATGGTCAGGGTAGCGAAACGTCCGTAAACCCATATAAGAGGGTGTTAAATGAGTGGGGCACTTATTAGGTAGAATACGGTATGTATATTAGCTTAATTTTTATATTGCCATGGCAGAAACTGTAGAATTATATCTATATAATTCCATAAGCAAACAGGACAGACCCTGATTAGACAGCTCCTACAGCAGCCATCTGACCTAAGTCTACTCTGTTTGCAAAGGCTTTAAAGGCATATCTATGAAGTACACTTTGAATAAATAGTTTTACTGGTTAGCTCAAATTCAGCAGGCCTAGAAAATTCCATTGTTCGCTCGCCATGATGGGTAACTTTCTTGCAGAACGAGTAGAATTTCAGAAATGTAAACAATGAATTTAAGTAAAATAAGACAAAAGCAGCTGGCAGGACGAGTAAAAGTTTTAGAATTTTTCCAGCCCTGAATTCAGTCTGGTCTTGTTTAACCCTTTATGTGAAAGAGATGCCTTTTGACGCCTAAAAGCAAACAGAGAAGACCCGAATCAGACCACTCCTGTAAAAGGTATCTAATCAGAGTCTTTTTTCTTATAGAATTATATAGATCTAATTCTAGTTTCTGCCATGGCCAAAACTCCAGTTCTAAAATTCATCCAATAAATATTCATGCTGTCATTATCTTTTACATGAATATTCATTCAGTAAAGTGTTAAAATGAAATACCAGTTCTGTCAGGTCATTTGGTTTTTCGTTCCTATATATCCTGTAACCATTCTGATACACTGACACCTTCATCAGCCTGTACGAAACTAGAACTGTAAGCCACAGGCTAACGAATACCCCCCACATGGCTGCTTGTCAGAACACCTATCATCAATCTGAACATGTGTACATACAGAAACATGAAGAGATTAATAAAACCCAATTTATGTTATAAAGATGACGAGATGTTCAGCAATAGAGAAAAAAGTAATATTCAATCCAAGATCAATCACAAACATAAATAAAGCAACTTTTTACCAAATATTGTCAAGTCCAAAATGGAAATAAGTCTGTTGTTAAAATTCAAAGAAGTGTTATGGCTGCTGCCAGACAATGTCATCCGATAAGTTCAAGCAGCTTTGTTTATTTTTGTGAAGTGTCAACTCCAAAGTTCTAAACAAATAGGTACCTTTTCAGAAAAACCTTAAGTTCAAGGACCATAACTCTGGCAAAAATTTATTCAACCAGACCGATATATTCGAACTTAAGCTGCAACTCATCTAGATTTAGATTTATGTCAAATATAAAGTTAATCTCTCGGACTCCAAGCACTTCCAAAGAAAGACCGGAAAATTGAAAATTTGATAAAAACCAAGATGTGTTTGTGAAACACTATGCCCCCTCATATATTTGACCTCTGACCTTGAAGGATGACCTTGATCTTGACATGTCACCCCTCAAAATGTGCAGCCTCATGAGATACACAAGCATGCCAAATATAAAGTCTCTATCTCTACTGGTCCAAAAGTTATGGCCAATGTTAAAGTTGGCGATTTGACCCATATATTTGACCTCTGACCTTGAAGGATGACCTTGACCTTGACACTGCACCCCTCAAAATGTGCAGCTTTTTGAGATACATATGTATGCCAAATATTAAGTCTCTATCTATACTGGCTCAAAAGTTATGACCAATGTTAAAGTTGCTGACAAACAAACAGACAGACAGACAGGGCAAAAACAATATGCCCCCCGACTATCGTCAATGGGGGGCATAAAAAAATAAGTTCAAGGGCAATTAATCAACCAGACTGAGATTTGGAATAAAGCTGTAAATCATCTAGATTTAGCTGTATGCCAAATATAAAGTTAAAATCTCCAACCACTTCCAAAAGAGTCTGGAAAATTCCAAAATTTGAAGAAAAAAAATAAGTTCAAGGGCAATAATTCTGGAAATAATTATTCAACCGGACTGAGATTGAATCACAAGCTGTAACTTATCTAGATTTAGCTTTGTACTAAATATAGAGTTGATATCACCAGTCACTTCCATTAAAAGTCCAGAAAACCGAAAAACATTGGTAGGGAACTAAAAGGGGGAGATAACTCCTGAAGTAATGGTCCGATCATAATGGAAATATGAGGTGCACAGGTTTATTTTGTCATATGGCTATACATGAAGTCTCAACAAAATTGAAGCAAAACTGTAGAAGAAGAAGGCCGGACAAAATTGTGTCCATGGACGGACAGATGGACGGACAGACAGACGGACAACCTGATTCCAGTATACTGCCCAAAACTTCGTTGTGGGGGGTATAAAAAGACACAAAACTAAATACGAAATAAGACTGAAATTTAATATTAACAGATACAGATATACTGTATTATCCCTTACAAACATCCCTGCGGCCATAACATTTTTTTTAAATAGATGAGCTTCTTGCATTTTGCACATGGACGGTTGCTGGATGCAAAATGAAAGCAATGCAGAAATATCCTATGGAAGATTTCAGCACTGCTTTCAGTCTACATTAAGCTACATGTACCAAATGTGTTAGGATTACGCGTTAGTTGAAAAGAATACAGCTCTCGATCGTCTTAGGCTATCGATAATATGTGACACCAGGATACTTTTAAAATACCAATGGAGGCAATGTCAAAGGTATTCCGATTCATTCAGTGATATGGGGAGCTATTCCAAGATATTGCAATTTTTCACATGAATATTGAGAGTTCAGTAAGTTGTTTTATCCGTAATTATACATTATGGTTCTTGAATTCAGTTGAATCAGTTTTTTACGAGCGTCTATGCGACCAAGATCAGACCAGGCTTCGATCAATGAAAAGGATCTCTTATCATAATTATAATCCTTTTCGTCTGAATTTGACAGACAAAAAGTAATTCGGTACAATATCATTAATATATACAGTCACCTGAACATTAACTGATACCATGTCACCGGCAGAAACTTTATTTCCAAGCTAATCTATTTGTTTACATATGTGAGACATGTTCAATCTACATCAACCAGACGCATTTTATGGTCATGTATAAGGTGACCAGACGTTTCGCCCACTAACCAGTTCGCGCCCTGGATTTTTCGCTCCCAGGACGTTTTGTACCTGGTCGTTTCGCTCCCCTGGTCGTTTCGCCCCCTGGTCGTTTCGCCCACTATATACACTATATAATGGTTATATACAAGTTAAATAGAAGCTATTGGTGCAGTTAATGTTTTTGAATCAAACAGGACATACCCTGATCAGTCAGTTCCTATATGAACCGTCTCATCTGGGTCTACTATGTTAGTATAATAAATAATGACGTCACCCTAAATAAGAGTCATTTCCAGAAAATTTCAAGTATATTTCACAATCTCAAAAGCAAACAGAGTAGACCCTGATCAGTCGGTTCCTACATGAGCCGTCTCACCTGGGTCAACTAAATTAATAATGACGTTACCATTAATAAGAGTCAGATTCAGATTCTTTCAAGTATATTTCACAAACTCAGAAGCAAACAGAGCGGACTCTGGATAGATGACTGATCTGGTTCTACTGTGTTATTGAAATAAATGACGTCACCATTAATAAGTTTTCATTCATCACGCAAAATTGTTGGTAATTTAAAAACTCGGAAGCAAACACAGCAGACCCTGATCAGTCGGCTCCTACAGGAGCCGTATGATCTGCATCTAATATGTTATACCTAAGAATTAACAATGTCACCATAAATTAGATTTCATTCATCACTTAAAGTGTTGTCATAGCAGAAAATGTCAATTCGAAAGCATACAGAGCAGACCCTGGTCGGTAGGATAGGATTTTCGCACCCGTTATAGTACATAACGAATTAAGTAGGTGTTTAATCCAATCAGCGATTATAGCATGATTGGATTTTCACACCTTTTTATCAACAGTCTCGGTCATCTATCTGCAAGCTTTAAACGCGTGTTGCTCCTGTAGAAGCCAATTGATCAGGGAAAAGACCTATGATAATGTATTATCATAGGTCTTTGATCAGGGTCTGACCGGTTTGCTAGGCTTTGTACAAACTAAATAAATTATATATATTATATGTTTCTGAAAGTTGTTTGGCATTATATACATAAACCAACCTACAAACCTGAATTTTAGCATCATATACATAATAGAGGTCCACATTGAAAAATAAAAGGATACGCTACAGTTAATATAAACTTTTAACGTGTTAGCAAGGGTCGAAACCTATAAGTTGCATACATGATAGACCCTGATATGACGGCTCTTGTTTGAGCCGACTGATCAGTGTCTGCTCTGTTTGCTTCCAAGTTTGCTCATGTATACGCCCTCAGACAGTAGCTTCTTTACTGCTGGGGTGTACACAGCTAGCAAAGGGTGCAATACATAAACTAACACTTAACAGTTAATTAATGGGTTAAATAATTAAAGGTAATATATTAGTGGGAGGGGGTACACTCAAAAGCCCCTCGTTACAAAAGCTCCTCCTACAAAAGCCCCTCGTGACAAAATGTAAAGATTGACACGAATTTATATTTATTTATATATGTGTCACACCACTTAAAGTACAGAGACTTACTTAACGTATCTGATGGTTGAAACTTACAGTGACCTCCAAAGATCGAAAACTTCAGAAAATCAAAGACCGCTTTGTGACTCTCTCTCCCCCCCCCCCCCCCCCCCCCCGTGCATTTAGCGTATCTAATGAATGTTAAGTAATATTACTCGCCGCTCCGTTTTAGCGGGAAATAACATACGCATTACTTCCTTTAATTCAATCAATAATAAATCAACACACGTGTGATATTCAGGTGATAAGTCGATCTGACGCGTGTCTTTAAATCCATATGATGCATGATTGCTTTTAATTTTATAAATTATGGTTACACGAGTAATCAGTGTATGCTCTGTTTGCATATGAAATTCCACATATCCATATTTCCAGTTCCCTGCAATTATAACGAGAGAGAATGAGAGGGTCAGACAGACAGACAGACATACAGAGAAAGACACTTACCGGTATATAATACCATGTCGATAATTATAGGTAATGTTGTGCCTGTTAAATGCTGTTTGTCGAATATGCAAGGTTCATATTATACTCATATTTATTCTTTTTACACTGTTACCTGTATACATGTTACTGATCTCCAAATTTGGAGGAAATGAATAAACTACTATAATTGATTACAATTAAACAATAATGTTCAACCATTTATATTAATCTTATGGTTTCCAATTAATGTATTTATCCTATCCCGCAATAAGCTACCCTGTCATACTACCCCTGTTCAGAATTGAATATAATTTACATATTACTAGTACATTTCTAGAATTCGGAAACTACAGGACTTTTCTGAATTTAACATTTTCGGAAATCTGACTTCATATATACCAGTTTTGTAGTGGGGGCGAAACGACCAGGGTATGGGGGCGAAACGACCAGGACCCCAATTAGGAGCGAAACGTCCAGGTGCGAAACGACCAGGTGCGAAACATCCAGGTGGGCGAAACGACTGGTAACCATGTATAAAACATGCCCAGTAGTTTCTTCTACGTCATTTTGCGGGCGCTGCGGTTTACGGTCGTTTCGCTACACAGCGTTTCGCTACCCTGACCATTTCGCTACCCTGACCATTTCGCTACAGTCATTTCGCACCCTTACGGGGTGTCATTTCGCTACCCTGTAACCCAATTAATTATAATTATTCACATATTTAATTGATCTGGACGATAACAGTTTAACAGATGAAAAAGTTACTTTCACCAATTTGAAATACCGAGCGTAGCAGCATAGGCAAACAGTTTGGATCCGAATCAAACGTTCACAGCAAATTAGTTAATTCGCATATAAGATTTAGCTGTTCGGAAATGAATGTATGTTCAACGTAAGTATATCACAAAACTAACAACTAGGACCGTTCTATGTGTAGTATCCGAAACTAATTTGACTGTTTACACATAGTTATAATTGTGTAAGATCATCTAGTTCCAAACTGCACTAATAAAAAATTCAACTTTCACTAATACCTACTTAATATTTTTTGACAAAATCGATATACATGTAATGAGATGGTGGAAACATTGTAGCCATTTCAAATAGAAAAGAATCAGAACTTATTATATTAGCAAACAGAACAGACGTTGATCCTATATAGGAGCCGTATGCTCTGGATCTTCTCTGTTGGTAAGGTTTATGGTGAATTCGCCTAATGACCAACTCGACTACAATCAGATATATAGTAACTCGAATGGTGAATTCGCCTAGAAAGCAATTATATAGCGATTGTATTTCGCACCTATTATAGGGTATCAAACTTGTTTCCAGGTAGTGATTATCAATTTTGAGTGTAGCCCCTGGTCATATGCGTTTGAAAGCACATTATGGAAGAGTTTTTGCGTGTAAGGGGAGGGGCATTAATAGTTATTTGTGCAAATCTTAAAATTATTGGGATGAATTGTTGAAAATATTATTGATGATGTTTGTCAGATGATCTGTGTACTATCTACACATGTTTGACATTAGTTATGCTAAGCAGTTTGTAGTAATAAATAAAAGTTTACAGGTAATCCGGAAAAATGACTGACCCCCAAATATTGTATATTATAAATACATATAGGGCTATGAATAATTCTGAAAAAAAAAACCCAGATTGTTTCGTATACGGAACTATTGCGTTTGGAAATGATATGACAGACGCAGATCGATCTATGCTGTATTCAATCATAACCAAATATTAAGTAACTAACCCCTAAGATTAACCATTTCTTTCCTGTAAACTTGTTTTCATGCATCTCCAAATAGAGTATATCCAGATCAGACGACTTCTAAAATGAGAGCCGTCTGATAAGGATCTACTCTGTTTGCTTATGGACTTTGACAGAAAGTACTGTTTCTTTACTTTCTAATCTGGCTACAATATTCCATCGTCCTTCTGTATTTTATTTTAACTATTTTGTCCATGAATATTCAGTAGATATTGAAAATTGGAATAAACCAGAACACTGGTCAGTTCGATCATATTAAATTGGCTGTTCAGATGCATTAAGTGCATCAATTAGCTTTAAAGAGAACCGTTCTTACGTTGTTCGTCAAACACGTGCCTATTTAAAGGTGATTACTGCCGACGAAACACAGGTCATCTTTGAGCAAATTCCGCTCAGGTGTCGCTCCACTGCGCATAGAAACAGGGCGGTTCGAAAGGCTGGCCGAAGAACACAGGTTATGTCCATTTTGTAGAGACTGTGTGGAAAATGAGTTCCATGTAATTATGAAATGTGCTGTATATAATAATGATATAAGGAATAGTTTGTTCACAAAGGCTTCTGAAGCTGACACTCTTTTTAGCTCTAAAAGTGATACGGATAAGTTTTTATTTATATTTTCGAGTGAAAGTTTAGTGCGCGTTATTGCCAAATCCTGCCATCTTATTTTAAGCAGGCGCAGAGATCTGCTGTATAGCAATGTGTAACTGTGATAGATTATTGTTTTCAATCTTTATCTAGTATGGTGAATATGTCCAATTTTAGTGTAAATAGTGTTGATGTTCTTTGGTATCTAATCGGGGGTTTATTCTTAATGTCATATTTAAATTGATGTTTGTATATTTTATTGTAAATAATGCCGTAACGCATGTTTAAGTACTTGTCTTTTATTTCAGGTACAAATTCTCTGTTAATCAGTTTATCTCAAATCTGATTTGGGGTGATAGTCGTTTTTTTTAAGGACATTTTGTAATATGGCTTGTTTGGCCTTTTTTCTCAATTCAGTTTTTTATCTTTTTTCTAGTTTAAGTAGTTTTTTAATCAAACAGACATATGTGTTCGTAAATGTGCGTACGTGTGTGTGTTTGTTAGATTAACAGAGTCGTTATACTCTTTAACTTTAACTTATATGTAGATATAGTGCAATATGTATGGAACAGTATTGTGATATACGTGTAGGTATAGTCTCTTATAATTCAGATATGAATGGCATGGTGTCATTAGATGTATATTGTGGTCTTTGTATGATTGTAACCATGAAGAGACTCTAATAAAGATTATTATATAGATTATTATATATACATGTATATATAAGGTGTGAAATACAGTCGCTATATAATTGCTTTCTAGGCGAATTCACCATTTGGGTTACTAAATATCTAATTGTAGGCGAGTTGGTCATTAGGCGAATTCACCAGCACCCGTTGGTAAATGAGTTAAAACATGTTTATATGTGGGAAAGGGTTAAAAAGTAAATTGTATTTTCATTTGATCGTAATGCAAGTGTCATATTACATATCAATGGAACAAGAGCAAAAATGCAATGAACAAAAAATGAATGTAGCACATGTCCATGTTAATTCAATCAGTGTCACATACCGATACACATATCTAATCGGCTTATAGGCGGTACCTGTGATCTCGGAGTGGACAATATTGACACGTGTAAATACGTAAACATTGGTTGCCTTACATAAATCAGCATTAAGTCTAAAAGGGACACCGATAATAATACGCGTATCATTTTTTAAAAAAAAGTTTTATGTGTTTACTTTTACAGTTATTAAGTATTAACATGTTCCATACCTGTGTTGCATGTTCTATGCTGCTGTTGCCGACAATTGTGCACAGCGTAGAGCTTGTTGTCTTCTTGTAACTGACCTGGTGCACATGTTACTTGTTTGTTTGTGCATGAGTACGTGATGACAAGTTCGACAAGCGAGTTATGTGAGTAACACGAGATAAGACCTGTCAAACAACGGCATCATAATTGTTTGTTATCAATGATTCTTTGTTTGACAAACAAAACACCGGTATAATCGATATAGTTAATTATATTAATTTTAAGTCATTTTTATATTACATTTATACAGGGTCTGTATTTCTAAAAGACACATCATTCATCCTCTGACATGACATTTTTTTCCCAATATTCCTATAATTCGTTTTGGTATCTGAATATAAATATGTATTATACATTTTTTTATGTTAATAAATTCGACTCTCAAATCACTAACCACCCCCGCAACAATATTGGTTTTCCTATTAAATTCGATAGGTAGCGAAACGTGCAGGTAGCGAAATGGTTGAACGAGCCATTATACCACATTTGCATTACGCAAATGTAAAAATAATGGATTTTTTTCTGAATGAAATAGAGACAAGTAAATTAGAGACAGTTAAGCATCAACACTTTGGATCTAGTATCTCCGTTTACCTGAACATCTGTTCAAAACAGTAAATAGAATTATTTTTTTCTGTGTTTTGTATAATAAGTGTCACCTAATGTAGAAGTTTCATTTAATATTTCACAATATAGCAACAGAATATTATAAGAATCAACATTACAGTGCTTCCTCACTACAACGACAGCCGTTGGGATACGAAGATTGTATGTGTTGTTCAGAGGGAGTTGTTATAGGGAGGGAAAATCAAACATAATTAGCTTGTTGGCAGATCCCCAGATAAGGTGTATTTCGAGGACTAAAACCGTTATGCCTCCATCAAACCGTATGTTGTGACCACTCTTTAGAATCGTCACAAAGTGACGATTCTAAAGAGTGGTCACAACATAGGGTTTGATGGAGGCATAAAGAAAATACGATGGAAAAAGTTGTTTTGGAGCCTTGTTGTTTCGGAAACAGCGACATGCGTTGTTGTAAGGAGGGAATCGTTATTGAGAGGGTCGTTGTAGGGAGGGAGTACTGTAGCTGTTTTATAGTTGGATACTAACGTATATTTGACGGTTGGTTGTATGTTTTAAGATTGTAATTTTAATGTCGACATATGATAATTACGAGATGACGGCCTAGTGACCAAGATGGTAATTATTATAAAAAAAAAAGTCAGATCATGGAGAAAAAT
Organism: Azorinus chamasolen; assembly: GCA_963576725.1. NCBI lineage: Eukaryota > Metazoa > Mollusca > Bivalvia > Cardiida > Solecurtidae > Azorinus > Azorinus chamasolen. The sequence continues at coordinate 26,383,019 of OY755253.1, read as the reverse complement.
AATCTAATTTTATTCTGTAATTCGTCATCCAGAATACCTCAGAATGAAGGATTTGCGATCTAGGTTTCCATTTTTTCAAAGGGGGGGGGGGGTACCCCCGGACCCCCGCACATTGCGAGGACTCAGGTGCCTACAAATTAAATACTCACAAGCTACGCCCCTGAGGATAGACCCAAATTAGACATATCCTTCAGGAGCTTTAGGGGCTGTCTGTTCAGGGTCTGAACTCTTACAGTTTCTTCTATTACCAAAACATCTTATGTACATACATGTATGTATGCCATTTTATAAATTCAGCAAATGAATATTCACGATCTCATTAATCATTCCATGAATATTCAACAGGGAAGTGATTAAACCTCCGATCCATATATCACGCCATTATACACCATTGCCAACAGAGCAGACCAAGACAGACGATTCATATTATTGGATGTGTCTGGTCAAGGCCTGCCATGTTTGCCTCTGTGGTCTCGAGGATTATCCTAACTATCCATGGTTTGTAAATACAATAGACGAAACTTTGAGCAGACGAGTATTTTCGGAGCAGGGTAGACATGTTTGTTATAACCAAAATACAGTCATCTACATTTATCGTATGTAAAGTTTAACGCATAGCAACCGGTAGACTACGATGTGTGAGTATAATTCTGTAATCTGCCGACAAGTGTCGTCTGCAAATAGTGTCGTGTGTTTCAAGTCCCTTCTATTTCTTAACACATTATCTATCCCCTAGTGACGTAAGTTTGCGCACCTATAAAAGTCGCTTTATGAAACAATTGTGATAAATAGAGCATTTGCTCCTATAGGTGAGCATTTGTATATAGGAGCAAATGCTCTATTTATCACAATGGTTTCAAACTACAAAATTCTATTTTTTCCTTTTCTCTAGTTAATGCTCCTTTTCGGCAGATACATGCAAAGAGGTTGGGTCTAAAAATAGCCTAAGAGAGAATGAGTTAATTCAGTGTCCGGTTTAGAGGTTTTTACTGTATTGACAGAGTGTCAAACAGTTTGGATCCTGACGAGACGCCGAGTTACTCGGCATCTCATCTGGATCCAGGCTGTTTTCAAAGGTTATCACATTCACCAATATTGTACATGTACCGAAGGTTGGGACCATTCTGAAACATCTATTTCAGTACATAGTCTGCTTTGGAAATGACATTTTGTTCAAATCTGGTTGTGACAATCTTATCAAAACACGAAACTTCCATTTAAAACTGATTAAGTTAATAATGTATCGTTTTCGGAGCAAGTACGCTTATTAATACATTTTTAATGAGATGCACAACAATGCACGCCGTCCATGCAAGAAAGCTGTTTTATATGTTTAACCCTTTCCCTGATGGAAATGCCTTATCACGCTTTTGCAAACAGCGTATATAGGAGCCGTTTGGTCAGGATCTGCTATATATGCTTAAGGAGTGATGTAAATCTGAATATACGGTTTCTGTGGTCAAAACTACATGTGTTCAATTCCATTAAAATTTGAGTTAATATGTTACTGTTAACATTTCCTACATGAACATCCATTTGGTATCAGGTTTAAGGTATTTCAATACAGTAGCACCCCTCTAATGCGACCTCTCTATAACGACCACTAAATTATGTTAATTAGTTGGTATTTAGAGCTGGTGGCTGCTAAAAGCAATGTGAAAATAAAACAGAACGCTCCTGTTTTATTTTCACCTTGCTTTAAGCAGCCATCTGCCTTTAACACAAAATACTTGGTGTCATTTAGTGGTCGTTATAGAGATGTTTTTCTGTATTTCAATACAGTAGAACCACTCTAATGCGACCACCAAAAATGAGCATAATTCACAGTGGCAAAGGCAGGTGGTAGCTTAATGCCGGACAAAAGTTATGCAGAAAGCTCCTACAGGAGTTTTCTGCATAACTTTCGTCCTGCATTAAGCAACCACCTGCTTATGAAGACGGCCATGTTTGTTCATTAAGTGGTCGCATTAGAGGGGTTCTACTGTAACATTATTGAAGCCATTTCCATGGCAACCTTTACCATGCTAAGCAGGACCTGACTGGCATTTGGACACTGTTTGGATCGGAGTAACTAGGTGTCTCATCAGGATCCAAACTGTTTCTAAAATTACCTTAACTCATTCCCTCCTATATACTGACGCCTTTTGATGTCTCTGTAACAATCACTTTTTGAAACCCTTGTGATAATGCTCTATTTATCACAATGGTTTCAAAACTACACAATTCTAAAAAATATTCCTTTCTCTAATAAATGCTTCTTTTCCAGAAGGGATTTGGTTAACCCCTTCCGTGCCACAATGACGGGTTTATGATATCACATGCAAAAAGTTTGGATCCAGATGAGACGCCGAGTAACATCAGGATCCAAACTGTTTGACACTCTGTTTATTGTTTTATAAAGAAAATGGAAGAAGTGCACACACTTACACTAAAAATAAACGAAACTATGCCCAGCAGACGACAATGTTGGCACCATAAGGGTTAAACGAAAGAAAGCAAAGAAAACACTGGTCCAGATTAGAGTTTGAACAGTTATTATTTTTGAAGCATGATAAGTTAACCCTTCTCTTGCTGAATTTTAAATACATTTTTCCCTCTTTACCCATGCCCTGTTGTATAATTACATATATCTTCACTGTGTACAATTATTTCGCTGTGCAATCACTGCTGTGGAGTGCACTGGTTGCACAATCAACTTGTAAATAGTGCAGACCCTGATGAGACAGCTCCTGCAGGAGCTGTCTCGTCTGAGTCTTCACTTTTTACAGGTAGGTATATTGACGTGAATAGCAAGCGAAGAGTTAAACAAAGTCAGTTAAATTGTAGCAAAAGGATATGTTGTCTTTTGCAGTTCCATAGGCCAGAGGCAGGCGCGGATTAAGGGGGGGGGGGGGGGGAGCCGGCGTACGCTCCCTAAATTTGCCCAAACAAACTTTTTTAGTAATATTTTAGATCTAGATGAATTAAAAATCAATAAAACAATTATTTTATAGGAGGTTTTTTTTTATTATGTTCCTCACCCACGTAAGCTCTTTTTCAACATGTATTACAAACACACTATTTAGATATGTCATCCAACATAAAAATCTACGCCCCCCCCCCCCCCCCTTTCAAAAAGTTCTACGCCCCCCTTATGACATTCCTGACATTTGCTGACAATATTGATCGATATCTGCCTGCCTGCCTGTCCGATCTTCCTGCTGACCAGTCTGCCTTACCTATCTGTCTTCTCGCTTGTCTGCCTATCCGCTGCCTGCCTGTCTGTCCTGCTTGTCCTGTCTGCCCTGCCTGTCCAATCTGCCGACCGACCTGTCCGTCCCGCCTGTCTACATGCCTGCTTATCTGCTTACTTCAATGTCTGCCTGTCCTACATCCGAGCTGTTTGGCACTCTGCGAATACAGTAACCCCTTCTAAACTGGGTGTTCCATTGGGTATAAATATCGGAGTCTTGGAGACAGATGGCTGCTTAATGCAGGGTGAAAGTCATGCAGAAAGCTCCTCTAGGAGCTTTCTGCACGACTTACATTCTGCATTAAGCAGCTATACCTGCTCAAAAGTGTGTAAATTCTTCTTTACTAGAATTACGGCTCAGAGAGGTTTTACTGTAGTTTCTCAAAAACTTGGTGTGTTCGAATCGAAGTTGTCAAAACTGCAACGGATCCAAATTTCAGCAGACATTGTTTTGTTTTCACAGCGAGTAAGAGTTAAAATAGAAATGGGCTCATGAAGATGGCTTTCTCTCATCGAATGAAAAGTGCAGTGTTCTTTTCATAATACCTGTAGCGACCTTCATACATAATGGCCCGCCCGGCTTTACGAGTATGTATAGCTGCAAGCTGTTACATCGACAAGTCCCTTTGAAATAGGACAGGGCCGGTCACAAACATACCGTAGATAACATATACTTTATCTGACCACGTACAGTACATACCACTTTTACCATTTACTCCATAAAGATACCTTTTGACACCTTAAGGCCCTTTGTAAACAGAGTAGACGCAGATCAGACGGCTCCTATACAGGAGCCGCCCGATCAGGGTCTGTTCTGTTTGGTTTTGGAATTATATATCTGATTCGAAATTACATATTCATGATTAATATTCATTATAGCATATGGGCAAGAAAACATTGGCCATGGTAAAACTGTACTATCAGATCTATATAATGCCATACGCCAACAGTGCAAAATCTGATCAGTAACCATGCTTATATAACTTTTTAGTTGAGTTTGAGTTCGTTCTCACGTTTTTGATTGGTCAGATTTGAGCCAAAGGCTCAAATCTGACCAATCAAAAGCTTGAGAACTCAAATCTGACCAATCAAAAGCTTGAGAACAAACCCAGACTCAACTAAAACGCTTTATAAGCATGGACCCAGGCGACCCATGGGAGCCATCTTCGAATTTCTGCTCTATTTGTAAAGGCGTTAAAAGGCGTAGTTGTGGAGAAAATAATAAAAAACAAAAGCAAAACTGGATTTTCCTGTGATGAAGAGAACAATCACCGAACTTTTTAAATAAATTGCAGTTGACGTGAAAGTGGCGTCAAGGAAACCGAAGGTTACAGTCCCGTAGTGTGTGAAATGATCATTAACATATCCGATTTTTGCCGATGAAAACTATGATAATTTCTTGAAAGTGATATATAAAGCAATCTTAAAAAGATGAAAGAGATTGATTACGATGCACATTTCAACAGTTAAAGTTGTTACTAAATACAGCAGAACCTGTCTTAAGCGATTTTGAATTGATTGAATGCAGAAATCTTAAAAAGCAGGTGGTTGCTTTAATGCAGGGGAAAAATAATACTGAAAGCTCACTTTCTGCATTACTTTTGACCTGCATTAAGCTACCACATGCCATAGAGAATCATAATAAGAACTGTTTATGATGGTCGCTTAAGACAGGTTCTACTGTACATGTATTACATATTATGAACCCAGCAGTCTGGTAAAAACACGTGTCTTGATCCTTTAACTCTTTCGGCGCCAATGTCGCCTGTTGGCACCATTGAAAACAGTGCACTTCACTGTTTTCTGTATTATTTTAGCCCAAGCATACAGGTTTTTAAAAACAAATGTTTTACTAATATACCTTTATTATTTAGTTTAGAATCATATTTAATATGAAATTATTATTGCAGACGACACTTTTAAATTTGGCGCCAAAAGTGTTAACTCTCGCGATAGGAAATACACACGCTTGGCATCCAATCCCATGTCAATGTGTTATGGATAGAACACATACTTGACGTAAAAGCAAACCTAAATACCTGTTCGTAATTACTTATACACGCAATTCAATATGTAAGTTTGACGTGTACCTCAACGGTAATGTGTCTCAAAATATCATAGACAGTACAAACATTTGACGTACACTACAAGGTCAAGGTGCCATAGATGCTACACATACTTGACGTCCAATGTTCCATAGACAGAACACGTAATTGACGTACAATACAACGTTAACTTGTTATAGATAGTATACTTGACGTAAACAAGCGTCAATGCGTTATATATAGTACACATATTTGACGTCCAGTCCAACGGCGATGTGTCTAAATAAAGCACGTACTTGACGTACACTCCAACGTCAAGGTGTCATAGATAGTATACACACTTGACGTCCAATCCAACGTCAATGTGCCATTTATAGTACACATATTTGACATACAATCCACCGTCAATGTGTCATAGATATAACACGTTTCCAACGTCAATGTGTCATAGATAGTATGTGCACATGTGACTTTAAGCCAACGTCAATGTGTCATATATAGTGCACACACATGACGTACAATCCAACGTCAGTAAGGCATAGATACTACACGTTCTTGGCGTACATTCCAACTTCAATATGTCACAGATAGTACACAATCTAACATCAATGTGTCATATATGGTTCACAGTCTTGACGTACAATCCAACGTCAATTTGTCGTAGATAGTACTGGTACATATCATTGAATGACATTCAAGCACCAATTTGTCATAGATAGCATACATACCTGAAGTATAAAATAACACCAACGTGTCATAGATAATGCACGTACCTGATGTACAATATAAAGTGAACGTGCCATATATATTACACACACTTGACATACACTCAATGTGTCACATAAAGTGCATACACTTGACGTACACTCCAATTCAATGTGTCATAGTACTACACACACTTAACATAAACTCCTACGTCAATAAGTCTCACAGATAGTTCACACACTTGTCATATACATGTACTGTACATGTATATACTTCACATAGACCCCAACGTCAATGTTTCATAGAGAGTACACATACTTGACGTGTAACAGATAGATAGTACATGCACTTGACATAAATTCAAACGTCAATGTGTCATAGAGAGTACTATACACGTACTTGACGTGTCATAGATAGTACATACACTTGACATAAACTCCAACGTCAATGTGTCTCAGAGAGTACACGTACTTGACGTAGCATAGATAGATAGTACATGCATTTGACATAAACTCTAACGTCAATGTGTCATAGAGAGTGCACGTACTTGACGTGTCATAGATAGTACGTACACTTGACATAAACTCCAATGTCAACGTGTCATAGAGAGTACACGTACTTGACGTGCCATAGATAGTACGTACACTTGACATAAATTCCAACGTCAATGTGTCATAGAGAGTACACGTACTTGATGTGTCATAGATAGATAGTACATATACTTTACATAAACCCCAACGTCAATGTGTCATAGAGAGTACATGTACTTGACGTGTCATAGATAGATAGTACATACACTTGACATAAACTCCAACGTCAATGTGTCATAGAGAGTACACGTACTTGACGTGTCATAGATAGTACGTACACTTTACATAAACTCCAACGTCAATGTGTCTCAGAGAGTACACGTACTTGACATGTCATATATAGATAGATAGTACATACACTTTACATAAACTCCAACGTCAATGTGTCTCAGAGAGTACACGTACTTGACGTGTCATATATAGATAGATAGTACATACACTTGACATAAACTCCAACGTCAATATGTCATAGAGAGTACACGTACTTGACGTGTCATAGATAGATAGTACATACACTTGACATGCATTCCAACGTCAATGTGTCTCAGAAAGTACACGTACTTGACGTGTCATAGATAGATAGTACATACACTTGACATACATTCCAACGTCATTGTGTCATAGAGAGTACACGTACTTGACGTGTCATAGATAGATAGTACATACACTTTACATATACCGCAACGTCAATGTGTCATAGAGAGTACACGTACTTGACGTGTCATGGATAGATAGTACATACACTTTACATAAACTCCAACGTCAATGTGTCTTAGAGAGTATACGTACTTGATGTCTTATAGATAGTGCGTACACTTGACGTACCCTCTAGTGTCAAGGTGTCATATAACGTACATACATTTGTTAAACGTGACATAGAGACTGCACACACTTGACGTACAATTCAACGTCAATGTGTCATTTATAGTACAGTACACCAAACAGAGTACAATGGAACCTCATTGCGCAATACATAGTACACACACTTGACCTACATTCCGACGTCAATATGTCCTATAAAGTACACACACTTGACGTGCAGTCCAATACCAATGCGTCACATATACTACATACACTTGACTTATCTTCAAACACCAATGTGTCATAGATAATACATGCATTTGACGTACACTACAATATCAATGAGTCATGGATAGTAATCCAACAATCCAGCAGAAATATCATAGTGTTGATACTTAATCTAACGTCAGTACGTCAAAGATAGTACATACCCTTGACATACAATCCAACGACAATGCGTCAGAAAAAGTGCACACAGTTGCTGTTCAGTCTAACGACAATGCGTCAGAGAAAGCACGTCCAGTTGACGTTCAATATAACGTCAATGCGTCATGGTTAGTAGATACACTGGACGTACAATCCAACGTTAATACGTCATAGAAATTACACACTCTTGAAGTACAATATTACGTCAATGTGCCGTAGATAGTAAATGTACTTGATGTACAATCTAGTGTCAGTGTGTCATAAACAATATATACACTTGACGTATAATCTAACGTCATTGCATAACATGTTGCGCATATATACTTCAAGTACAATCTAACGTCAATACGTCATACAAAGTACACGTTCTTGACGCATAATCAGTCGTTAATGCGCCATAAAATAGTACTCCCAGTTGAATTATTAGTCGTAGAAAGTACACGGACGAGATGAAAGTGTCTACCTCAATGTATCAAGTGCATACATTTGACGTACTAGTAAATCAGCCTCAGTGTGTCATGGAAAGTTCTTGACGTATTACCCAATGCCAGCACGCTATAGAACGTATGGGCATTGTCACAAGAACAACGCCCATTTGTGTCTATACGTGCAAATAGTGTAGACGGTAGACTCAGATCTAACTGCTCCGTATGAGCAGTTTGATTAGGGTCTTCGCTATTTGCCTATGCATTACAAGTAGTTTCTATATATAGGAATCAACATGGTGCTTCATTGAATTATGCAGAATTACAAACCGAATGGGAATGAATGGGAAACCCGAGTAATATGTTCGGAGTCACTTTTCACTAGCAGATGAAGCCTCTTACCTCCCTCTTCAATCATTTCGGCGCCAAATTTCTAATTGTTGTCTGCAAACTACTTTTATTAAATCATTTGGTATAATAAGGAAATGAAATAGATAGATGCAAATTTCAAAGGAACAAAGCGCAGATATAAACACAGAGTTTGAGACAAAAAGTGAAGTCCCTGATCAGACGCCGCCTTGAAAAGGCGGCGTCTAATCTGGAGCTGCACTATTTTATCGTAGTTTATTTATACGACATTGGCGGCGAAATGGTTAAATGTAATAAAGGTCTGGACATCATCAAGAGGGATCACATGCTCGCGCGTTGTGAATATTTAGAAATACATGTATGTTAATTAATTCTTGTTTATTATGTCTATACCCTTCCTCGCTGGGTCAAAATTAATGTCTGTTCAATTTTGGACTTGGTGCAATTTTGGTTACTTCCGATTCGACCAAGCTTTCTGGAAGATATTGACCCTTTCCCTTATATAAGCGCATTTTCTCGCATCTGCAAATAGAGTAGACCCAGATCAGACAGTTCCTTAGGAGCCGTCTGATCAGGATCTGCTCTGTTTGCTTATGATTTAATATAGATCTGATTCTGATTATGCAGCTTCTGCCTGAGCCAAAATGCCCTGTGTTCATATGTCATTATAAAAATATTCTTAGTAATACATTTGTATTTATGACGTCATTATTCTTACATGAATATGCAACAGGGAAAGGGTTTTGACAGGGTGTCAAACAGCTTGGATTCTGATGAGATGCCGAGTAACACGGCGTCTCGTCAGGATCCAAGCTGTTTGTAACTCCTAGCCAGGTATTAGCAGGACAATACCTCTAATCTGGGTCTACATGATTTCCTTCACAAACTATTTTCCAAAGGTCACGTAGGCAAAATATGATCGCTGAAACATCCCTTCAAATGAGAATTCGATTGCTTCATAATGCTCATCTGGGCAAGTGCTTTCAGAAAATGAGGGTTAACCCCATTTCCTCATATCGGCGCCTTTTGTCGCCTCTGTAAGAGACACTTTTCACTTTCCTTTTTATGGAGTAAAGGAGTAGAATATGTATAACTTCACTGCACTTTTTTTCAGAATTTTAAAACATTGTGTCTATCATACTAAGTCTTTCGCTGCCAACGGCGAATTGCTTTTCCCCCACCTCTAACCCATTCCCGCATATTGCCGCCTTTTGACGCCTCTGAAAAAGTCACCTGTTGATACCATTGTGATAAATAGAGCATTTGCTCATATACTTATAGGAGCAAATGCTCTATTTATCACAATGGTTTCAAACTACAAAATTCTAAAAAAATTATCATATTCCCTAGTTAATCTCCTTTTTGGTAGATTTATTCAAAGTGGTTTGATCTAAAAAATACTTAAAATAGCCTATGAGGTAATGGGTTAACGCCCTTTCACATCACTTACACCTATACAAACAGAGTACACCCAGATGTAGGTGCCGTGTAACCAGATTCTATTCTGTTTGCTAGCTTAAACATATTTATTTATTTATTTATTTATTTATTTATTTATTTATTTATTTATTTATTTATTTATTTATTTATTTATTTATTTATTTATTTATTTATTTATTTATTTATTTATTTATTTATTTATTTATTTTATTTATTTATTTATTTATTTATTTATTTATTTATTTATTTATTTATTTATTTATGTATATATTATACATATGCTTGTCTCAAATTACTACTCACATTAAAACTTCTCCATGACGAGCGCTATAAAACAGCATTTATATACACACTAAAATACTGATGAATGTTAGATTAAATATTGGCACTAAGCGCATTAACCCTTTCGCTGCCAATGCCGGATCTGTGATTACCTATGCAAACAGTTTGGATCCAAATGACACGCCGAGTAACTCGGCGTCTCATCAGGATCCAAACTGTTTGTTACTGTTACTATGTTTTTGAAACAAAAATGAAGAAAATCGAAAGAATGAAAATTTGTAGCAGACGACAAAGTTAGCAGATGACAGAGTTAAAGTATGTTGACTGCAAAGTACCCTCGTCTGTTTCATTTTTTAACTCATTCCTTCCTACTGGCCCATATTGCCTCCTGTAGAAGTCATGTTTCGAAACCATTGTGGTAAATAGAGCATTTGCTATAAACAGGAACAAACGCTCTATTTATCACTGGTTTCAAAACTAAACAATTTTAAAAAGTTTCCTTTTCCACAGTGCTTTATTTATTACAGTGGTTTCAAAACTACACAATTCTGAAAGTTTCCTTTTCTCTAATGCTCTATTTATCACAGTGGTTTCAAAACTACATACTTCTTAAAGTTTCATTTTCTCTAGTGCTATATTTATCATAGTGGTTTCAACAATACACAGTTCTAACAGTTTCATTTTCTCTAGTGCTGTATTTATCATAGTGGTTTCAACAATACACAGTTCTAAAAGTTTCATTTTCTCTATTGCTCTATTTATCATAGTGGTTTCAACAATACACAGTTCTAAAAGTTTCCATTTCTCTAGTGCACAATTTATTACAGCCGTTTAAAAATGGTTTCAAAACTACACAATTCTAAAAGTTTCCCTTTTCTAGTTCTCTATTTATCGCAATGGTAACAAAACTACACACTTCTAAGTTTCCTTTTCTCTAGTAAATGTTCCTTTTCAGCAGATTTATTCAAAGAGTTTAGGTCTAAAAATAGCATATGAGAGAATGAGTTAATTGGATAAAAGCTACTGCGTGTGAACGCGGCGTCAGAGCATGGTCTACAATATAATACAAACCAACCTTTCTACCTTCGATATGCTCAGCTTCAAGTACTTTTCCTGTGAAGACAATATCAGATATCTACTTCAGGGTATCGATTCTTTGACTTAGTATTTATACCATTGGCTTTCTACCCGGAATAGGACATTAGTTCGTTTTCTCCCCAAAGGACAAATATAGTTTCAGCAATGTTTTGTTGTGACAAGTGTAGTAAGTTGAACATCCGATTCGTTTATGTCCACAAAGAGCTTCTAGTTCAATTGCAATGGAACCTTCCTATAGCTGTCACATAATGGATAAACACAGAGGTCTATAGGAGCAAGTGGCTGTTTAATGCAAGATGAACTTAATGCAGAAATCTCTAAGAGGAGCTTTCTGCATAACTTTCGCCTTGTATTCAGCGCTCACATGCCTTAACACTCAAGAATTGTACTTAAGCCTTTATTCTATGAACATTTATGTAAGAAAAAAATGAAATCACGAATAGTAATTAGAGTATTTGTTTAACTCTTTGCATGCTAAGTAATTTTTCGTCTGCAACAATAATTGTCGTCTGTTTCAATTCTTAAAATAAACTTTCTCTCATTTCTTTGCAAAAAATATGGTCAAGATGAAAAACAGTTTGGATCCTGATGAGACGCCGCATTATGCGGCGTCTCATCTGGATCCAAACTGTTTGCATATATATTAATCACAGTTTCGCCGCTAGCGTGCGAAGAGTTATAATGGTAAATGATCAGAGAAACCTTTGGCGATGGAAGATACTGAAGAATGATGAATCAGATCTATATACATCATCCCATAAGCAAACAGAGCAGACCCTGATCAGACGACTCCTATAGGAGCCTTGTGATCTGGGTCTACTCTGTTTGCAAAGGCGTAGAAAGGAGTACAGGTTTAAATTGGCTTATCGCTGGAGACGGGTTTTACTATATATGCACAAATGAACCGAGCTTCCGGTATATGAACTTATGTTCTAAAAAATGAAATTTCCTTGCTAAAACGGTTTTACGTCATCAAAAATTATGATTTCTTTGAAGTTATGGTCCAGCTATCCCATCTGTGACATACCTTCGATATGCATACAGTATAACCTGTTTTAAGCGGCCATCAAAAAGAGGTCTTAAGAGTGGCTTTGTAAGGCAGATGGTAGCTTAATGCAGGTCAAAAGTAATGCAAAAAGCTCCAGTAGGAGCTTTCTGCATTACTTTTCACCTGCATTAAACAACCACCTGCTTTCTAAGACTCCTATGTTCAATAAATGAATGAACGTTTAAGACAAGCTCTCTTGTAGTTTCTGTCATAACTGACAACTACGTCAGTAAATCGATTCGTTCATTGACTCTCCATACGGAAGGTACCTACTCAGGGCAAAAATAGTTACACTCGGAACACCTCGGCTATTTCTATCGGAACTCTGACGGAATACGGCGAGTAGTTACGATTGAAATAGTTACAGTCAAGTGTCGTAAGATGGAGAGTCGTCCGGGACCGACCGTAATTTTCAATATAAACATATCCAAAAATTGGACTTGCCATTCATATATGTCCGCAAATGAACTTCCAATTCATATAAGTCCGTAAATGAACTTTGCAGGCTAAAATGGCTTTACGTAAACATAAGGTATGCCTTCTTTGAAGTGTTATGGACCAGCAATCGAATCTTCGATATACATGTACCTAGCTTCTACCATAGCTCCCAACTGCGTCAGTGAATCGATTCTTTGTTTTGAACAGTAGATAGATCGTGGAATATCCTTGTTCAATGTCCTAATAAGGGTAGATATAGCTATGTGATGTTTCGACTAAGTGTTGTAAGATGACGACTCGTACGCAGTCGACCGTAACGATGTAAGGATGGCCTTCCGTTTCAAATATGTCCGCAAATGTAATTTCAATTCAGATATATCCAGGCGCGGATTTAGAGGGGGCGGAGCCGGCGTACCCCCCCCCCCCCCTTAAATTGCCAAACCAACCAAACTAGTGATTTTTTTTATATCTATATACAGTAAAACCTCTCTATAACGACCACTAAATTGTGTTAATTAGTTGGTATTTAGAGCAGGTGGCTGCGCTTAAAGCAAGGTGAAAGAAAAACAGAACGCTCCCATAGGAGCGTTCTGTTTTACTTTCACCTTGCTTTAAGCAGCCACCTACCTTTAACACAGCTCTTTTTCAACATGTATTACCAACACACTATTTATTTATGTCATCAAACATAAAAATATACGCCCCCTCCAAAACATTTCTAAGCCCCTCCTCCAAAAAAAAGTCTACCCCCACCCCCCTTCCCAAAAAAATCTACGCCCCCCCCCCCCCCCCCCCTCAATCTGAAATCCTGGTTCCGCACCTGATGTCCTTATCCTTTACTCCATAAAAACATACGCCATTCTATACCTTTGCATATAGGATCCGTCTTATCTGAGTCTGATCTGTTTGCTTATGACGTAATTAATATAGATATGACTCTACAGTCTCTGCCAATGCCAAAACCTCCCGTGTTCATATTCTATTATAACAAATTTATCTTATTAACTTTCATGAAGTCGTTATTTCTTACATGATTATTCATGGAGTAAAGGGTTAAATGAACCTTGCTGGCTAAAACAAGTTAACGTCATCATAAATACGACCTCTATAATAATAAGTCTGCTGAGCAAATTATTTTACACAAATATTCACCCACTACATGTTCAGATTTCAAGCTATAGCCTATTGTGTGTCTATTAAGGTTAAAATGAAACCGGCCAGTCGTCATACCTTCAACAGGCATAGCCTCTCGTATAAAGGCGACTTCTGACAGCAGTGTCAGTAAATCTTTGGCCGAGTGGTTAGATCACTGGTATTCCATCGTGGATACCTGGGCTCAATTCTCACTAGAGAAGAATTATTATGAGCCCCTCCTCCTTTCCAAGACGGTGGATATACTGCTTTGCCATATTTGTCGGTCAGTCCGTCCGTCGGTCTTTAGTCCAAATGGTTTCCGACCAATAACCAGAGAACATTTTGGCCCCAGGGTCTGTTCAAAATTGGTAGAGTTGTTGACGAACCCTATTGTTTGGGACCATGCATGGTGGGTCAAAAGTATAGGTCACTCCGACATTGAACACTCACGTGACCATCATTTTCACTAATTGGCAGGCGAGTGCAATGGCATATTATCTTAGCATCACGAGCAGATGGCCACTCTTGGTTTTGACGTCATTGGATGAAAGGCCAATGTCACAGTGAACTTAACCCTTCTCTTGCTGAATTTTAAAATACATTTCTCCTTCTTTACCCATGACCTGTTGCATAATTACATATATCTTCACTGTGTACAAGTAGTTCGCTGTGCAATCACTGCTGTGGAGTGTACTGGTTGCACAATCAACTTGTAAATAGTGCAGACCCTGATGAGACAGGTCCTGCAGGAGCTGTATCATCTGGGTCTTCACTATTTACAGGTAGGTATATTGACGTGAATAGCAAGCGAAGGGTTAAGTATACAAAATGGATTCTGATCAACAACTGGATAACGTTTTGACATATGTTCCTCAATTTCGTTTTTAGTTAGAGGCTTCGTATTCTATAGGAAGTTGTTAAGTAGGTGATCCATATTTCGAGATCAGACGGTGAAAAATTGAGATGTCAAGCCTCAGTGTTAAAGTTCAATTTTCTTAAAAGTTTAACATTGGCCATACTTTAAAAATATTAAAAATAGACACACGATATTTGACATGTTTACTCGACTCATGAAGCTGCCACAATTGAGTGGTGCAATATCATGATCAATGTACGCCACACTTCAATGTCAAAAGTCATAATCATAGGCTAGATGGCATAGGGGCATACATGTTTACATCTAGATTTTGCTGCGACCAAATTAACCCATTCCCCCATAGGCTATTTTAGATCCAACCACTTTGAATAAATCTACCGAAAAGGAGCATTAACTAGAGAAAAGGAAAAGTTTAGAATTGTGTAGTTTGAAACCATTTGTGGTGAATAGAGCATTTGCTCCTGTGGAGCAAATGCTCTATTTATCACAATTATTTCATAAAGTGACTTTTACAGAGGCGTCTGTTTACTAAGGGTAATTAGAGCAGAGGTTCTGATAAGATGAGTAAATTAAAACATTTTCAAGAATAAGTTTTTTCCCCACCAAATCCGATGTGACGAAGAAACTATTCTAAAGAGTGGTCACAACACACGATTTGTTGGAGAAGTTACGATTTTAGTTTTTGAGTATGCATCTTTATCTGTTACTCTGTGAGATCATACATCTCGCATTGTCCTATTTGGTCCTGTGTTCAGATAACAGTTACCGTTGCAGCTTTATACAACTGTTCGCAAAGTTTAAGACCATAATGCTGCGAGTACTCCTAAATTAGGAGTGTTCGCTGCATTTCGGTCTTAAAATTTGCGAACAGTTTCATAAAACAGTAAGGGTTATTTTAATTGAACGCAATGCATGTCCAACCTTTGTTTTCAATGTTCAATTGCTCTTTGCTCGTGACGCAAGCTATATAATCTTTTATTCCATGCACATTCAAGAAATAACACATCGTGAATATATTAGCCGTTTGGTCATTGCAGACACTGTAAAATGATGTGCAAATGAGATGTGCAAATTTAAACATTTTCAAGCATAACTCTCTTATTTCTCTTCCAAACCCTATACTATGGCCACTCTTTAGAATCGTCTCTTCGAGACGATTCTAGAGAGTGGTCACAGTATAGGGTTTGATGGAGAAATGGCGATTTTAGTATTTGGGTACGCACCTTTAGCTGTAGCTCTGCCACTGATCAGACAGTTCCCGAACCTGCAGGACCGATCTTACTTGAGTTCACTCTGCTTGCAAAGGTGCTAACTCTTTCGCTACCAATGTCGCATCTGTCGAAAATTGTTGCAGACGACAATTTTGCAGACGACACTATTTGGCAGAGAAACATTTGAAAGGCATGCCTATGAAGTAAAGTAATACTATTATTCGATATTGCATACAGTAGAAATAGTCTTAACCCATTTGCTCCAAGTGGATTATTCCATGCTTATACAATGTATATTGGATTAGTCTATCTTTTATCTAAGGGATGTCTGGTCTAAATTTTTATTTTTGTTTTCTTTTATATTGGATTTCATATCAGCAAATAGTGTAGACTCTGATCAGATGCCGCATTATGCGGCGTCTGATCAGAATCTACACTGTTTGCCTACGTCCCATATATGGGATCGTGGGAGCAAATGGGTTAGGCGACCATCAAGAAGAGGTAGATCTATAATTATGAGTCAGGTGAAGAAGGTGGTAGCTTAATGTGATCTTTCTGCATTACTTTTGCCCTGCATTAAGCAACCACCTGCTTTAAAGACTGCTGTGTTCAATGAATTAATGACCGCCTAGGAAAGGTTCTATGGTAGCCATCATTATGTACCGTCATGTACATTGGGCATTGCGATTCCATTACGATTGCATTACGATTGCATTACCAGCCGGAACATTTCGTCACTTAAGCCTTATCGTGTTCATCAAAACTCTATATTTTCATTTGCAAACAGCCTGGAATAGTGGAATGGTCCATCATTGTTTAGCGATGGTTTCCATTCAGTATAATAGAGTATACTTTACGATATTTTCTTTAATGACAAACAGTGCAAACCCTGATCAGAGGGCTCCTCTAAGAACCCTCTTATCTTGGTCTACACGGTTTGCAAAAGCCACAACACTCGCTTACCAGCATTCAAAAGGTTATGCGAGTTTAAGCAGACCACATTTTATCAGTAAGATAAGTAGTGGTGGTGTTGTCTGCTGCTAAAAGCCGATGATTAAACCGTTCCCTTCATATAAAAGCCTTTTCATGCCTTTGCAAACAGAGTATACCCAGGTCAGTTGACTTCTATAAAAGCCGGCTGATCAGGGTCTGCTCTGTTTGCTTATAAAACTGCAATATACCTGATTCTGCAGTTTCTAAAAAAACGAAAAATGCATGTCTTCATACGCCACTATAAAACTTTAGTAAATGAATATGCATGACGTCATTATAGCTTTCATCAATATTAAACAGATAAAGGGTTTTATTTAATTCCGTATCCCATAAATGCGAAGCTGGTCGCGGAAATATATGGGATACGGAATTAAATAAAATTAAAATCTTACAAGTTGTGTCCTGATCTGGGGGTCTAGATATTCAGTTTCCGTAATTGACCAGTCCTACAAGCAGATTTATATTTATTCTATGTCCATGGAGGACATGCATATCTACATATTGATTCAAACAACAGCTGTTGAATGTACGTAGGAAAAAAAGGTTGGTTTGACAATGGGTTGTTTTGTTAGAACTAGTACCTCACATGTAGTAGATCTATTTACAGTAAAGCTTCATTTAAATCAAACTTTCAGTAAAGAAGAAATTGAGAACTTTCATTAGGTGGCTGCTTAATATAGAGTGAAAGTCATGCATAGGAGCTTT
This sequence comes from Azorinus chamasolen, assembly GCA_963576725.1. Taxonomy (NCBI): domain Eukaryota; kingdom Metazoa; phylum Mollusca; class Bivalvia; order Cardiida; family Solecurtidae; genus Azorinus; species Azorinus chamasolen. Next base: position 26,365,200 of record OY755253.1, on the reverse strand, counting down.
CTGTGTGACTTTCATCCAGCAGTAAGCTGTCATCTGGCTTAACGTTTAACCCTTTATCTGATGCGTTTGCAAACAGAGAAGACCCAGATCAGACGATCCGATCAGGATCTACCCTGTTTGGTTTTGGAATATTGTAGCTCTGGTTCTACAGTTTCTGCCATGACCGAAGTTCTCGTGCTAATATTCTATTATATAACTTACATGTATATTAAATTCATATTCAGGAAATCATGTTTTACATGAATATTCATCAGGTTAAGGGTAAACCCTTTCCCTTATGTAAGCGCATTTTGACGCAAAATGCAAACAGAGTAGACCCAGATCAGACGGCTCCTTTAGGAGCCGTTTGATCAGGGTCTGCTCTGTTTGCTTATGATGTAATATCTGATTCTACAGCTTCTGACTGGGCCAAAATGTCCTGTGTTCATATGCCATTATAAAAAACAATCTTATTAATATTCATAACATCATTATCTCCTACATTAAAGGGTTAAAGACTGATAATGATAATTATTTTAGTTTTCGGATCAGCGGACGTAGGCGGCTGCTTAATGCAAGGTGATGGTCATAGAGAAAGCTCCAAAAGGAGCTTTCTGTTCGGCTTTCACGCAGCATTAAGTTGTCACCTGCCTAAACTTTCAACCTTTTATCTGATATAGGCGCCTTTTGATGCATTTGCCAACAGAGTAGACCAAGATCAGACGGCTCCCGTAGGAGCCATCTGATCAGAATCTACTCTGTTTGGCTCTGGAACAGTGTAGATCTGTTTAGATTCTGCCATGGCCAAAGTTCCTGTGATAATATGCCGTGATATAAAACGTATATTTAATGCATATTCAAGAAATCATAATTATTGTTTTTATATGAATATGCATCAGGTAAATGGATAATGACTGATAATGATAATTATTTGAGTTTTCGGATCAGCGAAGTTTTACAGTTTTATTTTGTACTACAGTAAAACCTCTCTATAACGGCCACTAAATTACATCCAGTATTTTGTGTTAAAGACAAGTGGCTGCTTAAAGCAAGGTGAAAGTAAAACAGAACGCTCCTATAAGAGCGTTCTGTTTTTCTTTCACCTTGCTTTAAGCAGCCACCTGCTCTAAATACCAACTAATTAACACAATTTAGTGGCCGTTATAGAGAGGTTTTACTGTACATACATGTATATGAAATAAAATGTATGATATTATTCCTATTATAAGCCCATGTTCTACTACTAGTCTTGGTTGAAAGCATCGAACACTGAAATACATGTACGTATCATTATCGATCTTTAAGACAGGTGGCAGCTTAATGCATGGTGAAAGTCATGCAGAAAGCTCCCAGAGGAGCTTTCTGCATGACTTTCACCATGCATTAAGCAGCCACCCGCATAAAAGGGTCAAAATTATTCTATACTAAAAAATCGAATAATCGATAGTTTGCTGTATTTCATAATCAAATTTTAACCGGTAATAATAATGTTGTAGAATGTTTACGCGTTTGGTGATTATACAACATCAGACTCAGCTGTTTGCCTTTAAAGTGATAATCCCTACCTGCAACGCTTTTTAATTTTAACCCTTTAGGGCCTACTACATGAATATTGACATAATTTATATTTATTACATGATTTTTTATAATGTCTTATGAATAAAGAATTTTTTAGCCAGTGCAGAAAGTACAGTATCAGATATATCGTATTTCATAAGCAAACAGTGCAGATCCTGATCAGATGGTCTGGATCTCCTCTGTTTTCAAGGCGTAGAAATGCGTATTTATGGAGGTAATGGTTAAAAGGTCCCTGGGAATTACATAAATCATTTGTTTATATGCTGAACTGAAGTATATCACAAGAAAATCAATCGAATAAACGCCGAAGAAGATCAAATACAGTTGAATTTCGATATCTCGATATTTGGAAGGACTGAACTTTTTGTTCGAGTTATCCCGAAGTTCGAGTTATCCGAGTTCGAGATATCGAAGATCAACTGTACTTCGAAAACACATTTTTCTCGGAACGTTTTCAGAGGCATATAGAGGTACCGAGGAATGGGCGTTTTGGTAAAACTCGTATTGTCAAAACATTGTGGTCAGCCCTCGATATCCTTTTATCATTTACAGATTATAATCAATATACTTACTACCGAGATAAATACGGAGTCAGCGAATTTTGTGCATGTTGTGCCCTGTTCGTGATTTATTCCAGTTTTCACGCTACTTTCACCGGATAAAAGAACATTGTGTGGAATTCTACAACCGGGGTTCGGACTTTGAACCTGCGAACCACAGCTGGTAACGCTGTTTACGCAATAGTGGATAAATACGGACACTGCCAGGTATGGCTAAGATTATAACCCTTTCCCGGATAGAGACGCCTTCTATAAGCAGTTTTTTCCAACACAGTAGACCCTGGCTAGACGGCCCCTATAGGAGACGTCTGATCAGGGTCTGCTCTTTTTGCTTTTGAGACAAAATCGATATGAGTATCATGTTTCTGCCATGGTCAAAACGTCGATCGTTAATACAGCAAAACCTCTCTATAACGGCCACTAAATTGTGTTCATTAGTTGGTATTTAGGACAGGTGGCTGCTTAAAGCAAGGTGAAAGTAAAACAGAACGCTCCTAAATGAGCGTTCTGTTTTACTTTCACCTTGCTTCAAGCGGCCACCTGCCTCTAACACAAAATACTTGATGTAATTTAGTGGCCGTTATAGAGAGGTTTTACTGTATGCCATTATAAACTATCATTCTATTAATATTCAGAGTCACCATTGTTTACATGCTTATTCACCAGGCAAACTATTTAACTCTTTCCCTGTTCTATGTTTATTCTAAATTCCAATATACCTACTGAATATTCATGGACAAAATAGTTATAATGAAATATGGACGGTGAAACAGTGTAGCCATTTTAGAAAGTAAAGAAACAAATCTTTTCAAATTCCATTAGCAAACAGAACAGACCCAGATCAGACGGCTCCTATAGGAGCCGTCAGATCTGGGTCTACTCTGTTTGCAAATGCTTGAAAACACGTTTATATGAGGGAAAGGGTTAAGTCATCCACTGCGTCTCATAAGAATGGATTTCATTTTAAATCAAGAGCCGTCGAGAGATATATACTACTCATGAATATTTAAAGAAGTTTTACCTGTTGAGTGTTCATTTAAGACATAATGACATCAGGAATATTCATAAGTTGTACTTTATAACAGCACATGAAAACTGGTTATGTCGGTCATGTCAGAAAATGTGCTGGTAGGATCAGATGTGCGAACAGAGCAGACCTTCGTGGTAGGATCGGATGTGCGAACAGAGCAGACCTTCGTCAATCAGACCGTTTCTATGGAAACTGTCTGATCTGGATCATCATGTTTTCAAAGGCCTTTGTACATTGGGAATAATCATTGGCATTTTTGGCCATGACAGAAACTGTAGAATCATATCTATATCATTTCATAAGCAAAGAAATCATATCTATATTATTCCATAAGCAAACAGAGCAGACCCTGATCAAATGTCTCCTATAGCAACCGTCTCATCTGGGTCTCCTCTGCTTGCAAAGGCGTGAAAAATGCGTTAATTTGAAGGAAATGCTTAAAATCGTTAAGTCGTCAGGCATAGGCTTTATCATTGTAGAATATTAAACTTTCTTGAGCTGCTTCTGAGCTACTAACATTATACAGAAGTATTACCCTACATTACATGTAATTAAGTACCACTGGTTTGCTCTTTCCTATCTACCCTATGGTTATGTGTGTGCCTTTCGGTGCCAAATAAATTTTATCCGCTAAAAGTATCGTCTGCTTCCGGTTTCAAAGTGGTGTTTTCGTGTATTTTCTTACAAACACATAATCAGACGGTCAAACAGTTTGGATATTGGGAAGGTGCCGAGTTACTCGACGTCTCCTCTGGATCCAAACTTTTTACTAAGATTATCACGGGTTCGCCTATGGGGTGCATGTCAAAGAGTTACAGAATAGTTTAACCCATTTCCCACTACTGACGCCTTTCTATGCCTCTGTAAAAGTAACTTATGAAATCATTGTGATAAATAGACTATTTGCTCCATAGGAGCAATGCTCTATTTATCACAATGGTTTCAAAACTACACAATTCTAACATATTTCCTTTCTATAGTAAATGCTCCTTTTCGGTAGATTTATTCAAAGAGGTTGGGTCTTAAAATAGCCTATGAGGGAATGGGTTAAATAGACATTTCTACGACTTTGCGAACAGAGTCCCAGATCAGACGGATCTTGTTTGCTTATAAAATAGTATTGAATCGATTCTACAGTTTCTGCCTTATCAAAAATTTCCTGTATCCATGTGTCATTATAAAAAATAATATAATTAATATTCATGACGTCATTATTCCTTGCATAAATATTCATGATTAAACGGTTTAAGACACTCGTTAAATGGTCGCTTTAGAGAGGTTCTAATGTATTCATTGGGATTGGGTAGGTTGCATCTGCCGCGATCTAGTTACTAAGCGTTTAGTATGTTGATTGTAAATATCATTAACAGTGTACGTGCGCTTGTATTATCTATACCAACACCTGTCCCTCTATATGAAAAAAAATGTCTGCTTAAATCTGCATCTGGTTCAAATTTGAATTCTTACGATTCAATCATGCTTTTGAGAAACTATTGACCGAGTGTCAAACAGCTTGGATCCTGATGAGACGCCGAGTTACTCGGTGTCTCATCTGGATCCAAGCTGTTTGCAAAGGGTACTCAGGTTGCCATAATCGGGTTAAGGGTTAACCTTTGGCCTGCTGTGTAGACTTTCACCCGCTCAAAACATGGCCGACTTGATATTTAACCCATTACCAATCCCCTCATAGTGACGCATTTTGGCCCATTCCCTCATATTGACGCCGTTTGACCCATTCCCTCATATTGACGCCTTTTGACACCTCTGTAAAAGTAACTTTTGGAATTTTTTAAAAAGTAAAATATTTTGAACCATTGTGATACATTGGAGCAAATGCACAATGGAAAACTACACAATTCTAAAATTTTCCTTTTTTCTAGTAAATGCTCCTTTTCGGTATATTTATTCAGAGGTTGGGTCTAAAAATAGCCTATGGGGGAATGAGTTAAACGTGACGATATTGTCTGTTTACATCGAGGTATAACGTCCATTTGACCCTTTCCCTTGTTAACACGTATATATGTAAGAAAAAATAATGGTATCATGAATATTCATTAGCTGAATTTTCTTTAATGTAAAGGTTTCAAGAAATGTGTTTGCTTTGACAAACACTGTAGAATTATGTCTCTAGCATGTCAAACAATGGCAGAGCTACATGAACCGTCTGAGCTGGGTCTACTCTGTTTGCAGATGCGTTAAATGCGTTTATATGAGGGAAATGGTTAACAGTATTTCAGTCATATCACGACGTCTATCTAATTACAGGTTGGGGAAGAGTCCCGAGAATGAATACATAATGAATGACGAATACGGTTAAAACAATATATTGCGACTACTTAAAAGTTGTATCATTCTTGGTCGTAAATGGGGAGTGATAGCTTAATGTAGGGAGAAAATAATGCAGAAAGCTCCCGTAGGAGTTAACTCATTACTTTCGACCTGTATTAAGCAAAGATCTGCTTTTAACCCTTTACTCCTTAACCATTTCCTCCATAAATACGTCTTTATACGCCTCTGTAACAATCACTTCCTGAAACCATTGTGATTAATAGAGCATTTGCTCCTATAGGAGCAAATGCTCTATTGATCACAATGGTTTCAAACTACACCATCCTAAAAGTTTCCCTTTCTCTAGTTAATGCTCCTTTTGAGTAGATTTATTCAAAGAGGTTGGATCTAAAAATAGCCTATGAGGGAATGGGTTAAATACACATTTCTACGACTTTGCGAACAGAGTCCCAGATCAGACGGATATTGTTTGCTTATAAAATAGTATTGAATCGATTAGTCATTATTCCTTGCATAAATATTCACGAGTAAACGGTTTAAGACACTCGTTAAATGGCCGCTTTAGTGATGTTCTAATGTATTCATACAAGACTCTACCCATAATGAATATTTGTTGATTCAACCATTTACCTGTTCTATAGTTAGTCCAAAATTCAATACCCACTAAATATTCATTGACAAAATAGTTATAATGAAATCTGGAAGATGGAACATGTAAGCCATCTGAGAAATCAAAGAAACAGATTTACCAAATTCCATTAGCAAACAGAAAAGACCATGATCAAACGGCTCCTCTTGTCCGATCTGGATCTACCTTCTAAATTCAAATACGTGAAAAGGTGTTTATATGAGGGAAAGGGTTAATATGTGCCCAAATGAGCCGTCTTATCTGGCTATATTCTATTCGCAAAGGCGTAGAAAGGCGCATCCATGGAGTAAAGGGTTAAATTCAATGTTATACCCAGCTAATTACAGTTGGTGGAAGACCCCAGACCAAAATATGAAAAACTGACGGTTGTATGTAAATGTAATACATGTATGCATAAAAGGAAGAACAAATCATTGCAAAAAGAGTAATCGTCGAAAGGTTATGTGTACAGTGCTCCCTCTCAACAACGACACCCTTTGGGATACGAAGATTGTATGTAAGGTGTATTTCGAGAACCAAAACCTTTATGCCTCAATCAAACCCTATGTTGTGACCACTCTTTAGAATCGTCACAAAGTGACGATCCTAAAGAGTGGTCACAACATAGGGTTGATGGAGGCATAAATAAAATACAATGGAAAAAAGTTGCTTCTGGAGCCTTGTTGTTTCGGAAACAGTGACATGCGTTGTTGTAAGGAGGGAATCGTTATTGAGAGGGTCGTTGTAGGGAGGGAGCACTGTATGTCAATTTGTATGTAGAGTTTAAGAAAATCATATTAATTAATTTTAAAGATTACCGGATGTTCACTACCGGATGTGTTGAGTTTATATATTTCCTAGATGTAATGGTGTGTGTCTAATGGAAATGTATAAGCAAGGGATAGAGGTTCCTTTTCTAGATGTTATTGTACGATCGCATGTGTCAAATGGAAATACAGTAAAAGCTCTCTATAATGACCACTAATTTGTGTTAAATAGTTGGTATTTGGAGCAGGCGGTTGCTCAAAGCAAGGTGAAAGTAAAACAGAACGCTCCTATAGAACTTCACCTTTCTTTAAACAGCCACCTGCCTTTAACACAAAATACTCGGTGTAATTTAGTGGTCGTTATAGACAGGTTTTACTATACATGTGCCGATATATTAGCACAGGATTTCCTTTGAATGTGGGAAACGAGTGTCTTTTCATTAACAAACAGTGTAGAGCCAGATCAGAGGACCCATGTGTGAGTCTCCTGGTCGGGGTCTGCACTGTTTGTCAATCAAAACCCTGTCGTAAATTTTACCAGTTGAGCTCCATCGTTATGTGATGGTGAACCATTCCACTTTAATCCTTTCTCTGTTTAACCCTTTCCCTCATAGGCTATTTTAAGATCCAACTACTTTGATTAAACCTACCAAAGAGGAGCATTAACTAGAGAAAATGAGAATTTTAGAATTTTGTAGTTTGAAACCATTATGATAAATAGAGCATTTGCTCCTATAGGAGCAAATGCTCTATTTATCACAATGGTTTCAACATGTGAGTTTTACAGAGGCGTAGAACGGCGTATTTATGGAGAAAAGGGTTAATATTCATCATCATGATTTACTCTGCATCTTATCTGGATCCAAACCATGCACATATGATAGTTAGAGCACGTCTAGCAGGCGAAGGTAATACAAACTGCTCTGGTCCAAACCATGCACAAATGATAGTTAGAGCACGTCTAGCAGGCGAGGGTAATACAAACTGCTCTGGTCGTAACCATGCACAAATGATAGTAAGAGCACGTCTAGCAGGCGAAGGTAATACAAACTGCTCTGGTCCAAACCATGCACAAATGATAGTTAGAGCACGTCTAGCAGGCGAGGGTAATACAAACTGCTCTGGTATGCATTGTTCCTTTCCTTGTTCTATATGTACAGTAAAACCTCTCTATAACGACCACTAAATTACATCAAGTATTGTGTGTTAAAGGCAGGTGGATGCTTAAAGCAAGGTGAAAGTAAAACAGAACGCTCCTACAGGAGCGTTCTGTTTTACTTTCACCTTGCTTTAAGCAACCACCTGCCCAAAATACCAACTAATTAACACAATTTAGTGGTCGTTATAGAGAGGTTTTACTGTATTATAATGTTCAATACCTACTGAATAGGTCATGGACAAACTAGATATAATGAAATATGAAGTTGGAACATTGTAGCCATTTTACAAAGTTTATATGAGGGAAAGGGTTAAGTGTTGTGTTGCGGTAAAATGATGCAGACTTTTGTTAAACTGTTACCAGAAAAATGAAATTTTATATATCAACCATATGATATTAAAACTATTACATATTTTATTGTTCTGGTACCATTGTTTGTTAATACATTTTATAAATGTACACTCGTTGTTTCGTATGTGTGTTTGATTCTCACAATAGTTACGGTTTGACTCTGGATAAATATTTAGCTAGTTGTTCATTTCCTTAGACAGGCATTCAAATTGTGTCGGTAAATTTAACCATCTCTTCACAAGCACATTGCTGGCGAGCGCCAGTTAAAAAAGGCTTGTAAAAGATGGTGGAACCAAATTTTAATTAATGCTTTAACTGTAGTATAAATGTACATATTTCAGGGTTGGAAACTGATTTAGACAGGTAAATTGAACTCAGATATCTATTTCTTAGCAGTAATTCTAAATTGCTCTATCATATTTTATGCTTAGCTCAAGTATATCCAAAACAGATTATGTTTTTCGTGGGATATTGAGTGGGTGGGGTAAAACAGAAGGCACATGAGATGATTTAGAAACCCGAAAAAATGTAACTTGCAATAATCTTATTCCCACCATGTAAGGTAAACTTCCGTCTGTCTTTCATCTGTCTCCAGTGGAGAGCTATTATTATTATTTATTTTCAGATAGCAGATGTGATTGTAATTTGTAGCAGCTTGTTTCCTGAAATGGATTTAATGAACCCATATTCTATAATACAGAGCAATAAAACTCAAATAAGCCAATCTGTTTGAATCATACACCAAAATTAATGAAGAGCAATCTTGTTACTGGTAGCAGTTAAATAAACCCATATACTATAATGCAGAGCAATAAAACGCTTACAAGTGTACGAGCTTGAAACGTATACATCAAAATAAATGTAAAACAACCTTTAATTGGTATATAAGTACAATAGAGCCTGTCTTAAACCACAGGTGACCTTCGCATGCTATGTCTCAACAACTCCATCACAAATACATCACAGTAAACCCTCTCTATAACGGCCACTTAATTGTGATAATTTGTTGGTATATCTAGTGCAGTTGGCTGCTTAAAGCAAGGTATAAAAGTAAAAAAAGAACGCTCCTATAGGAGCGTTCTGTTTTATTTTCACCTTGCTTTAAGCAGCCATCTGCCTTTAACACGAAAATATTTGATGTAATTTAGTGGCCGTTATAGAGAGGTTTTACTGTATTTTTAATCACATGTCATAAGTATCTAAAACATACCAAAATATAGTTTTCTGACCCAACCAAAAACAAAATGAAAAATAAAACAAAACAAAAAATCGCGAACACCCCTTCTCTATATAATAAATAAAAGGTATTCAACTCCGGCGGAAATCTGCTAACGTCGATGGGTTCAATCACTGCTATCGTCCTTGAAAGCTTATTTGACCACCGATTTCCATCAACTGTGTCTCATCACTAATATTAAACCGAAAGTAATGACTTACAAACCGAAAGTAATGACTTTCGCTGATATCAATATCAAGCTTGTAGAGATTTTTAGAAAAATATTATTTGACGAAATTGTCAATACACGATATCCATTCATGCTATTAGGCAGGGGCAATGCCTTATAGACCAGTTATATGGTGTTTCGACTTGAACTATAGCGTATTTCTGTTTCGAACCTCAGAGTCAACCTGTGTCCTAGAGGGGTTGGTTGTCACTTGGCGACTCGTTGTAAAAGCGTATTAATATTCTGAGAAAAAATAGATGACTGCTCATCAATAATGATGATTTTTGTTTTGATAAATGAGACACAGTTTATGGAAATCGGTGGTCAAATAAACTTTCAAGGTCGATCGCAGTGAATGAACCCATTGATCTCCTATATGAGCTTTCTGCATTACTTTTACCCTGCATTAAGCAACCACCTGCTTTTTAAGACTCATATGTTCAATAAATGAATAGTCGCTTAAGGCAGGTTATATTGTATGAGTTCGGCTACTTGTCATGTAATTCTGCCTGCATTTAGCCGATTTGGAAAATGGTTGCACAATCGCTCTCGGATCGATATAAAAACAGATATCGGTAAGTAAATACAATGTATTGCGAATAATTAAAAAATAATCTGTCATGAAATAGATTTATTTTGTACTTTTCCAAATGCCGTTTTTCAGTACGAACATGCAGATATAACCTCTATGTATTAATAATGAGAAATGATAAAACTATGATCTGTTAAAAGTTGAAACTGCTTGCACTAGCTGTTTTCTCCAAAACTGAAAAATGGTAGATAGAGCATCGTTCAACTCGGGTGACGAAATTGTGTTATTAACAATAAAAATGCACTTTTTCAGATTTGAGTTCGCTGAGTACGTCTGACGTCGTATTAACAAACATAATGATGTTTTATTGGTTAAATATCAAGAGCTATAACAGTCCCTAAATCGTTTTAGAATGCATCTATACATCATATAAGAAAGATGTCATGAATAGTTATTAGCTGACATTCTATAATGACAAATGTATACAGGATTCATTGGTAGTGGCAGAAACCAAAGAGTGAGATTATATGTATTATATTTTCATAAGCAATCAGTCTGTGTTTGTTTGTGTTGATTGGACGCCCCGGAGAGAAAGGAAAGGATACAGAGAAACCCGGACTCGACGCCCTACTCTTATTATCGACAACGTTTATCTGGTTCTTTTAGATGTCCAATGTAAAGCACTGATACATCAGACCTCGGTATATATTATAGTCTCGTCCGAAGGATTTGGTCCGGTGGGGGGTCATGCCTGGGACCCCTGGTATTGTAGTCGAGCGCGTTAACCACACAATCACGCCCGCCGGTACGTAATAAGCAAACAGGACCATATCCTGAACAGACGGTTCCTATAGACGGTTCCTGATCGGGATCTACTCTGTTTGCAAATGCAAGAAAAGGCGTTTACATGAGAGAGAGTTTTAATCTTTGTGTGTGTAAATGGTTGTGTGCGAAACTTGATAATCACCCCTCCAGTATCGCATGAGAATTGCACAACTGTCGTCCAATGTTGTTTCTACGCGACCCCTTTCGATTTGTTTGGACCCAGTTTTATTAAACCTGATAAGGGGTTGTCTTGTCCTGAATAATGCTCGTCGGAACCTGGTCCCTTTATCACATAATAGGCGAATTCGTTTAGTTCCTTGAAAATAGTTTAAGTTTCACCGATATATCAACCGATTGGTTGTCTCATCAGGATCCAAACTGTGCCAATCTCTATCTGGACGGTAGATATGGCGAGTGTGTTTAAGAAAGTAAAGTAATACCTCTTCATACCAGCTACTAAATTACATCAAGTAGTTTGTGTTAAAGGCAGGTGACTGCTTAAAGCAATGTGAAAGTCAAACAGAACGCTCCTATAGGAAGTCAAACAGAACGCTCCTAAAGAAAGTCAAACAGAACGCTCCGATAGGAGCGTTCTGTTTGACTTTCACATTGCTTTAAGCAGCCACCTGCATGCCCTATATACACATGTAATTAATAATCATAAAGTCATTATTCCTACATGAATATTAATTATAGAAAGGGTTAAAATGAGAGAAAAAACAGCTTTGTCCAAAGTACGTATTAGGAAGAGTTCGCAAAGATGTATATGATAAAATGGGTTACTTCAAACTGATAGTACAAGTGGTCACAAATCAGCACACATTGTGGGAAGAGATATGCCTGGCTGTCACAAAAATGGACCGGAAATAGGGTCGGATCATGCTCTCTAAATAACCTAACCTTTTCGTCGTTCCTTCAAACCTCTATTCGGTCACTAATACTGATGTTATGAAAGAACTAAGTGATAACCACAATGCTTCTGCTGCTGGTGCAACGACGACGACGATGATGACGATGATGATGATGATGATGATGATGATGATGATGATGATGATGATGATGATGATAATGATAATGATAACTGATACATGCATTTATAATACAGACAAATTCATTTTCACTATAGTAAGCAGTCCGTATATACCGAGTCATTTACTAGTCACTTGATGTGAAAGTTTATATTGAAATAGTATCTCCTAAACTCTTCGCACGCCAGCGGTGAAACCATACCTACCAGTTTGGGTACAGATGAGACGTCTCTTCAAGCTCCAAACTGTTTGGCACTGCTTGGCCATATTTTTGCAAAGAAATGAGAGAAAATTTATTTTGAGCATTGAAGCAGACGACAATTTCTGTTGCAGACGAAAAGCTACTTAGCTCAAATTATGATTTACTACTGATGCATTTTTGACGACCTCCGTTTCGATTAACCCCTTCCGTGCCACAATGACGGGTTTATGATATCACATGCAAACAGTTTGGATCCGGCGTCTCATCAGGATCCAAACTGTTTGACACGCTGTTTACTGCTTTATAAAGAAAATGGAAGAAATGCACACACTTACACCAAAAATAAACGAAACTATGCCCAGCAGACGACAATGCTGGCATCGAAAGGGTCGAGCTTTTGAGAAACAGCTGACAGAGTGTCAAATAGCTTGTATCCTTCTGAGACATCGAGTTACTTTGTGTCTCATTTGGGTCCAAGCTGCTCGTTTGCAAATGCGAGTCAGGTCGATATAAGGACTATGTGATACATGTAGCTGTAGCCATAAAGTAGCTGATTGTCCCCTGCTATAGCCATCTATCTCGTTTCACTGATTTTTGTATGCCCACTTTTTAATTACAAATGTAACCATTTACCTGGTGAATATTCATGTAGGAATTTTGTTTTTAATAATGGCCTTAATCCTTTCCCTCATAGAAACGTGTTTTCACGCATTTGTAAACAGAGTCGACCCGGATCAGACGGCTCCTAGAAGGAGCCGTCTGATCAGGGTCTGCTCTGTTTGCTTATGGAATTTGATAGCTCTGTGTATTTACTTTCTAAAAAAATGAACCATCTTCCATATTTGATTATAACCGTTTTGTTCATGAATATTCAATGGATATTAAAATTTGGACTAAACATAGAACAGGGAAAGGGTTAATTCAGGATTTCTTTGGCATAGAAGAAACAGTAGGATTAGAACTACATTGTTCTATAAGCAAACAAGACAGACCCTGATCAGAAGGCTCCTGTGGGAATTTTTTTTCATCCAATTTATCAATACATGTATCATTGAAATGCCTCGGAATGATTCAGTGAACTCTCTACTTTAACCGTTCACTCCATAAATACAGTAAAACCTCTCTATAACGGTCATTAAATTATGTTAATCGGTTGGTATTTAGGACAGGTGGCTGCTTAAAGCGAGGTGAAAGTAAAACAGAACGCTCCTTTGGAGCTATAATGAAATATGGAAGGTGCAACATTTTAGCCATTTCAGAAAGTAAAGGAACAGCCATTTCAAATTCCATGAGCAAACAGAGCAGACTCTGGTCAGACGGCTCCCAAAAAGGAGCATTAACTATAAAAAGGGAGAATTTTGTAGTTTTGAAACCATTGTGATAAATAGAGCAGTTTCTCCTATGGAGCAAATAAATGCTCTATTTATCACAATGATTTCAATAAAGAGTTTTACAGAGGCCCAAAAATGCACCAGGAGGAGAGAATAGGTTATGTTCGAGTTTAAGGTTCTAGTTCACTCACTTTGTTTCAGATACTTCAGTGTAAAACCCTTTCCCTGTTTAATATTCGAGTAAGAAATAATGACGTCATGAATATCTATAAGCTGAATTTTTATAATGGCATATTATGTAAACAGCATATTTTGGTAATTGTAGAAACTGTAGAGTCCGATCTATTATAGTTTCATAAAGGAGTCGTCAGATCTGGGTCTACTCAGTTTGCAGATGCGTGAAAACAAGTTTATATCAGGGAAATAGTTTTACGTTTGTGAGAGAAAAACATGAACGAGTGTCAAAGAGCTTAGATCCTTATGAAATTCTGATAAGTTTTAACATGTATAAGAATTTGCATAACTATGCTCTTCTTATATAGTAAACCCCCGTTAATGCGACCATCTAAAAGAGGTATAATTCTGGGTGCTATATGCAGGTGGTAGCTTAATGCAGGACAGAGGAGCTTTCTGCATTACTTTTGTCCTGCATTAAGCAGCCACCTGCTTATAAAGACACCCATGTTTATTCATTAAATGGTCGCATAAGAGGGGTTGTACTGTATTTTGAACGCATTGCAATCGTCATCACCATGCATTTTATTTATTTATATTAATAATCTTCCTCCTCTTTACCATTATCATAATAAGCATCCTCAACAACAGCAGAAACAACAAGAATGTCAGCATCATCATCATCGTCGTCGTCGTCGTAATCGTCGTCATCATCATCAGCAGCAGCAGCAGTATCGCGTATTTTCCAACGAATTACATGTGTGCCTTTTCCATTACTCTGGATCCAATCATCATCATCATCATCATCATCATCATCATCATCATCATCATCATCACCTTTTAATCATTCATAATAAATTAATAATCTTCCTCCTCTTCCTCTTTATGATCATTATAATAATCACCTTCAACAAAATATCATCAGCTGCGCTTTCATCATCATGTTGTCGTCATCATCATCTTCTTCTTCATCATCATCACGTCATCATCATCATCATCATCATCATCATCATCATCATCATCATCATCACCATCCCGCGTATTTTCCAAAGAGTTACGTGTGTGCCTTTTCCCATTACTCAGTGTCTCATCTGGATACAAACTGTCTGTAAGATAATGTCACCCTGGCGCTATGGATTGCAGTGTCTCATATGAATACAAAATGTCACCCTGGCGCTATGGATTGCAGTGTCTCATATGAATACAAACTATAATATAAGGCCATCACGGCGCTATGGATTGCAGTGTCTCATATGAATACAAACTGTCTGTGAGATAAGGTTATCACGACCTGGCGTTATGGATTGCAGTTACAAGGCGTGCACGCAGTCTTCTGTATCTACAGCAACCATGTAAGGAATAAACAAGTGGGTCTATAATAATAAGTGGTAGCTTAATGCAGGGCGAAAGTAATAAAGAAAGCTCATAAAGGAGCTTTCTGTATTACTTTCACCTTGCATTAAGCTACCATCTGTCTGAAAACCCCTGAATTAGATTTATTTTCATGGTCGCTGTAGACATGTTTAGCTGTAGTATACTTACATAAATATTTGCTTTGTGGGGGATAATGGAATAAAATGCTGTTTCGTGCATGTGACCATATGTTGCCACCGATCGAATACTGTTTTATTTATCCAGGGGTGTTGGGTTGTGTAAGTCGAAGCGCACAAGGAAATTGAACGTGCTTAGAGAAAATATACCATGGAAAAGGCTTGTCATTTAAACATTTTTTCGCTCATTTGCAAACAGAGTAGACCGAGACCAGACGACTCCTGTAGGAGCCGTCTGATCAGGAATTGCTCTGTTAGCTTATGAAATCATGATAGTTTCTCCCAATACAAAACATAAATATGATAAAAAGTCAGGCAATAAATATTCATAATGCCATTATTTCTTACATGAATATTCAACAGGAAAAAGGTTAATGTATGCTTGCCTATGTATGTTCTATAATGTACACATGTATATTGTAAAAGAACCACTTATGTAAGATCTTCAATTGATTACATCCCGCCTCGAAACTTCCATGCAAAGAATAGTGTCATTCAACTTGTGCAGGCGAGGTATCCACTTTTTGGACATAGGCTGACAGTGTAGATCCAGATCACATGGTGTTTCGATATAACATGTGTAAAGAGAACATAAAATGTAAACCTGATTAAAATGGTCGGTCACTCAATGAAAAACGCTGACTTCTTTAAATGCAGGAGGCTGTTAACCCTTTACACAAAGGGGGGCAACTAAATCCCTATACATGTTTAATAAAATATGTTTTTTTCCAAAATAAGTTGGTAGTTTTTATTCAGACTGAAGGCAATGGAGAAAGCTCACATTGGAAATTTCTACATTACTTTAACCCTTTACTCTATAGGCTATTTTAAGACCCAACCTCTTTGAATAAATCTACCGAAAAGGAGCACTAACTAGAGAAAAGGATTGTTTTTAGAATTTAGTAATTTGAAACCATGTGATAAATAATGCTCTATTTATCACAATGGTTTCATAAAATGGCTTTTATACAGGCGCAGAACGGCGTATTTATGGAGGAAAGTGTTAAGTATGCAAAAAGTATGTCCAAAATGCAACAGGTATAAGTAAAGTCCATGTAAAGCGACCACCAAACAGACATCTAATTATGGGACCTTAAAGGCATGCAGTAGCCTAATGCAGGACGGAAGTTATGTAAAAAGCTCCTACCGGGGCTTTCTGCATTACTTTCACCCTACATTAAACAACCGATAGCTTTTGAAGACACATACATACATGTTCATTCATAAAGTGGAGGGGGCTTTACTGCATACAGATGAACTTCGATATCTCGAATTCGGATAACTCGAACTTCGGGATAACTCGAACAAAAATTTCAGTCCTTCCAAAACTTACAAAACTGAATTAATAACTAAAATGTATCGCTACAGATATCTAGAAACACGTGTCACAGCTTAATACAGGTCTAAAGTAATGCTGAAAGCTCCTACAGGAGCTTTCAGCATTACTTTAGATCTGTATTAAGCTGTGTCCTTGAGAAATTGTTCATTTAAGAAACCGGATGACTCGAACTTCTGTTATCTCGAACTAATATGTATGGTCCCTTGAAGTTCGAGTTATCGAAGTTCAACTGTAGTTGCAAATAGTGTAGACCCTGGTCATACTGCTCATACAGGGGCAGGTTGATCAGGGTCTACATTACCTGCTACTAAGTCCGTCTAATTACCCTAAGTATTGGGACAGACAAACATAGACAAGTAGTGCAGACCCACATGAAACTACTCTTCTAGCGTAGTTTGATCTGGATCTGCACTATTTGTCCAATTTTGTCTGTCCGAATACTGAGAGTAAATATGGTAGTCAATAGAAACAAACCCGACTTTAACCCTTTCCCTGTTCTATGTTTATTTCAAATGTCAATACCTACTGAATTTTCATGGACCAATTAGTTACATGTACATATATGTAATAAAATATGGGACGTGGAAAATTGTAGCCATTTTAGAAAGTCAAGAAACAGACCTATCAAATTCTATTGACAAACAACAGAGCAGACCCTGATCAGACGGCTCCTATATATGGGTCTACTCTGTTTGCAAATACGTGAAAACGCGTTTATATAAGGGAAAGGGTTAAAACGATAGGCTTAAGTTAACTCTTTCCATCATATAAACGCCTTTTCACGTGTCTGCAAACAGATCAGACGGCTCCTGTAGGAGCCTTCTGGTCAGGGTCTGCTCTGTTTGCTAATGGATTTTGATAGATCTGTTTCTTTAGTTTCTAAAATGAAAACAATGTTCCACCTTCCATATTTCGTTATAACTTTGTCGATGAATATTCAATAGATATTACAATTTCGAAAATATATATAACAGGGGAATAGTTAAAACACTGGGTATTAGTTAATAGTGTATATTCAGATCACAAGGTTCCATCGTTGCAATGTACTTCAATTTATTATAAGTATGTGTTTCACAATATACAATATACAATATACGATAACAAGGCTTTTGTGGTATATGATGTCGGCGTTGAGAAAGGCAAGAAACAGTTCTTTGAATGGTGGGTATGTGTACGTACGCGGGCTTCATGCTTGCTTCTAGTGGTGATGTGGACTTTCTGTCTGATTTCTGTTCTATATGGGGCCTTGTCAAATGATAAATTTAACAAATTTGAAAAGATACTTTCCAGAAACGTATATATACAGGAATTAGCATTTACCATGATATGGGCAAATACAGAATAACCACTTAATAAGTTCCCCTAACGAACATGTACGTGAATATGTTACTCCATGAATATTTAATAACTTAACCCTTTCCCTGATGTATATTCGTGTAAGAAATAATGACGTCATGAATATTAATAAGATATTTTATAAGGGTATATGAACACAGCACATTTTGTTTCAGGCAGAAGCTGTAGAATCAGATCTATATTACATCATAAGCAAACAGAGTAGATCCTGATCAGACGGCTCCTATAGGATCTGGGTCTACTCTGTTTGCAGATGCGTCAAAATGCCTTACAAAAGGGAAAAGGTTAATATTTATGATGTAAAACTTTCAAGGGAATTTTTTGCTCAGACAAACAATGCAGGATCATATTTATATACAATTCATAATCCGGACGATTCTAAAGAGTAGCCACAACATAGCGTTTGGTGGAGAAATGATCATTTATATGTATATAATAGTACTTGATTGCGCACGTTCATCTGTTGCTCTGCCATCAATCTTACTGTCTTTAGTGCTTGTTTAACCGTTTCCCTGTTCTGTGTGTATTACAAATTTCAATACCTAATGAATATTCATGGACAAAATAGTCATAATGAAATATGGAAGGTGGAACATTGATCTATCTAATTCCATTAGCAAACAGAGCAGACTCTGATCAGACGGCTCCTATAGGAGCCGTCTGATCTGGGTCTACTCTGTTTGCAGATGCGTGAAAACACGTTTATAAATATGAGGGAAAGGGTTAAGCCATGCAATTAATATCTTATTTGAAATTTAAAGCAGACTGAAGATTGTGCAGACTATTTGATGAGCGCGCTAAAAGTCAGTGTCAGTCAGTTCATGTTTGTCGTTGTAAGTGTCAACAATTTCGCCCCAGTCTGTTATCTATCGAGGTCAGAGTCGGCACAAATATACAAATTATCAACAAAGGCCTACCGTGGTGACTGCAGAATTTTCTTTTCATTTAAATTCGTAAATCTGCCAAATTTAAACTTTATGCGTGGTATTATCTTATGGCTGGGTTCGCTGTGCATCTGTTCCTGAAACGACCGCGGGCCGTATAAATTCTAAGTAACTTTTCGTGTGCAAAGAAATATAAAAGAATTTCTCCTGCGATTAGAAACTATAAACTTCTATATCTTAAAATAAAATTTATTTATGAATGGTAAACAGTTTGTGGTCATTTATGCTGCACAATTATTCAACGTCTCATTTGGGTCCAAACTATGTGCAAAGTCCATTACAAGGCGGTTCCAACTGCGGGATCGAGTGCTGAATTGTCTGCAAGTGCAGTTTGGCTCCAGATCGAACGTCAACATTTATCTAAGGCCTCTCATGACATGCCATCCTGACTAGTGTAAATTTAGAAAGCTATATACAAAGATTTGACATTGATGCAACAATTTATGAGCAGACGACATAAATTTTGTCAGTGACTTTAAAGGACGACAACTCTGTTAACCAAGTCACGATATTTGCTATAAATAACCATAATCGAGATTTGACATATGTAATGTACATGGATTGTATACATTAAACCTGTTTAAAGCGATCAAGGACTGATTAAAAATAGAACTCGTAAAAACAGGTGGTTACGTAATGCAGAAAGCTCTCTCCTGATGCACAGGGGTCTGTGCCGCTTCATGGGAGTTTATATATATATATACTATATAATAACGTTTATTATGTAGTGTATATAGTCTGCCATGAAGCGGTATAGCCCTTTCCCTCATATAAACGTGTTTTCACGCATCTGCAAACAGAGAAGACCCAGATCAGACGGCTCCTAGAGGAGCCGTCTGATCAGGGTCTACTCTGTTTGCTAATAGGATTTCAAAGATCTGTGTCTTTACTTTCTAAAATGGCTACAATGCTCCACCTTCCATATTTCATTATAATCTTTTTGTCCATGAATATTCAGTAGGTGTTTAAATTTGCAATAAACACAGAACAGGGAAGCGGTATAGACCCCTGTGTCTGTTCTGTTTGCTTATGGCAGTATATAGATCCGATTCTGCGGTTTATGCCATGCCCTAAAGTTCACGTGTTCATCAGCCATTAAATATCGACTGATAAATACTAATGATGTCATTATTTTAGCATAAATATTCATGAGGTTAAGAGTTATTTTTACTGTAGTATAAAAATAACGCTGACACACAAACAAACTGAAATCGTGATAACGTATTTACAGTAAAAACATGTATATAGGCTTAGCGACCACCAAAATTAACTCATTCTCCCTAGGATAATTTTAGACACAGTCTTTTTTTAATTAATTTACCGAAAAGGAGAACTAACTATAGAAAATAAGAATTCAGAAGTGTGTAGTTTTGAAACCATTGTGATAAATAGAGCATTTGCTCCTATAGAGCAAATGCTCTATTTATCAAAATGGTTTCAAAAATGAGCTTTACAGAGGCGCAAAAAAGGCGTCAGTAGGAGAGAATGGGCTAACCCATTCCCTCATATTGACGCCTTTTGTCGTATCTGTCACGTTTTGAAACCATTCTGATAGATAGGGCGTTTGTCCCATAGGAGCAAATGTTCTTTTTACCACAATGGTTTAAAAACTACACAATTCTAAAATTTACATTTTTTTCTAATAAATGCTCCTTATCAGTAGACATATACAGAGAAGTTGGATCTAAAAATGGCCTAATCATGAGGGAATGGGTTAAGTATAATTCTGCTTTTTAAGGACATGTGGTAGCGTAATACAGTGTGAAAGTTATGCAGAAAGCTCCCATAATATATTGAAATTTGGCAACAGATCTGGCATCTGATCTGGCTCTGCACTGTTTGTTATAAACCAGTATATTTCCTTAGGCTATGCACTTTTAAATATGACCAATAAGAGGTCTAATTATGGGCCTGTAAAGCAGGTGGTGGCTTATTGCAGCGCGAAAATTAATCAGAAAGCTCCTACATTAAGCAACCATGCACCTGCTTTTACAGACCCTTTTGTTTATTTATTAACCCTTTCATCCATAGGCTATTTTAGACCCAACCTCTTTGAATGAATCTACCCAAAAGGAGCATTTACTAGAGAAAGGTAAAATTTTAGAAGTTTGTAGTTTGAAACCATTGTGATAAATAGAGCATTTTCTCCTATAGGAGCAAATGCTCTATTTATCACAATGGTTTCAAGAAGTGGTTATTACAGAGGCGCATAAAGGCGTATTTATGGAGGAAAGGGTTAATTAACGAAAGGGGTCTAGCTTAAAACTTGACAGACGAGGATGCTTTCCAGTCAACATTGTTTAATGCGCTTAGTGTCAATATTTAATCTAACATTCATCAGTATTAAAAATTATATATTCTGTGTACATATGCTTTTTTAGCGTTCGTCATGGAGAAGTTCTAATGTGTATAGTAATTGGAGACAAGAATGTGTATAATGTGTATAATTAGAAACAAAATATGTTTAAACTAGGAAACAGAACAGACCCTGGTTAGACGGCTCCTACATTAGCCGTCTGATCTGGGTGCACTCTATTTGTATAGGTGTAAATGATGTGAAAGGGCGTTAACCCATTACTTCATAGGCTATTTTAGATCAAGCCACTTTGAATAAATCTACCAAAAAAGGAGATTAACTTGAGAAAAGGAATTTTTTTTAGAATTTTATGGTTTGAAACCATTGTGATAAATAGAGCATTTGCTCCTATTGGAGCAAATGCACTATTTATCACAATAGTTTCAACAGGTGACTTTTTCAGAAGCGTCAAAAGGCGTCAATGTGATGTTAGAAGTGCAAGGTGGGGAAAACGATTCGCCGTTGGCAGCGAAAGACTTAGTATGAGGGACCCAATGTATTAAAACTCTGAATAGTTATATATATGATATCCCTTTACTCCATATGTACGCGTTTTGTCGATTTTGCAAATTAGTAGACTAAGACCCTATGTTAGCCCTCTTATCAGGGTCTGCTCTGTTTGCTTATGATGTAATATAGACTTGATGCTAGTGACGTTATAAAAGTACAATTACAGCTGAACCTCGATTAAATCGAACTTGAAGGGACCATACAAATTAGTTCGAGATAACAGAAGTTCGAGTCATCCGATTTCTAATCTTAACAATATTTCTCAATGCCACAGCTTAATACAGGTCTAAAGTAATACTGTAGGAGCTTTCATCATTACTTTAGATCTGTATTAAGCTGTGACATGTGTTTCTAGATATCTGTAGCGATACATTTTAGAGCAATTGTGTATTGTAAGTTTATGAAGGACTGAACTTTTTGTTCGAGTTATCCCAAAGTTCGAGTTATCCGAGTTCGATATATCGAAGTTCAACTGTAATTACGAAGGATGGTCTCATTAGTTCTTGTATAAATATTCATGAAGTAGAGAGTTAAAGTAGCTCGTTTTATTAATAATGACATGCTCTCTGCTTGCGCGTCTATACCTCAGGATATCTCAGGATCTTCTGTGGACGCTGACTCATCTCGAACAACTCTGTCCGCCTCTGAATCTTCTTCGTTATCGACTAATTGTACTTTTTCACTTCCGGTTCTGAATTTAAATTCTGCAGTGTAATTATATTTCAGTTCTTGGTTTCTCCACACTTGGTCTAGTCTATTTTCAAACTGTTTCTCTCTTTTTTTGCTGACACTACATTCTCTGACAGGCTGTTCCAAATATCCACAACTCGATTTGTAAAGCTATATTTTCGCACATTTCGGCAACAATAGTGTTTCTTTAGCGTGTGCCCCCTGGTTCATGTACTTCCAATTTTTTCTAGCATTCCATCTGTAACCTTAGTGTCATAAATACCAGTTAGCAGTTTGTATGTCTCGATCATGTCCCCTCTAAGTCGTCGATATTTCAATGTCGGAAGTTTCCATTTTTCAGCCTATCTGGGTAGTCTAAATCTGATAGTGTGGGTACTTGCCTTGTGGCTCTTCTCTTCACATTTTCAATTATTTCAATGTCCTTCTTAAGGTATGGACTCCACACTGCTTCAGCATATTCCAAATGTGGTCTAACTAGTGCTTGAAATAGGTATTTGAAGCTTGTCTCATCCGGGTAAGTACATGTCCTTCTGATTAGAACCCATAATGCTGTTTGCCTTATTCACTTGTTGTTGCATGTGTTTTACCGAAAGAAAGATTTTCATCTACAAGAACTCCAATATCTTTTTGAATTTCCCCATCAGAGTGAACAAGACTCAGCTGTTTTCCATGCTCGTCGGTACGGGACTTTGTCGAATGCTTTCATGAAGTCCATATATACTGCATCAATTATATCGCCGTTGTCCAGAATTTCTGTCCATTCATCCATTACTTTTAGTAACTGCTGTGTTGCTGAGCGTCCTGCAAGGGATCAACATTTCTTTTTGCTAAGTACATGTAATTCTTTTCCATATTCCTTATATTACTACTTCTCCCATTACTAATTTCTCCATTAATTTGCAAATTACGCTTGTCAGGCTAATTGGTCGATAATTTCCTGGATCTGAGTTGTCTCCTTTCTTGAACAGAGCAGAACTTTATGTTTCCCCTTTTCCATGGTTCTGGGACCTTTTCGGCTTTTAAAGATGCATTATAAATTACTTCAAGTGGCTCGTTCAACGTGTTCATCTTTTTCTTCAACATAAATGGGTGGATTTCATCCGGGCCTTGGGGTTTATTTGGTTGTAGTTCATTAAGCAGTTTTGCTATTTCTTCTTTTGTAAACTCTCTTTCTTCACATATGCCGATGCCGTTTGTGTTTTGCAAACGGTGAAAAATAAACCAGTCGCGTTTCCAACACGTTAAGTTATAACTTATCTTTGATCATGATCTGCATTGTTGGAAACTTGTCAATATGTGCACTAAAATATTCTGTTATACATTTCTGACAAAAGTGTAGAGCCTGATCATACAATGCGCCCGTGATGTTGTGTTTGATCTGGGCCCACATTATCTGTTTAACCTCAAATGATATTTCTCCTTAGAGTGACTTAGAAATTTAGTTATATGATAATTGATAAATGATAAAATTCATAATATTGAAAACCTGTTTGGATTGCGATAAGAGATGGCACATATAGTCCACCATACCACGGTGGGCGGTTTTTTGCTTCATTCGGATTCCTCGGTTTTCATGCATAAGTCAAATAGCAGTAGAAATCGAATAATATCCGGCAGACGAAAAAGATAGATACAGTAGCACGTTTGACATGGCACGGAAAAATACGATGAAAAATGGTAAATTATATGTAAATATGTTGTTTGGTTGACTATGAAAAACATTTAGTTTACGTCTTTGCTCAAATTTATAGATTGTATTGTCTGCATTAATGGTGCTTGTGAAACATCAAAGGTTTTCCGAACTTGCTCGTTGACCTCATTTTCTGACATTTTTTTCTCGAAGAGAAACACGATAGTCAAAAGTTGCTGAAAGTTATTGAAATGACAATTCTTCTGATTTACATGGTTAAAATTATTCGTATGGGTTGCTTAGATTTCGATACATTTCTACAGTTGCGTTATAATCAAGTTCAGTCGGTTTGAAAACGGTCGACTCATCAAAACATTGCATTGCATAACGTGTTCGAAACGTTTTGAATTATAAAGTAAAGATATTGTGAATGAACATGATAGATGCAATATTTACTTATATGCAAACATTATGTGTATCTCACACGCCCTTTTAAAGCACCTATATTTTTGTCAGTTTGGATTTCTTTTTGAGCTTCTGTTTGGGACAGAAACCTCA
The DNA here is from genome assembly GCA_963576725.1 of Azorinus chamasolen. NCBI lineage: Eukaryota > Metazoa > Mollusca > Bivalvia > Cardiida > Solecurtidae > Azorinus > Azorinus chamasolen. Next base: position 26,340,389 of record OY755253.1, on the reverse strand, counting down.
CCACAATCCGGTTTTAAGCCCCACCCATTCTATTGTTTGTTTTGAATAGACGAAATTCACGCTTGAAATGAATGACGCAGATTGAGGAATAACTGGAATTGATACCAATAAAGAATTAATAATAGAATTTGTATGTTTTCCTGTTAACAGACTAGTTCACGAAGCCTATGTGTGTTTAACCCTTCAACTGATATTGACACATTTGCAGTCAGAGCGGATGCAGATCAGGTGGCTCCTGAAGTAGTCATTTGACCCAATTCTGCTATTTTGCTTCTGATTCTTGACTGTTAATGAACTCATTTTTCTCTTCTCTGAGAACATTTTTTCCTGCACATTTTCCAGCAGTGCTTTTTTGTATGGTCAGTTAAACCAATTACACCATGAATATTCATATTAGAAATGAGGACATCATTAGAATGTATATTTTTAAAACGCCATATTAACACATGATTTTTTTTGGCCAAAGCAGAAACTGTTAGAACCAGATCTGTATTATTCCATTTCGAAGCAGACAGCAGACCCAGATCATTGACTATCTGAACTGGGTCTACTTGTTTGCAAAGGTGAAGAAAGGCGTATTTATGGTATAAAGGGTTCAGGACTACTATTTGATTGGTCATACAAAGCTGTGCATGTCGGCCCAGCTGAGACCCAGAGCAGATGATTCCTGTGACAGCAGTATGATCAGGGCCTACTCTGTTTGCATACATGGAATAATCTAGATCAGACTTTACTACAGTTTCAGCCAAGGCCACAGAATACCGTGTTCATACACCATTATAATAATTCAGTTATTAAATATTCATGATGCCATTATTTCTTGCTTAAACATTCATTCTAGCACATGGCAGAGGTCCAGATAAGATGCATAAATTAAAACATTTTCAAGAGTAACTCCTTTATTTCTCCACCAAACCCAATGTAATGACCACTCTTTATAATCGTCTCCTCTGACAAGAGGAGTGGTCACAACATGGGGTTTGGTGGAGAAATGACGATTTTAGTATGATCTGAGTACGGACACTTATCTGTTACTGAAACTCTGACACATCATGGTTACCTTTCTTGTCCATTTACTCCATAGATGCGCCTTTCTACAATGTACGCCTCTGTAAATAGAGTAGACCCAGATCAGAAGGCTCCATAGTCTCCTATAACTGCCCTCTAGTCAGAGTCCGCTAAGTTTGCTTATGATATAATATAGATATGATTCTAAAGTTTTTGCCATGGCCAAGAATTCCTGTATCTTTGTGTCAATATAAAAAAATAATTAATATTCATGTCATTAATTTTCACATGAATATTCATGGAGTAAAGGGTTAGATCTATATTAAATTTGTTAGATGCTTCAATTCTTAAGATTGATTTTATTCAATTCCTTTTCAATACACAGTGTCAGAGTCAGTGTCAAACAGTTTAGATCCTGATGAGATGTTGAGTTACTGTCATGTCTTATCTGGATCCAAACTGTTTATTATGAAAAAGTTGTCATGAATTATGGTAGTCAAACAGGTCAATAACTTCAGATATGATAAAAAATATATTTCTGATATTTAATTTTTTTTGCTATATAATTATTTCTTTTGAAAGGCATGAATAATTATGTAGACAAATATTTCATCAGACACCTGATAATATTCATGATGTCATAATTTCTTTGATGAATATTCATGGAGTAAAGGGTTAATACGAGTAGAATCTATCTATAGATGTATTTAGTTTTTTATTTACCATAGTAGGCAACTAGGCATATTATTTAACTCTTTCCCTGTTGAATATTCATGTTTGAAATAATGACACCATGAATATCTATTGGCTGAATTTTTATAATTGCATAATTATATACACAGAACTTTTTGGCATTGGAAGAAAATGTAGAGTCAGATATAGCGTAGAGTCTGGATCCTCTCCCCTCTCTCTGGGGCGTCCAATTAGCCCATAGTGAGCAGAAACGGACCTTAATCAACACAAAACCTCTAATAGTTAGATAAGCAAACAGAGCAGAACCTGAACAGACAGTTCTTACAGCAAGGAAAAGTGTTAACTCTTACCTTGTTCTATTGTTATTCCAAATTTCAATACCTACTGAATATTCATGGCAAAAATAGTTACAACGAAATATGGAAGGTAGAACATTGTAGCCATTTTAGAAAGTAAAGAAACAGGTCTTTCAAATTCCATTAGCAAACAGAGCAGACCCTGATCAGATTGCTCATGGACTGTAAGAGTCTGATCTGGCCGCAGTGATTTTTTTACCTGCGAGTCCCGTACTCACAAAAATCTCTCGGGATGCAAAGTTTCAAATTACGTGAGTCCCATTTCTAAGTAACAAAATTTAATTTTGAAGTTTTATTAATATCTTAATTATAATCAATACCCAGTTTTTCATCAGCTATTAGTATGAAAAAGCCAGTTTTACAAATACCTTTGATTGAGTGCTTTAATATATTTTCAAACAATATTTGGACTCATTCTTTCAATTTGGGGACTGGCGGATTTGCAGTTTATGGAGTCCCAAGACTCGTGCAAGAAAAATTGTAAAAGAATCACATTCTGGGTCTACTCTGTTTGCCAATGCATGAAAACACATTTATATGAAGGAAACATGTTAAAAATTAAAGACCAACGATTAGGCTGGCTGGATAAGGTTAGCTCAATTCCTCTTTTGAGTGGTTGTGTAATGCAGGACTGAGGTCCTGAGTTTGTTTATTTTCTCACCCTGTATCTACTAACATTATGACCTGTTGAAGCACAATTTAAATGGCAGTATGCATACTTTAAATACTTATCACTTGTATACATAGAAAATTAGAGAGTAAAAATGTCATTAGAAAAATGAATTATTTAGTTATGACTGCAGCAAAAGATCAGTCTATTGGCATTAAGTTGTAAAGACCATCAATGTTTCATGCCATACTAAGGCACAGTTGTTGGTTTCTGCCAGGTCAGGAATAGGACCATGTTCTGCTGTTGATCCGAGATCAATACAGAATCAGGTAATGGTACAGAGGCCATGGAACTCTCAACTAAGGTGTTAGAAAACAAAGAGAGATAGTGTCATGTCTCGCTTTTCTAGTGTATTTGGTTCTTGATTGTAATGACTCAAAACGAATTGTACTGGGTTATAATATACCGTATTTTTGTTTCATGTAGATTTGAAAATAAATGAGGAAGTAAAATCTGCAAAACAAACCTGTTTTGCAGAATTGTAATTATTATTTTCTGACTTTTACTCTAGGAGAAATTAATGGCCAGAGTGCCTTTTTTATGCCCCTGTTGACGATAGTCAGGGGGCATTATGTTTTGCACCAGTCTGACCATCCGGTTGTTTGTCCGTCTGTCACGCTTTTACGTGCAGTTGGTTGTCACAGTTTTTTCGTCTTATATAATATCTCACTTATCGCTATAGCTATTGGCATGGAATCGCATATACACATTAAGCACCATCCATACTTTTATTACGCATCCAGCCCATGCTGCCCGCAAGCCCAAGGTCAAATGACATAGGAATTTTACGTGCAGCTGGGCAAGCACCACCAAGGGGGCATTGCTGTGTCTTACAGACACACTTTTCTAGTTTCTGCTTAGCTCTTCCCTCCATGAATATTCATGTAGCAAATAATGACATTATGAATATCAATTAGATTAATAGCACATAGACGCAGGAATTTTTAGCCATGGCAGAAACTGTAGAATCATCTACATGTATATTATATCATATAAGCAAACAGAGCAGACCCTGATCAGACAGCTCCTATAGGATCCGTCTGATCTGGGTCTGCTTTGTTTGCAAAGGCGTAGAAAGGCATATTTATGGAGTAAAGGGTTATCCAGACTCAAGATTACAGGGTTTTCATTTTCATTCATAACAACCGATTATTTTCTGGACATAGTAGATTGCACTGACATGTTCTTAGATTGAATTTTTATGGTTTCTAGAAAAACAACCGATGCAAAACTCATTTCAGCCGATGGTTTCAATCGGCAATTGACTGAAAATGAAAATCCTGACAGATGAATGGAAATTATGGGCCTTGATGTTGTGGAAATTGGCTAATTATGAATATTTTAAGTTTTTGTCATGCATTACTCAAAAAATGATTTATTTGCTAGAATGATGTTACACTTGAAATCTTATAATATCGTCAATAAACCTTTAACACAATACCTTATGTGCCTGCACATTAATACAAATTGAATACTCTTCATGCTTTTATTGCATCTGAATTCAGTGGACTGTGGCAGTTGAACGTGGGGACATCTATGTCCTGTGGACACATTTCTAGTTTTTATTAGTTCCTTTTTAGCCCCGCTGCCTTCTCTTGTTATGAAAACATTCACCAGCTTGATCGATTACCTGGTAGAGATGCCTTCTAAGGCCTTCGCAAAAAGTGTAGACCCAGATCATAATGGCCCCAGTAGGAATTGGCTGGTTGTTTACGGAAAGATTTAAGTCTGAATTTACTTTCACGTCATTTTAAATATATATAAATTAATATTCATGATTTCATTCATCTGATCAGTGTCTTCTCTGTTTGCTTATAAAATTATAATAGATCAGACTCCACAGTTTCTACCAGTACCAATAAGTCCCGTGTACATAATTATGCCTTGATAAAATTCTGCCAATGACTATTAATCATAAATGGTATCAATATTTCTTATGTATGAATATTTATCAGGGAGTGTAGGAGCCATTTGATCATTGTCTGCTCAGTTTGCTATAAATGGTATAAATATAATATAGATATGATTCTAGTTTCTGCCATGACCAAAAATCATTATGACCATGTGCTATTATAACATAATCAATTAATCATGTCATAAGTATTAATGTGGTGTGCGATGGTCTAGTGGTAACGCGGTCCGGATGTCCGGGGTTCAAACCCGGTCCCTCCCGGAAATTTCAGAGACGCTTTTTTGTGTCTCCCACCCGCACCTCCTCTCCACCCAGGGGTTAAAATGGGTACATGTACCTGTGAGGGTCACTAGCCAGTACTGCGGCTGCATGATTGCGCCATATGTTAGCAGTACTCAATATTGTAGGCAAATGACTCAATGACCAGGGGAGTAAATGTACAGTCGGCTGAGCAGTCCTTCGGACTGAAAGTAGACTATAACTAGGTACTTTTTTTATGCCCCCATTGACGATTATAAGTCAGGGGGCATTATGTTTTGCATCTGTCCGTCTGTCCGTCCGTCCATCCGTGCGTCACGCTTTTATGTGCAGTTGGTATGTGCAGTTGGTTGTCACAGTTTTTTATTGTCTTATATCTCACTAACCACTATAGCTATTGGCATGGAATTGCATATACACAAACCACCATCCATACTTTCATTGCGCACCCAGCCCATGCTGCCGGCAAGCCCAAGGTCAAATGACTTAGAAACTTACGTGCAGCTAGGCAAGTACCACCCCGGGGGCATCGCTGTGTCTTACAGACACAATTTTCTAGTTTTTAATTATTTTTTACATGAATATTTAACCCTTTACTCTATAAATACACCTTTGCAAACAGAGTAGCCTCAGATCAGATGGCTCCTATAAGAGCCGTCTGATCAGGATCTGCTCTGTTTGCTTATAAATGACATAAATTAGATACATGATTCTACAGTTTCTTCAAGGGCCAACAACTGCATGTGTCAATGTGCTAATTATAACAAATTAATCTAATCTTGAATATTCATGAAGGAAAGGGTTAGGGTTCAGGGTAAATTTGGTATTTCTTACAGTCATTTGTTTGTAACTGCAAATCTGTCTCCTTGTCTCAAACTGCACATTGCTCTTTACGCACCATTACCAGTCTCGTATATCAAAGTCAGATTTTTATTGGTTTGCATGTTGTACACTTACTCACATTGTGCGGCATTTGCTTGCCATTCCACAGACATATCTTGTGGCTACTGGCTGGATGCTGTATGTTACTAAATTTAAATCACAGCGTGGCAATTGTTCCAACAGCATCACACTTAAATTATTTATTTTGCTTGATAAAAGAAATTTAAATGAATACAGTCATGTATATCATTAAACAGCTATAAGAACAATGAATGTTGCATGTGTAATGTTTGCAGAATGAAAAAAAATGTGAACAAGTTATGTAACCCTTTACTTGATGAATATTCATTGAAGACTCCATTCTTTTTGAATATCAACTTATTTTCGTATATTTTATATATCGGTATATGATATGACAGTCACAAATAATACAGAACCTGATTTTATGCCGAAAGCAAACAGACCCTGATCAGGAAAGTTTGGCCATGACAGAAACTGTAGAATCAGATCTATATTATTCCATGTGCAAATAGAGCAGACCCTGATCAGACGGCTCCTATAGGAGCCATTTGATCTTAGTCTACCCTGTTTGCAAAAGCATTAAAAGGGGTACATGTATCTATTGAGTAAAGGGTTAATGTGACTGTCACATTGTGTCTTTTAATAGACGCATTTAAGGCTAGAGTCTTTAGTAGGGAGATATTAGGGAAACAGTTTAGACCAAGGTTGGAGGGCTGCTGAAGGACCCTCTGATCTGGGTGTGCACTACTTTGTCTGTGATTTATTTTCCACTGGTCATATTACAGTTGGCAAAAGAATTAGTGCAGAAAACTTACGATTCATCTATAATTATATATTTTCGGCAAGTGCACTCAGAAAATGAGGTTTAAATGGGTTAGGAATTAATTTGAATTTAAAAAGTTTCATGTGTACATCATACATTTGTAATGTCTTAACGCTTTCCTTTATAAATACAAATGCTCTTACACGCCTTCTCAAACAGAGAAGACCCAGATGAGACGGCTCCTGTTCTATTTGCTTATGAAATTATAATAAATTCTACCAAAACCAAACAATTATGCCTTTAAAAAAATTCAGCTAATAAATAATTATGATGTCATTATTTCTTACATGAATATTCAACAGGGAAATGGTTAAATATATGTATGCTACAAATCTTGCTAAATCTGAACTGGGTTAATTCAATTAGGGAGCTGTTTTGAAGAAACTGGGCTCAAGCAAGAGGGCTATTTGGGAGAAAAAGTCTCCCTATTAAATCCTGCTGACGTCTCCCTATTTTGATCTAAGGGAGGAGTTTTAATATATAGAAAATATAGGGAGATACAAAATCAGGACCAAAGTACCACTAAACCTCTCCCTGATGGAGAGTTCCAGCTTGAGCCCCGAGAAAGCAATGTTTTTTTTCTGACACACTAAGAGTTTCACCCTTTCATCACTGTATAATTTTTGTCTGTAAAATAAAGTTGTCGGCTACAATTCTAAAAGTACAGTTTTCTTGCAGTTCTTTTCATAACCTGTACCCGAGTTTCAGTCAGTTTTATCTTAATGAGATGACCAGTTCCAGGGTCTTATCAGGATCTTCTATTTTTTTGTAACGGTCATCAAACAATTGGTTCATTATGTTGAAGGAGTTAACTGGATCTCAAGATAAGGATCTAAAATTCACCAGACTTGTTTGTTATATGATATCCCCATGTCTCACGCTCTGTCATAGTGTTCCCAGGGATTTGTACGTGAGGAGGTGGCCTGTTGTACAATGTAAGTGGCTCTTGAATTCAGTCTTAGAGTAAAGTACATAGAATGGAGTTTATGTCATAACTAACAGGTACTGGGCTTTTGCATAGTTTAACTTTACTTGATGACTATTCATATACGAAATGATGATGCCATGGGACATGCATATTAATTAGATTATTTCTTTTCTATATTGGCATGTAAACACTCGTGGCACTGAAACCACAAACTCTGATCTAAAGTATTTCATAAACAAACAGCAGGCCTTGATAAGACAGCTCTTACAGGAGCCATCTCATCTTGATCTACTCTGTTTGCAAAAGTGTTAAAGACGTATTGACTGCATGAATATTCATGTAAGAAATAATGGTGTCATGCATATTAGTTAGATAACTTTTTATAAGGTATTTAAATTCAGAAATGTTTGGTCATGGTAGAAACTGTAGAATCAGATCTATATTATTTCATAAAGAAACAGAGCAGTCCTGAGCCATCTTATCTTGGTCTTCTCTGTGTGCAATGGCGTTCATAGGCACATCTAAAGACTATGGAGAAAATGGTTGAGCATTATGTGTTTTTAACGCTTATCAAGTAAAGTGTGACACTTAACAAGCTACGTAAGTGTGACATGACCTGACATTTGCTAACAGCTAGATCCAGATGAGCTGACGAATAACTCGGTACAGTAAAACCTCTCTATAACGGCCACTAAATTACATAAGTACATTTGTATTTTGTGTTTAAAGCAAGGTGAAAGGAAAACAACGCTCCTATAGGAGCGTTCTGTTTTACTTTCACCTTGCTTTAAGTAGCCACCTGCCCTAAATACCAACTAATTAACACAATTTAGTGGTCGTTATTGAGGTTTTACTGTAGTTACTAGTATGTCAAAAGCTTGAAAGAATGGGAAATAAGTGAAAATGTTATTATACAGTAACATTTACAGCAGGAAAAGGGTTAAATTTGTAGATGCATATGTTTGTCATTTTTTATTTGCAAACGAGATATTCTAACGCTAATTTCTGTCTGGATCGATATAAAGTTGGCCTGATCTTGTCTTGTCAACACCAACTGCAAAACCTCTCTACAATGGCCACTCAAAGGATGTCTATGGGTTGTTCAGACTGGTTTTAGCTGAAGATTAGAAGGGAATTTGTCATTCTGTTTTCAGCAACCATCTGCTCTTATAAATACACTCCAATGCATTCCTTAACCCTTTCCGTGTTCTATCTTTATTCCAAATTTCAATACCTACTGAATATTCATGGAGAAAATAGTTATAATGAAATATGAAAGGTTAAACATTGTTGTCATATTAGAAAGTAAAGAAACAGGTCTTTCAAATTCCACAAGGAAACAGAAAAGACCCTTATCAGATGTCTGATCTGGGTCTACTCTGTTTGCAAATGCATGAAAACATGTTTATATGAACAAAAGGGTTAACTCTCAGTTTCTGTACTCCATAGATACACTCATTAATGCCTTTCCTCCATAAATATGCCTTTCTACGCCTTACTTCTTGAAACCATTGTGATAAATAGAGCATTTGGTCCTATAGGAGCAAATGCTCTTTTTATCATAATAGTTTCAAACTACAAAATTCTAAATTTTCCTTTTCTCTAGTAAATGCTCCTTTTGGGTACATTCATTCAAAGAGGTAACAATGGGTCTTAAAATAGCCAATGGAGGAATGTGTTAATGTCTTTGCAAATAGGATGGACTGAGATCAGACTGTTCCTACTGGAGCCGTATGATCAGGATCTGCTGTGTTTGCTTATGAAATAATATATAGATTTAATTCTAGAGTTTCTGCCATGGCAAACGTTTCTTTGCCCATGTGTATAACAAATAACCTAATTTATATTCATGAATGTCATTATTTCTAACATGAATGTTTCTGGAATAAAGGATTAAATCTTTGAATACAGGGAACAAGTTAGCTAGCATCTTCTTTTAAACTTAATCCTTTGGTATTGAATGGTCTCAGTTTTCACGCCTTTGCAAACAGAGTAGACCCAGATCAGACAGTTCCTGTAGGATATGTCTGATCAGTGTCTGCTCTGTTTGCTTATGAAACAATGAAAGATATGACTCTACGGTTTCTACCAATACCAAAAATTCATGTGTACATAAATCATGCCAATATAAAAATTCAGCTAATAAATATTCATGATTATTTCTTACCTGAATATTCAACAGGGAACGGGTTAACCCATTACCCCATGGGCTATTTTTAGATGCAACCTCTTTGAATATATCTACCGAAAAGGAGCATTTACTAGAGAAAAGGAAAACGTTAGAAGCATGCAGTTTTGAAACCATTGTGGCAAATAGAGCATTTGCTCCTATGGAGCAAATGTTATATATTTATCACAATGGTTTCAAGAAGTGGCTTTTACAGAGGCGTAGAAAGGCGTATTTATGGAGGAAAGGGTTAAACATTGATGGACCATTCCACTACAGAGTGGTTCTACTGTATTCTTATTTTAAAATCCTGATATATGTGGTATTCTCAAAGTGGAAGAAGCTTGGAACCATGGAAACATATTGGAGGATATTTTCAAATCTCTGTCTGGAGATTGTGTTGGGAAATTCAAGTCCTGAAATTTTCTCATAAACTACTTGACAGAAACTTGATGAAGTGATCATTATCATTTGCCATTATAATCTTCTCTGCAAGTTACTTAACCATTTGAATGCTGAACTTTCAATGTGGAATATTCTATTACTGTTTATGATAAGACTGTCCTTTCAAGCAGTTTTCAGTAAGAACCAGAAGCCAGGAGAAATGAAAGTTCAAATGTCATTTGGACTGGCGAAATTCAGTTAGAACATCCCCAGAATACCCAGTTACTTTAGCAGTTGAGCCAGGTCAAGTGTGAATAACTATTGAGCAGAGGGCTCTTCTAGGAGCCCTCTGATCTGGGTCTACACTGTTTGCAATTGTCAGTACTGTACACTCATTTAATTCATGAAGAATGGTGGACATCCAGCATTGAGACTGAAGACCAAATAGTTGGATGGTTTGAAGGTCGTCAACGTACATGTACTTGAGTTTTTAACCCTTTGTTTCATGACGAAGAAAAAACATGATTATATGAGGGAAAGGGTTAATATCTATAGCATGTCAAAAGCAAACAGCAGATCCTGATCTGACGGCTCCTATTGGAGCAGTTCGAACTGTGCCTGCTGTGTTTGCAAATGCGTGAAAAGGTGTTTATATGAGGGAAAGGGTTAACCCTTTACTTCATGTTATTCATGTTAGAAATAATGGTACCACCAATGTTGGTTTTATAATGGTATATGAACACAGGAAGTTTTGATCATGGCAGAAACTATAGAATCATATCCGTTTCATAAGCAAACAGATCTGACACTTATCAGTCATCTCCCACAGGAATCGTTTGATCTGGGTCTGCTCTATTTGCATAGACATAAAAAGACATATTTATGGAGTAAAGCCAGTGTAAATGGTTAGCTAGTGTTAGGGTTAAAAGTTTGACCTCACTGATTGGGCCCTCCAAATACTTGGTATGCACTTGATGAAAAATGCTACTAATGAAAAGAATATTTGGTTGGTGGTGAAATTGAAAGAAAGAAATATGTATTGCTTAATAATAAGAAAAGGTTTCTTGATTGTTTTGAAAAATCTTAATCAATTCCATACAGCCCTGATCCAGATGAGATTTCGAGTAACACATCATCTCATCCATAACTCATAGTGTTGTGGGAAAAGTAAGCTCTATTGGCAATATTTATCGTAAGTTATTTAAACACAAAGTTAATGATAAGCAGGGGATTTTGCCTGCCATGATATTACTCTATGACTGACAGACTTAGGCAAATAGTGCAGACCCAGATCAAACTGCTCCTAAAGGAGGAGTTTGATCAGGGTCTACACTATTTGCTATTTTACGCCGTCAGTTTTACTTTCGTTAAATTGAACAACACCTAATTGAAGTTATCTACAGTAGAACCTTTCTACAAGGGCCTCTTAAGTTAAAAGTAGTCCCAATTCTGGTATTTAACCCATTCCCGTATAGGCTATTTTTAGATCCAAGCTCTTTGAACAAATCTACCGAAAAGGAGCATTTAATACTGATAAGGAAAATTATAGAATTGTGTGGAGTTGAAACCATTGTGATAAATAGAGCATTTGCTCCTATGGAGCAAATGCTCTATTTATCACAATGGTTTCTCAAAGTGACTTTTACAGAAATGTCAAAAGGCGTCTAAATGCGGGAATGGGTTAAGCAAGGTAGAAGCTTAATGTGGGATGAAAATTATTCAGAAAGCTCCCATTATAGAGCTGAATTTTCTTTATGCATGAAGCTGTCACCTGCTTTTAAAGGCACAAGTCTATGATTATATATTCACCCTTCATCTCAGAGTCTGTTTTTTTATGAAATAATTATAAATCTCAATCTGCATCTGCAGTTTCTGCCAAGACCAAAAATGCCAGTGTTCATGTGCCATTATATAAATTTAGCTAATTACTATTCATGATGTCATTATTTCTTATGTGCATATTCATGAGGTACCTGGTAAATGGTTAACCCTTTCCCTGTTCTATGTTTACTTCATTTTTAGGGTTTCGGCTTTTGCCGAAATCCTTATAAAATGGATTGCGACTCAAACTCTGGCGGAAAACCCTATTGCACGAGCGCTACCTAGCGGGAATCCCCCTAAGAGAATACGCGCATGTGCAGTGCTTGGCTTACTATCCGGTTCCGGAATCTTAAAACTGTTTACAGTAAAACTCGGTTATAACGAATTCCAAGGGACTTGAGGATTTACTTCGCTATAAACATTATTCGCTATATTGATAGTACGAAGTTCGCTATTAATTATAACTTTGACACACGACTGTTCAATATTTATTAAACCGTAATTCAGACATGTATGCGTAGGGATCAAACTCCCAAAATGCACATTATTCATCGTACAGCTTACTCTTTGTGGAAGAAATCGGTCATTTGCTTTTGAACACACGTTGATGCTTGAAACTTGCCAAAGAACTGTTTCATAAATGTCAGTGTTTAAAAGAATCAGGAGCATTTGGTCGTTGATCCAATGTCCGATGCAAATTGGGTATAGCGGACAAAGACTCCGCGTATGTGGGCAGGGGCAAATATTCCTTATAGATCTTTGTCGTCATCGGAGTCAGTGGTAGATTCTATTTTTAGCGGAAAATGCTGAAATAATATGCGAACGGGGAGGGGATAACAAAACCAAAAGACTTCAAGTATTTATTTTGAAAATAAAAAACGAACATCATATCTTAACAATGTTTAGCTAAAACCCGTACATATATATATATAAGTGCATATATATATATACGCCCCGCGGCTAGCGGTGTTTAATTATACCTTACCATCGTGAAGAATACATGCTTTACGGATCGCTTCACAGTTCGCCCCAGCACGAGTGTGTGTTTTAACACCTATGCGACATGGTGTTAATCGTGCGAAATACACAGGTGCTTGAAGATAGTAGGAAGGTGAAACTTCGCTTTAATGAAGGAATTTTAAAGTGTTTTGTGAATAATGGTACTGGAAAATCAGTTCGCCATAAGCTAAACATTATAGTCTGTGTAGAATTAATGAAGATATCGACGGGGGAACGAAATTTAGTTCGCTATAAGCGGGAATTCGCTTTATCAGAGTTCGTTATAAATAAGTTTTACTGTATAATGAAATATGGAAGGTGGATCCATTAGCAAACAGAGCAGACCCTGATCCTATGGGAGCGAGCTGTCTTATCTGGGTCTAATCTGTTTGCAGAGGCATGAAAACAAGTTTATATGAGGGAAATTAAGGGTTAAATAGACTTCTGTTCTTCACATCAGAAGCTACAGTATAAAGGTTAGATCTACAGCACTGGTGGTCAGTAGTGCAGGGCAACTGTTACATCATGCTAAAATCTCTCGAGGTCATACGCTTAACTCTTTGCACGCTAGGGGCGAAACTGTGATTACCTATGCAAACAGTTTGGATCCAGATGAGAGGCCACATAATTCTGCGTCTCATCAGGATCCAAACTGTTTGTCATCTTGACCATATTTTTGCATAAAATGAAAGAAAGTTTATTTAAGAATTGAAGCAGACGGCAATTGTTGCAAACGAAAAATCACCCAGCACTGTAAGGATTAAGCAAGCTGTAGAGATCTATAATGTCGTCTGCTTCAGGTTTGTCATCATTTGAATTTCTAAAAGATCAGTTCTAGGCATTTTGACCTAAGGCAAAATTGTCACAAGTTGTAAACAGTTTAGATTTTGGTCAAACAGTTACTTGGTATTAGATCTGAATCCAAACAGGGTGTCCCACTTTAAAAAGGAGAAAGGCAAACAAAATGAGACAAAGCACTTTCTTATCTTTTAATTTATATACATTTAATCATTTATTGATTTACGTGTCAGGCTTATAGTATCTTATAGTATCTTATAGTAATATATGTAATTTATATCTTATTCATATCATTTATTTCTATGACGCCGGTTACTGATCAGGGTCTGTAGTGGTTACTACAACACTAACTAATTTGCATGTATGACTATAATTTATTTTTAATTATATCATTTATTGATATACTTGTTACATGTATGATGCTGCAAATAGCGAAGACCCTGGCCAGTTGTGGTAACTGATCGGGGTATGTATTGTTTGCAGCACAGACTCACAAACTGACCCTGAACAGACTCACACTCGCAGTCTCCTCATGAAAAAGTAAGAAAATACAATGCAATCACACTCAAAGACAAAGTATAGGCATGGATAAACTATTCTATGAACTTCAGGGTCTTTTCTGTTTGCAAAAGCATAGAAAGGCTTATTTTTGCTCAGACAATTGTACCCGATATGGAACCCTGAAATCTTCTTTACTATATAATATAAAGTGAAACAATATTATGTGTCTAACAACCCATATACCAATGGGAGGTTTTACTTCAAAATTTCACCCATGATAAGCTGTCAACCTTGATGTGAAGATTTTCTTAAAGAATGTAATTATTGCTCTGACCATTTTACCAGAGTTATGGGACTCTGAAATTTTCTTCACTGTATAACACATTGTCAAAAGTGCTTGATGTATAGAGGCACTATTGTTAGGGGGAGGGGTGCATCAGTGTCTTGGAAACAATTTTCTAGTTAATTTTATTTTCCAAGTTGTATCCTGCCATGCTAAGTTGAAAGATATTTGTTACTTTATAATTTGTCATATTATTAATATCACCCCACAGTATATTTGGCAATTATTTGTAGGGTATTTAGAATCACAAGGAAATATATGTCTAAAATTGGTGGAAGTGTATATATGGATTAGTGAATGATGCATGCTAATTACTGTTATGGTCCACCAGATAGTAGCAGAAGTATGACCCTTACTTTCAAATAATGGAGTGATGGCTCTATACTACATTCAACATCAATTTTGGCTCTATTGGCACAACGTGGCAAGTTGAGCTATTGGAATCGCCCTGTGTG
Organism: Azorinus chamasolen; assembly: GCA_963576725.1. Classification (NCBI taxonomy): domain Eukaryota; kingdom Metazoa; phylum Mollusca; class Bivalvia; order Cardiida; family Solecurtidae; genus Azorinus; species Azorinus chamasolen. The sequence goes on along the minus strand of OY755253.1, from coordinate 26,325,370 downwards.
TGACATGTTCATAAAACAATTCTTTAAATGTCTTCCAAACTACTGACATGATTTTCAGAAAAATCCACAGCAAACAATCAATATAATATATATTATGTCCGAAACCTTCAGTACTGTCAGTACTTTGATTACCTACTGCATACCGTATTCATGGCCCAAATAGATATAATGAAATATGGAAGGTGTAACATTGTAGCCATTTTAGAGAGTAAAGACACAGATCTTTCAAATTCTATTTGCAAACAGAGTAGACCCTGATCAGACGGCTCGTCTAGGAGCCGTCTGATCTGGGTCTACTCTGTTTGCAAATGTGTGAAAACACGTTTATATGAGGGGAAGGGTTAAGAGACTATTGTAGAGAGAGTCTACCATACATCGAAGCTTTTAAATTGTTACTTCATGAATATTTATGTAAGAAAGAATGAATTCATGAATATTAATTAGATTTGTTCTTATAATGGCATATGAACACAGAAAAGTTCACTATGGTAGATAAGCAAACAGGGCAGAACCTGATCAAACCGCTCCTATAAGAGCCATCTGATCTGGGTCTACTCTGTTTGCAAAGGCGTAGAAAGGCGTATTTATGGAGTAAAGGGTTAATGCCCTGAAATTTGCATGTAATTAGGAGAAATCTGAGGTCAAGAACTAGTAGAAAGGAAAAAAGTACTTATTAACCCCTCATTACAACCTTAAATGGTGCTAGTAGTGTGGTTTGATGATGGAACTATAGTTTCTAGTTCTAGAATTTGTAGAACAAAAGTTAAATGATTGGAATCAAAATTGTGCCTAGATGTCTTGATCTGGATTGCATGTAGTCATTTGGTCTCTTATTACGTCTCCCCCAGTATTCTGGGGAGACATATTGTTTTTGTGGGCTGTCCGTCCATCTGTCTGTCCTATTTTGATTTGTTCTGGCCTTGTTATAGACCACTTTGTGATTACATATAGTTGTACATATTTTCAACCAAATTTTGATAGGATTTGTTAGATACTTTCAATGAAATTGAAGATCACTTATATACATACATGTAGATTTGCATGAAATAAAAGAATTATGAAAATTGCAGACATGTTTCCATTGGTTTTCCGGGTAATAAAAAGTTCCCTTTATTGGATACATGTACAAACAACGATTCGAAAGTTATTTTGTTACACAAAATTAGCGAAAATGTGAGCAGAATACAGATCTATAATATTCATGAAGGTCTTTATCAATATTTAGTAGGTAAAGTGTAAATAGATTTTGCAAAGAGTAGTCCCCCAATCAGATGGTTTTACAGTAAAACCTCTATAACGATCACTAAATTGTGTTAATTAGTTCGTTATTAAGACAGGTGGCTGCTTAAAGCAAGGTGAAAGTAAAACAACACTCCTATAGGAGCGTTCTGTTTTACTTTCACCTTGCTTGAAGCAGCCACCTGCCTTTAACACAAACTATTTATGTAATTTAGTGGCCGTTATAGAGAGGTTTTACTGTATTACCTGCCATATGAACAGGTGTTTATTGATTATCACTCAGAAGTCAGAATCCTCTAGAAACTCTTTCCTTTTATACAATGTTCTGTTAAGTTGTTCAGCATTCAAAGTGTAAAGTTAGGTTAACCCTTTCCCTCGTATAAACTGTTGGTCAGCTTGTACAATTTTTGGATAATGATCAAATGGGATTATCTGTATTTAGAATGTTGACCTGACCAGGTGTATATATATGAACGGGTATTTGTAGCAAATTTATACTAGAGATTAGCAGGTCAAGGATAAACCAAAAATGGGATAACCAAACAAAACCACATACAGTAAAACCCGGGTTTACCCCTCTAAAGCGGACATTAAATTTGGTATGAATATCGGTCTTGGAGACAGGTGGCAGCTTAATGCAGGGTGAAAGTCATGCTGAAAGCTCCTCTAAGAGCTTTCTGCAAATTCTGCATGACTTTCACCCTGCATTAAGCAGCCACCTGCCTAAAACTATCTAAATTCTTCACCACTAGAATTCCAGTTTAAAGAGGTTTTACTATATTCTGTGGAAGCTTTTGCTGTCCACAGGATAGATATATACAGTTGAACTCCAATAATTATCTCGAACTCGGGATAACTCAAACTTAAGGATAACTTGAACAAAAATGTCAGTCCTTCCAAAACTAACAATACAGAATTGTTCTAAAATGTTTTGCTGCAGACATCTAGAAACATGTGTGACAGATAATACAGGGTTCTGGTCTAAAAGTAATACTGAAAGCTCCTACAGGAAGTTGTGAACTCCAGAAATTGTTCAGATTAGAAAGCGGGTAACTGAAACTTCTGTGATCTCTAATTTGTATAGCCCCTTGAATTAGTTGGATATATGTATATGGAAATTCAACTACAGTAAAATCCCGCTAATGCGACCACTCAAAATGGGCATAATTCTGGGTTGCAGAGGCAGGTGGTAGCTTGATGTAGGACGAAAGTTATGCAGAAAATTCCTATAGGAGCTTTCTGCATAACTTTTGTCCTGCATTAAGCAACCACCTGCTTTAAACGACGCTAGTGGCTGTTTATTAAGTGGTCGCATTAGCGGGGTTTTACTGTATATCAGCAGAAATATGGTTGACCTGGTAGGTTTCATACTAAAAGTCTTGCACTTATGAAATGACATTTCACCTGACTCATAAATTATGCTACATGTACTGGTCAATTGACTGGTGCTACAGTTAATGAATTAACCCTTTCCCTGTGGAATATTCATGCAAGAAATAAGGACATGAGTATACAAGTCATGTATTAGCTAAATATATACAAAAAATGTACTTGGGACAAGCTAGGAGTTTGGGTATAATAGTAGAAACTGTAGTCAGACTCTACAGTGGATCTGAGCCAGTGGATCTGGGCCTACTCTGTTTGCAAAGGCATGAAAAGGTGTTTGTATGAAGGAAAGGGTTAAGAGTCATTCTTCAAAATCTGTTTGTTATGCCTGAATGAAAGTCAGAGCATTTTTATGCCCCCATTGACGATAGTCGGGGGTATATTGTTTTTGCCCTGTCTGTTTGTTTGTCAGCAACTTTAACATTGGTCATAACTTTTGAGCCAGTACAGATAGAGACTTGATATTTGGCATACATATGTATCTCATAAAGCCGCACATTTTGAGGGATGACGTGTCAAGGTCAAGGTCATCCTTCAAGGTCAGAGGTCAAATATATGGGTCAAATCGCCGATATTGTTTTTGCCCTGTCTGTTTGTCTGTTTGTTTGTCAGCAACTTTAACATTGGCCATAACTTTTGGACCAGTAGAGATAGAGACTTGATATTTGGCATGCTTGTGTATCTCATGAGGCTGCACATGAGGGGTGACATGTCAAGGTCAAGGTCATCCTTCAAGGTCAGAGGTCAAATATATGAGGGGGCATAGTGTTTCACAAACACATCTTGTTTTTGGATGTTTCAGGATATTGAAACTATCCTTAACCCTTTGAATGATTGAAGCAAGTCTACTGATATTTGTGTGAAGACCCTGATCAGATGGCTCATAGAAGAGTCATGATCTTATATATAGTATTCAGGGTATGCACTGCTTGTCATTAAAAAACTTCACACAAATTATACCCTTTGACGTACTGGATCCATCCGATGATTGGATGGAGTCTATCACTAATCACTGAAATTCAGCATGCAAAGGGTTATAGTGACTTAAATTATGGTCTGGATAATTAATAGTATGTTTAAATCAAATTCTAGTTACCAGAGTAATCTACATTACACAAAGTAATTTTGGATTTGTTTTGAGGTTATTTAATATGTTTACCCTTTGAACATCCATGCACTGTCATTGCAAATAGTTTAGACAATGAGCAGAGGGATCCTCTAGGAGCCCTCTGATCTTGGTCTGCACTGTTTGTCTCTAGCAAGTTTAAGCTGTTCATTAACTTAGTGGACTCAGCACTGAAAGGTTTTTTTTCAACGTTCAGAGAAACAGATTTATAACTGTGTATGCATAAATACTAAAATTGTCATTTCTCCACGAAACCCTGTGTTGTTACCTCTCTCTCGGAGAGACGATTGTAAAGAATGGTCACAACATAGGGTTTGGTGGAGAAATAAAGAAGTTATTCTGGAAGATATTTTAATTTACTCATCTATCTTATCTGGATCGAGTACTGACTGTTACTGACAATGAAAGAATCTTTGAGTACTTCATTATATTACTGGGAAAAAAGATCCTGATGAAAATGAAACCCAAATACAGTAACAGGTTATGTTAGGTTGCCTGGAAGTTAAAATCATTCTGTATCTTTAAGGTCATGACTAAAACTATCACAGTTGATTAAATTATAAAGTACAGGTATATAGAGTAAGCCCAGATCAGACAGCTCGGACAGGGTCTGCTCTGTTTGCAAAAGGAATTTGATAGAACTACATTTATTTCATTTTCTTTAGTTTCTATAATGGCTACAATGTTCCACCTTCCATATTTCGCTGTAACTATTTTGACCAGGTATTTGACATGTATTGAAATTTGGAATAAACATGGAACAGGGAAAGGGTTAAGGACTTAAGGTCATGACCAAAGTCACAATTGATATAAAGTACAGGTAATATTTGTTTTATCTTAACCCATTCCCTCATATTGACAACTTTTGTCGACTTTTGTGAAACCATTGTGATAAATAGAGAATTTTATCGCAATGGTTTCAAACTACAAAATTCTAAAAAAAATTCTTTTCTCTACTTAATGCTGCTTTTCGGTAGATTTATTCAAAGAGGTTGTATCTAAAAATAGCATATGAGGTAATGGGTTAATGATTGTATCAGTTCATGATAAAACTTATTTTTTTATGGGGTCATTTCACCGAGTACAACCTGGAAAAGTCGCACGCGACCACGCACGACCTTAATCGCAGCTCGGTTTTCCCATATTTCGCGGGCAAAAACCGTGCGACCTACCCCATTATTTTCCGTGCACGCTCTATGTTCAATGTTAGCTCGTTTGACCTTCGATGTGTACGCTCTATATACGTCCTATACGCTCTACACACGCTCTATATACGCTCTACCTACTTCTATCCACTCGATCTGAAGTGATCTTGACACGACCAAGGTTCGTTCTGTTCGACCAATCTGCGACATTGCCTCGATCTCTCGGCGACCCATCCTCGCAAGCACGCGACCTCGGTCGACCAAGACTCGTTCCCGGCCGATCTAGCTACGTACGAGTTGCAATGTACCCTCGATCAATACGATTTAGATGCGATCTCGAACGTTCTAGCCGCGATCAGACTACCAATTCTCAATCTTTTCTCGACAGAGTCTCGCCCAAGCTACGCGGACATTGGTTTTGGTTGCACGGATTTGCGCGCGACCCACTGCGATCGTTGTACAATGCCCGGCGATCGTTGGCCGACCATCAGTTTTTGACCAGTCTCCGAAGGGATAACATGGTAGACTCAATCGCTCTGCATCATGCTATTGTATTACAGCACCATGCCCTGAAATTGCAGCAAGACTCTCTGGTTATGCTAATCATGCTGAAAAGTAGCTGCGTGAACACCAGAGGGAACATTATTGTCAGTACACCTCCCTCATGACGGAACTGAGGTACCTATACCGGACCTATTTCCGTATGCCCCCGGCGTAGGGTGGGCCTTGAATTGCAAAGATGGACACTAACTATAGAAAATCTATAGAACCGCAAGTTAAGCGAGGGTCGATCTTATTTGGTTGAAGCTTAAGCGCACAGAGGTCGCCAATGGAAATAATATGGAACGTACGGGTCTAGGGAAGGTCTGGGACAGGTCGCGCGGAGCGAGGCTCAATCGCAAAAGAGCGAAGCTAGATCACACGGATCGAGCAGGGGTCGAGCAGCACGACCATTCACGCGACCAGTTCTCGCTTGAGAAGACTGAGCCTCGCTCATCCCCGCTCTAGTTTTGATCGTCTCACGACTAATGTGTTCTTTCCTCGATCTCGCTCGCTCTTTCGACGCTCTCCGTGCGACTTTTAGGTCGAGGCTCGGTTTTTTTACATGTCAAAAAACCGAGCTACGATCTGTTTTTCCGGGAGACCAATCATCGACCATGTGCGACCATGCGAACAATCATCCTGTTATCTACTCCATGTACATAATCATGTACTTTTAACCATTTCAGTGAGGTTACAAGTCACTTATGTCCTTTACAAATAGTGAAGACCCAGATGAGACAGATTTAACATCTCATTTATACAACATAAGTATCAATCCAGATTAAACCATTTCCTTCATAAAAACGCCTTTTCACACATTTCCAAACAGAGTAGACCCAGATGGGAGCCATCTGATCAGGGTTTGCTCGGTTTGGTTTTGACATGATGTAGATCTGAATTCTGATTCTACAGTACATGTATTTGTATATTACAAAACTTCAGCTAATAAATATTCATGTCACTTTTTCTCACAGGCATAATTATTGAACATGGAAAGGGTTTGAAAGAGGGGTGGGGGTGGGGAGGGGGGGGGGGGGGGTTAACGTACCTACATGTATTATTGGATAATGTTTCATACAACTGTCATAAGAATGTTGGCCAAAATAATCTAGGTACAAAGGTACTTATACTATGTGATTGCTTTGTTCCGTAACTCTTTGATTGTTCTAAACAAGTCTACTGGCATTTGCAAACAGTGTAGACCCAGATCAGACAGCTCCTAGAGAAGCCCTCTGATCTGAGTCTGCACACTTTGTCTATCAAAATCCTCTAGCAAATTTAATCCCTTTAAACTGAATGGACTCCATAGTTAAAACACCAATCATATATGAATCATTCCACTTGAAAATTCAGCATTCAAATGGTTAATGATTTAATTGAAGTGGGAAACACTTAGCCGCTTTGTTATTCTATTTCTTTAATTGCCGTTTGACTGAATTTTCAAGTATTGTAGTCTTTGTACATGAGATAATTGATGACGACAAGAACTGTAGCTTGTAACAGTCCTTGAGTCAATTTGTCTCTCAATTATTGTCCAAAAATGTAGACTGAGTGTCAAAATGTTGGGATCCTGATGAGAAGCCAAGTTGCTCGGCATCTAGTCTGGATCTAGACTGTCTTAACCCATTCCCTGTTCTATGTTTATTCCACTTTCAATACCTACTGAATATTCATGGACAAAATAGTTATAATGAAATATGGAAGGTGGAACATTTTAGCCATTATAGAAAGTAAAGAAACAGAACTATCAATATTTCATTAGCAAACAGAGCAGACCCTGATCAGACGGCTCCTCTAGGAGTCAACTGATCTGGGTCTACTCTGTTTGCAAATGCGTGAGAAGGCGTTCATATGAAGGAAAGGGTTAAAAGGTGGTCAGAGATCGGACACCAGCTTGAAAAAAGTTTAACACTTTGCATGTTAGCGACAAACTGTGAGTACCTGTGCAAACAGTTTGGATCCTGATAAGACGCCCCATTATGTTGTTTGAATGTTTTGACACTCTCACCATACTTTTGCAAAGAAATGAGAAATTTATTTTAAGAATTGAAGCAAACGACAAGTTTTGCTGATGAAAAATTACTTAACATGCAAAGAGTTAAGTACAAGGTACCAGCATTTTACAACTTCTTGGGATTATTTTTTTTGCAGATCCCTTTAGACCTACAGGTGCTACTTTTGTGCATAAGTAATGGGAGGGTTAAGCTACAGTAATGGTCTATTGTTACATTAATGTAAGACTGTTCTATTCTACTATTGCTAGTTTTGTCATTGTTGCAATTTTATGAAAGTTAAACCAGTAATTATTCTTGCTTTGCCTTTGTTCCATACAATATTTATCTGTAATATGGACATCCAGTCTAAACTAAAAACCAGTTTGAGAAGCTGAAGGCTGGGAAAATTACAGATCCAATTCTATACTGTTTATCCAAATTTCAATACCTACTGAATATTCATAGACAGTATGGTTATAATGAAATCATAAAGAACCTCCTGAACCAGTTTCAACCAAATGTTCCTTGGGATGAACTCTTTCAAATAGTTGACACACATGACAAATTCTGGTTGCCATGGCAACCAGAAGGAGCAACTTTAATTGACAGTCTTCTTGACCCTTTACCATAATGGCATTGTTTAGCATGATTATTGTTGATAAAAAAAATCATGGCCATCACAGATGAAGTTAAATTTCTGTATATGGCTTATGGAAATAATATTGGAAGATAAAATTTTGCCATGTATGATTAGTGCGAAAAAGTTTGTTATTAAAAATAGCCATGGTTGTCTGGCATTTAAACTTGCTGTATTTCCAGTATTCTTATATGTGCAATAGAACACATGGCCTGTTGTCTCATTGAGCAACGCAGGGCCATTTTGGCCTTCTTGTAATTTATAGACCTGTGTCTGTTTATCCCTAGGATTTTTAAACCGTGACATCATGTTAAATTGAATCCTTTGAATTCTAGAAAAAAATATGTTACTGGCATTTGCAAACAATGTGGACATAGTGGTCTCCTTGAAGAGGCCGCTAATTATGGTTGTAACTTCACATTTCAAAAACTGTTTCAGCAGAATTTAACCTCTTCTGAATTGGCTATATACTGTTAAATTATGTAGGAATATTCCAGTTTGAAAATTCAGAATTCAAAGGTTTGAAAGCGGTCTTTAGCTATGCTGAAGTACACATAGATATGATAACCAGATGTGATACCAGAATCAGGTCAGTGTTACAGTTTTCAATTTTCATGTAACATGATCAGCCTTTAATCCTTTACATCATAGATAATGCCTTCTCACGCCTTTGCAAAGTTTGCAAACAGAGATGACCCAGATCAGACAGCTCCTATTGGAGCTATCTGTCAGGGTCGGCTCTTGTTTCCTTGCCGAATTATTTAGATCTGATTCTACAGTTCCTCGCAGTCATTACCAGGCAATAATATATATATGAACGCATGGCATAATGTAAACATGAATTTTTATACGCCCACCTAATAAAGGTGGTTGTATATTGTCGTGGCTGTCCGTCCGTTCGTTCGTTCGTTCGTTTTCGTTCGTTCGTTCGTTCGTCCGTCAACATTTTGTTTGTCCGCTGTTTTCTGGGAAAACTATTTGACAGATATTAATGAAACTTCACACAAATGTATAATGCATCAAGATCTGAAGCTGAGTTGATTCTGAGACTCATGTGATATTTCATTTCAGAGTTATGGCCCTTGTCCTTAAAAAATATGCAAAGTTTGTCCGCTGTTTTGTGGGAAAACTATTTGAGAGATATTAATGAAACTTCACACAAATGTATAATGCATCAAGATCTGAAGCTGAGTCGATTCTGAGGTTCATTTGATTTTTCGTTTTGGAGTTATGGCCCTTTTACTTAAAAAATAATGCAAATACATGCAAATAGTTTGTCCGCTCTTTTCTGGGAAAACTATTTGACAGATATTAATGAAACTTCACACAAATGTATAATGCATCAAGATCTGAAGCTGAGTCGATTCTGAGGTTCATTTGATTTTTCGTTTCGGAGTTATGGCCCTTTTACTTAAAAAATAATGCAAATACATGCAAATAGTTTGTCCGCTGTTTTCTGGGAAAACTATTTGAGAGATATTAATGAAACTTCACACACATGTTTAATGCATCAAGATCTGAAGCTGAGTTGATTCTGAGGTTCATTTGATTTGTCGTTTCAGAGTTATGGCCCTTGTCCTTAAAAAATATGCAAATAGTTTGTCCGCTGTTTTCTGGGAAAACTATTTGAGAGATATTAATGAAACTTCACACAAATGTTTAATGCATCAAGGTCTGAAGCTGAGTCGATTCTGAGGTTCATTTGATTTTTCGTTTTGGAGTTATAGCCCTTTTACTTAAAAAATAATGCAAATACATGCAAATAGTTTGTCCGCTGTTTTCTGGCAAAACTATTTGACAGATATTAATGAAACTTCACATAAATGTTTAATGCATCAAGATCTGAAGCTGAGTTGATTCTGAGGTTCATTTGATTTCTCATTTCAGAGTTATGGCCCTTGTCCTTAAAAAATATGCAAATTGTTTGTCCGCTGTTTTCTGGGAAAACTATTTGAGAGATATTAATGAAACTTCACACAAATGTTTAATGCATCAAGATCTGAAACTGAATTGATTCTGAGGATCATTTGATTTTTCGTTTCAGAGTTATTGCCCTTGTCCTTAAAAAATAATGCAAATAGTTTGTCGGCTGTTTTCTGGGAAAACTATTTGAGAAATATTAATGAAACTTCACAAAAATGTTTAATGCATCAAGATCTGATGCTGAGTCAATTTTGAGGTTTATTTGATTTTTCGTTTTGGAGTTATTGCCCTTTTACTTAAAAAAAAAATGCAAATATATGCAAATAGTTTGTCCGCTGTTTTCTGGCAAAACTGTTTGACAGATATTAATGAAACTTCATCCACATGTTTAATGCATCAAGACCTGAAGCTAAGTCGATTCTGAGGATCATTTGATTTGTTGTTTCGGAGTTATGGCCGTTGCACTTTACAAAAATCTGCAAAAATGAGGATTAGCTGTAACTTTTTTATTTAATAAGATATTCACTTCATTTTTAGCTCACCAGAGCACAAAGTGCTCAGGGTGAGCTATTGTGATCGCCCGTTGTCCGTCGTCCGTCGGCGTGCGTCGTCCGTTGTCCGTCGTTCGTCGTCCGTCGTCAACAATTTGAACCTTTAAAAATCTTCTCCTCTGAATCTACAGGGATCTCAACTTTCATCTTTGGCACATAGCATCATATTCAGGTCCTCTACAAAAGTTATATAAATTATGCCCCTGGGGTCAAAATTGACCCCGCCCCAGGGGTGCCTTGTTTTCAATAGAAACATATAGTAAAACTTTGAAAATCTTCTCCTCTGAAACCAGAAGCTTCTCAGCTTTCATAATTGGCACATAGCATCATGTTCAGGTCCTCTACAAAAGTTATATAAATTATGGCCCTGGGGTCAAAATTGGCCCCGCCCCAGGGGTGGGCAGTTTTCAATAGAATCATATAGTGAAAACTTTGAAAATCTTCTTCTCTGAAACTGAAAGGCTCTCAGCTTTCATATTTGGCACATAGCATCATGTTCAGGTCCTCTACAAAAGTTATATAAATTATGGCCCCTGGGTCAAAATTGGCCCCGCCCCAGGGGTGGGCAGTTTTCAATAGAAACAAATAGTGAAATCTTTGAAAATCTTCTCCTCTGAAACTGGAAGGCTCTCAGCTTTCATATTTGGCACATAGCATCATGTTCAGGTCCTCTACAAAAGTTATATAAATTATGGCCCCAGGGTCAAAATTGGCCCCGCCCCAGGGTCGGGCAGGTTTCAAAAGAAACAAATAGTGAAATCTTTGAAAATCTTCTCCTCTGAAACTGGAAGGTTCTCAGCTTTCATATTTGGCACATAGCATCATGCTCAGGTCCTCTACAAAAGTTATATTATTTATGACCCCGGGGTCAAAATTGGCCCCGCCCCAGGGGTGGGCAGTTTTCAATAGAAACAAATAGTGAAATCTTTGAAAATCTTCTTGTCTGAAACTGGAAGGTTCTCAGCTTTCATATTTGGCACAGAGCATCATGTTCAGGTCCTCTACAAATTTTTTATAAATTATGGCCCCTGGGTCAAAATTGGCCCCGCCCCAGGGGTGGGCAGTTTTCAATAGAAACAAATAGTGAAATCTTTGAAAATCTTCTCCTCTGAAACTGGAAGGCTCTCAGCTTTCATATTTGGCACATAGCATCATGTTCAGGTCCTCTACAAAAGTTATATAAATTATGGCCCCAGGGTCAAAATTGGCCCCGCCCCAGGGTCGGGCAGGTTTTAAAAGAAACAAATAGTGAAATCTTTGAAAATCTTCTTCTCTGAAACTCGAAGGTTCTCAGCTTTCATATTTGGCACATAGCATCATGTTCAGGTCCTCTACAAAAGTTATATTATTTATGGCCTCAGGGTCAAAATTGGCCCCGCCCCAGGGGTGGGCAGTTTTCAATAGAAACAAATAGCGAACTCTTTGAAAATCTTCTTGTCTGAAACTGGAAGGTTCTCAGCTTTCATATTTGGCACAGAGCATCATGTTCATGTCCTCTACAAAAATTATATAAATTATGGCCCTGGGGTCAAAATTGGCCCCGCCCCAGAGGTGGCCAGTTTTCAATAGAAACAAATAGTGAAATCCTTGAAAATCTTTTCGTCTGAAACTGGATGGTTCTCAGCTTTCATATTTGGCACATAGCATCATGTTCAGGTCTTTTACAAAAATTATATAAAGTATGGCCCCTGGGTCAAAATTGGCCCCACCCCAGGGGTGGGCAGTTTTCAATAGAAACAAATAGTGAAATCTTTGAAAATCTTCTTCTCTGAAACTGGAAGGCTCTCAGCTTTCATATTTGGCACAGAGCATCATGTTCAGGTCCTCTACAAAATTTATATAAATTATGACCCTGGGGTCAAAATTGGCCCTGCCACAGGGGTAGTAGACAGTTTTCAATAGAAACATATTGAGAAAACTTTGAAAAACTTCTTCTCTGAAACTGGAAGGTTAATCTCAGCTCTCATATTTGGCTCATAGCATCGTGTTCAAGTCCCCTACAAGTTTTTCTAAATTATTTCCCTGGGGCAAAATTGGCCCGCCCCAGGGCCGGCTAGTTCTCTATAGAAACATATAGTGAAAACTTTGAAAATCTTCTTCTCTGATTGTCTGGTGAGCGCTTCAGGGCCATTCTGGCCCTCTTGTTTTAAAAAATAGTATCATCTTAATATGGAAATCAAGATCTGAAGCACAGATTAGAAAATGTCAACACTTATAAGGCATGTTGAATCGGAGAAAGTTTGCAAGTGGGCGTATTATGTACCGTATGCGGTACTCTTGTTGGTATTGGTTGAAACTGTAGTCAGGTCTACAGTGAGTATATTTATATAAGCAAACAGAGCAGACCTTGATCAGACAGCTTCTACAGGAGCAGTCTGATCTGGGTCTACTCGGTTTGCAAAGGCGTGAAAAAGGCGTTTCTATGTTTAAAGGAAAGAGTTAACAATTAGAATATTGGATATTTGTACATGTATAAAATTTGGGATTGGGGTATGAACTGTATGACACTCTGAATACAGTAAAACCTCTCTAAACCAGATGTTCAAATAAGTCAATGTTGGTCTTAAAGACAGGTGGCAGCTTAATGCAGAGTGAAAGACATACAGAAAGCTCCTCTAGGAGCTTTCTGTATGGCTTTCACCCTGAATTAAGCATCCACCTGCCTTAGAATATCTAAATTCTTCAGAATTCGGGTTTAGAGGTGTTTTACCATACTTTTCAGCAAAAAAGTATACCCGTTAATTATAATACTGAATGAACAAGACTATAAACCCTTCTCATGCTGAACAAATAATGTCTGCTTAATCTGAATGCAAACTGTTTGCAAATGCCATTCCAAGTGCTCTTATCATGAGAAGGGTTACAAATGAGTCTACTATGACAATTGATCACTTCTAAGTTATTTTGCATTGATTATATCACTGCAAATTTTGAAGTGTGATTAAAAATGTACCTGACAGTTGAACTTGTACTGCAGAAGCTGTCTTAAGTGGCCTTCAAAAAGAAGACTAACTACGGGTCTGTAAGGCAGGTGGGAGCTTAATACCAGTCAAAAATAATGCAGAAAGCTCCTATAGCAGTTTTCTACATTACTTTAGCCTTGCATTCAGCAACCACCTGCTTTTAAAGACTCCTATGTATAATAAATAAATAGGTGCTTACGACAGGTTCTTCTGCATTTGTAAATCTTAGACCATGTTCAGCTGGGCCAATCCTGAGCCTTTTTCTTTTGCTTCCCGGTGTGTTAATGATATGGTGCAATCCTATAATACTATGAAAAAGTTATGTCAACATGAAATATTTGCCTACAAACAACGTAACAGCAGAGACTATTAACCCTTTCCTTAATAGGCTATTTTTAGATCCAACCACTTAGAATAAATCTACCGAAAAGGAGCATTAACTAGAAAAAAGGAAATCTTTTAGAATTTTGTAGTTTGAAACCATTGTGATAAATAGAGCATTTGCTCCTATAGGAGCAAATGCTCTATTTTTCACAATGGTTTCATAAAGTGACTTTTATAGCGGCGCAGAAAGGCGTATTTATGGATTTATGGAGGAAAGGGTAAAATGTACAGAGCAATAGATACAGGTGTGTATTTGTTTTTGGTGGAGAATAAAGGAACTATTCCTGAAAAAACGCTTGAATGCTACATGCATTCACTGGCATTGTAGACAACTTGTAGACCCAGATTAGAGGGCTCCTTAGAGTAGAGGTCAGCCCTCTGATAAGGATATTTACCGTCTGTCATTTAAAATCATCTAACAAGTTTAAGCCTTTCATACTCAGTGGATTTTATACTTAACATTTTACTTCTTAACATAAGCCTTTCTACACCTTTGCAAACAGAGTAGACTCAGATCAGATGGCTCCAGGAGTGTTACAATAAGGGGCCGTCTGATCAGGGTCATTTCTGTTTGCTTATGATATACATTTTGAATTTATATGATTCCTCAGTCTATGCCATGAACAAATATTCCTGTAGTCATGGGCTAGTATAACAATGAGTATTAAAATTCATGATGTCATTATTTCTTACCTGTGGGTGTATTCAGGGGGTAAAGGGTTAAACACTAATGGGCTAGTCCATTCTGATAATCCAGCGTTGAAAATTAATTTACGCATCTTATCTGGACTCTGACTTATATATCGTTTGCCCACTTACTAACATTTGATACTATGGACAGCTTTTAGAAGATCAGGGGTGGTGGAGCTTTTTCTGATCAGGAGCTGCGAAGTATGTTAAATTAATACAAAGCTAAGTGTCAGAAATGATATTACATTTTTAAAGCTGACAACATTTTCATTGCAGAAAATTTGTTTGCTAGCATAAATTTCTAAGCTTTTGCAAACAGAGTAGACCTAGATCAGATGGCTTCCTAGGAGCCATCTAATCAGGGTCTGCACTGTTTGCCTATGATATAGATATTATTCTAAAGTTTGTGCTATTGTCAAACAGTCTGTGTTCATTTGCTATTATAAAAACAACTTAATTGATATTCATGATGTCATTATTTCTTACATGAATGTTCATGGAGTAACGGGGTAAAAGGATTACGTTTAAATCCCATATGGTATTTAAATGTATTGAGAATTGTTACAAGGTACGTAGAGTAAAAAGCTACCGCATTTGAAATCGTACTTTCGAATTCATTTCTGTGAAAAACTGTGTCGCGGTGACATATGCTATTCAAAAGTCGATTACTCAGCATTTAAAGGTAGAAAATTGATTTGTGGATACAGTAGTTTACATACACCACTGTATAACAAATACCGGTATCATACAACATGTCCAATAATCATAGGTTTCAACTGCGGTTTTATGTATGGTGTTACATTATGGACATAAAGCTTTCCTATCGCTGTTTACTTGCCAGTTTGTTAAATCTATACAGATAAATATCTGCGAATTTGTGAATTGAGTTAGTAGGGTCTCCACTGTTTTCTTATGCAGTGCGGATGGTTGCCATGATGCCATGGTAAAAATTTGCCTTTAAAAAAATCCTTAATGCTGTTATTAATATTCAGCCAATAAAGCAAAGTGTATTTATGGAGTAAACAACCATTATTTCTTACATGAATATTTATATGGTAAAGGTTTATTATTCTTCTCATCTATGGCTCTTAAGTTTTAGTTGTGTTTTCATGAAACTTCTTAAAAAATTGAGAGTCAATGCAGGGGGTATAAACCTTTATCTGATGAATATCTTGATCTTGACATAAAGCAATAACGACATTTATTAGCTTATTTTTTATGATATTTAGTATATTAACACGTGATATTTTGGTAATGGCAGAAAATGTAGTCAGATCTACATACCAGTAATTCCAAAGGCAAACAGAGCAGACTCTGATCAGATGATTCCATGAGCCATCTGATCTCGGTAAACTATTGACTCCTCTCTGTTAACCCTTTCATTCATATAAACGCATTTTCACGCATTTGCAAACAGTGTAGAACCAGATCAGATGGCTCCTAGAGGAGCCATCTGATCAGGGTCTGCTCTGTTTGCCAATGGAATTTGGTAGATCTGTTTCCACCTTCCATATTTTATTACATAATTATTTTGTCCATGAATATTTAATAGGTATTGAAATTTGAAATATTCCTAGAACAGGGAAAGGGTTAAATGGTGTCTGTATTACGTAAAGGGTCTTTTAACTTCAGTGATAGCTCCAGTGTTAGCATGATTAATTTCTTCACATGCCTGTGGCTTAGTATTTATTTTTTCTCATCTCCTATACAAACAGTTTGGACCCAGATGTGACATTTATTAGTAATCTGGTGCCTCATCGGATTCAGTTTCAGTTTCAGTTTATTCAAACTGTTTAGTATATTTATTATGTTCTTGAACAGAGAAGAATTATAGCAGATAAAAAAGTTTGCAGACACTTAACCCTATTTCCCTGTTCTGTGTTTATTCCAAATGTCAATATCTACTGAATATTCATGAACAAAATAGTTATAATGAAATGTGGAAGGTGGAACATTATAGCCATTTTAGAAACTAAAGAAACAGATCTATCAAATTTCATTAGCAAACAGAATAGACCCTGATCAGATGGCTCCTCTAGGAGCCGTCTGATCTGGGTCTACTCTGTTTGCAAATGCGTGAAAACATATTTATATGAGGGAAAGGGTTTAAGCTTGGTTGAATGCAAGACAGAAAATCCATTTTGAGAATCAATTATTGAAAGGGTTAACGCTTTCCTTTGTATAAATGCCTTTTCCATGCCTTTTCAAACATAGTAGACCTAGATCAGACGGCTCATGTAGGATCAGGATCTGCTCTGTTGGCCTATGGAATTACATAGATCTGATTCTACAGTTTCTGCCAGAGCTCAAACATCAAATATTCATTCACCATTTGGGCATTATAAAAAAAAAGTTAAGCCAATAAATATTCATGATGTCTCTATTTCTTACATTAGTATTCATGAGGGAAAGGGTTATACCTTTCCTTCATATAAACGTGATTTCATGCTTTTGCAAACAGAGTAGCCAAGAGGAGCCGTCTTATCAGGGGTCTGCTCTCTTTGCTTTAATGGACTTTGATAGATCTGTTTCTTCAGTTTCTCAAATGGCCAGTGTTACACCTTCTATATTTCATTATATCTAATTTGGCCATGAATATTCAGTAGGTATTGAAATTTGAAATAAACACAGAACAGGGAAAGGGTTAACCTGCTACATGTAAAAAATTGTCACCTTGATACCTACCGTACACCTGGTCATATTGGCTAAATGCAGCACACATTCTTGTATTGCTATGAAAATGGGTCTTTGGAGATCATTGTTGTTGTTGATTTTGCAATGCAGGACTGATGGTGATCTACCTATACAGTAAGCCCCTCTAAAGCGACCACCAAAAATGGGCATAATTCTTGGTGGCAGGGGCAGGTGTACTAGCTTAATGCAGGACGAATGTTATGCAAAAAGCTCCTATAGGAGCTTTCTGCATAACTTTCATCCTGCATAAGGCAGCCACCTGCTTATAAAGGCAGAAATGTTTATTCACAAAGTGTTCGCATTAGAGGGGTTCTATTGTATATACAGTAAAACCTCTCTATAACGACCACTAAATTATGTTAATTAGTGGGTATATTTGGCAGGTGGTTGTTTAAAGCAAGGAGCATTCTGTTTAACTTTCACCTTACTTTAAGCATCCACCTGCCTTTAACATAAAATACTTGATGTAACTTAGTGGTTGTTATATAGAGGTTTTACTGTATACCGTAACAGAAGCACCTTCTCATGCCTTTGTGAACAAAGATCAGTCAACTGTTGGAGGCATCTGATCAGGATCTGTTCTGTTTGTCTATGAAATAATATATGGAACTGATTCTTCAGTTTGTGCTATGGCCAAAATATGCCATTAAAACCCTAATAATATTCACTTTGTCATTAATTCTTATATCAATATTCATTAGGAAATTGTTGAAATTTAACAATGAAAATGGGGAGTCACATATGACCCCCTGGCAAAACAAATTTGAAAATGGCCGGGTCAAGTCAATGACAAAATCTTTAATCAATAAAACAAGACCTGAAGTATTAACCCTTTCCCTGTTCTATGTTTATTTCAAATTTCAAT
The DNA here is from genome assembly GCA_963576725.1 of Azorinus chamasolen. NCBI lineage: Eukaryota > Metazoa > Mollusca > Bivalvia > Cardiida > Solecurtidae > Azorinus > Azorinus chamasolen. The sequence continues at coordinate 26,307,230 of OY755253.1, read as the reverse complement.
ACCTAATGAATATTAATTAAGAAAATAGTTATAAAGAAATATGCAAGTTGGACCATTGTAGACATTTTAGAAAGCAAAGAAACAGATCTATCAAATTCTATTAGCAAACAGAGTAGACCCTGATCAGACGGCTCCTCTAGGAGCTGTCTGATCTGGGTCTACTCTGTTTGCAAATCCGTGAAAACACGTTTATATGTGGGAAAGGGTTTACTGAATCATGATCATTATGAAGTGAAGGGTAAAATATATAAATAAATTGTTGTCAAATTAAATGTTGCGATTACAGTAGTAATTTGGATCAAATTTGTAAATGGTTGCATGTGACAGTTACTGTAAATTGAGGCCATTTGTTCCACTTGTGAGTGGATCAGACGGACATCTCTTGCATCAGAGCTACAGATAACGGTGCATACACTGAATTTCAAATACAAAAATTGTCATTTCTCCACCAAACCTGTTACTTTTTAGAATCGTCTCTTCGAGAGTTTTCTAAAGAGTGGTCACAATATAGGGTTTGGTGGAGAAATAAAGAAGTTATACCTGAAAATATCTTAATTTACGTATCTTATCTGGAGCTCTGCTTGCATGTAAGATGAAGGTACAAACCATAAGGTTTAGCTTGTGTACTTGTGAAAGGGCCAAAACTCATTAACCCTTACAACACTCAGTTTTCAAATGGACTATTCCTAAATTCAAACAGGTCAGGCCTTTTTGTGAATATTTAGGGAAGTGTAACATTACAAACAGTGCAGAGCCTGATGAGAGGGCTCCTCTAGGAGCCCTCTCGTCTGGGTCTACACTGTTTGCAAGGGACATAAGTGACTCACATCCTGCACAGTAAGGGTTAAAAGGAAAGTTAATAGCTTTGGGATATTGATCAATCTTATGATTAACCCTTTTCCTGTTGAATATTCTTGTTAGAAATATTGTAACATTAAAATATTAATTAGATTATAGTTTATAATGGCATATGAACACGGGACATTTTGGCTTAGGCTTAATATTATACTACAAGCAAACGGAGCAGACCCTGATCAGATGACTCCTGTAAGTATAAGAGTCATCTTATTTAGGTCTCCTGTGTTTACAAAGGTGTGAAAAGGCGCTTATAGGAATCAAAGGTTGAACGCTTTTCATTTGAGTCATTTAATATTATATTTCAATTAGAAAAAAAAAAGTCTTTTTTTGTGTGTCATGAAAGCATGAGATTCTCTTAAGGGATCAATTAAGATTTGTCCGTCTTTGTAATGTAATTTGACATTTTAAAATGACTTTCAAAATACAGCAGTTCGTCCTTCAAACTTTCTTGTTGCTGGCTCAATGTATTGAGTTCATTAGAACTATCGACTTCCTTGTCTGAAATGTGAGTTTTACATTCCCTAGGCTATTGCATATACAGATAATTGATAATTGCATAAATGAGCACAGCTTAGATTTCGAAGCTTTCATGTTTTGCTTGGTAATTGTGTTGGATAATGATGTCTTTACAGGGATTTGCAGCTGTTTCATCAGTGTATATAAGGATTATGATTGAATTGGATCATGTATTCAAAATAATCCTTGACCTATGGTTAGAAAATTATACATTAAAAAATTGTGGTACAGACAGAAAGTGGTCTCATTATTAGCTCGTCTGTTTCGAAGAAAAATCGAGCTATTGTGATCACTGGGTCGTAGTCGGCGGCGGCGTGCAAAAACTTTAATGTAGCTCATTACTCGAAAAGTATAAGAGGTATCAACATGAAACTTCATAGGTTAGTAAATCTCATTGAGGGGAAGGCCCCTACATAAGAACTATAACTCTTGATTTCAAATTTTTTGAGTTATGGCCCTTTATCGTTTTCAAAAATGTTTAATTTAGCTGGACAATTACTAAATCAGATGAGAGTTGGCACCGCACGCGGCTCTTGTTATTACTGAGTTGGTCTTCTTATTATACCCCAACAAGCAGTTTTAGTGGTTATTATGGGAATCAGCCGGTTGGTTGGTTATTTGGTCGGTCGGTCATATGGGCAGTTGGTCAGTCTGGCCATTGGCTGGACCCTCCGCAAGTTGTAATCAGAGCTACTTTGTGGGGGTATTCATCACCTTTTGTGATAATTCTATGAGAACATTGGTCCCAGGTATACAGTAGAACCCCTCTAAACCGGAATTCTAGTAGGGAAGAATATAGATACTTTTAGGCAGGTGGTTGCTTAATGCATAGTGAAAGTCATGCAGAAAGCTCCTCTTTTATCCTGCATTAAGCTGCCACCAGACCTGTCACCAAGATCAATATTTATACTAAATTGAACATCTGGTTTAGAGGGGTTTTACTGTATAAGGACCTAACCTGGCTTCTTTTCTCTTTTCGCCATATGATCACTCTATGAATATTCACGAAAGAAATGATGACATGTATATTAATTAGATTAATTTTTAAAATAGCATAATTTATATGCACATGAAATTTTTGCCAAAGCAGAAACTGAAGAATCCGATCTGTTAGTATACTATGAACAAACAAAACAGACCCTTATCTTGGTCTACTGTGTTTGCCAAGGGGTAAAAAGGCATATACATGAAATCCCCGCTAATGCGACAACAAAAAGGCGCATAATTCTGTGTGGCAGAGGCAGGTGGTAGCTTAATGCAGGACGAAAGTTATGCAGAAAGCTCCTATAGGAGCTTTCTGCATAACTTTTGTCCTGCATTAAGCAACCACCTGCTTTAGATGACATCAGTGGTTGTTTATTAAGTGGTCACATTAGGAGTGTTTCACTGTATATGGAGTAAACGGTTTAAACATTTTCAAGAATAACTCCCATGTTATATTCAATATTTCCCCGCCAAACCCTATATTCTTTGACTCTATTCTAAAGAATGATCTCAATATAGGGTTTGGTGGAAAAATGATGATTTTAATGCTTGTTTGTGTTGATTAACATCTGTTTCTGCCAACTATGGGCTAATTGGATGCCCCAGAAAGAGGGGAGCGTATACAGAGAAACCCGGGAGCGTATATTCTTATTGTCGATAGAGTTTCTCTGGTTCTTTTAGATGCCCAGTGTAAAACATTGATACATTATGAGACCTAAGTTTAAATAAAGTGTCATCCGAAGGACTTGGTCGGCGGGGAATCGAACCCATTACTCCTGGCATTGTATTGAGTGCATTAATCACTCATCCACCTCTGCTGTTTTTAGCTCACCAGAGCACTTTGTGCTCAGGGTGAGCTTTTGTGATCACCCGTTGTCCGTCGTCCGTCGGCGTGCGTCGTGCGTCGTGTGTCGTTCGTCGTTAGTCGTTCGTCGTTCGTCGTCCGTCGTCAACAATTTGAACCTTTAAAAATCTTCTCCTCTGAATCTACAGGGTTCTCATCTTTCATCTTTGGCACATAGTATCATCTTTAGGTCCTCTACAAAAGTTATATAAATTATGCCCCTGGGGTCAAAATTGGCCCCGCCCCAGGGGTGCCTTGTTTTCAATAGAAACATATAGTAAAACTTTGAAAATCTTCTCCTCTTAAACCATAAGGTTCTCAGCTTTCATATTTGGCACATAGCATCATGTTCAGGTCCTCTACAAAAGTTATATAAATTATGGCCCTGGGGTCAAAATTGGCCCCGCCCCAGGGTTGGGCAGTTTTCAATAGAAACAAATAGTGAAATCTTTGAAAATCTTCTTCTCTGAAACTGGAAGTCTCTCAGCTTTCATATTTGGCACAGAGCATCATGTTCAGGTGCTCTACAAAAGTTATATAAATTATGACCCTTGGGTCAAAATTGGCCCCGCCCCAGGGGTGGGCAGTTTTCAATAGAAACAAATAGTGAAATCTTTGAAAATCTTCTTCTGAAACTGGATGGCTCTTAGCTTTCATATTTGGCACAGAGCATCATGTTCAGGTCCTCTACAAAAGTTATATAAATTATAGCCCCAGGATCAAAATTGGCCCCGCCCCAGGGGTGGGCAGTTTTAAATAGAAACAAATAGTGAAATCTTTGAAAATCTTCTTCTCTGAAACTGGATGGCTCTCAGCTTTCATATTTGGCACATAGCATCATGTTCAGGTCCTCTACAAAGTTATATAAATTATGGCACTGGGGTCAAAATTGGCCCCGCCCCAGGGGTGGGGAGTTTTCAATAGAAACAAATAGTGAAATCTTTGAAAATCTTCTTCTCTGAAACTGGAAGGCTCTGAGCTTTTATATTTGACACATAGCATCATGTTCCGGTCCTCTACAAAGTTATATACCGTAAATTTATGGCCCCAGGGTCAAAATTGGCCCCGCCCCAGGGGTGGGCAGTTTTCAATAGAAACAAATACATGTAGTGAAAACTTTGAAAACATTCTCCTCTGAAACTTGAAGGTTTTCAGCTTTCATATTTGGCACATAGCATCATGTTCAGGTCCTCTACAAAATTTATATAAATAAAAAATATGGCCCCAGGGTCAAAATTGGCCCCGCCCCAGGGGTGGGCAGTTTTCAATAGAAACAAATAGTGAAATCATTGAATATCTTCTTCTCTGAAACTGGAAGGTTCTCAGCTTTCATATTTGGCACATAGCATCATGTTCCGGTCTTCTAAAAAAGTTATATAAATTATGGCCCTGGAGTAAAGATTGGCCCGCCCCAGGGGTAGCCAGTTTTCAATAGAAACATATAGTGAAAACTTTGAAAATCTACTCGTCTGAAACTGGAAGGTTCTCAGCTTTCATATTTGGCACATAGCATCATGTTCAGGTCCTCTACAAAAGTTATATAAATTGTGCCTCTTGGGTCAAAATTAGCCCTGCCCCAGGGCAAGCTAGTTTTCTATAGAAACATATAGTGAAAACTTTGAAAATCTTCTCCTCTGATTGTCTGGTGAGCGCTTCAGGGCCATTATGGCCCTCTTGTTAATACTTCAGCACTGTTTCTGTGTTTACAATTATTGGTGAAGTTTTAAATTTCATCTTTATTTGCTCGATTATAGAATCAGATCTATATTATTCAAAAGTGAACAGAGTAAAGCTTGGTCATACAGCTCTTTCAGGAACTTCAGATCTGGGTCTGCTTTGAATGCCAATGCATTAACATACGTTTCTAAAAGATAAAGGTTTAACCCTAACCCCCATATGATATTTTATAATTATATACACCTTTTTTCATGCCTTTGCAAATAGTCAGAACACCCAGATCAGACGGCTCCTATAGGAGCCTTCTGATCCGAGTCTGTTGTTTGCTTCAGTGAAGTTATAATAGATCCTACCAAACCAAAACATCTTGTGAAGAACATGCCTTTATAAACAGTTAAAGCTAATTAATACTCATGATGTCATTATTTCTTACATGAAAATTCAACTGGAAAAGGTTTGCTAGGATAATCCTGCAGTGCATGTAGGTTGGTTTGGAATGAAGCGCCTTACAGCACTTGCAGGTTTGCAGCAATAAAGCTGGGACCGTGTGTGCTTTGTTCCACTTGTTTACACACAGGCCCTTATCCTGCTGTAAAAGTCATGTCTGCTCTATCGCTGATCTGGAATAGTTTTCCGTAGTTTAGATTTGTTCAAGCTTTTCAGAGACTATTGACCAAGTATCAAAGAGCTTGGATCCTGATGAGATGCCGAGTTACTCGGCATCTCATCTGGATCCAGGCTGTTTGCAAATGCAGCTCAGGTGGCTGTTTTCAGAATATGGGTAGAAGCCGTTTTAATAAGATTTAAATTCCCATTACAGCCATTCTTTTTTTGAAACTCATGACTCAGCAGTATGATTAGAGACAAAGATAAGATTAATGACTAAAGATAAGGCTGGAATTCTTGTAGAGTAGTGCAAAAGGAAAGGTTTGTGCCATATGGCTGAAAAGAGAATGGCATTTTGAGGGACAAAACTGCTTGTTAAAAGGGCCGTTTCATTCTCATTTGGATGAGAAGGGGCTTAGACTCTGATTTGGGGGAGGGTAGGGGTGGGGGGATAACACTAGTTTAGGCATTGGGAACCAATTTGCAATATATAGTCAATACAGTGTACTTGGAGAAAGCTACATGATTTAAACGAATTTTGTGAAGGGAAGGCACCTGCGAATGGGTGTAGGACAAAGCACGACTCGACAAAACCCCACTAAGGACAAAACTGCACAGGAATGGCCCCTGCAGAAAAAATTGTCCAAATGCAGAGAATAGGCAATTGAGTTAATATATTACTGATTCCTGTGTTTGTGCATAGAGAGGCCTTTGGCACCATTGCAAAAAGAGTAGACCCAGATCACATGGCTCATGAAAGGGGCTTCTAATCAGCGTCGGCTCTGTTTTCTAATGGAATTACATCATAACATGGATCTATGTCTACAGTTTCTGCCATGAATGTCCAAATATTGCCTTGTTCGTGATGTTCATTATGAAACTTCATCTAATAAATATTCATACAGTCATTATTTTTTTACACAAATATTCACACAGTATAACTATAAGGGTTAACTAGATTTAAATGTTTTATTTACTGACTTGGTAGCTAGGCGTATAAATACATGCACATGCATGTTTTAACCCTTTTCCTGTTCTGTGTTTATTAAAAACTTCAATACCTACTGAATATACATGGACAAAATAGTTATAATGAAATATGGAAGTTGGAACATTGTAGCCCTTTTAGAAAGAAAAGAAACAGATCTATCAAATTCCATTAGCAAACAGAGCAGACCCTGATCAGACGGCTCCTCTAGGAGCCGTCTGATCTGGGTCTTCTCTGTTCGCAGGTGCGTGAAAACCTGTTTATATGAGGGAAAGGGTTAAGTGAATGTACCTAAAGAATCTCACATATATCGAGCTTTGTATCAGTGATTTCATTGTTGTAATTTTTCTCTTTCAGATAATAGTTCAATCACATTCAACACGAAGAACAAATCTGTCATGGCGGATGTAGTCCAGGACAACATCAAAGAGAAGGTAAGCTCTAATCACAGTTTAAATGTGACGACCAAATATAAGACTTTTTCAAACAGTGTCGATCCAAATCAAATGCTATATGAAGGAGCCTTTTGATCAGGGTATGCACTGTTTGTCATAAAAACATTTTCTTCATTAATAAATGTTGGTACAATTTTGGATTAATTAACCCTTTCCCCCATGATTATTTACGTAAAAAATAATGACATCATAAATATTGATTAGATTAATTTGTTATTATGGCACATGCCCACTGGAATATTTGGCTTAGGCAGAAGCTGTAGAATCATAGATCTATATCATATGCAAACAGAGTAGACCCTGATTAAATGGCTCCTATAGGAGCTGTCTGATCTGGATTTACCCTGTTTGCAAATGCGTAGAAAGGCATAATTATTTATTGAGTAAAGGGTAAATATTCAGATAGGGAGGAGTCAGTTTTAACCCTTCTTCTCACATAGGCTATTTTTAGATCAAACCACTTTGGATAAATCTACCGAAAAGGAGCATTAATTAGAGAAAAGGAAAATTTTAGAATTTTGTAGTTTGAAACCATTGTGATAAATAGAGCATTTGCTCCTATAGGAGCAAATGCTCTATTTATCACAATTGTTTCAATAGGTGATTTTTACAGAGGTGTAGAAAGGCGTATTTATGGAGGAAAGGTTAATTATTCAGCAGGTTACGGGTAAATCAGTGTGAGTATATTTAACCCTTTCTTTCATAAAAACACCTTTTCACACATTTGCAACAGAGTAGACCTAGTAGGAGCCGTCTGATCTTGGTCTGCTCTGTTTGCTTATGACATGATATACATGTAGATCTGAATCTTCAGTTTTAGTCAAAGACAAAAAATTACCAATTACAATAAAATCTGCTAATAGATATCCATGAAGTCATTATTTCTTACATGAAAATTGAACAGGGAAAGGGTTGAAAGTTTTTATTGGTAAACCGGATCTTCTGGGTATCTTTTAACCCTTTCCCTGTTCTATGTTTATTCCAAATTTCAATACCTTATATTCATGGACAAAATAGTTACCGTATAAGGGAAGATGGAACATTGCAGACATTTTTGAAAGTAAAGAAACAGATGTATCAAGTATCAAGTTGCATAAGCAAACAGAGCAGACCCTGATCAGACGACTCCTATAGGAGTCGTCTGATCAGGGTCTACTCTGTTTGCAGATGCGTTAAAACACGTTTATATGAAGGAAAGGATTAATTGCTTTGGATGATCCAAATAAATATCAACAATACCACATAACCTTTATTCCATGAATACTTGTGTAAGATTAGAAATGATGTATGTATGAATAATTGATAAGCTTAAGTTTGTAATGGTATAATGAACAAGGAGATGTTTGGCCATGACAGAAACTGTTGAATCAGACAATTCTACAGGCGCCATCTGATCAGGGTCTGCTCTGATTGCTTATTATATAGAATGGATCTGAATTTCTATGCCTTTGCAAACAGAGTAGACCCAGATCAGACAGTTCTGACAGAAGTCGTCTGATCAGGGTCTGCTCGGATTGCTTATAGTATAGAATAGATCTTAATCATCAGATTTTATAGTTACTGTCATGATAAAAAATCTATTGTTCCTAGTGTCGTTATAAAAATTTAGTTTAATTCAGCTTATTAATATTCATGATGTTAATATTCACAGGGTGAAGGGTTAAATTTCAAAAAATGTTATGCAAATTAACCTATTCCTCCATAGACTATTTTTAGACTCAACCTCTTTGAATAAATCGGCCCAAAAGGAGCATTTACTAGAGAAAAGGAAAATTTTTAGAATTGTGTAGTTTTGAAACCATTGTGATAAATAGAGTGTTATTTTGCTCCATAGGAGCAAATGCTCTGTTTATCACAATGGTTTCATTTAGTGACTTTTACAGAGGCATAGAAACTTTGAAACGCGTATTTATGGAGGAGAGGGTTAACATAACTTCAGTCCCTTAACCCTTCTCTTGCTGAATTTTAAAATACATTTCTCCTTCTTTACCCATGTCCTGTTGTATAATTACATTATATCTTCACTGTGTACAAGTATTTCGCTGTGCAATCACTGTTGTGGAGTGCACTGGTTGCACAATCAACTTGTAAATAGTGCAGACCCTGATGAGACAGCTCTTGCAGGGTCTTCACACTATTTACAGGTAGATATATTGACGTGAATAGCAAGTGAAGGGTTAAAGGTTCATGTTTACATTTCAAATTAAATGGAAACGGTACAGGATAAGAACAAACAAACAGTTTAAGGACAGGTGAACTGAGTATATTATATGGGTAATTTACTACCAGGAAGTCACATTTGAACAGATTTTTTTCTTCCAATGGATATGACTTAAAAAAAAGAAATGACATGATATCAAGACTTGCTTTAAGCCCTTTGCTTCTTTTTTAGCTCACCAGAGCACAAAGTGCTCAGGGTGAGCTTTTGTGATTGCCTGATGTCCGTCGTCCGTCGGCGTGCGTCGTCCGTCGTGCGGTGTGCGTCGTGCGTCGTCAGTCGTCAACAATTTGAACCTTTAAAAGTCTTCTCCTCTGAATCTACAGGGTTCTCAGCTTTCATCTTTGGCACATAGCATCACCTATAGGTCCTCCACAAAAGTTATATAAATTATGTCCCTGGAGTCAAAATTGGCCCTGCTACGGTCCCAGGGGTGGCCAGTTTTCTCTAGCTGACTGTTGTTTTCTGTACAAGTAGCAGAATGCTGGGCTCACTTAGGTTATGCATGGGGAAAACTTCAAAAAAATTCTTGTCAAAAACTACACGTCACAGAGCTTAGATATTTGGTGTATAGATTAACTTAGTAGACCTTATTGACAGTGGTTAATATCATAGTTCTGAGGTTAAAATTGGCCCTGCCCTGTTGGTTATACTGTAAAATTGACTTACACTATAAAGGTTCCTCTGAGCTAGGACTCCATCTGTTATGCAATCACTTGAGAGGGCAAGTTCCTGGTCAAAACTCTATGAAGTTGTCTGCTTCAGAATTAGTGTCTGTTTGTTCACACTGTTTTTAACCCATTCCCTCATAGGCTATTTTTAGATCCTGTTTCTTTGAAAATTTCAGAATTGTGTAGATTTGAAGCCATTGTGATAAATAGAGCTGCAAAAGTTGTTTCCTTCCATATCTTTTAAAAAACAAATGTCATAGTGAAAGACAGTTTGGACCCTGATGAGATGCCAAGTTACTTTGTATCTCATCTGGATCCAGACTTGATCCAGACTGTTTGCAAAGGTTATTATAAATGCAAAAAAAACCCAAAGCAAGTAGCTTGTGTAATATTAGCAGGCTTAAGGTATAGGACCTTTGAAGAGTGAGTGATCAGCCATAAGCATATTGACTAGGGATAATTGCAGATCACTTATGCATATGGATGGGTTTTCTTGGTTCACTAAACTTGTATAAAACCAGGGCTAAATGCTAGCTAATCCAAACCTAAATCGCAAGCTCATTAAAAAAAAATTGGCTAGGATTAAGTTTGCAACAAGTAGCGAAGCTTGCAGTTGCAAGCCAATTAAGGGAGACAGGCATATCTCTAGTTAAACATTTACTGGTGTCTATTTTTAGCATACATTTAAAGGTAGGTGATCTCCCTTTTTGATAACAACTGGATTGCCTCCTTTGTTGTTAGTAGATCTGCAGTAATATTGCAGACCCAAACAAAGAAAATTGTTATAGTTAGATGTCGCCTGTTGCACATTAATTAGGACAATTAACCCTTTACTCCATTAATAGGCCTTTCTACACCTTTGCAAACAGAGTAGATCCTGATTAGATGGCTTATGTAGTAGCCATCTGTTCAATCTGCTGTTTGCTTATGATATGATATAGTGCAAATTGCATTACATTATTTTCATTTTGTGTACAATATACTTATGATATGTTTACTAACCCTTTCCCTCATGTTAACACCTTTTCACACATTTGCAAACAGAGCAGACCCAGATCAGATGGCTCCTATAGCAGCTGTCTGATCAGGGTCCGCTCTGTTTGTTAATGGAATATTAAAGATGTTTCTTTACTTTCTAAAATGGCTACACCGTCCCACCTTCCATATTTCATTATAACTATTTTGTCCATGAATATTCAGTAGATATTTAAATTTTGAATAAACATAGAACAGGGGAAGGGTTGAAAATAAATTAAGATATGAATAATAATAACTCATGAAGGTGTAATGAAAATATCTGAAATTTTGAATATCATAAGTACATGTATAGATTAATTTATTCTTTCTGAAATTCAACCAATTTGCCCAGGGAGAGGGTTTACATACTTTTGTACATGCCCTTCTTTAGATTGACATTGTAATATGTTTTCATTTTCTTAAAAAAAATTCATGTGAGGTCCTCTACAAAAGTTACATAAATTATGCCCCTTGGGTCAAAATTTGCCCGCCCCAGGGCCGGGTAGTTTTCTATAGAAACACATAGTGAAAACTTTGAAAATCTTCTCCTCTGATTGTCTGGTGAGCGATATCAGGGCCTTTCAGGCCCTCTTGTTTCATGCATTTGCAAATGGAGTAGACCCAGATCAGACGGCTCCTGTAGGAGCCGTCTGATAAGGGCCTACTCTGTTTGCTTATGGAATTATATACATGTAGACCTGATTCTACACTCTTTGTCACAGTCATAAATACCTTTGTTAATGTTGTCATTATTTCTTACATTAATATTCAACAGGCAAAGGGCTGAAGAATGGAATAATCAGTGAAAATTTATGGACATTTACCCTGTACCTTATAGATACACCTTTTAACGCCTTTGCAAACTGATTAGACCCAATCAGACAGCATGTGTCTGATGACTCTGATCAGGATCTGTTGTGTTTTCTTATGGGATGATATAGAGATGATTCTACAGCTTCTGCCATGGCCAAAATGTTTTTGTGTTCCCATGCTGTTATAAAAATTCATATAATTAATAAATATTCATAATGCCATTTTTTCTTACATGAATACTCATGAAGTAAAGGGTTAACTTATCATGAAATTGGAAATCATGACTAAGGGTCTTACTATGTCAACATGTTAAATGCATATCATTATTAAATCTTTGCCACTAGCAACACATTTCTGATAACATCATTACATGATTGTGCAAGCAGTCAGCAGTGTGGACCAATGAGACACGATAAAAATTCTTCCATCTCATCAGGATCTATAATGGTTTGATACTCGGACTGTTTTATGAAAAGTAGAATTGCTAGAATTATAGCAGATTACAAAGTTTACATAATTATGACAATTGTTAACCCTACAAGTTGCTAATGTCCTATGCAAACAGTGTAGACCCAGATGAGAGGGCTCCTAGAGGAGCCCTCTCATCAGGGTCTGCACTGCTTGCCATGTGGTATACTTTTCGTTAAAAAACTTCCCTGAATATTCACAGTAAGCTTGGCCAGCTGTTTGAATGTTGGAATAGTCCATTTGACAGTTCAGCATTGAAAGGGTTAAATATGTAAAAAGAATTAATTTATTGTCAAGGGCATAAATCTGCCAGATGTAGTATTGATGCAGAACATACCCTAACTATCCTTATAAATTATTCGGACAGATAGAGCAGATCCCAGATCAAACAGATCCCAGATCAAACTACTCTTGAAGGAACAACTTGCTCATGGTCTACACAGTTTGGTGTCTAATTTAATGTTCATTTATTCAGCTTTATACAGTAACAGTCGGTTGAGAGGGTAGAAGGTGTGTGTAATTACCTTGGGTAATTAGTGTACAATTTACCTCATTTGGTTAGTGCAGTTGTACAATGATTACATTTATGAGAATCTAGCCATGGTGTATCTTAGATAACCCTTTCCCTGATGAATATTCATGTAAGAAATAATCACATCATTAACATTAATTAGAATATTTTTTATAATGGCTTATGAACAGAGCATATTTGCTTAGGCCAGAAACTGTAGAATCAGAGCTATATTGTACCATAAGCAAACGGAGCAAACGCAGATCAGACAGCTTCTATAGAAGCCATCTGATCTGGGTTTACTCTCTTTGCAAAGGTGTGAAAATTTATGAGGGGGAGCCAGCTAACAATTTTGAATCCTGAGTTCTGATGAGTGCTAAATTATTTCGCATCTCATCCAAAAAAAACTTCATGAAGTCCTCAATAGTTTTTACATTGAACTTAGCCTGGGTCCAAGGTTATAAAACTTCTGAGTCTGAGTTTGAGATAATTCTGAGTTTCTCAAGTATCTGATTGGTCAGATGCTTGAGAATGATCTCAGACTCAAACAAAAAGTTTTATAACCTCGGGCCTAGTCTGATTAACCTGTGTTAATTTCTTTATTGGCCTGTATTGTGTCACAAATTTATCATGCTTTTCATGTGACTGGGCTGTCAATGGTGCATTTATATGCACATTAACTTAATATTTAACTATGATTGATTTATATTCTGATCATTTATATTCTGTTCATTCAAGTCATGCAGAAAAAGATTTTTAAATTTAGTTTTACTGGCTATGGAATGTTCCTTGACTAGTCTTCAGTTATCCAAACAGAATTATGTTTTTAATTAGAAAATGCTGAAAATCTCAAAAAACAACTGGCTTGATCACAAATTGTTTATAGAAAATTAATGTTCTTTGAGTGGTCATCTTACAACTATTTTTTTGGTGTGTAAATATGTAAATAATTATGGTCTCCAAGGGGGGGGGGGGGGTGTTCCAAATATATGACTTTATTGTGAATCCCTGTTTCTAGTAAATGCTAAGAAATGAGCAAGATATGGGAGACTTTTCTCTCAGGTCACCCTCTATTTTTAGCCCTGAGCCTGCCTCTATTTAAAATATTTTCTCCGTAATTACGCCTTTCTGTACGCCTTTGCAAACAGATAAGATCCAGATCAGATGGCTCCTATAGGGGCCGTCTGATCAGGAACTGTTGAATCTGTTAGAACTGTTTGATTATGAAATTATAATAGATCTGACTATAGTTTTTTTTTACCAATACCAAATATTTCTGTGTACATCTGACATTATAAAAACTCAGCTAATAAAAACTGTCATTATTTTATGTATGTATATTAGATAGAGAAAGGGTTGAGCACTGTGCCTATTGTCACTGGAGTTTAAATAGGTTAATGTTCTTTCTGTCATGTTTTATATTTTACTAAAAATGCATCATGGTTGCTATGAAAATAGAAATGTATTACTCTCTTTCTTCCAGGATCCAAACTGTTTACAAATGTTATCAATAAATTGCCACTAGTGTGCAGAGAGTTAACAAATTTAAAAACATGTTGACTTTAAATCTTTGAATGCTTAATATTTCACCCATTACCTCATGGGCTATTTTTAGATACAACCTCTTTGAATAAATCTAACGAAAAGGAGCATTAACTAGAGAAAAGGAACATTTTAGAATTTTATAGTTTGAAACCATTGTGATAAATAGAGCATTTGCTCCTATAGGAGCAAATGCTTTATTTATCACAATGGTTTCACATTTTGTGACTTTTATAGAGTCGTCAAAAGTCGTCAATACGAGGGAATGGGTGAAAGCGGAATGGCCCATCAGTGTTTATCCCTTTCCCTCATATAAACGTGTATCCACGCATTGGCTAACAGAGTAGACCCAGATCAGATAGCTCCAAGAGGAGCTGTCTGATCAGGGTCTACTCTGTTTGCTAATTGAATTTGATAGATCTGTTTCTTTGCTTTCTAAAATGTCTACAATATTCCACCTTCCATATTTCGTTCTAACTATTTTGTTAATGAATATTCAGTAGGTATAGAAATTTGGCCTAAATACAGAACAGGGAAAGGGTTAAGATAGAGTCCATTCTGTATGAAATGGTATAATATGGAAGAGGATTTTGAATGACAAATAGTGCAGAAACTGCATGATCAGAGGGCTTCTCTTAGAGCCCTCTGGTCTTGGTCTACACTTTTTGCAAATGCCAGTATACTCATTTTCAGCATTCATAGGGTTCAACCCCTTAATCACAGTAGGCAATTGTTGCATAAATGAGTTTTCAGTTCATGTTGAGGCTTTTTTCCTTTGCATTTGCATGAAGTTTTAAAAGTCTCACAACAGGCAGGAAGTCTGATTTGTATCACAGATGCACTCATAATTATTTAAAATGTATTAAATCTTAGAGAGTTATGGATATTGTTGAAATGAGCCTGATAATGTTCTCAGATGAGTTTTGTCGGAGTGTCTAGAGAACCAATTTGTCATGTTACATGTGTTCCTCTTTTGCACACTGATGGTGACTGTGATATAACCTAAGCAACAGTTTGGATCCAGTTGGATGCTCAGAGTAATTCTTAGTTTAACCCTTTCCCTGTTCTATATTTAGTCCAATATTAATACCTACTGATTATTCATTAACAAATAGGTATAAAGAAATATGGAAGATGGAACATTGTAGACATTTTAGAAAGTAAGGAAACATATCTATCAAATTCTATTAGCAAACAGCAGACCCTGATCAGATGGCTCCTAGGAGCCGTCTGATCTGGGTCTACTCTGTTTGCAAATGCATGAAAACACGTTTATATTAGGGAATGGGTTAATCAGAATCTAAACAGTTTGACACTGAGTTTTCCTTTTCATAGAAATGGATGGACTTTTTGCAGATGGCATTAATTACTTTGCTCTCAGAAAGTTACTCTAATGAACATACTTCATTTGTGGTCCTGCAGAAACTGTTGAATCAGATTAATGTTACACCATAAGCAAACAGAACATACCATTATAAATCAGGCGGCTTCTACAGGAGCCATCTGATCAGGGTTTACTCTGTTTGCAATGGCATGAAAAAGGTTTATATGAAGGAAAGGGTCAAGTATTCAGACACACACTCTTTAATCTCAGTTTGTAAAGTTGATCAGAGGGCTCCTATAGGAGCCATCTGATCTTGGTCTACTCTGTTTGCAAATGCATGAAGATGCATTTATATGAGGGAAAGGGTTAACCTTTCCCTCATTTAGACGCCTGTTGGCACCTTCTAAAACAGAGAAGACCCGGATCAGACAGCTCGGTTGTCAAGAGCTGTCTGTTCTGGTTCTGCTCTGTTTTCTTAACCCTTTCCCTGTTCAATATTCATGTAAGAAATAATGATATGGATATTTATTTGTTGAATATTTATAATGGTACATGGACACATATTTTTACCTTGGCAGAAAGTGTAGAATCAGAGTTATATAATTTCATAAGCAAACAGAGCAGACCATGATGAGACAGCTCCAGTAGCTGTCTAATCTGGGTCCTCTCTGTTTCCAAAGGCGTAAAAAAGGGTTTATATGAGGGAAAGGGTTAAGATACAATATACAGGTAGATCAGATTCTGAAGTTTCTGGCACAGCCCACTGACCCCAGCATTTCCTTGTTAATGTGTAAACAGAAAAATTAAGCCCATGAATATTCATGCTTTAATAAATTTTTGAATTAATATTCATGGAGCCAGGAGGAAACGATTAACCCATTCCCTCATATTGACGACTCTGTAAAAGTCACTTTGTGAACCCATTGTGATAAATAGAGCATTTGCTCCTATAGGAGCAAATGCTCTTTTTATCACAGTGGTTTCAAACTACAAAATTCTAAAAAAAATCCTTTTCTCTGGTTAATGCTTCTTTTTGGTAGATTTATTCAAAGAGGTTGTGTCTAAAAATAGCCTATGAGGTAATGGGTTAAGAGTTAGTAAGATGATGTCTCTGTTTTCAGGTTAATGCTGTTAGAGAGGTTGTGCAGGGCCGAAGTAACAACGAAATTATCCTGGTGCTTCAGTATTATGACTATGATGTAGAGAAGGCCATACAAGCATATCTCGAAGGTAACTTATTCCTAAAGCTTCAGATAAGAGACATACTATCGTATCGGATCCAAATATCTTAATGTATTACCCCTTTACACCATAAATAACACTTTTAATATCTTTGCAAAATAATAGAGTAGACCATGATCAGAGAGCTCCTGTAGGAGCCATCTGATAGACCATCCATGATTAGAGAGCTCCTGTAGGAGCCATCTGATAGACCATGATTAGAGAGCTCCTGTAGGAGCCATCTGGTTGACCATGATTAGGGAACTCCTGTACGAGCCATCTGATAGACCATGATTAGAGAGTTCCTGTTCGAGCCATATGATAGACCATGATTAGAGAGCTCATTGAACATTGCAGCTATTTTAGAAACTAAAACAGGTATCTCAAATTTCATATATGCAAACAGAGCAGACCCAGACAGCTCCTACAGGAACCCTCTGATCTGGGTCTTCTTTGTTTGTGAATGTGTGAAAGGGCATTTATATGAAGGACAGGGGATTAAATACCTTTTTAGTTCTTTGCAAACGGGAGTAGACGCAGTAGAGTCAGATCAGGTTGCTGGTGTAGGAGCTATCTGATCAGGGTCTGCTCTGTTTGCTTATGAAATTATAATAGATCTGGCTTCATAGTTTCTGCTAATCCAAAATAATCCTGTGTACATAGTCAGCTAATAAATATTCATGATGTCATATATTTCTTACATGAATATTCAACAGGTACATGGTTAAATTGAACAAAGAGACAGTTTTGAACATACATATGCAAGATTAACAACCCATTGCAAGTGGGGGAAACAATTGGTAATTTTCAAACAGTGTAGACCCATATCAGAGCTTCTATAGAAACCCTGTGATCTGGCTTTTTACTGTTTACCATATAAATAATAATAAACATACTTTACTGGACAAAAACATTTTTTGATGGTTTGATTCATTAATTGGGGGAGTCCAATTTTGTAATTTAGCATACAAAAAGTTAATAGATGTATGTTCTGTACTTTGGACATGTTATTCATGATAACTGTTTGCAAACATGTGGTTTGAATTCAGATAAGATGGCTCATTAGGTTTAACCCTTTAACTCATGAATATTCATGTATAAAATAATCACATAATGAATAGGTGAATTTTTATTATGGCATATGAATATACAGGAGTTTTTGGCCATGCATGCAATGAATATAATATCAAATCGATATAATTCCATCAGTAAACAGCAGTCCCTCAGACAGCTCCTATAGGAGCTGTCAGATATGGGTCTACTAGATGTTTGTAAAGGCATGGAAAAACATGCTGTAAATGTTTAACACAGACCATAGTTTTAGCCATATCGTTCATAAAAAGGCTTTTTCGCAATTTTGTAAATAGAGTAGAGCCAGATCAGATGATTAAAGTAGGAGCCATCTGATCAGGGTCTCCTCTGTTTGCTTATGAAATTATGATAGCTCTATCTGTCTAGTTTCTTCTAATACCTAAAAGTAGGAGTCATCTGATTAGTGTCCATTCTGATTGCGTATGGAATTATATAGATTTACTACCATGGCAAATGCCATTATATTAATTCAGCAAATAAATATTCATGATGTCATTATTTCTTTCTTGAATATTCAAGGTAAGGGATTAATTTATCTAAGAATAATTCATGGAGAAATGCTCTTTTGAAAAGTTAACCTTTGAGAGTAATATAGATTTCAAGAAACACTTTTCAACCAAAAACTGACTTTAAAAATTGATCAGCAATAAGTAATCATATTGGGATTTATAATTTATTTTGTGGAAAGTGTAGAGTTTATTTGATAAATAAACTTCCTTTTAACATTAAATAAATGAAAGTGATTGGTTGATGTTCTTAAAGACTGATAACAATATGTGTGTGTGATAGGTGTGTCTTCATGTCCTAAATAGGCCGCATAACTCATTAATCAAAAACAGCTGACTGAAGTATTCATGTATAACAATTTTATGCACCATTCTCCTTTTATCTTGTTTTGATTGTCATGTTGGTATTTTCACACATAACTTTTGGAATGCGGGACAGTGCATGCATTTGCAAACAGTGTAAACCCTGATTAGAAGGCTCAAAAAATGAGCCATCTGATCAGGGTCTGCACTGCTTGTCATCGAATCCTATTATCCAGCTAGCAAGTTAACACCTGTCATACTGAATGGACTCTATAGTTGAACACTGATGGGATATTCCACTTTGAAAAATTAGTGTTGAAGGTTTAAATAGATGTACAGTAAAACCTCTCTATAACGGCCATTAAATTACATCAAGTAGTTTGTGTTAAAGGCAGGTGGCAGCTTAAAGCAAGGTGAAAGTAAAACAGAACAGGAGCGTTCTGTTTAACTTTCACCTTGCTTTAAGCAGCCACCTGTCTTAAATACCAACAAATTAACGCAATTTAATGGTCGTTATAGAGAGGTTCTACTGTATACCTAGACTTTAATGGTTTTGATCTGAACTGTACAGTAAAACCTGTTTGTTTCGAACTACAGTAAAACCTGTTCTAAGTGATCACTCAGCGAATGCACATAGTACAGTCAAATCTCTAGTGTAATGTCCACCCAGAAGAGGTCAAGATTTTATGATTTTAAGACAGGTGGTAGCTTAATGCAGGGTGAAAGTTACCTAAATAAAGTTTTGTCTAACTTTAAGCAACCACCTGCTTATAAAAACCACTGCATTTATTCTTTTAACCCTGTCCTCCATACATACACCTTTTCACCTTTGAAATCGAGGTAGACTTGGATCAGATGGCTTCTATAAGAGCTGTCTGATCAGGGTCTGCTCTGTTTGCATATGGAATAATATAATATAGTTCTGATGATACAGTTTCTGCCATGGCCAGAAATGTCTGTTTGTATGCCGTTATAGAAATTTAGCTAATTAATATTCAGTGTGCCATTATTTCTTTTATAAATATTCATTGAGTAAAGGGTTAATGGTATAGAGAGGTTGTACAGGCCTGCTGTTTAATGCAGCTCTTTTAGAGGTGTTTGCCTTACTGTCATCCTTCATTAACCCTTTCCCTGTAATGTATTTAAGCCAAATTTCAATACCTACTGAATATTCATTAACAAAAGCGGTATAACTAAATATGGAAGGTGGAACATTGTAGACATTTTAGAAAGTAAAGAAACATATCTATCAAAGTCTATTAGCAAACAGAGTAGACCCTGATCAGACGACTCCTCTAGGTGCCGTCTGACCTGGGTCTACTCTGTTTTGTTTGCAAATGCCTGAAAACATGTTTATATGAAGGAAAGGGTTAAGCTAATACATATCTCAACCCTTTACCTGATAAGGAATAAGGAATCATGCAAGAAATACTGATATCGTGAAGAGTTTATTATGACAGAAACTGTAGAATCAGATAGATTTCTGTGATTAATTCAATAAGTAAATATAAGAGCTGACCCTGACCTTACAGGAGCAGTCTGATCTTGGCCTACTTTATTTGTAAAGACGTAAAAAGGCATATCAAGCAGAAAAAGGATTCAAAACATGCATGCCAGTGCGTTTTAAGTGGTTGCTAAACCTTTTCTTCATAGATAATTATGCCTTTAACTCTTTCCTCCATAGGCTATTTTTAGACCCAACCTCTTTGAATGAATCTACCCAAAAGGAGCATTTACTAGAGAAAAGGAAAAAAATAGAATTTTGTAGTTTGAAACCATTGTGATAAATAGAGAATTAATTTTGCTCCTATAGGAGCAAATGCTCTATTTATCACAATGGTTTCAAGAAGTCGTTATTACAGAGGCGTAGAAAGGTGTTTTTATGGAGGAAAGGGTTAAAGCCTTTTGCGAACACAGTAGACTCTGATCAGACAGCTCCTGTAGTCCCAGAATTTATTCTGTTTGCTTATGAATTAGTATAGATGTGGTTCTACAGTTTCTTCCAGAACCAAAAATTCCTTGGTTTGTATGCCACTGTAACAGTACAGATAACCCTTGCTTTCATATAAACGCTTTTTCACTCAATTGCAAACAGAGAAAACCCAGATCAGAAGGCTCTTGCTTATGGTGATATATAGGTCTGACTCTATAGTTTTTGCTTGGGCCAAAATGTCCTGTGTCCATAATATTTTTATGCCGTTATAAAAATTGAAAAAATAAATAAATTATTAACCTATTCCTCCATAAATACGCCTTTCTATGCCTATGTTTACATGCTCTATTTATCACAATGGTTTCAAAACTACATGATTCAGACATTTTCCTTTTCTCTAGTAAATGCTCCTTTTTGGTAGATTTATTCAAAGAGGTTGGGTCGAAAAATAGCCTATTAGGGAATGGGTTAAATGCTGATGATTTACATTCATAAAGTAATGAATATTCATGAGGTAAAGGGTTAAGAAGGGATTTACTGTATGTGTTTTCCCTGTACAGTTCCTTGTACTTTATGACAGGTTGATTTCAGTGTCTTAGTTTCTTATCACTATGTCAGGGACAGCTGGAAGTGAATTTTCTGCTGATTTAGGAGTGTAGATAAAGAAAGGGGAGTAGGAGTGAGATTTGTTTTGAACTGTTGGTTGAAGGAAAGTATGAGAAAAGGAGAGACATAGAGAGAAAGGATATATAGACTCATTGTCAAAGCTGTAGGCGAGACAGGGGAACATAATGGAAGAGAAGCAGAGAAAGACAGGAAGTAAAAAGAAAAAGGGATAGTTTAAACTTTGGAGTTACTTTACTCCATAAATGCACATTTCTATACCTTTGTAAAGAGTAGACCCAGATCAGTATCCATCCTTATAAAACTTTTTAGTTGAGTCTGAGTTCGTTCTCAAGTTTTTGATTGGTCAGATTTGAGCCTTTGGCTCAAATCTGACCAATCAAAAGCTTGAGAACAGAACATCTAGGAGCTGCTGTCAGACCAGTGTCTGCTCCATTTGCTGATGAAGTAATATGGTAATGATTCTATATTTTCTTCTGTTGCCAAAAAGTCCATTGTTTACATGTCTATAAATCAGCTAATTTTCTTAAATTAATTATTTCTTACTTAAATATTCATGGAGTAAATGGTATTTGTAAAGAGTTGAGAAATCATAATTCAAAGAGTTTATTATGTTAAGTTGATAAAGACACAAGTTTATGACTTTTACAAACAGAGTAGACTTGGATCAGACAGCTCTTGTAGGAGCTAACTGATCATAGACTGGTCTGTTTATGATGTTTACAGTTCATTATTTTGTAGATCTGATTCTCTTCTATTTGTCATTGCACTAAATTTCTTTGTTGTACATCAATTTGTATCCAAAATGGACAATCTTGCATGAAATCTACAAGTTAACCCTTCGCTTGCTATTCACGTCAATATACCTACTTGTAAATAGTGCAGACCCAGATGAGACAGCTCCTGCAGGAGCTGTCTCATCAGGGTCTGCACTATTTACAAGTTGATTGTGTAACCAGTGCACTCCACAGCAGTGATTGCACAGCGAACTACTTTTACACAGTGAAGATATATGTAATTATACAACAGGACAAGGGTAAAGAAGGAGAAATGTATTTTAAAATTCAGCAAGAGAAGGGTTAAGGGTTAAAAGGGTTAACCCCATGAATATTCATGTAAGGAACAATCTATGATGTATGTATGGTTATTAATTTGCCTGATATTCACAATGGTATACAAAAAAGAAAAGTTGGCTCTCCTAAAAATGTATAATCTGAGGTCTTTTTAATTCACTAAGCAGACAGAGCATGCGCCCAGATCAGACAGGTCTGATATATGGATCTACATTGTTCACAAAGGGCATTAAAAGGTGTATAAGTGGTCGCTTTAGAGGCGTTTTACTGCAGCAATTGTGTCAGAGAGGTGACATTAACCCTTCGCTTGCTATTCACGTCAATATACCTACCTGTAAATAGTGCAGACCCAGATGAGACAGCTCCTGCAGGAGCTGTCCCATCTGGGTCTGCATTATTTACATGTTGATTGTGCAACCAGTGCACTCCACAACAGTGATTGCACAGCGAAATACTTGTACACAGTGAAGATATATGTAATTATACAACAGGGCATGGGTAAAGAAGGAGAAATGTATTTTAAAATTCAGGATGGGAAGGGTTAAGATTTGGTCAGTCTACACTGTATAGGACAAGTCAGCTTTATTGATGGCAAATATTACTGATGAGTGGAAGTAGTAGAGACACTGTGTCCAGGATATGGTCTAGTCTAGTCCACACACTTTGCACATTTGGAGAGGCTTAATTTCTTGTTATGCTGCTTATTTATGGACAGCAAATCGAGGGCTTGGTGCAAAACTATTCTAACTCCTTCACTTTGTGAAGGAGTTAGAATAGTTCTGCACCAAGCCCTCCAATTATGAAGACAATTATGTATACAACTAGCGAGACAAACACTGATATAACCCTTTACTCCATGAATATTTATGTAAAAATGAATGACATCATGAATATTAATTAACCCTTTCCATCATATAAACAGCTTTTCATACATCTGCAAACAGAGTAGACCCAGATCATACCACAGGGGTCTGGACAGCTTCATGGGGGGTCTATATGTACTACATGTATATTATGTTGTACATGTTATTATATAGTACATATGGACCCCATGAAGCGGTCCTGATCCTTGTGGCTCCTATAGGATCCGTCTGATGAGGATCTGCTCTGTTTGCTTAAAGGGAATTTAATAGATCTGATTCTTTAGTTTCTTAAATGGCTACCATGTTCCACCTTCCATATTTCATTATAACTATTTTGTTCATGTATACTCAGTAGGTATTGAAATTTGGAATGATATAGAACTGGGAAAGGGTCACCAGAATTTTTATAGTGATATACAAAAAGGGATTTTTGGCAGTGGCACAGTCAGGTCTATATCATTTCATAAATGAACAGAGCAGATATATATGAGACTACTCCTACAGGAGCCACTTAACCCATTACCTCATAGGCTATTTTTAGATCCTACCTCTTTAAATAAATCTACCGAAAAGGAGCATTAACTAGAGAAAAGGAAAGTTAGAATTTTGTAGTTTGAAACCATTGTGATAATCATTTGAAACGATTGTGATAAATAGAGCATTTGCTCCTACAGGAGCAAATGCTTTATTTATCACAATAGTTTCACAAAGTGACTTTTACAGAGTCGTCAAGTGGTCAATATGAGGGAATGGGTTAATCATGGTCTTCTTTGTTTACAAAGGTGACAAAAGGTTTCTATGGAGTGAAAGGATAATAAGCTAGGAGGTGCATGTAGATATGACAAAGATATGAAATTAGGAGATAGGTAATTATATATACATGTATAATAAACAGTTAACTGAAGGCTATGCAATGAAGTGAACTATTTCAGTGGTTTTATGTATACAAGATCCTTGTAGCCAGTGAGATCCTTGTATTCTTGTTATATGATACAATACATCATAGGCCAGGCTAATAAAACCAGCAGCTTGTGGGAATTTTTTACATATTAACTCTTTGCATGCTAAGTAATTTTTCGTCTGCAACAATTGTCGTCTTCTGCAATTCTTAAAATAAACTTTCTCTCATATTTTTGTAAAAATATGGTCAAGATAACAAACAGTTTGGATCCTGATGAGACGCCGCATTATGCGGCATCTCATCTGGATCCAAACTGTTTGCATAGGTAATCCCAGTTTCGCCGCTAGCGTGCAGAGACTTAACTCTTTATTATGCTTGTGTTGAATTTGTAATTACCTGTGTCAACAGTTTGAATCCAGATGGGACATCGAGTGACATGGCGTCTCATCAGGAGCCAGACTGTTATACACATTGAATGCAGTTTTGAAAAAAGAGTGAAAAGAGTATTGATTTTGAGATTTATAGCAGACCAGTATTTGTACACTGTAATTACTTAGCATGTAAAGAGTTGGGGCATTGACCGCACAAACCTGTAGAGAGTGTGAACTGTTTTCAGCTGAAGTTTGTTGCCCTCTCCTATTCCTGAATGCATATTTACTGCTATTATTAGGGCCCTGCATTGAAAATGCAGAAGCCTTAGGAATCACATTTTCTGTCCGTCCGTCCGTCTGGCAAAAAATTTGATGTGATGTGATAACTCAAACAGTACTTCACATATTGTTTTCATATTAAGGTCAAATACTTAGTGTCATCAGAGGAAGACACCTATAGTTTTTGGGTTGAATCAGATCACTCTGTC
The DNA here is from genome assembly GCA_963576725.1 of Azorinus chamasolen. Lineage (NCBI taxonomy): Eukaryota > Metazoa > Mollusca > Bivalvia > Cardiida > Solecurtidae > Azorinus > Azorinus chamasolen. The sequence continues at coordinate 26,282,363 of OY755253.1, read as the reverse complement.
TAGAGTTATCTGCCCTTGATTACAGGGCCCTCTCTGACTGAATCAGTTTTTAGCTCACCAGAGCACTAAGGGCTTATCAGTTTTTCTTAGCAAAATCTTTAAAAATCTTCTTCTCTGAAACTGCAAGGCCTAGACCTTTGATATTTGGTATGTAGCATGATCTTATGGTCTTCTACAAAGATTGTTTAAATTATGACCCTCGGGCCAAAATGGCCCTGCCCAAGGGCTTATCAGTTTTTCATTGGAAAATCTTTAAAAATCTTTTGAAACTGTAAGGCCTAGACCTTTGATGTTTGGTATGTAACATGATCTAATGGTCCTCAACAAATATGTAGCTTTGGCTTGTGGTCCTCTGCCAAGAATGTTCAACTTACGTCCCGACCTCTTGGCAAAACTTGGCCCTGCCTTGGGGATTATCAGTTTTTACATGGGAAAATTATAAAATATTATTTTTCTCTGAAACCATAAGGCTTAGACCTTTAATTAATTGCATGCTGCTTTGCCTTGTGGTTCTCTACCAAGGTTGTACCCGGGGGTTATCTCAGGTGAGCGCCACAGGGCCTCATGGCCCTCTTGTTTATTCCTCCCGTTCTTTTCCTGGTTAATTAGGGACCTTTATAACCTGAGTCTACTCTGTTCGTCATGCAAATAATAGCTATAATTACGGTTAAGGATTAGGGGTCAAATGTACTGCTTGTTCAAAATGTTTTTCAGACTTGGGCGAATTGTACTTTTTATCGGAATTTTAAAGAAATAATGGACTTCATCTTTGTAGACAAGGTCTACTAGTGGTGTAACAATACATCAAACTATCGCACTATCGTGATAGTTCTCTATCCCAGTTACACTATCGATAGTTATTTCCAATTGACGATAGACTATTGCAATAGTTTCTCTGACTATTGATAGTTTCAATAGTTCTTTCATATAATTGGCACTGTGTTTTCAAGATGGCGTCGACCATCGCAGAGATCGACTTTGTTAAAAACAAAAGTGGTAAAACACAAGTGGCAAAGCCCAATTCATTTTAAATCATTTCCACAAACATTTTTAGTAAGTATTTACAGCAAAGTTATATCAAACACTGTGCAAATTTGCATTTACAAGTTTTCAAATCTTGGCAATAACTATTGCAAAAGTATTTCAATAGTTTCCTGCAATAGCAATAGTATCGCAATAGTACTTTCAGCAATAGCAATAGTATTGCAATAGTCAAAACTGGCCCCAATAGTCAGCCCTAAGGTCTACAATAGGCGAGCTTTGCTGTCCTGCGACAGTCTAGTTATAATGGCACTTTTTGTTTGCTTATAAATGAAATTATAATAGATCTGACAACACTTTGTACAATATAATAGATCTGATCCAACAATTTCTACCTAAACCAAACAGTCCTGTGTACATATTATGCTAGTAGCCTACAGTCGAACTTCAATATATCAAACTCGGATAACTCGAACTTCGGGATAACTCGAACAAAAAGTTCAGTCCTTCCAAAACTTACAATACACAATTGCTCTCAAATGTATCGCTACAGATATCTAGAAACACATGTGACAACTTAATGCAGGTCTATAGTAATGCTGAAAGCTCCTACAGGAGCTTTCAGCATTACTTTAGACCTGTATTAAGCTGTGGCCTTGAGAAATTGTTCAGATTAGATATCGGATGACTCGAACTTCTGTTATCACAAACTAATTTGCATGGTCCCTTGAGGGTTCGAGTTATGGAAGTTCAATTGTATTATGAAAAATCATCAAATAAATATATACATATTCATAATGTCATTTATTTCTGACATGAATATTTAACAGGGAAAGGGTTAGGGGGTATTCTGAAATCATAACATATCATCTTTTTCTAGAATCGTTTATTTCTGGATCATTATTTCACCATCATTTACCAGCTCTTTATCATACTTTCAGTAATGTTTTATCATATGAAACCATGCACCTATGGTGTTAGCTGTGATAACATGACTTAGATTGAAATTTGAGCAAAAGTAGGTGTTATTCTTCCCTGTATCAATGCAGCACTGGGAGGTATAACCCTTTAATCCATGAATATTCATATAAGAATTAGTGACATTATGAATAATATTTACATGAATTCCTGTACTGGCATACAAACAGAGGAACTTTGGTTATGACTGAAACTAGAATCAGGTCTATAGGGCACGGAGCAGTTATGCCATAAGCAAACAGCAAACCCTGATCAGATGGCTCCTATAGGAGCCATCTAATCTGGGTCTTCTCTGTTTGCATTAGTGTTAAATGGTCTATTTACTTTCTACATAATATGTTATTTAATTTCATTTGAAATTATTGAAACAATACAGGATTTTCAAACTGGCTGGGAAGGGATTCGGTGGCCTTATATTTTGGCAAAAAGCAATATACATGTAGTTATTAAAATCATCTTTTTCAGCCTGTAAAGAAAAAGAAAAACAAGAAGGGTAGGGGGTATTGTGAAATCATATCATAGCATCTTTATCTAGAAGCGTTTATTCCTGGATCATTATTCCACCTTTATATCCCTGAATATTCATATAAATAATGACATTATGTATATTAATTACATGAATTCCTACATACTGGCTTACAAACAGAGGAAGTTGTAGAAACTGTAGAATCAGGTCTATGTACAGAAAGCCCTCTTTAATCTTGATGTTAAAATTAGTATAAGTTCTGATCTTTCAGACAGGTGGCAGCTTAATGCAAGTTGAAAGTCATGCAGAAAGCTCTTAAAGGAGCTTTCTGCATGACTTTCATCCTACATTAAGCAGCCAGCTGCCTAAAAGACCTAAATTGTTCTTTATTAAAATTCCATTTAAGAGAGGTTTTACTATAATCAGGGTTGCCACACATCAGGGAAAAATCAGGGAAATCTAAAAAAAATTCAAGGTCAGGGAATTGTCAGGGAATTTTGAGAACTGTCAGGGAAATTTGAAAATATAGGCAAATGTCAGGGAATTGTCAGGGAATTTTGAAAACATGAGATTTTAAAAAATCCATAACATATTAAATAAATTATGACAGAAAGACCAAAATTTCGCGATGAAATGTGTCAGGGAAATTTGAAATTATGTCATGGAATTGTCAGGGAATTTTGTTTCCTCTGTTCTGTGGCAACCCTGATTAATGCCATTAGCAAACATATGCTTTGTTGCAAAGGCGTTAAAAGGCGTATTTAGTTACAGTGTTTGAAATTAACTTTTTTCCATGGTGGCAAGTACTTGCCACCTGATCTGAAAGTTGGTGGCAAAATGCTCTTGCCTGATGGCAAAATTGGAAAATAGAAAGCAATGTATGGAAATTTTCAACTAGCAAGAAAAACAAACGGTGGTCTTGAAGTATTTTTCTGATTGTTTTGATTTCCACCCAATTATTTCTGGTGGCAAGATTTTGCCATCAGGTGGCAAGTTCATGAGTTGGACATTTCTGGTGGCAAAACTGCCACTTGCCACTTAATTCCGCACCCTGAGTTAGTAAAGTAATATCACTTTTCATGATAGCAACAAAGCTCTACTTTTCTTTTGTCTCTTTATGTTCTAGATGGTGCCAAGTTAGCCCTTACAGAATGGCGATACTCAGGAACAAAGGTAAGTTAACTAAACCTATAACTATATCTGCAGATAGGGGATGAGATAAGGGGATGGGGTGGTGGAGTATTTCAAATGCAAATCTCCACCCAACCCTGACTATGCATTAACCATTCACTCCATTAATATGCCTTTCTATGCCTTTGCAAATAGAGTAGAACCAGATCAGACAACTCCTGTATGAGCCGTTTGATCAGAGTCTGCTCCTTTTGCTTATGATATAATATAGATATGATTCTATAGACAGACATACTTAGCCAAAAATTTCGACCTATATCAAACTGCTCCTGAAGTTAAAATCAGTATCTACGTAAGATGCAATTAAAATTCATTGGAAGTTATAGAAACAGTACAGGATGACATTTCTCTTTTCAAACTGGTTGGGAAGGGACTGGGTGTATTTAGGCAAAATGCAATAATAATTAAAATCCCTTTTTTCAGCCTGTAAAGAAAAAGAAAAACAAGAAGAAGTTGGCATCAGAACAAAAAGATGCTCCCTTGTCACCAGAGAGTGCTTTAAGCGAGTCTGGGTCATCCACAAGCCTTATGGTCAATGGAGATTTGAAAGAGCCAGTAGTGAATGGTGTTCTGGAGAATCACATTGGTAAGTACAGAAAGGCCTACAAAGGTCCAGATTAGATGTGTAAATTGAAACATTTTCAAGAATAACATCTATTTCTCCCACCAAACCATATGTTGTGACCACTCATTAGAATTGTCTCAAAGAGACGATTTCAAAGTGTGGTTACAACATAGTGTTTGCCTTGGTGGAGAATTGACGATTTTAATATTTGAGTATGCACCTTGATCTGTAGCTCTGGGCATATAAAAAGTGATTACTATTGTAAGATCTTTCTGCATAATTCTCATCAACCCTTTACCAGGGACAGTGTCCAGGTCCATGCTTATAAAACTTTTTAGTTGAGTCTGAGTTCGTTCTCAAGCTTTTGATTGGTCAGATTTGAGTTCTCAAGCTTTTGATTGGTCAGATTTGAGCCAAAGGCTCAAGTCTGACCAATCAAAAACTTGAGAACGAACTCAGACTCAACTAAAAGTTTTATAAGCATGGACCCTGATAGAGAGGCTTTCAGTACTAAATGTTTGCCCAAAATAAAATGTTTGTTTTATAACTTCCTTTCTCAAAGTAACTTTTTTGGTTGTTTCGCAAAAACTTAAATAGTGATGGAATATGAATAGGTAGGATTTGATCAAAACAGTTTGCATCTTCTATATTGTTGAAAGCCTGAAAACTGCATGATGTAATACTGAAAGCTCAAGCCCTTTTTTGACTGTAATACTTTTCTGTGTTACCTGATGTGAGAGGAGGGACACTTATGGATCACTTTTCCTTTGTCTTTTCATTTGGCCACAATTTCAGCAAGTGACTCATGCATTCCTTCATTTATTTATTTAAATTGATTCATTTTCAGATCCAGACATTTTGAAGTCGGGCAACAACAACAAACTTCTTCCTAATGGACCAAATTGTGTCTCTTCCTTCACCACAGCTCCAGCAAGTGTCAAGGACACAGTTCCCTCCCCTATCGTCAATGGTAACAATGTGATACACTCCACCCCACCAGAGATCTCTGCTGTGGCAAAAGAGCCACAAGGTGCCAAAGAGAAATCTCCTAGTCCTCTACCCCAACGACAACAGCATCATGGGAAACAAAGAACACATTCAGGTAAGATCATTTCAAAGTCTGAAATTGTATTTACCATCGTCATTAACACTTTCCCTCATGGAAACATCTTTCTAGCTTCTTTGCAAACAGAGTAGGTGCAGATCAGATGGTTCCTGTAGGATCTGTCTGATCAGGGTCTGTTCTGTTTGCTTATGAAATAATATAGATCTGATTCTACTGATTCAATGAATGAGAATAACAGAAAGTAGATATGCTGAGTCTGGTCTTGATTTACACTGTTCATTATCTAATATCATGAAACAACTGCTAAGTCTGCTGTGCTGTTTACAGGTTCTCATAACTCGCACCATGACACTCGCAACAGAACTGCCAGCACCTCGTCAGTAGGTGACGGAAAATCAGGGAAGAAGCACATACCCACTCACCATGGTAAGATTATAACACTTCGATCTATGTGCAAAAAAATAAAACCCCATTCAAAACGATCATCTAAAAGTGGTCTAAATCTGGGTATTAAAGGCAGGTGGTTGCTTAATACAGGACAAAAGTAATGCAGAAAGCTCCTTCAGGAGCTTTGTGCATTACTTTTTTCCTGCATTAAGCAACCACCTGCTTGTAAAGATATCTGTTTATTCATAAAATGGTCACTTTAGAGGGGTTTTACTGTAAAGTTTTCCTTCTTCAGTGGACCCTGTTAACCCTTTCCCTCATATACACACCTTTTCACGCATTTGCAAACAGAGTAGACCCAGATCAGATGGCTCCTATAGGAGCCATCTGAGCAGGGTCTGCTCTGTTTGCTTTTGACATTATATAGATCTGATTCTACAGTTTTTGTCAAAGCAAAACATTTCCATGAAAATTTTACCATACAAAAATTCTAGCTAATAACTTGTATAATAAGTATTCATGATGTCATTGTTTCTTTCATGAATATTGAAAAGGAAAGGGATAAGAGTGCTTCCTCTGGATCCAAACAGTTTTCAAAAGTTATCATGAATTTGCTTGCAGTGTTGTAGGAAATGTATTTTATTGTTGTTGTGCATTGTTTTGTAAATTAGCAAGTGGCAGATACTGCATTGTTTATGCTTTATAAATACACAAAAGACTGATTTCCATAAACCACTTACCGTAAAGTATTGATAAATCCTTTCATGGGTGAAGTTTCAAAGTGGGGAACTGCCAGTCAGTATTTAACTAAAGAATCCAGTCAGTATATAATGATAAAACATGTGAGAGGATTGTGAATGACAATGCAGACCCTGATCAGAGTGCTCCTCTTGGAATCCTCTGATCTGGGTCTACACTGTTTGCAAATAAAAGCTAGCTGGTTTCTGGCATTCACGGGGGCCAATCAATGAATTGTATTACAGGAGTTAGAATCTCTAATCTTACTGGATGCAAATCAGTGAATTAACCCATTCCCTCATACTGACGACTTTTGACGACTGTAAAAGTTACTTTGTAAAACCATTGTGATAAAAAATTGCCTTGCAAACAGTTTTGATCCAGATGAGATGTCGAGGAACTCAGTGTCTGATCAGGATTCAAACTGTTTGACATATTGGTTATACTTTTCAAAGGGATTGGAATAACATTTGTTTAACCTTTCCTTCATACAAACACTTTTTCATACTGTTGCAACCAGAGTAGACCCAGATCAGACAACTCCTACATGATCTGCTCTGTTTGCTTATGAAATTATGATGGATCTGACTGCAGTTTTTTTCAATACCAAAAATTCATGGGCTCATATGCCATTGTAAAAATTAAGCCAATTAATTTTCAGGATGTCATTATTTCTTACATGAATATTGAACAGGGGAAGGGTTTATCAATTTGAATAAGAATGCATTTTCTATCAACAAAATGTGCTGTCAGTATGCTAAAGCCTACCCTAATGACCGAGCCTCCAGTATATGAAACTCTTTGCTTGAGTCTGAGGTCATTCTCAAGCATCAGATACTTGAGAATGATCTCAGACTCAAGACTCAGAAATTCCATAACTGTGGGCTCCTAAGTATTCAGTTCTCAATCTCGCAAATCTGATGGTTTATAATAATTGATTTTGACACAATTTTGATAACATTGAATTAGACTGACATAATAGCAAATGGTGAAGGCCCTGATCAAACTGTTCTTTCAGGAGCAGTTTGATCAGGGTCTGCACCAACTGTCCGAATACACTAAGGATCATTTATGCATGGATATATATATATTTTATTTATTTAAAATTTTCCAAAGGAATTTTTGGCCTAGACAAAAACTCTAGGATCAGATCTATATAATTCCATGAAAGCACACAGAGCAAACCCTATAGGAGCTGTCTGATTGGGGTTTAATCCGTTTGTACAGGAGTAAAAAAAAACCATTATTATCTGTGAGGGAAAAAGTTCATGTTAAGTAACTAACTATTCTGGTAAGTAACTAACTACATGTATTCCATTTATTTTGAGTTTTTGGTGAACAGGAGTTTTACTGTATGTGTCTTTTCCGCAGGACTAGAAAGGTCGGCCAAGGATTTGCATCGTCAGACGGTATCTTTGGAGAGACTGAGACTAGTATTCAATGAGGAGGTAGACAAGACATACAAGAGAATTAAATCAGTATTTGATGAGCTGAGAAACTGGTGAGAAAATGCTTGGAGTTTAACCCTTTGCCTATTGAATATTCATGTAAGAAATATTGACTCCACAAATATTAAGATTAAGTTATCATAATGGTGTATGAACTTAGGATATTTTGGCCATGACAAAAAGTGTAGTATATAATGGATTATGCTATATATGCAAACAGAACAGACCCTGATCAAACACCACCTACAGGAAGTATCTGACTTTGGTCTACTCTTTTTGCAAAGGCATCTGTCAGATAGAGAGTTAACCCTTTCGCTCATATAAATGCGTTTTCACGCATTTGCAAACAGAGTACACCTTAGTCCTAGATCAGACAGCTCCTGTAGGAGCCATCTATCAGGGTCTACTCTGTTTGCTAATGAAATTTACTAGATCTGTTTCTTTACTTTCTAAAATGGCTACATTATTCCACCTTCCATAATTCATTGTAACTAATTTGTCCATGAATATTCAGTAGGTATTGAAATTTGGAATTTTACTAGGCTAGAGATTTACATAGCGAGTCTTCATTTTCCAGTTTTGTATTAGAATTTTTTTAAACTCATAATCACAACTCACAAGTATTGTAACTAGCAAGAATTCAGTTGATAAACCAAGTGACTGGCTCTCTCATCTTGATGTAAATCCTTTTCAAAAGCTTGTACCATGTAGCTCATCGAGTAGTAATACTAGATGTATTAAGTTTGCACTTAACCTTTGGTTTATGGTCACTGGTTTATTCCTTCATCCAGCTACAATACTTGTTAGTGTCCTCTTGCCAAACACTTTAAACCCTTCGCTTGCTGAATTTTAAAATACATTTCTCCTTCTTTACCCATGCCCTGTTATATAATTACATATATCTTCACTGTGTACATGTATTTCGCTGTGCAATCACTGCTGTGGAGAGCACTGGTTGCACAATCAATTTGTAAATAATGCAGACCCTGATGAGACAGCTCCTGCAGGAGCTGTCTCATCTGGGTCTTCACTATTTACAGGTACGTATATTGACGCGAATAGCAAGCTAAAGGTTAAGTTTTGCCTGTTCAGAATGTTTCAGCTTTTATTATAACAATAGCCACAGTCTGATTGACTCTTTACCTGATGAAACATTGTACAACAAATAATGACATCATAAGTACATGTATTTATTATTAGTTCTTTTTATAATGGCCAGTGAAGACAGGACTTTTTGGCAGAGGTAGAAAGTGTAAAATTTGATCTGTATTATACCCTATAGCAGCCGTCTGATCAGGGTCTGCTGTGTTTGCAAAGACATGAAATTGCATTAAAAGGGAAAGGATTATCATTAACCCTTTATTCTATAGATACGCCTTTCTGTGCCCTCGCAAACAGAGCAGACCCAGATCAGAGAGCTCCTGTAGGAGCCGCCATCTGATAAGGGTCTGCTCTGGTTTGCTGATGATATACATATGATTCTACAATTTCTGCCATGACCAAGTGCTATTATAACATTTAACTCATTACCTCATAGGCTATTTTTTTATACAACCTCTTTGAATAAATCTACTGAAAAGGAACATTAACTAGAGAAAAGGAAAATTTTAGAATTGTGTAGTTTGAAACCATTGTGATAAATAGAGCATTTGCTCCTATAGGAGCAAATGCTCTATTTACCACAATGGTTTCACAAAGTGACTTTTACAGAGTCGTCAAAAATCGTCAATATGAGGGAAAGGGTTAACTTGATAAATGTTCATGATGTCATTATTTCTTACATGATTGTACATGGTGTAAAGGTTTAACTTTATTTGATGAATATTCATGCAATACCTAACTATATTATTAGGAAATTTATTGCCATGGTAACAATAAAGAATCCTATGTGAAAGTATAAGCTTACAGAGCAGTACCTGATCAGACAGCTCATGTAATTGATGCCTGATCTGGACATAATGTTTGCAAGGGTGTGAAAAGATGGGACTATCAAGTAAATAGACAACGGCAGAATATTGATTGAAAAAAAATCCGTTTAACAGTTATCCTGTCGAAAAATCATGTCTTATCAAACTCAGATAGATTAGAAGCAAGATTTACATACTTTTGATTTGTTGAAGCTTTTGAGAAAATACTGACCGACTGTAAAACGGCTTGCATCGCGATGAGATGCCAATTATTCATCGGCGTCTCATCAGGATCCAAGCTGTATGCAAATGCCAGGTTGCGAATGGCAGGATAAGGGTAAACATATAACACTTAATTAACCCTTTACAGCGTATAAACGCTTTTTCTTGCATCTGCAAACAGAGTAGACCAAGATCTGACAGCTCCTTGATTTGATAGGTATGTTTCTTTAGTTGCTAAAATGGCTACATTTTTCTACCTTCCATATTTCATTGTAATTATTTTGACCTTGAATATTCAGTAGGTATTGAAATTTGGTATAAATATATAGAACAGGGAAAGGGTTCAGTTGCAAACAGTTAAAGGGTTCTGCCATCACCAGTTTGAGATAATTGGAAATGGTTACAGTTCATTGTGTTACATGTTTGTTTATCTCTTTAGCTAGTATTTATATTGAGCTGCATGTGGAAAATAATCCATAAACGCTTCCAGTGTGGGATACAAGTTGCTAATATCCTTTGCAAACGGTGTGGACTCAGATATGAGGGCTCCTAGAGGAGCCCTCTTATCAGTATGCACAGTTTTTCATGTTACTCTTTTCTTTTGAAAATCCCCGAATATTCATGGTAAGCTTTTCAGCGTTGAAAGGGTTAATTGTTTATATGAATTTATTGTTTTCATTGTAAAGCTTTTAAGGGCATCAGTCAATATGTGTATCTTTTGTTGTTGGTGATTGTGTATTGATCAAACTTGCCAAAAGTATTCTAATTGACTTGATATTCTTATTCTAATACAACTTCCATTAAAAAGCATTATATAAATCGTGGAAGTTTCAATGTAGGTCAGCTGTTAACCTTTCCCTCATACAAACACTTTTTCATGCCTTTGCAAACAGAGTAGACCCAGATTAGACGGCTCCTATAGGAGTACTGTAGTCTGATCAGGGTCAGCTCTCTTTGCTTATGAAGTTATAATAGATCTGACTATACCTAAAAATTCCTGTGCATAATATTATGCTATTATAAATGTTCAGCTAATAAATATTCATGATGTCATTATTTCTCATCAGTGAAATCAATATCAATGTATTAATTAATGATTTTCTTTTGCTGAATAATTATTAATATTGATTTGTTGCGGCAATAGAATTGTCAGGGAAAGCTCTTATTTGAATAATTTTAAACATTCCTGTAACTGCCTGGAAAAATTAATGCACTTATACAAGGGAGGTAGATGAATAATTATAAATGTTTAACCTGATTATTCTCATGATTGGTAATGTTCTAATTACATGTACATTTAACCCTTTCCCTGTTCTATATTTATTCCAAATTTCAATACCTACTGAATATTCATGCCAAAAAGAGTTATAATGAAATATGGAAGGTGAAACATTGTAGCCATTTTAGTAAGTAAAGAAACAGATCTTTCAAATTCCATTAGCAAACAGAGCAGACCCTGATCGGACGGCTCCTATTTGAGCTGTCTGATCTGGGTCTACTGTGTTTGCAAATGCGTGAATACACATTTATTTGAAGGAAAGGGTTAAGTCAAGAATTCATTGTTATTACATAGAACAATGGAAAAATATAAGTAGAGTCAATGTTACTCTACGTATGCATGAAAGTGTTGTTTTTTTGTATAGAGAGGATATTACATGATTGTTCATTTATTATCGAGTTTTACCAAACAAGTTTACTAAAATAATATGGCAAAAGGCTTGCTGATTGTAATGTATATTTTAGTAAAAAATCAATTGTAGTTTCAAAGAAAAGTCGAGCTATTGTGATCACTGGGTCGTTGTTGTCATTGTCAGCGTGCAAAAACTTTAATGTAGCTCATTACTCGGAAAGTATAAGAGGTATCAGCATGAAACTTAATAGGTTAGTAGATCTCATTGAAGGGAAGGCCCTTACACAAGAACCATAACTCTCGATTTCAAAATTTTGGAGTTATGGCCCTTTTTTTCAATTTTTTTCAAAAAAAATTTAGCTGGACAAGCATCAAATCAGACGAGCGTTTGTGCCGCACGTGGCTCTTGTTTACCCAACAAGTTTACTAACATAATATGGCAAATGGCTTGCTGATTGTAATATATATTTAGGTCAAGGAGTGTGGTAAAAATCAATTGTAAATGAACACAAAGGTAATATTCTTTTTATCACATGACACAAAAACCTCCCAATGAAAAACAGGTACTCTTTCCTATATATGTTTTGATTTGCTCATAAGTTATATTAGACATGCAGTATAAAAAAAGTTACAAACTCGTTATATTAACTTGGATACATACAGTGTCATATGATTGGATTTTTTATTAGCTGATACGATAGTTTGGTTTATATGACTTTTAGTTCAATCAGCACTAATCCTCAACTTTTATGCCAATTTTCACTTGATTGCAGCCTGATTGTGAGAGAGGCCCAAATGATGGAAGAGATGAACACTGTTAGAGATTCTGGACGTAAGTTACATGTTACCAACCAGTTACACATCAAAACAAAATTATGTACAATTGAACCCTCTCTTAGCCCTTTCCTTCATATAAACACATTTTCATGCATTTGCAAACAGAAAATACCCAAATCAGATGTCTCCTACAGGAACCGTCTGATCAGGGTCTGCTCTGTTTGCTAATGAAATTTGATATACACTGTAGATCTATTTCCCTTATTTCTAAAATGACTACAATGTTCCACCTGCCATATTTCATTATAACTATTTTGGGAAAGGGTTAAATCCTTTACCTGTTGATATGGTCAAACCTGCTGTAAGCAGGCAGTCTAGGATAGTGCCCAGTTTTGCAAATTACAGCAGGTGACAGTTTAAACCAGGTGCCGGTTACCAAGCATAATTTCAAGTGATAATTAGAGATATGTATTATACAAAGCTCCAGATAGCATGCGTAAATTAACACTTTTTCAAGAATAACTTCTTTATTTCTCCAGCAAACCCTATGTTGTGACCACTCTTTAGAATCGTGTCGAAGAGAAGATTCTAAAGAGTGGTCACAACATAGGGTTTGCTGGAGAAATGACGATTTTAGTATTTGAGTACGCACAATTATCTGTAGCTCTGTATTGTATAGTTTCTATTATGGCTAAAACATCCTGTATTTGTATGCTGTTACAAAAATTCAATCTAATTATGCCTTTATTCCATAAAAACGCTTTTCTACACTTTTGGTATGCAAACAGGTCAGACCTATAGGAGCCGTCTGATCAGGGTCTGCTCTGTTTGCTTATGATATAATATAGATATGATTCTACAGTTTCTGTCATGGCCAAAATTTCCTGTGTCCTTGTACTATTAAAACACATTAATCTAATTAATATGCATGATGTCATTATTTCTTTAATGGATGTCCATGGAGGAAAGGGTTAATATTAGGAATGGAGAATCGGACCAAAATCATAATCATAATCGATCAAATTGAATCGAACATTTATTTAAGAAATAATAAATTCATACCAGTGTTTTATCGTGCAATCGAACACTGGTAGGAGTTGAGATGCGTAGTGATTTAATTACAAGCATCTCAACGACCACCCATGTTCGATTGCAGATAAAACACTGGTATAAATTTATTATTTCGATTCTAACACTTCAATTTAACAAAATTTGCACCGCCACAACTGCACTACGTTTCTTGTCGTACGAATTTTCGAAGCCATATTACGTCATGTTAAGCCGTTACAGCGCGTGCGGTGTTTTATCGAGAATTCAAACATAGATACGCCCCTTCTTTGTTTATGCAGATGTGTGCGCGAGGTGTGTTAGAATATCGATTAAAAATCGATAATTAATAGAAAATACTTTCAGAGATTCTGTGCATGTAAAGCTTGATGTAACAAGCTAATACCTAACTAAGCTTTTGTGTCAACCAAACGGTATGCTGTGACCATTCATTAGAATAACCTCGAAGAGACGATTATAATGAATGGTCACAGAATACAGCTTGGTAGAGGCTTATTATAAAGGTAAAAAACTTCATACAGTTATATTCCCATTAAAACGCCTACGAAAATTACTGAAGCTGCTGAAAAATGCTGAAAATTACTGATTATACAGTCAGTAATCGATTATGGCAAAATTACTATCGATAGCAAATCGAAAATACTTTTTCGACCAATCATCGATTATAATCGATTATTGGAACAACACTAGTTAATATTGCCATTAATTTTTACATGCATATTCAATAGGAAAGGGGTTAAAGACTAAGAAATTTACTTCTTTTGAGTAGCGGTTGTTAAGAAATTTTTATCATATTGTGGGTTCTCATCAACTCTAATGATACTATGGACCAGTTTAACTTGGCATTTCATCAGAGTCCAAACTGTTTAACCTTCAGACACTGTGTCCCTATAGAGTAATGGCTGACAATTCAGATATCTGTAGGGTAGTCAAATGTGAGAGATTTTGCTGTATTTGCAAAAAGAAGTTTCTGTGTGTAATTGCAGGTCAGGTGTTCAGCATGAGACAGGGACTGGCCGCTGACTTGAAAGTTAAGATTGACAGGGCCGAGAAAATGAACGAAACGGAATTGGCTGAACTTAGAAGTGAAATTAAGGTAGGTAGCATAACTAATTTTGAGATTAATTTAACCCTTTACTTTATAAATATGCCTTTCTACTCATTTGCAAACGGAGTAGACCCTTATCAGTTGGCTCCTGTAGGAGCCGGCTCCTGTAGGAGCCATCTGATCAGGGTCTGCTCTGTTTGTTTATGAATTATTATAGATATGACTCAACAGTTTATACCTAAACAAAAAATCATGTTTATATATTCATTTATATGAATTAATCTAATTGATGACATTGTTTTTACATGAATATGCAACAGGGAAAGGTAAAACTAATTTTGAGAATATTTTTAGTAGAAGTATAGGGAATTATACTTCTATTATAAGTGTGACTATAATTACCCTAAGTATTCGGACACACAATCTTCCTCTCTGCACCAGCTGGTAAAGCTGAATATAAAATCAGTTTGACACCATTTTGATAACTTTAACCCTTTCATCCATAAATACGTCTTTCTAGGCCTCTGTAATAGTCATTTCTTGAAACCATTGTGATAAAAAGAGCATTTGCTCCTGTAGGAGCAAATGCTCTATTTATCACAATGGTTTCACACTACAAAATTCATTATTCTAAAGTTTTCCTTTTCTCTAGTTAATGCTCCTTTTCGGTAGATTCATTGAAAGAGGTTGGATCTAAAAATAGCCTATGGAGGAAAGGGTTAAATGTGGATGACATGGTAGCAAATAATGTAGACCCTGATCAAACTGCTCCTTCACTATTTGCCTAAGTTTGTCCAACTTATTAACTCTTTCCCTTATATGAACGCCTTTTCATGCATTTGCAAACAGAGTAGACCCAGATCAGACAGCTCTGTTTGCCTTGGAAATTATAATAGATCTGACTCTATAGTTTCTACCAAACAATGCTGTATACATATCTTATTATAAATGTTAATCTGGTCAATATGCATGATGTCTTTATTTCTTCTATGAATACTGAATAGGGATACGGTTAAGCTTATTAGGGTGTAACAGGGGCATTTTGTACATTGTAATTATACCCCCACAAACGAAGTTTTAGAGGTGGTATATAGGAGTCGGTGTGTTGGTACGTCAGTTGGTCCATCTGTCTGTCCGTTGGCTTGCACAACCTGGTCTGTCTGTCCGTGGCACAACCTGGTTTGATTTGTGATCAAGGCAGCTGAGTGGGGGTATTCCATCACCTTTAGTGATAATTCTAGTTTGTTACAGAAACGATAAAAATGAATGAAGCTGAAATGACTGAGATTGAATTGGCTGAAATGCTAGATAGCATAATTATATGTACAGTAAAACCCCTCTAAACTGGAATTGTAATAAAGAATAATTTAGGTCTTTTTAGGCAGGTGGGCTGCTTAACCCTTCTCTTGCTGAATTTTAAAATACATTTCTCCTTCTTTACCCATGGCCTGTTGTATAATTACATATATCTTCACTTTTTCACTGTGTACAAGTATTTCGCTGTGCAATCACTGCTGTGGATTGCACTGGTTGCACAATCCACTTGTAAATAGTGCAGACCCTGATGAGACAGCTCCTGCAGGAGCTGTTTCATCTGGGTCTTCACTGTTTACAGGTAGGTATATTGACGTGAATAGCAAGCGAAGGGTTAATGCTTGGTGAAAATCATGCACATAGTACCTGTATGAAAGATCAGTATTGATGCTAATTCTAACGTCCGGTTTAGAGGTTTTTTTTTACTGTATGTCTTATATGAATGCGATTTTAGCAGAAGTATAACAGGTTCCATTTTAATATGTATTATTTTTCAGCATTTTGTGAGCGACAGGAAAATAGATGAAGATTTGGGCAGAAATACGAGATTTTTCTATGACAGTGATCTGCTGAACAGAGAAATTATGAAATTTGGAGACGGTAGGAAGTGAAAAATGATTTGGCATTTTAACCCTTTACTCCATAAATACACCCTTCTACGCATTTACAAACAGAGTAGACCCAGAATAGGGTACTCCTGTAGGAGCTGTTGGATCAGGATCTGCTCTGTTTGCTTATGAAATATTACAGATATGATTCTACAGATTCTGCTATGGGCAAAATGTTCTGTTTTCATTTGTTACTATGAAAAATAATCTTAATTGATATTAATAATATCATTATTCCTTACATGATTATTTATTTGTTTGAGATTTTTATGTTTGATGACATAACTAAATAGTGTGTTTGTAAAACATGTTGAAAAAGAGCGTAAGTGGGTGAGTGAAATAAAAAAGAACTCAGATTAAATCATTGTTTTATTGACTTTTAGTAGTTCTAGATCTTAAATATTACTAAAAAAGTTTGTTTGGGCAATTTTAGGGAGGGCATAGGCCGGCTCCTTTTGTCTATGAAATTATGATCTAATTTTACAGTTTCTGTCATGGCAGAAAACATTCTGTTTTCATTCTCCAATATAAAAAGTTATCTTATTAATATTCATGATGTGATTATTTCTTGCATGAATATTCATGAGGTAAAGTGTTACCTTGCATCTTCTATATGTTACAAGTAGCACCGATAAACCTGTACAGTATATCAACTCTGCATGCTAAATACAGTAAAACCTCTCTATAACGGCCACTAAATTGTGTTAATTAGTTGGTATATTAGGGCAGGTGGCTGCTTAAAGCAAGGTGAAAGTAGCTGCCATTAACACAAAATACTTGATGTAATTTAGTGGCCATTATAAAGAGGTTTTACTGTAATTACCATGATCTTTAAAATTGTTGACTAGAGTTATGTTATTTTTATGCCCCCAAAGCTAGGCTTTGGCGGCATATAGTGATCGCACCGTGCGTGTGTGGGTGGGTGTGTGGGTGGGTGGGTGTGTGGGTGGGTGGGTGTGTGTGTGGATGTGTGTACCTTTTGTCCGGAGTATATTTCCTTTGTCACATCAGCTACGGATACCAAATTTGGTGTGTGAGTTCATCTTGGGATGGGGGAGTGTCGCGTACCATTTTCATGTCACTGTGACCTTGACCTTGACCTTTGACCTTGATTTTACAAAAAGCTTGTCCGGAGCATATCTCCTTTACCTTACCAGCTACAGATTCCAAATTTGGTGTGTGAGTTCATCTTAGGATGGCGGAGTGTCGCGTACCATTTCCAGGTCACTGTGACCTTGACCTTGACCTTTGACCTCGATTTTAAAAAAAGCTTATGCCTTACCAGCTACAAAAAGCTTGTCCGGAGTATATCTCCTTATACCTTACCAGCTAAGGATTCCAAATTTGGTGTGTTAGTTCATCTTGGGATGGAGGAGTGTCGCGTACCATTTTCAGATCACTGTGACCTTGACCATGACCTTTGACCGATTTTACAAAAAGCTTGTCCGGAGCATATCTCCTTTACCTTACCAGCTACAGATTCCAAATTTGGTGTGTGAGTTCATCTTGGGATGGCGGAGTGTCGCGTACCATTTCCAGGTCACTGTGACCTTGACCTTGACCTTTGACCTCGATTTTAAAAACCGCTTATACCTTACCAGCTACAAAAAGCTTGTCCGGAGTATATCTCCTATTCCTTACCAGCTAAGGATTCCAAATTTGGTGTGTGAGTTCATCTTTGGATGGAGGAGTGTCGCATACCATTTTCAGATCACTGTGACCTTGACCATGACCTTTGACCGATTTTACAAAAAGCTTGTCCGGAGCATATCTCCTTTACCTTACCAGCTACAGATTCCAAATTTGGTGTGTGAGTTCATCTTGGGATGGCGGAATGTCATGTACCATTTCCATGTCACTATGACCTTAATCTTGACCTTGACCGATTTTACAAAAAGCTTGTCCAGAGCATATCTCCTATACCTTACCAGATACGGATTCCAAATTTGGTTTGTGAGATCACCTTCAGATGGCGGAGTGTCGCGTACCATTTTCAGGTCACTGTGACCTTGACCTTGACCTTCGACCTCGATTTTACAAAAAAGGTTGTCCAGAGAATATCTCTTATACCTTACCAGCTACGGATTCCAAATTTAATGTGTGAGTTTATCTTGGGATGGCGGAGTGTCGCGTACCATTTTCAGGTCACTGTGACCTTGACCTTTGACCTAGATTTTACACAAAGCTTGTCTGGAGCATTTCTCCTATACCTTACCAGCTACGGAATCCAAATTTGGTTTGTGAGTTCATCTTGGGATGGGGGAGAGTCATGTACCATTTTCAGATCACTGACCTTGACCTTGACCTTTGACCTCAATTTTACAGTCCGGAGCATATCTCCTATATCTTACCAGATACAAAAAGCTTGTCCAGAGCATATCTCCTATACCTTAAACGTTGACAATCAACCCAGGGTCCTTTTTAACGTTGAGAATGACTTAGGGTCCTTTTTAACTAAGTTTTGACGCTTGGCTCTTTTCTTAGCTATCATAATCGTCAAAGGTTCTGTTTCTAATGTTAAGAACTGACTCCTGTGTCATTTTTAACAGCATCAAAATTTCATGTTACACCTGCATTACATTGTATTGTTTTTCCACCAAAATGCATTTCGGTGTCAAACACTTTGGGGGCATTTGTCACCCGTGACGACCCTCTTGTTTATTTCGATTTTTCCTCAAAAGTACAATCAGATGGACAATCTGTTTTGCACAGGTAATAATAATTTCACCCCAAGCTTGCAAGGGAGTTGACCCTTGTAACTTTGCAAACACAGTAGACTCAGATCAGACAGCTCCTGTAGGAGTATAGATATTCTAGATAGTGTAGATTTGATTTTACAGTTTCTGCTATGGTCAAACGCTTTCTTGTTTATACATGTACATGTATATCATTTTAAACATTTTATAGCAAATTGATATTCATATATGCATTATTTCTCACATGGATATTCATTAACTTAATTTTTAAATGTAAACTTTTATGTGCAAATTTTGCTTTGACATAAAAGGTTAATTATATGCTGTGACATTTGCAGTTGTTCCAGTCAAATGCATGTACAGTCAGCGCAGAGCCTCCGTGTCGTCCGGTGTATCAGACGATCATCCCCTGCCAGGTCAGGTTGTATCTAGTAATCATTTATCTGGTGAGTATGAAAAAAGAACCAGTTTATATTTCCCTGTAGGATTCTTATACAGAAAAATATCCACTGGAGTCTTTTAACCCTTTCTTTCATATAAACACATTTTCATGCCTTTGCAAACAGAGTAGACCCAGATTGGACGGCTCCTGAAAGAGAGGTATGATCAGGGTCTGCTCTGTTTGCTTATGAAATTATAATAGAGCAGACTCTACAGTTTCTGCCAATACAAAAAAAAATCCAATGTACATATGCCATTATTAAAATTCAGCCAATAAATATATATGATGTCATTATTTCTAATATGAATATTGAGCTCATCTGTTTTTCGAAGATAAAAAAATAAGCTATTGTTTACTGAAGTTACTAAATTAGTTCTCTACTGTATTCCATGGTAATCAATGGGTTTATATTATATTTTGACTGCAGTAATAATATCATAATTATAATGGACAGAATCTGACAAGAATAATCATGAACTAAAGATTTAGAATATAGAATGCTGAATTTTAAAATACATTTCTCCTTCTTTACCCATGCCATGTTGTATAATTACATATATCTTCACTGTGTACAAGTATTTCGCTGTGCAATCACTGCTGTTGAGTGCACTGGTTGCACAATCCACTTGTAAATAGTGCAGACCCTGATGAGACAGCTCCTGGAGGAGCTGTCTCATCTGGGTCTTCACTATTTACAGGTAGGTATATTGATGTGAATAGCAAGCGAAGGGTTAACCCTTCACCTCATAGAGACACCCTTTTAAGCCTTTGCAAACATTGTAGACCGAGATCAGATTGTAAGAGTCTCTGATCAGGGGCTGCTCTGTTTGCTTATGGAATAATATAGGCCTGATTCTACAGTTTCTGTCATGGCCAGAAATTCCTGTATTCATGTATCGTTAATATTTTTAGCTAATTAGTAAATCCTTGTGTCATTATTTCTTACATGAAAATCCATGAACAAAAAGATCAGAAAATGATTTGATTAACATTTGTTTTGTTCTTTGTTGTAGAGAAGAAGGACAGTATACAAAAGTCTAGTCCTCTGAAGGGAGATAACAAGGAGAGCAGTATAGCACAATCCCTCCCCTCAGACAGAGACAAGAAGGATTCCCCACCACACCTAGCTCCATCAGAAGCCCATGAAGTGGCTGAGCTTCAGAAGCGATTAAAGCATTCATTAACTCTAGAGGTAACATACAGACACTTAGCCAGCTTGTTTGTTGATTGAGCTTTAGCAAGATTTTGGCAGTAGAAAATATTGCCTATTTCGGTTTCTAAACGAAAGTTTGGATTCTTGAAATCCTTGGATCTGGATCTTCAATATTTGCCAAAGTTTATCTGTACGAATACTTAGAGTAATTATGGCAACTTTTTTTGTGCTGTGCATAACTCTAAAAATGTTTTACATAACCAGCATGAAAATTATTAATTGGCTGAGGGCTGTTCCATTTAAATGTGTAATGGGGAGTGGGCGAGGAAGGCATTTTAAAAAAACCCAGTTATGCATGGGTGGGTTTTGCTGCAAAACTGGTACTATTTGGTTGTGCATTAGTAAAAAAAACTTCTATGGATGGGTGGCTGAATTTGAAAGTGCCTCCCTGCACCCCCATTCACATTTAAATGGAACAGCCCTGATCATTATGTGAGCATGCACATCTATAATATGGTTATGGTCACCACTCAGTCTATAAGAGTTATCCCTCTTGTCATAGGCCATACTACAGATACCTACAGTCACATGTAAGGACGGCTTCCAAATCCTGACATATATCTAGTTTGTATGTAGTTGATATATCATGTATGTAACCCTATATATGATAGAGACACCATTTGACACCTCAGCAAACAGAGTTGACCCAGATCAGATTGCTCTTGTAGGAGTTCTTCATATCAACATCATTAATTATCCCTTTCCTGCATGCATATTCATGTAAGAAATAATGACTTCATGAGTATTAATTAGATTAATTTTTTATAATAGCACATGAACACAAAAATTCTTGTCCATGGCAGAAACTGCAGAATCATATCTATATTATATCATGAGCAAACAGAGCAGACCCTTATCAGACGGCTCTTATATGAGCCATCTGATCTGGGTCTACTCTGCAGAGGTATAGAAAGGTGTATTTATGGAGTTCAGGTTATTTATTATTAATACAGTCATTATTTCGTGCTAGAATGATCATCAGGTAAAGGCTAACCCATTTATTCCAACTGTCCCATAAATGGGCATGTGTTCAGGGTCTGCTCTGTTTGCTGTACCAGTTGATGATTGTGATATATACCAGCAATATCATTTCCGCTGTGCCACCCTCAACATGAAAAAAGATAGGTTCCAAAAGTCACTCTGAGTACCGTAATCATAATTTATATGGGAATAAATGGCCTAACCAAAGACCTATAGATGTGTTATCATAGGTCTTTGGTCTACCCCATTCTCACATAGGCTAATTTTAGAACCATTACCTCATAGGCTATTTTTAGACCCTATTGCCTCATAGGCTATTTTTAAACCCAACCTCTTTGAATAAATCTACTGAAAAGGAGCACTTGCTAGAAAAAAGTTTTTTTCAGAATTTTGTGGTTTTTAAACCATTGTGATGAATAGAGCATTTGCTCTCATAGAACTAATGCGTTATTTATCACAATGGTTTCATAAAGGGACCTTTACTGAGGCAAAGGCATCGATATGAGAAATTGGTAAATGTGAATTATAACACTAATGTTTTACTTATATGCACAGGGTATTAAGGTAGAGACATATCAAGACAGACCAGAAACTGCTCCTAACATCACTATAACAGAGATCATTGAGGACACACAGAGCAGGGCATCTTCAGGTAACTGAACATACAGGAGAATTGCTTTAACCTTTTGCTTTGTAGAAACACCTTTTAATGCTTTTGCAAACAGAGTAGACGCAGATAAAACAGCTTCTGTAATAAGTACCTTTTGGAGTATTAGGAGATTGGAAAAAGGAGGTTATTGACTAGGTTTTCACTAGATGAGGGGAAAGATGTAGAAAACTGGAGGTACTTTTTTCTTGACCTCTTACAGTGCAAGCTGTCCTGATCACTTTTCCGTTTATTCAATTATTTTTATGCAACCCCCCCCCCCCCCCCCCCCCCCCCCCCCCCCCCCCCCCCCCCGTCTTTTGAAAATAGGAATATGTTGCTATACACATGTCAATCTATATGTCTGTTGTTCAGAATATTTTTTATCAATAACTCGTTGCCATTTTTATTTAGAGTTCTCATATTTCATAGGGAGGCTGGTCATGGTGATTAGATGACCCCAATAGTTTTGAGGTCAGTAGGTCAAGGTCAGTTTCACTTCAAGATCAAAAGTCAAACTCATAGGTTGCCTGCCATTTGGAGGAGAGGGGCAGGGGATGTTACTCTTGATTACTCTTTTCATGCTAGTAATTGAATGCCAGATTATCTGGTACAACCAGTATTGATCTAGATGCAGTGCTGAGTAACAGTTTTGAAAACTTAATTTATTTGAATGATTTAAAATTGTTTTTGAGCAAGCTCTCGATGTATTTATATACTATTCTCTGTCAAAGTGTAGTTGCAGAAGTATTAGTTACCACAAAAGAAGCTCAACCTCAAAGAGTTGATTCTAATGAATTCCAACAAGATAAATATAGAAACTATGTTATCTAAATTTCCTAAATAGTCTAGAATGCTATATATATCAGTAGGATTTAACCATTTACTCTTTAGATGTGCTTTTACAAACAGAGTAGACCCTGATCAGATGGCACCTAAAGGAGCTGTCTGATCAGGGTGTGCTCAGTTTGCTTATGATATAATATAGATCTGATTCAACAGCTTCTGTCATGATAAAAAAATATTTTGTTCATAGTGCCATTATAAATATTCAGTTAATTCATATTCATGATGCCATTATTTCTTGCCTGCATGTTCATGTTGTAAAGGGTTAGATGGTTAAACTTTTTTCTCATAAGACTATGTTCATGATCTGATGGAGGATTCTCTTTTTCATCATACAGGAAGTAACAGGAGAAACAACAGAAATCGGCGGCGACCAAATGACAGGGACAGAAGAGACAGAGGTCCACGTGAGGACAACCGTGTTGCTTCATTCAGTCAGAACTCTAGTGGTGAAAGGGTTATATTAATAGGTCGCAATACTCGACCACAGAATGGGCCCCCACGGTCTGCCCGAGGTGGTGGAGATAGAGGCCGAGGTCGGGGAGGTTATTCGGGGAGAGGGCGTGGTGGTAATTCCAATCCAGGCCCACGAAATAGTCAAGGCTCCAGTGCACCCGGTAACAACCAGACCAGCTCTGAAATGAATGGCCCAGTGCAAGAAAAAAGTCCCAGTGCTGATAAACAGAGGAGAGAAGGGTCAGGAAGTCCTAGAAAAAGTCGGGGCGGAGGCGGTTATCGAGAGTCTCGAGGGAGAGGGTCACCGCCGCAGAATAAGAGCTCAGCCACTGATGTTGTTAACAATTAAAAGTGTTCATCTAGTCAACGAATTTACCTTGGCACAACCATAAATGATTTAAGAGACATTGTTTAAAGTTGATGTATTGGTTATTAAGAAAGTTTATTTTTATCATTGTTTTGAATTGATATCTCATGTGAAATACTATATGCAATTTTCATTGTTCTGCTGACTTTTGTTCATCACTGTGTTGACTTGTTGGCAGAGTATGGTACGGTAGACCCTTCCTATAGCGACCATATTATAAACAAACAATGGGGGTCTTTAGGAACACAAGTGGTTGTTTAACCCCATACGCCTTTGCAAACAGAGTAGACGCAGATCAGACGGCTCCTATAGGAGCCGTCTGATCAGGGTCTGCTCTGTTTGCAAATAGAATAAGATAGATCTGGTTTTACAGTTTCTGCTTTGGCAAAAACAAATTTATGTATTAATGTGCTATTTTAAAAAAAATCAACTTGATATTTGTGATGTCATAATTTTTTTCATGAATATTCATGGAGTAAAGGGCTAATGCAGGCTGACAGTAATGCTGAAACATCATATAGGAGCTTTCTGCATAACTTTCCTCTTTCATTAATCCTTAACCTGTTTAATATTCATGAAAGAAATAATGAAATCATGAATATTTATTAGCTGAATTTTGATAAAGTAATATGTTCAAAGGCATTTTTTGCTTTGACAAAACTGGAATCAGATGTAGGTCATGCTCCTCAGGAGCAAATGCTCTATTTATCACAATGGTTTCAGAACTACAAAATTCTAAAAAGAAATCCTTTTCTCTAGTTAAAGCTCCTTTTCGGTAGAGTTATTCAAAGTGGTCGGACCTAAAAATAGCCTATGGAGGAAAGGGTTAAACCCCCAGAATAAGACTTATTTTGGATGGTCGCTGTAGGCCGGGTTTTACTGTACTTAAAGCATTACATTGTGTTCTGTCATTTATGGGGGAAAATGAAGAATCAGAGAGCAACTAATGATGTAGAGAGAGAGACAGAGAGAGAGAGAGATTTGCTTTGGTAGAGGGATTAATTTATAACATCGATATTTGACATGGAAGTGAGTAAATTCATTTGAACTGAGGAGACAAGTAATTCTTTACAGTGAAAATTTTACTTTACTGTCTTGCGGAAATAGAATATATTTATGTTGTAAATGTGTGGAAAATAAAGCTGAAGATGAGAGGAGTATTTAGATGAAATATTTTATATATTTCCCTGCCAAACCTTATCTTACAGGTACTTATTAGAAGCATCTCTCTGATGTGATTCTAATGAGTACCAACTACTATAAGGTCTGACTGAGAGTTAGATAGATTAGTACTCCTTTTACCTTTAGCTATGAGGAAAATGTAATTGTCTCAGGCCATTTGTGATTTTTTTGTGCATGTGCTAAGAATGAACTATTTGTTTTGTATGTAACTACAGTAAACATCGTTAATTTGAACACTTGAATAAGTATTATCTCTTTTTTGAAGACAGATGAGGTGGCTGCTTAACCCATTCCCGCATATTGACGCCTATTGACGCTTCTGTAAAAGACACTTTGTGAAACCATTGTGATAAATAGAGCATTTGCTCCACAGGAGCAAATGCTCTATTTATCACAATGGTTTCAAAACTACACAATTCTGAAAAAATCCTTTTCTCTAGTTAATGCTCCTCTTTGGTAGATTTAATCAAAGGGGTTAGGTCTAAAAATAGCCTAAGTGGGAATGGGTTAAGCAGGGTGAAAGTCGTGTTGAAAGCTTGTCTGAGAGCCTTCTGTATGACCTCCATTCTGCATTAAGCAGTCGCCTGCTTCAAAAGGTCGCAAATGTTCTTTCTTTAAAATTCAAATTATTGAGATTTTACTGTATATTTCATTTGGTGCAAAAAAAACCCTGAGTTTGCAACTTAATGATCTGATAAAACCCAAGGTTAAGCTGTATTGTTTAATAGATAGTTTAAATGACAAAGTGTATTTCCATTTCTTTCATTACATTGAAATTTGTTGATGTTCCTTTGACATCATATAATGATTTATTGATATGGTTAAAACAAGTCTCCTGAGTTCAAATGGTTTATTTTAAACAGCTTTCTATCATGAATATTTCCTGATGCAACAAGAAATTGTAAATATTTGTGCAGCTGCTCTAATTACCTGAAGTATTCGGACACCCAATGTCATCTTTCCAGGGGCTTGCCTTATAAAGCCGAATAATTCAATTTGGCACTAGTCAGATCACTTTAACCCTTTCCCTCATATAAACATGTTTTCACGCATTTGCGAACAGAGTAGACCCAGATCAGACGGCTCCTAGAGGAGCCGTCTGATCAGGGTCTGCTGTGTTTGCTAATAAAATTTGATAGATCTGTTTCTTTACTTTCTAAATTGTCTACAATGTTTCCCCTTCCATATTATTAACTATTTTGTTAGTTTGTTTGTCCGAATACTTATGGTAAATAGAATGTATGACATGCAAAAAATTCATATTGCCTGTGTTTGTATGTATATGGGCTTATTGATAAATTGCTGTCAATGTTGCTGAACGTCATGCATGTCCCGCCTATATTTCGTGATGCATACAAGTTTCATATGCTTATATATTGTTGAACTTGTCTTATCCCTTATCCCCTGAACCCTTTCCTTCATATAAACGCTTCAGGCCTTTACAAACAGATTTAACCCATTACCTCATAGGCTATTTTTAGATACAATCTGTTTGAATAAATCTACCGAAAAGGAGCATTAACTAGAGAAATGGAAACTTTTAGAATTATGTAGTTTGAAACCATTGTGATAAATAGAGCATTTGCTCCTATAAGACTTTTACTGGGTTGTCAAAAATCGTCACTATGAGGGAATGGGTTAACAGGGAAAAGGGTTAAGATAATTGCTATCTACTCAAACTATCGTCTACTGCTTATCAAATATTTTTCAGTTTGTTCCATGTTTATGTTAACCTTTTCCCTGTTCTATATTTATTCCAGATTTCTATAACTACTGAATATCCATGGACAAAATGGTTATAATGAAATATGGAACATTGTAGCCATTTTAGAAACTAAAGAAACAGATTTATTAAATTCCATTAGCAAACAGAGCAGACCCTGATTAGGCGGTTCCTATAGGAGCTGTCTAATCTGGGTCTACTCCGTTCGTAGATGCATGAAAACTTGAAAAGGTGTTTATATGAAGGAAAGGGTTAATATAGACCAAACGGCAAACCTCTTGCATCTAGATGAAATGCCTTGTGATTTGGCATCACATCAGGATCCAGGCTTTTTGTAAATGCAGTGCAGGTTGTGGTTTGTGGGATAGGGGTTTCATTGTTATACATGTAATGTTAACATATTTAATTCTGATGATCTATTATGGAGCCTTATGTGATTCAGATATTGTTAGCCATTTAGTAAAGAAATTTGACGATTTGTGTGTTTTCTTTGCCTTGCAACTTGGTAAGAAGTTGTCTCTTTGTATGCAAAATAATTGTCATTAGCAAAGTTTGTCATCTGCCGCAAATTCTGAAAATGTGTTTTCTTATTTTGTTTAAAACCATTATCAGTGGGTCAAACAGTTTGGGACCCTATTAAACCCTTTTCTCCATAGATATACCATTTTAATGCCGTTGCAGAGTAGACCCAGATCAGACAGCTCATTTAGGAGCCATCTGATCAGGGTCTGCTCAGTTTGCTCATAGAATAACATCTGATTTTTCAGTTTGTGCCATGACCAAAGAGCATCTAATTAATATTCATGACATCATTATTTGTACATAAATATTCATGGGGTAATAGGTTAAACTGTTTGAACAGGTAACTGTAATCATGACTTTGCCACTAGCATACAAAGAGTAAACTAACATTCACATCTATAGATAAAGATGCATACTCAAATACTAAAATCGTCATTTCTCCACCAATCTCTATACTGTGACCACTCTTTAGAATTGTCTCTTCGAGGCGATTCTAAAGAGTGGGTCACAGTATAGGGTTTGATGGAGAAATAAAGGAGCTAAGCTTGAAATTGTTTAAATTTACGCATCTTATCTGGAGCTCTGATTAAGATAATGCATAAAACTTACCAAAAATGAAAAACAAGAGAGGCTGTTTTATGTACATTATATGTAAGTACAGACACAAAAATGATGTAAGCTTTTTTCAACTACACAACTGCAGTTAGCTTGAAGGATAGGCTTATTTGCTGAGAATTAATCCTTTACTCCATAAATATGCCCTTTAACTCATTTACAAATAGAGAAGACCCAGATCAGACTGCTCCTATTGAAGTTCTTTGATCAGGATCTGCTCTGTTTGCTTAATATGGAATAATGTCGATCTGATTCTACTGTTTCAGCTATGACCAAAATTTCACATGCCTTTAGAAAATTTCTCCTAATTATTATTCTTGATGTCATTATTTCTTACATGAATATACATGGAGTAAAGGGTTAAGAGATTTTGAAAGATAAGTACACATCTTATTTAGAGTCCTGCATCTGTATTTGATGATTAGTGACTAGTAGCATGTACATGTAGTAATATTTGTACATAATAAACTGCTCATGTTTTGCTCATTGGTAATATGCCATACATTGGATCATGTATATAGAAATTACGGTAATTATTCTAAATATTCGGTCAGACAAACTTCGGCAAAAAGTGTAGAAAAAGTTCAAAACTTAATTGAAGGGAAAAGTTTGATCAGGGTCTACAATATTTGCAACTCTATTAGTTTAGTTTAGAGACATCAAAATGGCTTTTAACCCATTCCCTCATATTGACGACTTTGTAAAAGTCAATATGTGAAACCATTGTGATAAATAGAGCATTTGCTCCTATAGGAGCAAATGATCTATTTATCACAATGGTTTCAAACTACAAAATTCTTAAAAAAAAATCCTTTTCTCTAGTTAATGCTCCTTTTCGGTAGATTTATTCAAAGAGGTTGTATCTAAAAATAGCCTATGAGGGAATGGGTTAAGTTCAATTAATTGTCTGAAACCCTTTCCCCGTTCTATGTTTATTCCGAATTTCAATACCTTCTGAATATTCATGGGCAAAATAGTTGTAACGAAATTTGGAGATTGAACATTGTAGCCATTTTAGAAACTAAAGAAATCGCTCTTTGAATTCCTTTAGCAAACAGAGCAGACGCTGATCAGACGGCTCCTAGGAGCCGTCCGATCTGCGTCTACTCTGTTTGTAAATGCGTGAAAACGTTTATATGATGAAAAGGTTAACAAGCTTGGTAGATTGTGTGTCTGAATATTTTGTCTAAATACGGAGAAAAAAATATGCAAATGCCACATATAACTTACAATATCATAGCATTCAACGCTGGCAGGGTTTTCATTTCATTAAAAAATAATTAAAAAAATCAGTAAAAACAAGAATTGTTTATCATTTCATTCTTCTAATTTGTTCGAGATATTTTTGCAGAGAAAAGCATTTGAAAGTCATTTAATTATTATTTATGTAGAGGAATATTGCATTTATTGACAACATTTGATTGACGATTGTATATGATTTCTTGAAAACGAGACAAGTTACATATTTTCAGTGGTTTGGTGATGTGGTTCAGAGTCAGTTTTACTGTAAATTTAAAGTGACTGGCATAAATACTGAAGACATAGAGAAAGGTGCCCTTTGAATTTGATAATTTCTGGCTGCAATTGTTTGAAATTATTTAACCCGTTCCCTGTTCAATATTCATGTAAGAAAATATGGCATCAAGAAAATTATTAGCTGAATTTTTTTATAATGTAACCTTTTCATGGGAACTTTTTCTTTGGCAAAAACTGTAGAATCGAATCTATATCATGTCAAAAGAAAACAGAGCAGACCCTGATAAGATGGCTCCTATAGGAGCTGCCTGATCTGGGTCTACTGTGTTTGCAAATTCGTGAAAAGGCGTTTATATGAGGGAAACGGTTAAGAATTGAAAGACAGAGAATCTACCTGAAATTTTGACTCCGTTTGAAAAGTGTAGTAAATGCAGATATGAAGGCAAATGGCACAGTAATTATGTGTTTTGGCCTCAACTTCAAAATTTACATTTCTTAATTAATTGTGACCTACTCTTTTATTTACCCTCCCTCATAGAAACGCTTTTTCACACATTTGCAAACAGAGAAGACCCAGATCAGACGGCTCCTATAGGAGCCGTCTGATCAGGGTCTGCACTGTTTGTTTATGAAATTAGTAGATTTGACTCTGTAGTTTCTACCAATACCAACACATCCTGTGTATATAATGTCATTAAAAGAATCAGCTAATGAATATTCATGATGTCATTATGTTACATGAATATTGAACAGGGGAAAGGGTCAACCCTTTACCTCATCAGGTAAAGAGTTGATACCATTCTCTCTCATGTGTTGCCTTTGCTGAAAATTGAAATAACTTTCTGTGATTCTGTTCTTTGTATGACCATGTTTAGAAGGAATTAGTGCTATTTTATGGAACATTGTAAAGTTTTATGTCAAATGTATGTAAGATATTAGATATAGGCTTAATACCTTTTGTTGGTTCTGTACTCTGTATAGTGATCCTTTACACCATGAA
The DNA here is from genome assembly GCA_963576725.1 of Azorinus chamasolen. NCBI lineage: Eukaryota > Metazoa > Mollusca > Bivalvia > Cardiida > Solecurtidae > Azorinus > Azorinus chamasolen. Next base: position 26,251,804 of record OY755253.1, on the reverse strand, counting down.
TATTCTTGTAAGACATGATGGCATTAGGAATTATAGTGACACAAATTTTTATAATTGTACATGAACACAGGATTTTGTGGCCATGGCAGAAACTGTAGAATCAGATCTATGTTATTTCATAAGCAAACAGAGCTGACCCAGATCAGACAACTCCTACTGGAAGCATCTGATCTGGGTGTTTACCCTTTCCCTCATATAAACGTGTTTTCACGCATTTGCAAACAGGGTAGACCCAGATCAGACGGCTCCTAGAGGAGCCGTCTTATCAGGCTCTGCTCTGTTTGCTGATGGAATTTGATAAGATCTGTTTCTTTACTTGCTAAAATCGCTACAATATTCCACCTTTCATAATTCATTATAACAATTTTCTCCATGAATATTCAATAGGTATTGACATTTGGAATGAACATTGAACAGGGAAAGGGTTAAAAGGTGTATCTATGGTGGAGTGGGTCAAGAGACAGTTTAACCCTTTCCCTGTTCTATGTTTATTCCAAATTTCAATACCTACTGAATATTCATGAACAAAATAGTTATAAAGAAATATAGAAGATGGAACATTGTAGACATTTTAGAAAGCAAAGAACCAGCGCTATCAAATTCTATTAGGAAACAGAGCAGACCCTGATCAGACGGCTCCTACAGGATCTGTCTGATCAGGGTCTGCTCTATTTGCTTTTGAAATTATTATAAATCTGACTACAGTTTCTACCATGGCCAATAAATTGTGTATACCTATGCAATTATAAATATTCAGCTTATTAATATTCATGATGTCATTACTTCTTACATGAATATTCAACAGGAAAAGGGTTAAGAGAGAATAGACTTATTTTAATTCAAGGATGCATGACTGATTTACTTGAAACAGGTTTGTAGATTACTGTTCTTTGTTTACCCTGGAAAAATTAATTGACAGGTATATTTCGCATAATTTTATTAATGAAATTTATTATTAAGCAAAGTAATAGAAAATTCAATCAAGTTTTCATCACTGATATGGCCTATGGAATAAGAGTATTAATCCAGTGATTGATTAATTGTGATTCTACTGATGTAGATTTTTAGCGTTTGTGAGAATAATTGATAAAAAAAAAAAGGGGGGGGGGGATTAATGAACATTTGGGTCCAGATGCAAAGCCACTATTGGACCATCTCATTGCACTTTTGAAAAGAATTGAAAGAAATTTATACTTTGAATTGCATGCTTAACCCTTAACCTAATGAATATTCATTGTAGACTCCACCCATTCTGAATGTTAATTGACTAATTTTCTTGTACTATTGCATAAAACAAGTGGTGAATAAATTGTTGGGGCAAATAGACTTGAATCAGATATTGGATTCTTTAAGCAAACAAAGCAGACCAAGATCAGATGTATCCTGTATTCATCTGATTTGGATCTATTCCGTTGTCAAATGGTGTCTTATCAAGTAAAGGCTTATGGATTGTAAGGGACCTTTTATCATGACGAGGCTTCTATTTCATGTACATGTACTTATTTCGGGTACTTAAGGGTCCCATTATGGCTGTTACATTTAACAGCAGTTTGGGAATAATATTTTCTCTTCATAACAGCTATTTATGTAATTATAGCGTTTCTACAGTTTATAGCTGGTAGAGCGCCTCTCTATGTCAATTGTGAAGCTATTTTTGTTTTATTTTGATTTGCACATTTACATCCCCATATTTTGACCCTTTCCCTGATGAATATTCATATAGGAAATAATGACGTCATGAATATTAATAAGATTATTTTTTATAATGGCTTATGAACACACGACACTTGGCTCGGGAAGAAGCTGGAGAATCAGACTATATTACACCATAAGCAAACAGAGTAGACCCTGATCAGACGGCTCCTATAGGAGCCATCTGATCTGGGTCTACTCTGTTTGCAGATGCCTGATGGGTCAAAATGCGCTTACATAAGGGAAAGAGTTAAGCAAAAGTCATTCAGCTACCTCTTTCTGGTGATACTTACGCATGCTTTGTTAGTCAGTAGGTAGAAAAAATGGGTACCACTGTTGACTCTTGCATGACCGTAAGAATCAACTAATAAGTGTTTAAATATAAACTGGAGTTTCAGCATCTCAGACTTCCCAGGTGTTAAGTTTCTGGATCCATGCCCCATATTTTATCTCGGAAGTAAATGGGATGTGGCCTGGCAACTTTTCTCCTGTCTTGGCACAATATAACCTATATTGTGTTGCTGTGATGTAAAATTCCAACTCACTCGCTCACTTTTAACCCTTTCCTCCATGTAAATGCCTTTTCACGTCTTTGCAAACAGAGGAGACCCAGATCAGACGGTTCCTAAAGGAGCTTTCTGGTCAGGATCTGCTCTGTTTGCTTATGAAATCATAATAGATCTGACTCTACAGTTTTTACCATTACCAAAAATTCATATGTACACATGCCGTTATAAAAAAATGCAGCTAATAAATGGTCATGATTTCTTACACGAATATTGAAAAGGGAAAGGATTAAGCAAAAGTCATAAAGCTACCTCTTTCTGCTGATACTTACACACACTTTGTTAGTCAGTAGGTAAAAATATTTAAATAGGTAACTTCTGAATGGAAGCAACCTCATCTTGTTAATTCTAGTTTTTATTCCTTTAATTTTAAAATTATATTAACAGCCTAAACTTTGGTTAACTCTCTGTCTGATATAAATGCCTTTGCAAACAGAGTAGACCCAAATCAGATTGCTCCTACAGGTGTCGTCTGATCAGGGTCTGCTCTGTTTGTCTGTGGAATTATATAGATCTGATTGTACAGTTTCTGCTATTGGTAAAAACATCCTCTGTTCATGTACACGAATATTTGCCATGGCAGAAACTGTAGAGTATGAATTATTATTATTATTCAACCCTTTCCTCCATAAATACTACTTTCTACGCCTCTGTAATAACCAGTTCTTGAAACCATTGTGATAAATAGAGCATTTGCTCCTATAGGAGCAAATGCTCTATTTATCACAATGGTTTCAAACTACAAAATTCTAACATTTTCCTTTTCTCTAGTAAATGCTCCTTTTGGGTAGATTCATTCAAAGAGGTTGGTTCTTAAAATAGCCTATGGAGGTATGGGTTAAGTAGATGTTTACAGAACATTTTTTATCTGGCTTTTTTGCTCTATGTAGATTTTTTTGTGTTGCCTTTAGCCTTGTGACACTCAGATATCACGTTTCCGTGCTCGGTCTGTCTGTCACACTTTTTTTGCATCATGCTTTTTTCGTCACACTTTTGCTAGCAGGTGACACACATATTCTTTTCGAACGCTTTTCTTTTTCGCTGTTGATTTCTTACAAAAAAGTAAGTCTTGCAGATATATAAATACAGTAAAACCTCTCTATAACAACCACCAAATTGTGTTGATTAGTTGCTATTTTGGGCAGGTGGTTGCTTAAAGCAAGGTGAAAGTTAAACGAAACGATATATAGGAGCGTTCTGTTTTACTTCCACCTTGCTTTAAGCATCCACCTGCCTTTAACACAAAATACTTGATGTAATTTAGTGGTCGTTACAGAGAGGTTTTACTGTACATGGATTAAAGGTTGTTTTGAAAGTGGTTAGAAGTACCTCAGAGTGATGGTCTAGTCCTGTTGTACGGGTGAGGAGGTTGAAAACAGTTCAAGTAGTATAATAACTTTTGTTCGAAAAAAGAAACTGCTTTGATCTTTCAAAGGAAGCTTTCCTAAAATTCCTGTAACAAAAATCAAATGATCAGAATGTCAACAGTTTACGGGATTTGGAATGGGTTGTTGTTATCCATACTTTTTTTCTAAGCTCTCAATGTGTTTGTGTATAGAATGCTATTGTACTTTGGTCCCTCTTACTAAATATCGTAAGACTATATGTTCTAATGGACAACAATTGCTACTACATGTACTTGGATAACTAAAATTATCACTCTTTCTAGTGTGCAGCAATTAAGTTATATGACTGAAGTTATCGAAAGCTGTAACCTATGACGATTGCCAGTTCAGTTGCGATTGTCATATATTAGAACTTTCATTAATTTCAGTAATGCTATCTTTAGTAAGACAGACTTCTAGTGTGTTGCAGGCAGCATACTTACTTAGGCAGGTTTGAAATGAATTGTGGGAGAGAGACAGAGAGAACTATAGGTACTGGTTGTTGCAGCTATCTGCATATATGTTTTCACATTTTTAAACTAGATTTGCTTGTTTCTTTCGAAATCATTTAGTTTGATATTTCCATTGAATATGTGTAGTCTTCAGAAATCTATTTCCCAGCCATAATTGAAATAACAGCAAAACTTAACCCTTTCCCTGTTCTGTAATTAGGCCAAATTTCGATACCTGAATATTCATTTACAAAATAATTATAAAGAAAATGAAAGGTGGAATATTGTAGCCACTTTAGAAACTAAAGAAACAGGTCTATCAAATTCCATAAGCAAACAGAGCAGACCCTGATCAGACGGCTCCTCTAGGAGCCGTCTGATCTGGATCTACTCTGTTTGCAAATGCGTGAAAGCACGTTTATATGAGGGAAAGGGTTAATTATGTGGTATAATAATAATAATAATTAAGGAACACGAAGCAGAAATGGGTCAATTTTTTCTTGGTTGATGATTTTAATTTTTCAAAGTGATCTAGATATTTTTCTAAGTATGGATCCCATATTTTCTTAGTATAGGTCCTAGACTAAGGTATTTATGAGTAAACCCTTTCCTCCATTAATAAGCCTTTCTACGCCTCTGTAATAGTCACTTCTTGAAACCATTGTGATAAATAGAGCATTTGCTCCTATAGGAACAACTGCTCTATTTATCACAATGGTTTCAAACTACAAAATTCTAAAAAAATATCCTTTTCTCTAGTTAATGCTCCTTTTCGGTAGATTCATTCAAATAGGTTGTATCTAAAAATAGTCTATGAGGGAATGGGTTAAACAGCTAGAAAATTGCTTGGCAGCTTTACAGTGCAGACACAAACCACCTTGCAGACTTGTCAAGAATCTGACCGTTAACCCTTCCCCTGTTGAATATTCATGTAAAAAATAATGACATCATTTCTTTGCACAAATATTGAACAGGTTTAGGATTTAACAATTTTTTTACAAGAGTTTCACATGCAATATCGTCAATATTGTTAACTTCATTACAACAGCTAATGATATACAGTAAAAGTAAAAACTCGATATTACGAACACTCAAATACATACCATTATTGATCTTTAATGAAGGTGGCAGCTCAATGCAGGGTGAAAGTGAGGCAGAAAGCTCCTAGAGGAGCTTTCTGTATGACTTTCACCCTGCATTAAGCAGCCACCTGCCTACAAAGACATAAATTCCTCCTTACTAAAATTCCGTAGTATCGAGTTTTTACTGTAGCTGTGTTTGACCAACTTACATGTTATTTTACAATGTACTTCATGTTAAAGATTGAAATATTCCTTAAATCCATTTCTCTACATAATTTAATTAGCTTTGGCCCTGATTAGATGCAGAGTTTCTCATCTTCTTAATTAGACCCAATCTGTTTCATGGGGTAACATAATTTCACCTCTAGTGATAGAAAAAGTAAGTTAGATGATGTGTATTTTAGATAATGTTCAAGTTTTGTTAACCCTTTACCTGATAGAGACATGTTTACACCTTTGTAAATAAAATACAGTTGAACTTCGATATCTCAAACTCGGGTAACTCAAACTTCAGGATAACTTGAACTAAAAGTTCGGTCCTTCCAAAATTTACAATACGGTATTGCTCTAAAATGTATCACTACGCATATCTAGAAACAAATGTGACAGCTTAATGCAGTTCTAAAGTAATGCTGAAAGCTCCTACAGGAGCTTTCAGCATTACTTTAGACCTGCATTAAGCTGTGAACTTTAGAAATTGTTCAGATTAGAAATCGGATGACTTGAAGTTCGAGTTATCGAAGTTCAACTGTAGTTCCAGAACAGATAGCTCCTGTAGGAACTTTCTGATGGGGGTTCTGCTCTGTTCGCTTATGATGAAGTGATACAGATCTGATTCTGTTATTTCTTACATGGTAAACATTTCCTTGTTCATTATTCGATTTTGAAAATTCAGCTAATTAATATTCATAGTCATTACTTCTATCATGAATATTCCTCAGATAATGGGTAAAGATAGATGGATTAGCAACGCATTTTGTAGTTTTAGGTTGTTGCAAAAACCAAACAAGGTTGTTTCAATTATTTACATGTTAACCCTTTACTCCGTAAATACTCTTTTCAATGCCTTTGCAAACAGTGTAGACCCAATCCAGGTAGCTCCTGTAGGAGCCATCAGATCAGGGTATGCTGTGTTTGCTTCTGTAATAATATAGATATGCTTTTAACCCTTTCAAAGTTGTATGTTTATTCCAAATAGCAAACAGCAGACCCCGATCAGATGACCCGTCTGATCTGGGTCTACTCTGTTTGTAAATGTGTGAAAACATGTTTATATGAAGGAAAGGGTTAAAGTTTATGCTATGGCCAAAATCTCCTGTGTTCATGTGCAATTATAAAATTAATCTAATTAATGTTCATGATGTTATAATTTCCAAGTGAATATTCATGGAGTAAAGAATTAACATGCATGGTCTATTAGGTTTGGTAGAAAGCTATCTGTGTGATATCAACAAAAGGATGTAATGTTTGTAGACAAACAGTGTTAGATTGTAGATACTAGATAGCACCTGTCTGTATTGATTAATCCTTTACTCTATGAATAGTCCTATAAGAAAGCATGATACCATGAATAGGTTTTAATTTCTACAATGGTAAATGTTCAGGAGAAATTTGGTTCATGGTAGAATCTGTAGAACAAGATCTATATTATTCCATAAGCTAACAGAACAGACCTTGATCAGATGACTCCTTTAGGAGCTATCTGATCCAGCCGTTTTACGCTTTTGCAAATAGAGTAGACCCAGATCAGACAACTTCCAAAGGGTCTGTCTTATCATTGTCTGCTTTGTTTGTTATAAATTTTAATTGTTACAGATGTTATTCTCTAGTGTTTACCACGGCAATACACTAAATACAGTACAAGATTTAAATTAAGTTTTCATATTTGGCTATATCGCATGAATATTTATCAAGTAAAGGGTCATCCTTAAGCACGCTGAGCCATCTTCGTCTACTTATTCAGCAGTCTTTAATTTAACCCTTTCCTTCATATAAATGCCTTTCCATGTCTTTGCAAACTGAGTAGACCTGTGGAGTAGACCTATAGGAGTCGTCTGATCAGAGTCTACTTTGTTTGCTTATGAAATTATAAAGATCTGACTACAGTTTCTGGCAATACCAAGCCATTTTTTGTGCATTTACCATTACAGTAAAACCTCTCTATAATGACCACTAAATTAGATCAAGTAGTTTGTGTTAAAGACAGTAGACGTTTTACTGTATAATAATTCAACTAATAATTATTCATGATGTCATTTTTTTCTTACATGATTATACAACAGGGAATGGGTTAAAACATATCTTCTTTCATAAGTTTTTATCAGAATGTCTTGACCCTGGTTAGACTGAGTTAATATATCTTACAAATAATTATTTTCTCAGCAAGCTAAAGGTTAAGAAGTAATTGTTATCTGATTGGACAGCGAGTATGTCATTGGCCAATCAAAGCCAAATTGTTACATTCTAAGTTTGCATCACTATGGGAAAAAAGAGAATATTAGTTTTATAGCATTTTTCCCCCCACTTACAGTGAATTTGTGATAAACTTTGGATTCGATCAAACTTGTCACTGATTGGTTGACAGTGTTGAAAAGATGAAGGTGTAGCATTCACGATTATTGTTAATATTTCCCACCTACTGTTTGAATAAAGTGTTGCAACTTTTGAGATTAGGCATAATGCGTTATGATTAAACCTTTTACCTGATAGAGACGTCTTTTGATGCTTTTACAAACAGGGTAAACCCAGATCAGACAGCTCCTATAGGAGCGATCTGATCACGATCTGCTCTGTTTGCCTATGAAATTATAAAGATCTGATTCTAGTGTTTGCAGTGGCAAAGGCGTCTTGTGTTCAACAAATACAGTAAAACCTCTCTATAATGGCCACTAAATTGTGTTAATTAATTGGTATTTAGGGCAGGTGGCTGCTTAAAGCAAGGTGAAAGTAGTTCTGTTTTACTTTCACCTTGCTTTAATCAGCCACCTGCCATAAACACAAAATACTTAATGTTATTTAGTGGTCGTTATAGAGAGGTTTTACTGTAGTCATTCTTACATGAATATTGATCAAGTAAAAGGTTAAAGTTTGTGATAAATAAGAGGTCAGTATAGAGTGAGCTGTTTTTCTTGTTTTGTTGCATATGTGCAGCCTCTGCAGTCGTTTGTAGAGACTTTGTTGTGTTGATCTTATGGAAAACGTTAAACGTTTTGATAAAATTTATTGCATCAAGTCACCTTAACTCTTTACTCCGTAGATATGCCTGCCTTTCAAGGCCTTTGCAAACAGTGTAGATCTAGATCAGACAGCTCCTATAGGAGCCATCTGATTGAGGTCTGCTCTGTTTGCTTATGAACAAGACACTTTCTGAAACCATTCTGATATATAGAGCATTTGCTCCATAGGAGCGAATGCTCTATTTATCACAAAAACTACACAGTTCTAAAATGTTCCTTTTCTCTAGTAAATGCTTCTTTTCGGCAGATTTATTCAAAGAGTTTGGGCCTAAAAATAGCCTATGAGGGAATGGGTTAATATGGAGACTAAATGAACCCTGAGTTATTTTGACATCTAAACTATTGCCACATGATACTGTGTTGTTTGTATATCAGGCTCAACATTTTAATCCCTTACCCTGCTAAGTAGGACCTGACTTTACTTGCGAACAACTTTGATTCAGTGCCTATTAAACTTTTTAGTTGAGACTGAGTTCGTTCTCAAGTTTTTGATTGGTCAGATTTGAGCCTATGGCTCAAATCTGACCAATCAAAAGCTCGAGAACAAACTCAGACTCAACTAAAAAGCTTTATAAGCATGGACCCAGATGAGAAGTTGAGTATCTCACAGTCTTACCAGGAATCAAACTGTTTGACACCTTGTAAATTGTTTTGCAACATCTTGAACAAATCGGTTTGGATCTGGATGAGAAGCGAAATACAGTAAAATCTCTCTATAACGGCCACTAAATTACATCAAGTATTTTGTGTTAAAGGCAGGTTGTTGCTTAAAGCAAGGTGAAAGTAAAACAGAACGCTCCTATAGGAGCGTTCTGTTTTGCTTTCACCTTGCTTTTAGCAGCCACCTGCCCTAATATAACAACTAATTAACACAGTTTAGTGGCCGTTATAGAGAGGTTTTACTGTATAGGGTGAGTTACTTGTCATATTCAAAGCTGTCTGACAATGGAAAGAAAATGGAATAACGATTAACTCGAGAGGGTAAAAAGATAAAACTTTATTTCTGCAATTAACAGTTAGTATAGAAACATTAAGGTGAACCATGCCAATTTCTTAGAAAGTGCATGATGTTTTGGCACCAATTTAGTTTGACTACTGTAAATACCTGTCTGAAGCAACCATTGGAAACGTTCTATGTCCGGGTCTTTAAGGCAGGTGGTAGCTTAATGCAGGACAAAAGTAATGCAGCAAGTTTCTAGAGGAGCTTTCTGCATCACTTTTGTTCTGCGTGAAGCCTGCACTTCATAGTTACACTTATTTATGCCTTTGCAAAACAGAGTAGACCCAGATCAGATGACTCTTGTAGGAACCTTCTTATCAGGGTCTGCTATTTGGTTATGAAAAATTTGCTTTATAAAAAATAAGATAATGATTATTCATGAAATGATCAATTCATGCATAAATCTTTATGCAGTAAAGGATGAGGCAACCATCTGCTTTTAAGACTCCAGTGTTTAATCACTAAGCGGTCACTTAAAACAGGGATTTACTACAGTAAATCCTCACTAATTAGAACTTCTAGTAAAGAAGAATTCAGAACTTTCTATGCAGGTGACGGCTTAATATAGGAAGAATGTCAAGCAAACAGCTCCTCTCAGAGGAGTTTTCTGTGTGACTTTCATCCTGCATTAAGCTGCCACCTGTCTTGAAGACAGATGGATTCTTATTTGTTCAGATTAGCAGGGGTTTAGTAGTTTATTATAGGTTCTATATTTCTTAGACTGGTAATGGTTAGTTGTGGTTGATTTGTCGGTGAACATCATCATGTATGTACAATATGCATGTGAAAACAAAGAAAATAACTATTTTTCTGAATGACTTTATGTACAGAGTCATAGAATAATATATGTTTATATATACTAAATCATAGTCTTTGTCTTGATATGAATACCTAAAGTGTCTACAAATACTTTTTTTCCCCATAATTACCCCATACCCTTTCCCTGTTCAATATTCATGTAAGAAATACTTATAACATTAATATTTATTTGCTGTAATTTTATGACATGTACACAGGACATTTTGGCTCAGACAGAAACTGTAGAATCACATCTATATTATATCATAAGCAAACACCAGACCCAGATCATATGGCTCCTATAGGAACCTTCTGATCTGGGTCTACTCTGTTTGCAAATGCATGAAAAGGCGTGTATATGAAGGAAAGGGTTAACCCATAAACCCCAGTGATCCCATACATGGGACATAGGCAAACAGTATATATCCAGATCAGAGAGCTGAAGGAACACTGGTCTAGGTCTGTACTGTTGTAGTTGTCATATTAATCAGTGTCAAAGTTTGTCACTGGACATACATCTTTTGAAGGATCCTCCGCCATGAAAGATGGATGAGTTTTAAATTGTAATTTGGACAAATAAAATATAAGAGTTGGTGGTTAATATTTACCATTTTCTTGCTGCATAAATGACCATCTTCTCACTCAGTCTGTTGCATATTTCAACATTATCATTAAAAGATATGCTTAGTTTTTGGTTTGGTTGATGCTAAACTATTTGGCATTTCATCTTAGGCTAACCTGTTTGCAACTTGCAGTTGGGTCGTGATTTCTGGGATAAGGGTTAGAAACAGGAAACATATTTCTTCAGGGGACAGAACTAACCCTTTACTCATTCATCAGCTGAAATTTTTATGACGGCATATGTACACTGGATGTTTTGAGCAGAAACTGTAGGTGCCATCTGATCTGGGTCTACTCTGTTTGCAAATGCTTGAAAATGTGTTTATATGAAGGAAAGAGTTGAGAGAGATTTCAATGTTCTTGTCTAAGACAAATACTTTTGAGAACTGAAGCAGAAAATTGTTTGCAGACCTATGAAAGTTACCTATAAGTGTTGAAAGGATCAAGTATTACAAAAAAAATTGAAGAGGTTGGTGCAGTCCCATTGAACATTTCTCCTTGTATGGTTAAATGTATACACAGTAAAACCTCTCTATAAAGGCCACTAAATTATATCAAGTATTTTGTGTTAAAGGCAGGCGGCTGTTTAGAGCAATGTGAAAGTAAAACAGAACGCTCGTATAGGAGCGTTCTGTTTTACTTTCACCTTGCCTTAAGCAGCCACCTTCCCTAAATACCAACTGATCAGGAGAGTCTGCTCTTATTGCCTATGACATAATATAAATATGATTTTACAGTTTCTGTCACGGCGAAAAACCAAGTATCCGGAAGTCACCCAATTAATGCGCAAAGGATTATGGCAAACTTGAAAATAGCAAATAGCAAAATAATCTAATTAATATTCATGGGGTCATTTTTATGCCCCCAAAGCTAGGCTTTGGCGGCATATAGTGATCGCACTGTGTGTGTGTGGGTGTGTACATTTTGTCCGGAGTATATTTCCTTTGTCACATCAGCTACGGATACCAAATTTGGTGTGTGAGTTAATCTTGGGATGGCGGAGTGTCGCGTACCATTTTCAGGTCACTGTGACCTTGACCTTGACCTTTGACCTCAATTTTACAAAAAGCTTGTCCGGAGCATATCTACTATGGAAAAGTAGTAAAGTCAAGCAGGCAAAGCCACATGCAAGACGCAACCACCACCAAAACACCGATAGACAGCATGACACACACACACACAACCACACACCCAAACGCACTCACACACACGAAATGAACACAGAAAACACGAAAAGACACACAAGAACCAGAGACAAACGTTCCACAACATGAACAAGCCACAAGCACAAAGACGCAAGGCAAACAAAAGGAAGGGTGACAAAGAGAGTACCGCCTTGGCACGGTCAGCAGCAAAAACACCACTGGGGGTTTAAACCGGTTTACGGACGTCCTAACCTCACACTTCTCTCAAAGTCATCCTAGCTTTACAAATATTGTAAATAAAGGTATCCCCGCTGGACTTACCCACAAGATAGACGACGGTGAACACAGGACAACATGTAAAACATAGCATAATAACTGTGACAATCCGTCAAATATGTACTCAATGACTTTGCTGAAGTCAGAGCACCTGCAGGTAAGCCGTTAAGGGCACGACAGGGAAAAAGTAATACATGAGTCTGGTAAGCTCCTCCTGTATCCAAGTTTAAGAGTATACCATCATAGAGTACTACCCTCGGCCTGTCATCGCGCAAGCAAAGAGGGAAGCGTAGCTACCGACTGTAAAAGGGTCGATAACCAAACATGCAGTGTGTTGCAATATAATAGGATCATAACCTTTCTTTTTAAATGTTTTAATGCGTTTTATAAACAAATCATGAAAATGGATATGACCCCGAATTTTCCTAAGTTTGTAGATAACATCCCCATAAAATTCTGGTTGAGAAATACCTTGTAGCAGTAACGTCCGTAGATTGCAATTATATTTACTAATGAGAGGTAAATTTCGATAATAAAATTTAGAAAAGGTTTTGCGAAGTTTGTGATATCTGTAACCTTGCTTAAGAAGTTTATCAGTTATAACTAAATTACGTCTGTTAAAATCTTCAAGCAAAGAACAGGCTCGGGCAAACCTAATAAGTTGAGAAATATAAACCCCATAAGATGTAGAACATGGCACATCCCCATCTAGAAAAGGATAATTTACCACCTACGGATTCCAAATTTAGTGTGTGAGTTCATCTTGGGATGGCGGAGTGTCTCGTACCATTTTCAGGTCACTGTGACCTTGACCTTGACCTTTGACCTCGATTTTACAAAAAGCTTATACCTTACCAGCTACAAAAACCTTGTCCGCAGTATATCTCCTATACCTTACCAGCTAAGGATTCCAAATTTGGTGTGTGAATTCATCTTGGGATGGGGGAGTGTCGCGTACCCTTTTCAGGTCACTTTGACCTTTACCTTGACTTTTGACCTTGATTATACAAAAAGCTTGTCCGGAGCATATCTTATATACCTTACCAGCTAAGGATTCCAAATTTGGTGTGTGAGTTCATCTTGGGATGTCGGAGTGTCTCGTACCATTTTCAGGTCACTGTGACCTTGACCTTGACCTTTGACCTTGATTTTACAAAAAGCTTATACCTTACCAGCTACAAAAACCTTGTCCGGAGTATATCTCCTATACCTTACCAGCTAAGGATTCCAAATTTAGTGTGTGAGTTCATCTTGGGATGGTGGAGTGTCGCGTACCATTTTCAGGTCACTGTGACCTTGACCTTGACTTTTGACCTAGATTATACAAAAAGCTTGTCCGGAGCATATCTCCTATACCTTACCAGCTACGGATTCCAAATTTGGTGTGTGAGTTCATCTTGGGATGGCGGAGTGTCTCATAAAATTTTCAGGTCACTGTGACCTTGACCTTGACCTTTGACCTTGATTTTACAAAAAGCTTGTCCGGAGCATATCTCCTATACCTTACCAGCTATGGATCCCAAATTTGGTGTTTGAGTTCATCTTGGGATGGCGGAGTGTTGTGTACCATTTTCAGTTCACTGTGACCTTGACCTTTGACCTCGATTTTACAAAAAGCTTATACCTTACCAGCTACAAAAACCTTGTCCGGAGTATATCTCCTATACCTTACCAGCTAAGGATTCCAAATTTGGTGTGAAAGTTCATCTTCAGATGGTGGAGTGTCGCGTACAATTTTCAGGTCACTGTGACCTTAACCTTGACTTTTGACCTAGATTATACAAAAAGATTTCCGAAACATATCTCCTATACCTTACCAGCTACGGATTCCAAATTTGGTGTGTGAGTTTATCTTAGGATGGCGGAGTGTCTCGTACCATTTTCAGGTCACTGTCACCTTGACCTTGACCTTTGACCTCGATTTTACAAAAAGCTTATACCTTACCAGCTACAAAAACCTTGTCCGGAGTATATCTCCTATATCTTACCAGCTAAGGATTCCAAAGTTGGTGTGTGAGTTCATCTTGGGATGGTGGAGTGTCGCGTACCATTTTCAGGTCACTGTGACCTTGACCTTGACTTTTGACCTTGATTATACAAAAAGCTTGTCCGGAGCATATCTCCTACACCTTACCAGCTACGGATTCCAAATTTGGTGTGTGAGTTCATCTTGGGATGGCGGAGTGTCTCATAAAATTTTCAGGTCACTGTGACCTTGACCTTGACCTTTGACCTTGATTTTACAAAAAGCTTGTCCGGAGCATATCTCCTATACCTTACCAGCTATGGATCCCAAATTTGGTGTTTGAGTTCATCTTGGGATGGCGGAGTGTTGTGTACCATTTTAAGGTCACTGTGACCTTGACCTTTGACCTCGATTTTACAAAAAGCTTATACCTTACCAGCTACAAAAACCTTGTCCGGAGTATATCTCTTATACCTTACCAGCTTAGGATTCCAAATTTGGTGTGCAAGTTCATCTTCGGATGGTGGAGTGTCGCGTACAATTTTCAGGTCACTGTGACCTTAACCTTAACTTTTGACCTAGATTATACAAAAATATTGTCCGAAACATATCTCCTATACCTTACCAGCTACGGATTCCAAATTTGGTGTGTGAGTTTATCTTGGGATGGCGGAGTGTCGCGTACCATTTTCAGGTCACTGTGACCTTGACCTTGACCTTTGACCTCGATTTTACAAAAAGCTTGTCTGGAGCATATCTCCTATACCTTACCAGTTAAGGATTCCTAATTTGGTGTGTGAGTTCATCTTCGGATGGTGAAGTGTTGCGTACCGTTTTCAGGTCACTGTGACCTTGACCTTGACTTTTGACCTTGATAATACAAAAAGCTTGTCCGGAGCATATCTCCTATACCTTACCAGCTACGGATTCCAAATTTGGTGTGTGAGTTCATCTTGGGATGGCAGAGTGTCGCGTACCATTTTCAGGTCACTGTGACCTTTACCTTGACCTTTGACCTCGATTTTACAAACAAATTGTCCGGAGTATATCTCCTATACCTTACCAGCTACGGATCCCAAATTTGGTGTGCGAGTTCATCTTGGGATGGTGGAGTGTCGCGTACCATTTGTAGGTCACTGACCTTGACCTTTGACCTCGATTTTACAAAAAGCTTATACCTTACCAGCTACAAAAACCTTGTCCGGAGTATATCTCCTATACCTTACCAGCTAAGGATTCCAAATTTGGCTTGTGAGTTCATCTTGGGATGGTAGAGTGTCGCATACCATTTTCAGGTCACTGTGACCTTGACCTTGACTTTTGACATTGATTATAGAAAAAGCTTGTCCGGAGCATATCTCCTATACCTGACCAGCTACGGATTCCAAATTTGCTGTGTGAGTTCATCTTGGGATGGGGGAGTGTCGCGTACCATTTTCAGGTCACTGTGACCTTAACCTTAACCTTTGACCTCGATTTTACAAAAAGCTTGTCCGGAGCATATCTCCTATACCTTACCAGCTTAGGATTCCAAATTTGGTGTGTGAGTTCATCTTGGGATGGTGGAGTGTCGCGTACCATTTGCAGGTCACTGTGACCTTGACCTTGACTTTTGACATTGATTATAGAAAAAGGTTGTCCGGAGCATATCTCCTATACCTTACCAGCTACGGATTCCAAATTTGGTGTGTGAGTTCATCTTGGGATGGCGGAGTGTCTCATAAAATTTTCAGGTCACTGTGACCTTGACCTTGACCTTTGACCTTGATTTTACAAAAAGCTTGTCCGGAGCATATCTCCTATACCTTACCAGCTATGGATCCCAAATTTGGTGTTTGAGTTCATCTTGGGATGGTGGAGTGTTGCGTACCATTTTAAGGTCACTGTGACCTTGACCTTTTACCTCGATTTTACAAAAAGCTTATACCTTACAGGCTACAAAAACCTTGTCTGGAGTATATCTCCTATACCTTACCAGCTAAGGATTCCAAATTTGGTGTGCAAGTTCATCTTCGGATGGTGGAGTGTTGCGTACCATTTTCAGGTCACTGTGACCTTGACTTTTGACCTTGATAATACAAAAAGCTTGTCCGGAGCATATCTCCTATACCTTACCAACTACGGATTCCAAATTTGGTGTGTGAGTACATCTTGGGATGGGGGAGTGTCGCGTACCATTTGTAGGTCATTGACCTTGACCTTTGACCTCGATTTTACAAAAAGCTTATACCTTACCAGCTACAAAAACCTTGTCCGGAGTATATCTCCTATACCTTACCAGCTAAGGATTCCAAATTTGGCGTGTGAGTTCATCTTGGGATGGTAGAGTGTCGCGTACCATTTTCAGGTCACTGTGACCTTGACCTTGACTTTTGACATTGATTATAGAAAAAGCTTGTCCGGAGCATATCTCCTATACCTGACCAGCTACGGATTCCAAATTTGGTGTGTGAGTTCATCTTGGGATGGTGGAGTGTCGCGTACCATTTTCAGGTCACTGTGACCTTAACCTTAACCTTTGACCTCGATTTTACAAAAAGCTTGTCCGGAGCATATCTCCTATACCTTACCAGCTTAGGATTCCAAATTTGGTGTGTGAGTTCATCTTGGGATGGTGGAGTGTCGCGTACCATTTGCAGGTCACTGTGACCTTGACCTTGACTTTTGACATTGATTATAGAAAAAGCTTATCCGGAGCATATCTCCTATACCTTACCAGCTACGGATTCCAAATTTGGTGTGTGAGTTCATCTTGGGATGGCGGAGTGTCTCATAAAATTTTCAGGTCACTGTGACCTTGACCTTTACCTTTGACCTTGATTTTACAAAAAGCTTGTCCGGAGCATATCTCCTATACCTTACCAGCTATGGATCCCAAATTTGGTGTTTGAGTTCATCTTGGGATGGCGGAGTGTTGAGTACCATTTTAAGGTCACTGTGACCTTGACCTTTGACCTCGATTTTACAATAAGCTTATACCTTACCAGCTACAAAAACCTTGTCCGGAGTATATCTCCTACACCTTACCAGCTAAGGATTCCAAATTTGGTGTGCAAGTTCATCTTCGGATGGTGGAGTGTCGCGTACCATTTTCAGGTCACTGTGACCTTAACCTTGACTTTTGACCTAGATTATACAAAAAGATTGTCCGAAACATATCTCCTATACCTTACCAGCTACGGATTCCAAATTTGGTGTGTGAGTTTATCTTGGGATGGCGGAGTGTCACGTACCATTTTCAGGTCACTGTGACCTTGACCTTGACTTTTGACATTGATTATAGAAAAAGCTTGTCCGGAGCATATCTCCTATACCTGACCAGCTACGGATTCCAAATTTGCTGTGTGAGTTCATCTTGGGATGGGGGAGTGTCGCGTACCATTTTCAGGTCACTGTGACCTTAACCTTAACCTTTGACCTCGATTTACAAAAAGCTTGTCCGGAGCATATCTCCTATACCTTACCAGCTTAGGATTCCAAATTTGGTGTGTGAGTTCATCTTGGGATGTTGGAGTGTTGCGTAACATTTGCAGGTCACTGTGACCTTGACCTTGACTTTTGACATTGATTATACAAAAACCTTGTCCGGAGCATATCTCCTATACCTTACCAGCTACGGATTCCAAATTTGGTGTGTGAGTTCATCTTGGGATGGCGGGGTGTCGCGTACCATTTTCAGGTCACTGTGACCTTGACCTTTACCTTTGACCTTGATTTTACAAAAAGCTTGTCTGGAGCATATCTCCTAGACCTTACCAGCTATGGATCCCAAATTTGGTGTTTGAGTTCATCTTGGGATGTCGGAGTGTTGCGTACCATTTTCAGATCACTGTGACCTTGACCTTTGACCTCGATTTTACAAAAAGCTTATACCTTACCAGCTACAAAAACCTTGTCCGTAGTATATCTCCTATACCTTACCAGCTAAGGATTCCAAATTTGGTGTGCGAGTTCATCTTCGGACAGTGGAGTGTTGCGTACCATTTTCAGGTCACTGTGACCTTAACCTTGACTTTTGACCTAGATTATACAAAAAGATTGTCCGAAACATATCTCCTATACCTTACCAGCTACGGATTCCAAATTTGGTGTGTGAGTTCATCTTGGGATGGCGGAGTGTCGCGTACTATTTGTAGGTCACTGACCTTGACCTTTGACTCGATTTTAAAAAAGCTTTCCGGAGCATATCTCCTATACCTTACTTGCTACGGATTCCAAATTTGCTGTGTGAGTTCATCTTGGGATGGCGGAGTGTCGCGTACCATTTTCAGGTCACTGTGACCTTGACCTTGACCTTTGACCTCGATTTTACAAAAAGCTTGTCCGGAGAATATCTCCTATACCTTATCAGCTACGGATTCCAAATTTGACCCTGTGTCTTTTTTTAAAACGTTAAGAATTTACCCAGGATCTGTTATTAACGTTGACACTCAACCCCAGGGTCCTTTTTAACATTGAGAATGACCTAGGGTCCTTTTTAACTAAGTTTTGACCCACGGCTCTTTTCTTAGCTATCATAATCGTCAAAGGTTCTGTTTTTAATGCTAATAACTGACTCCTGTGTCATTTTTAGCAGCATCAAAATTTCATGTAACACCTGCATTACATTGTATTGTTTTTCCGCCAAAATGCATTTCGGTGTCAAACACTTTGTGGGCATTTGTCACCCTTGACGACTCTCTTGTTTCTTATATGAATATTCACAGAGAAAGGGTTAACCCTTTCCTTCATATAAACACCTTTTCACGCATTTGCAAACAGAGTAGACCCAGCAATAGGAGCCATCATGGTTTGCTGTGTTTGCTTATGGAATTTGATAGATCTGTTTCTTTACTTTCTGAAATATACAATGATCCATCTTCTATATTTCATTATAACTATTTTGTCCACGAAAATTCAGCTTGTTTCAAAATTTGGAATAAACATAAAACATGGACAGGGTTATGAGCCCGCCCATGTGTATATGTGCAGTATATAGCATGGATACTTATTTGCTAAACTTTATTGGTGGCATAATTTATGTACACCAGGGTTTTTGGTATTTATAGAAACTGCACGGTCAGATCTCCAAACTGATTATAGTGTCATAAGCAAACATCAGGGGTCTACTCTGTTTGCAAAGGCGTGAAAATGCGTTTGTATTAAGAGTTTACTGGGCATGTGCATATGTATAATATAGCATGCAAATGGCAAGTCGCTGCGATTTGCAGCTGTCAGGTGTGGATTTATAGGGGCGGAGCCGGCGCAACCCCCCCCCCCCCCCCTAAAATTGACAAAACAAATTTTTTTTCAGTAATTTTATTAGATCTAGATCTACATCTCATTAAAATCAATAGTAGGCTTATGTTGATTTAATCTGAGATATTGTTTTAACCCCTCCCTCATACAAACGTGTTTTCACGCATTTGCAAACAGAGTAGACACAGATCAGACGGCTCCTCTAGGAGCCGTCTGATCATGGTCTACTCTGTTTGCATATGGAATTCGAAATATCTGTTCCTTTACTTTCTAACATGGCTACAAGGTTTCACTTTCCATATTTTGTTATAACCATTTTGTCCGTGAATATTCAGTAGGTAGGGGAGACCGGGGCTAGTTGGTACATTTTTTACATTTTGTGTTTTTTTCATCTGATTTGGAAAATATTGAAAATCAGTGGTACAAATCTGAATGTATTGAATGCGCTTTATTTATACAAGGGCTAGTTTAGGACAAAGAATTGAAGTTAACGAATATATAAACAGATTTTGATAGCCTTTTAAGTGTAACAACAAACCCCATACTCGGGGCTAATTGGTACATGGTGTGGGGCTAATTGATACACGTCACTGACGTCAGTAGCTAAAGTCATCGGCATCTGAATCGCAATTCTAGCAAAAATAAACACACCATTTAGAAACATTTGTACATTCGATATGGTCTCATTCACTGTAATCAACACGTTTAATCCACTTCTCGCAGGGCTTCGTGTTAGATTGTGGTTCAAGGCCGACTGGGCAATACCATTCGTTATCATCAGATCATTCAGATAATTCCACACGTTTTATCTTCGTTTTTACGTTTTATTATTGTTTACTTTTTAGGGGCTTTAAAGTAGTAGCCCCTTCTTATTATTGTTGTTTGCTATCATAATTGCATCTGGTGATAGGTATATCGCATCTGGTCGTTTTCCTTTTATATATACGGACCATCCGGAAACAAAATGAAATTCAATTCTGATTTAAACCGTTCTCTTTTTAATTAAAACAGTGTGCACGTCTACCGCCATCGATTTGGATATTTTTTTTGTTACCCTGATATTTTTATAAAACAATAATATCTTTTACTTTTTATTATATTTTTATCCGCGCTACATAACCATTAGCGCGGTAAAACATTGAATGAATAATAAACTAGAGGTTTTTGTCACAAAAACAGATGTTTCCCCCCCCCCCCCCCCCCCATCCCATACACACACCCTTCACACCAAAAACGTAACAAAGGGCAATAACTCCAAAAAGTATTGAGGCGAGAGTTATGGCTCTTGCACATTACACTTTCTCTCATCATGCTCTTTCCATGTATGAAGTTTCAATCCAATGACATGGGCTATATAGGAGTTATCGTCCGTACAAGAAAGTGAAACAAAGTATATGGGGAAATGACCCCAACATTATTGAAGCCAAAGTTATGGACATTGTGCATGACACTTCCACTCATCATGCTCTTTCCATGTATGAAGTTTCAATCCAATGGCATGAGCTATATAGGAGTAATCGCCTGGGAAAAGCAGTGTGAAAAAAATGTAAAGGGGAAATAATTCAAATATTAGTTAAGTCAGGGTTATGGACCTTGTGCATGACACTTCCTCTCCTCATGCTCTTTCCATGTATGAAGTTTCAATCCAATGGCATGAGCCATATAGGAGTAATCGTCCGAAAAGAGTGTGAACAAATGTACAAGGGACACTAACTATTATTAAAGCCAGAGGTGTGGACGTTGTGCATGCCACTTTCTCTCATAATGTTCTTTCCATGTATCAATCATTTCAATCCAATGAGCCATTTAGGAGTCCGGACAAAAAGGGTAAAAATGTACAAGGGGCATTAACTCCAATATTAGTGAAGTCAGAGTTATGGACCTTGAGCATGACACTTGCTCTTATCTTTCTCTTCCTATGTATGACGTTTCAATATGATGGAATGGGCCATGTAGGATTTATCGTCCGGACAAAAAAAGTAAAAAAAAATGTACATTGGACAATTAACTCCAATATTAGTGAAACCAGAGTTATGGACCTTGGGCATGACTCTTCCTCTCATTATGCTTTTTCTATGTGTAAAGTTTCAATCAACTGGCATCAGACATACCAGTATAGAAGTTATCGTACGTACGGACAAGAAAGGGTGACGGACAGACGGAAAGACAGACAGACGGACAGACAACTCTCACAAAAACAATACGTCTCCCCCATATAAATATTGGGGGAGACATAGGCTAATAAATACCGTCTAGATCTACCCTAAGAAGTGAGAAAAAAATCACATTGTTTCTATCATAACTATTAGATGCATGCAGTTACTTTGTAGAGCATATAACAGCACATTTATATACAAAATAGTTTATAAACTAGCAACTGCATCAGCATTACTTCTAATTATACATTTTAGAAATAAAAACATATTGAGCTAGTTTATTTTGACCTATAATATAATTAAAGTCTTGGCTGGGGCTAGTTGATACACTGTATCAAATAGCCCCAAGGCACGTGTATCAATTAGCCCCAAGCCAACTTCCTATAAAAAAAAACATCGTCTATGTTACCTAGATCAAGACTGTTCCAAATTACGTTCATGCCATCGCTACAAACACATTATGTTTCAAGCTGAACCTTACACATAAAGTAAATTCACAATAGTAAACGCTTAGTTAATGATTAACAAAATAAACCCAAATTTTACTTACGTTGTTATAAATCATACAAATGGACCTACGAGAAGTAGTTATCGTCGTAGAAGGTTGGCGTCAGCAGCAAAACGGCCGCAATATTTTATTGTTTTTAAATATGAAGTGATTGGCGACATTTTGGGAGGTTTTCCATTATTATGTGTGCTGTACCATCTATCCCCATGTATCAACTAGCCCGGTCTCCCCTATTGAAATGAGTACCTGATTACCAGAAGTTTTCTTTCTTTCCCCACAGCGTATCACTCTCTGGAACCAACTCCCTGTGGATACCGCTACCCTGTCTGATCTAGGCCAGTTTAAGAGGGCAGTGGTAAAGTTGCAGTATTAGTCCGTGATCAGTGTTTAAAAAGATTATTCTTTTTCTTTTATCTTACCTCACCCAAATTTTAACCACTTGATTTTCTTCCTTTAGGCCTAAGTCTCATTATACCCGACAATATTTATTGTGGGTTTCCTTTTATCTTTCACTTCACTAACAGTTCTGACGTGCACTTTTTCCTGGCTGTAACACTCGTGTTTGACTTAATTACTCTTTTCAACATGCATCACAAAGACATCCAACTATTTTATAAATCTAACCCACCCATCCCAATCTGAAATCTTGGATCCGCACCTGGCTGTCAAAAAACAATATTTGATGAACAGGTAACAGACAAGCTAGCATGTAGGCTAGTTCTGCATACATTTATAATAAATGAAAACTGAACACTGCTTAATTAAACCAATGTTCAGGTCATGAGTAGTTTAGCCTACAGCTCATGAACCGACTCAGTAGGCCTAAACCCGAGTCTGCAATTTGCTCTATTCACATTGCTGTTTTCTCCCGTTTTTAAAATTGATTCAGTGCCAAGATAAGATTCTAAATAATTTAAGGAATTTTATGTAAAAATCTTAGAACTGTTAACAAAATAAACATGATTTTGTGTAGCTAAAAAGCTCCATAATGTCTATAACCTTGATAAGGGAAGTAATGGATTCCGAGAAGATTCAAAGGGAGGGTACTGATAAAGCAATCCACACCCAAAATGTCCTTTTTTAGCAATTGCGCAATGTTTACAAATAACTTAACGTTGGCGCGAATTTGTGTATTGATTTCCGCGCGGAAATGTCACATGGCCTTTGTTTATTGTCACGTGGTATCGTTTGGCGGCAATGTGTCACAAGATCTCAACAACGATTGGCTATTTCTCCATTTGACCCAAATTTAACCTCGGTCACGTGATATTGTTGATATTTTTTTCCCATCGAGAGAGGATTACAAGTGTTGAAAGTTTGTTTAATTTAATTAAGGCTGCGGCTTTAATTGTCAGCCTCTTTGATCACTGTTCAGCATGGCTATGTTTGACAGCACGAATTTCAGGGACATTCAGGGAAGAAGCAGGCGAGTTAGACATCTTTCCGGGAAAAATTATGACGGCGAGGGAGAGAGGAGCCTTGAATTACGCGGGATTTTGGAAGTTCTTAGTGTCTACCACGATTACGAAGGAGGAATAAATTGCTGCGTGTGTGGTAAGTTAGATTATTATCCATTGAAGATGTTCCTTTGAATTTGCAATGATTTTAAGATTTTTTCACACTGAACTGTTTCTTTTGAATGAAATTACTCTAGTCGCGAAAACTGATGATATTGGCAACATTGTCCGATTGGATCGATCGGAAATAACGGAAAGCTCGTGCATTTTGTCAGATTTTTGAATGGTTGAATTCGTAGAATTCACATACTAACACTGTGTTTAAACGGTTGATGACGTGTTACTAGAATCTAAATGCCAAGGACAAACTGTGTTGCGTTATGTCAATCTAAAAATAGACATGATCTTATGAAATGCCAAGCTCATGTTGTTACTTTGCAAGACTTCTTCCCTTTAACATAAGTACTATATATCAATATTCCAATCTCATGTTTTTAAAACCTTTATTTGATGCATATTTATGTAAGAAATAATGACTGAATATAAGTAATTTTTTAAGATGACATGAGCATGATATTTTCGCCCTAGATCAACATGTAGCAGAAAATATAGTTACTAAGTATCAATATTTTTTTCATAACCATATAAAGTAGACCCTGCTTAGACAGCAGGATATTATCTGAGTCTACACAAATTCACCTGGGTCCCTTGACTCTGGACAGAGTCGTTGGGGCACTGCAGGATTGACTTTCTCATGAAAAAGTGTTTATATATGAAGTAGAGGCTGCTTTATGTAGAATGAAAGTATTGCCAGAAGGTTCTATTGGAGGTTTTTTTTTATAACCCCTCCCCCTTTCCACAACGGCGGGCATTGTCCATCCATCTGTCACAAATTTCGTGTCCCTTCTATAACTTTTTTATCTGTGAATAGATTTCGAACTAACCTGGAACAAATGTTCACCACACAAAGACCATATGTCGCATTTAGCAGTTTAGCACCCTGGTCCATGGGTCAAAGATCAAGGTCCTCTTTCAGGGTCGTAGTGTTTCACAAAAGCATCTTGGGTTTTATTTCGGGTTTTTTTTCCACATAATTTTTGTTGTGCATTAACCCTTTCCTCCATAGGCTAATTTTAGACCCAGTCGCTTTGAATAAAACTACCAAAAAGGAGCATTAAATAAAGACGAATATTTTAGAATCTTGTAGTTTGAAACCATTGTGATAAATAGAGCATTTGATCCTATAGGATCAAATGCTCTATTTATTACAATGGTTTCATAAAGTGACTTTTAAAGAGGCGTAGAAAGGCATATTTATGGAGGAAAGGGTTAAGCTACGACCTACCTGACAGAAAATTGGACTTGAGGTGTTCTATTTTTGTAATAATTTTCTTTCAGGGAAATTGTACAAGAGTAAGGTGTGTTTTATCAAGCACCTGTGGGAGCACAGTGTCTACTGGAACCTGTTTCCCGGGGACAAGAATCACGAGCGAGTGTTGGCTATTCAAGCCGCGCTAATTCTGTATTCGAAACACTATGGCGTGTCGTACAAGGATGCTGAAAGGTAACAGCCCACAGTATTTGCTTATTGCAAAGATATAGGTATTATCTTTCAGAGCTACAGATAAAGATGCATACACAAATACTAATATCGCCATTTCTTGACCAAACATCTTCGAGACGATTCTAAAGCAGTGTCCGACAAATCCATTGCCCGGAGCCCGTGGGCTACCAGAAAATCTTGTCGGGCTATCAAAGAATTTCAAAACAAGCCCGTCGGGCTAAGAGTAAAAGCAAAGATCAAAAGCCCGGTTATAACAGATAATCTAGAACGTGGGGCAATTAATGATGACTTGTTAATATCCCAGAGTTAGGCTCCGTATACATACAATTAATCTGGAGTGTGTTTTCTGACGCGTGTCCTGTTGTTAACCCATAGAGCGTGTCAACCACTGACGCTGACCATGTTTTGGCTATCAAGTCATTTAATCTCCGCCCAAGTGATGCATGACTGACACTTGTTCGTCGAAATGTTTAATCTCCGAATCCATTCCATACGTAATCTGAACCAGTGAATCTAGATTTAAGCTCCGCCCACCGTGTGTGACAGTTTCAGTTGACTAATAAATTGGATCAATTACCGCTTCAATGGTGCGAGATTTGGAACCAAACGCGCTTATGTAATTAACTTCTGGTCGCTCATATCGTTAACAAAACCAAAAAATAATGGGTTTTCGCGGATCGAATCTCGGCGAAAATCCACAAATTTTCTCTCGCTACTCAATTTGAAAAACTTGAAAAAAATTTCACCTCGTCATTATTTCTTCAAGATTGACGATGTTTGGCTCTGTTAACTAACGTTACATGATTGTGTTATAGGTAAAACAAGAATGAAACCTCGATCTTATTTAGACCCGATTTTCTATCAGGTATTGGTAAACATGATTACTTCCACAAAATCTTCTTGTATGGCTTACAGTGCATACCGGTACGCAGATAAAAGGGCTAAACTATATTTGTATTTGGAAATGTCTTGTTAACATCTGACACACACTGAAAGGTTAAAAACAAGTGCAAAAGAACTAAAATCAATGTTCTAAATTCAATTATTTAATTCTGCATTACTTAGAATGATGAAAGCAGATTTCTATCTCAAGCCATTTAAAACATGATACATGTATTACCAGACCTGTCAGTATGAAATTTTATTTAATTAATGACAAAGGTAATGACAGTAGAGTATTTGACAAAATAGTAATAAATTGCCATTTAAAATTTGTGTTTATTTACTCATTTCAACATCTAGTGGAATGTTAGTATAACATATTCACAGTCTGACAGTACAAATTCATCATCTGATGGAACACATTTTGTCATAGTCGCTTCCAAATCTGTCATGTAGCTAGTACCCCTAGCAGTTAAAACAAGCGGAAAAATGGCAATTTAAAATAAAATAATTAAATTTAAGAAAAATGTAATATAGATCTAGTTTCATGATTATGCTGTCATTATTCTTAAGGGATATTAGGTCTGAATGAGTACATACACCAAACACGGATGCAAGGTCTTACCATTTGGAAAGTGAATAAAAAATCTCTGGGCTACTAGATTTTTTTTCTGGTAGTCACTGGGCTAGTACAAAAGAAATCTGGTAGCCCAGTGGGCTACCAACAAAAAAATAAATTTGTCGGACACTGTAAAGAGAGGTAGGGTTCGGTGGACAAAGGAGTTATTCTTGAAAATGTTTAACCCTTTACTCCTTAAATACGCCTTTGCATACAGAGAAGACCCAGATCAGACCGCTCCTACTGGAGCCGTCTGATCAGGGTCTGCTCTATTTACTTGTGATATAATATAGGTATGATTCTACAGTTTCTGACATGGCCAAAATTTCACCATCAATATACTATTATAACTAAAAAAAGTATTCTATTTAACAAGGCGTGATTATTTCTTGCATGAATATTCATGGAGGAGAGGGTTATGCATCTTATCTGGACCTCTGGTCATTAGTTGATGACGATCAGGGCTGCAGATAAGATGCAAACTGATCTATCAAATATTGATAGCAGGACATTTTTTATTGGCATTTGAACACAAGGAATTTTTGTCCATGGAATAAACTAGGATAAAATATATATAACCAGATAGGTATATGTACTGGATAAAGGTTTAACCATTTCCTCCATTGGCTATTTTTAGACCCAACCTCTTTGGATGAATCTTCCCAAAAGGAGCATTTACTAGAGAAAAGTATAATTTTAGAATTTTGTAGTTTGAAACCATTGTGATATATAGAGCATTTGCTTCTATAGGAGCAAATGCTCTATTTACCACAATGGTTTCAAGAAGTGGTGTATTTATGGAGGAAAGGGTTAATGCCATTCATGCTGTCCTAACGATCTCTGGAGTTAGGATTGTCTCTGTGTAAACCAGAGCTACAGATAAACGTGCATGCCAAAATACTAAAATGGTTATTTCTCCATCAAACCCTATACTGCCACCAATGGTCACCACTCTTTAGAATCGTCTCGTAGAGACGATTCTAAAGAGTGGTCACACAACATAGGGTTTTGTGGAGAAATAAAGGTGCTATTCTTGAAAATGTTTGAATTTACGCATCTTATGTGGACCTCAGTGTAAACTAGTTTTCTCTGTTTGATGGAGATTGTCATCAAGTGAGACAATGCACAAATCTTTCAAATACATGTATACCGTAAGAAACAAGACAGAAGACGAGTTTTATTTAGCGTCTGATATTCACAACATTGTAACATAAGCAGGCTTTAAAAAGAATGTATGAACAAGCACACAGAAAATATCAGAGAGCATAAAAGAGTTTCACAGTACAGTAAAACCTCTCTATAACGACCACTAAATTACATCAAGTATTTTGTGTTAATTGACTAGAGCAGCTTATGATATGGTTAATATGCACCCAAGAGCAAGCTGGAACTAGAATATAAAAATCTTTCTTATTCTTACTCTGAAGAATTGTATGAATAATTTTTCAGGATGACTGAATTACTGGTCACAGCCCCAAGTGTTCATGAGACAAGTTGTCCTGTTACCCCAAGGAAAGATGCGAGTTTCAGTAGGACCTGCCCCTCTACACCCAAGTCGGACCTGAGGGATGGATTACCAATGTCCGTGTGCCAAGGTATGGCTTATCCAGCAACTCCACAGAAAAAACCTGACCGACCGATGCAATGTCCTAATGCCCCAAAGAAAGCCACAAATAAAGACATGAATCGGAAAAGAACAAATGCAATGAAATATTCGAAAAGTCAGAAGAAGCGACGTCTTGACTTTGGAAACGAAAGTTGTGATTTCAGTGCATCAGAGACATTGTTACAGCTGCGGACTGCCACCTTGTAAATAATATGTTTGAATAATTTGTTCATGTGATATGTAAATAATGCATTACTGTGACAATTTCTTTGACTTTGATTAAGAAGCATTTTTAGCTCATCTGTTTCGAAGAAAAGTCGAGCTATTGTGATCACTGACGTAGGCATTGTCGGCGTGAAAAAACTTTAATGTAGCTCATTACTCGAAAAGTATAACAGGTATCGGCACGAAACCTCATAGGTTAGTAGATCTCGGGGGAAGGCCCCTACATTTCAAAATTTTGGAGTTATGGCCCTTTATTTTTTTCAAAAGTTTTTAATTTAGCTGGACAAGCACAAAATCAGACGAGCGTTTTCGCCGCACACGGCTCTGATTTCTTTGCATGCTTGCTTGGAATTGGTGATAAAATATGTTGTTAGGATCAGATAAGAGACAGGCCTACAGTAAAACTCTGTTTTATGAATAAACAGATGTCTGTAAAAGCGAGTGGTTGCTTAATGCAGGACGTAATTTAGGCATAAAGCTTCCTGAATTGCGTATTAACCCTTTCTCCCCATACATACGCCTTTCTACGCCTCTGTAATAATTATTTCTTGAAACCATTGTGACAAATAGAGCATTTGCTCCTATAGGAGCAAATCGAGGGCTTGGTGGAAAACTATTCTAACTCCTTCACTTTAGTGAAGGAGTTAGAATAGTTTTGCACCAATCCCTCGAAATGCTCTATTTATCACAATGGTTTCAGAACAACACAATTCTAAAACATTCCTTTTCTCTAGTTAATGCTCCTTTTCGGTAGATTTATTCAAAGAGATTGTATCTAAAAATAGCCTATGAGGTAATGGGTTAAGCTACCACCTGCATTAGACTCAGAATTCGACCTCGTCTTTTGTGTTCACATTAGACGGGATTACAGTACTTGGTACCTCATCAGAGGATCCAAACTTCTCTGACGACTATTAAAACAGAGGTCCAGATAAGGTGCGTAAATTGAAACATTTTCAAGAATAATTCGTTTATTTCTTAACCAAGTTCTACATTGTGACCACTCTATAAGAGTGATCTCAAAGAGTGGTCACAACGTAGGGTTTGGTGGAGAAAAGACAATTTATCTGTTGCGCTGGTAAAATATTGAAAATTTTGTAGCAGATAACAGTTTTTGCAGAGGACAGTTTATGAGCATGCAGACGGGGGTCCAGATAAGATGCGTAAACTTAAACATTTTCGGCAATTGCTCCTTTATTTCTTCACCAAACCCTATACTGTGGCCACTCTTTAGAATCGTCTCTTTGAGACGATTCTAAAGAGTGGTCACAGTAATGGGTTTGGTGGAGAATATTTTGGTACCTTATCTGTAGCTCTGCATGCAGAGAATCAACTAATAAGCTCAAAGTCCAAAGTCGGAGCACAGTATTTACCCTAGATGTGAAGGCTTTTCATTTTCAGCCGATTGTCGATTTAGACTATCAGTTGAAGTCAGTTTTGCATCAGCTGTTTAACATCACGAAATTTCGTCTTTATGAAATCTAAGAATAGGACCACCTTGACCCCTGGTGCAATCTACTATGTCCTGAAAATAATCAGTTGTTATGACTGAAAATGAAAACCCTGGATGTTATCCTCCACCTGTTTGTAAGGCTGAACAAGTCTTTTGAAATAATGTTTTGGTCACAACATAGGGTTTGGATGAGAAATTACTATTTTTGTATTTGAGTATGCACCCTCTGTTTCTCTGCATGACTATTCATGAGGTAAAGGGTTAATGTTTGAAATATGCCACTTTGTCTGTGGCTCTGTGCTTTGTAAATATGATTCATCTGATTATGGTGTAAATGTGATATGGCTGATTTGTTTGGTGATGGATAGACTGCGGCCTGTCTGCCACTGGTGCTAGTTTGTTTTAGAGATGTTACAGATCTGATTAAGAATTTTTAAGTTTGTCTTTTTATGATAGCATGTTACTGTCTAATTGGTGATAAACCCTTTTCCTTCCTATAAATGCTTCAGGCATTTTCAAACAGACTGAGTAGACCCAGATCAGACAGCTCCTAGAGGAGTAGTCTAATCAGGGTCTTATCTGTTTGCTTATTACATGATACGATTCTACATTTTTTGTCAAACTAAACCTTAACCTAAAATTAGAAATTCACATAATATAAAAATTCAGTTAATAAATATTCATGGTATAATTATTTCTTACATGAATATTTAACAGGGAAAGGGTAAAATTTGTGAGTAATTCAGATCAGGTGAAGTATTACTGTAAAACCTCTTAAACTCTTTACTCCATGAATATTTATGTTAGAAATAATGACACCATGAATATTATTTTTTAAAATGGTATATTTACACATGAAATTTTTGCCCAAGCAGAAACTAGAGAATCCGATCTATGTTATTCTATAAGAAAACAGAGCAGACCCTTATATAGAGCTTTTATAGGAGTTGTCTGATCTGGGTCTGCTTTGTTTGCAGGGGCATAGAAAGGCGTATTTATGGATTAAAGGGTTAACCTTTTACCTCGTACAAACTCGTTTTCATGCCTTTGCAAACAGAGTTCTCCAAGATCAGTGAGGTCCTTTAGGAGCCGTCTAAGCGACTGATCATTTGCTTGTGGAATTATAAAGATCTGTTTCTATAGTTTCTGTTATGGCTAAAAATTCCGGTGTTTATGTCATTTTGAAAATTTCATCGAATTAATATTCATGTCATTGTTTTGTGCATGAATATTCATGAGGTAAAGGGTCAGTTTAGCCCATTCCCCCATGGGTTAAGCATTGCCTTCACAAGATTCATTGATTTTACAGAAGTTTTATAGGGCGATGTTTGTTTCATCTTGCCAGTTTGATATACTGTTTTTACCATGAATATTGAGCCATACTGATACCTTCACTGTTTTGTAATGGTGAACAAGTCTGTTTGCCACTATTTTGATATCTTGAAATTTAACTAATGGAGTAACTATTTTGATATCTTGAAATTTAACCAATGGAGTAACAATTAATGTAGACCTTGATCAGACTGCACCGTGAAGAGCAGTATGGTCTGGATCTAGTCTTCATACGCCATAAATAAGCTTTGCGAACAGTGTAGACCCAGATCAGAAGGCTCCTGTAGCAACTGTCTGATATGGGTTTGCTTTAGAAGAAATATTGATCTGATTCTACAGTTTGTGCCATGACCAAACTTTCCTGTGTTCATAGACAATTGTAAAAAAAATCATGTATAATCAGAAGACCAGATAAGATGCGTTAATAAAATCATTTTCAATGAAGAATAACTCCTTAATTTCTCCTCCAAACCCTATGTTGTGACCACTCTTTAGAATCGTCTCTTCGAAACTATTCTAAAAAGTGGTTACAACATAGATTTTGGTGAAGAAACGACGATTTTAGTATTGAGAATGCATTGTTCTGATAAACAATATACATTATGTAGTTCTATTTCTTACATGGATATTGATGGAGTAAAGTGTTAGATTTGTCTGTCTGGCCAGATATTTATGGTAATTACTGGTATATAATGAAAGCAAGGCTGAAATGCTGGCATTTGTTTGTCTGTGATTGTATGATTTTAAAAGAGTTTACCGTTTGTTTACTTTTACAACTATTTGTTAATATTGTATAATTTGTTTATTTGTGTTGATTTCTTTACCAAAAACTTGCTACTTGATAATTAGTGCTGTAGATTCTATGTGATGTTTTAAAAAAAAAATGTCTGAAAGATTAAGACTAATTCATAAGGACTGTAGATAGGAAGCATATTTAGAAAACCTGCAGGTCTTTTTCTGGGGTCTGCACGGGTCTGTTAACCCATAGGCTATTTTTAGATCCAACCACTTTGAATAAATCTACCAAAAAGGAGCATTAACTAGAGAAAAGGATTTTTTTTAGAATTTTGTAATTTGAAACCATTGTGATAAATAGAGCATTTGCTCCTATTGGAGCAAATGCTCTATTTATCATAATGGTTTAAACAAGTGACTTTTACAGAGTAGTAGAAATGCATATTTATGGAGGAAAGGGTTAAAAGGACACATTCTGAATGCAAAATAGGTAATATTTTTCCTAATTTGGGGGGGGGGGGGGATTCCCAATAGAGACCAAATTTTGATTAAGATGATAAAAAATGCAAAAAAAGTTAATGGGATGGAAAATGCTTTCCAAATCATTTAGTTTTACATACAAAAATTCCCAACTATTAAAATGCATTTTTCCCAAAAATTGCCAGAAAAAAATAAATATAATTGATAAATCTACACCAAACCCTATCGTTCTGTAACCCTTCGAGGTGATGATGATTTGCATCAAGACAGGGGTTTGCTGAGAAATGAGAGATTTTGATAGGTCAACATGTATTTTATGTACAGTCCTGATATTGGTTAATTTCTTTGTTTTTAGTGACCACCACTATGTGTTTCAAACTTTAAACCTTTTGAAATTTTCATGTTTTTGTGGGATTGGAGGAACGAAGTATGTGTTGTTTAACCTTTTCCTCCATAGGCTATTTTTGGAGCATGATGTGGAAAACGTTTTACCTAGTTTTTAGTTCCCCAACAGCAATGCCAAAGGGGACTGACTT
Organism: Azorinus chamasolen; assembly: GCA_963576725.1. Taxonomy (NCBI): domain Eukaryota; kingdom Metazoa; phylum Mollusca; class Bivalvia; order Cardiida; family Solecurtidae; genus Azorinus; species Azorinus chamasolen. The sequence continues at coordinate 26,218,794 of OY755253.1, read as the reverse complement.
TAGTTTGCACTCCGTCAGTCAGTCACACTTCAGGTTTCTGGACTTTTTTTTCTAAACCCCGGCAGATATTGACTTGATATTTGGTATGTAGCTTTATTATAATGAGTTCCAGATCAAGTGTGAATTTCGTTACGCTGCATTGATTTTTCATGGAATTACAGAAATTTGACTTTAATAGATGACAGGTAGGGTACTATGGCACTGCTTTCAATGGTCCCATACTTTGTTCATTTTGTGGTATGATTAAATTGTATACTTTTTATTCGAATTTTACGATATGTTTGTAACATTTCCCCAACAATATATTAAAGTTTATACTTTGATCTATCAATTTAAGATAGAGTAAAATCTCGATTATTCGAATTTTCTATATAAAGACTTTAGACACATTTAGGCAGGTGGCTGCTTAATGCATAGTGAAAGTCATGCAGAAAGCTCCTCTAGACTTTCACCATGCATTAAGTTGCCACCTGTCTTAAAGATTGATAATAATACCTATTTTAGGGTTTGAATAATCGAGATTTTACCATAATGTTCATGTTTCTAATCAGTCTGTAAAGTGCTCTGCTGTGCGTGTGTGAACTTGAAGTAGGTTCATAGTCGGTGTTATTTGTGAAAAACTAAAACTCTTTTAGAGGTCCATTTAAGATGAGTAAATTTAAACATTTTCAAGAATATCTATATTTCTCCTCCAAACCCTGTACTGCGACCACTCTTTAGAATCGTCTCGAGGAGACGATCCTAAAGAGTGGTCACAGTATAGGGTTTGGTGGAGAAGTGATGGTTGTAGTACATGTACTTGAGTACGCACCCTTATCTATAGCTCTGATTCATCATATGGTTGCTCTGAAATTTTTCTGCAACAATCATCGTCTGCTTCAATTCTTGAAATATTCTCTCATTACTTTGCAAAAATATCATTAAAGTGTCAAACAGGTCGGATCCTGATGAGATGCCGCATTATGGGGCGTCTCATCTGGATCCAAACTGTTTGCATAAGTAATCAAGCAGGGCTTTTTGGGAAGATGAGACATACCTCTTAATTGGAAATTTTTAGCTGTAAGAGGATTTCAACAAATTCATTCCTACAAATGTCTATTGCAGAAACACAATAGACCCAGTCAGGTCAAAACCTTAAAAATTCATAAACAAACAGCAGACCAAGATCAGACAGCACCTGTAGGAGTTCTCTGATCTAGATCTGCCATTTGTTTATGAATTTTTAGAAGTTTTTGTCGGGACTGAATTCTCTAGCTAAAGACTCTTTACCTCTCAATATTTGGGGGAAAAAACACTTTTGCCATTGGGAACATTAAAAAAAGGCTATAAAATCACTCCCCCGGGGCGGGGGGGGGGGGGGGGGGGGGCTGTCGGTGTTCAGTGCTAGTTTGTGCAATCAGTTAAAACAATCTTTTATAGATGACAGATGAGCCTTCATGTTGGATTGATATGTTTTTCTTGCGTTATATTAACCCATTCCCTCATACCGACACTTCTGTAAAAGTCACTTCTTTAAACCATTGTGATAAATAGAGCATTTGCATGCTCTATTTATCACAGTGGTTTCAAAACTACACCATTCTAAAAAAAAATCCTTTTCTCTAGTAAATGCTTTGTTTTTTAACGCATTCTAAGGGCAAGAGCTAGAAAATAAGTACATGTAGTAGCCGAATGCAATAAGAATCATTAGAAAACACCTCATTTTCAAATATATTTCTGCAAGTTGTGAATTATTCAGAATGGCACACCGTGCAGATTCTGATCAGAGAACTCTGACCCTTGGCCCATTTTACTTAGACCTTTCAGTGCCAGTATTGTCGTCTGCTGGACACGTTTTCGTCTGCTTCAAATTTTAAAGATAACGCTTGGTGCAATTTCTCTATAAAACTGTAGTTTGGATCCTGATGAAACGCCCGAGTTACTGGGCGTGTGGTCTAGATCAAAACTGTTTGCATATATCAGCAACCCATTCTTTATCATTTATGGCAGTGAAGGGTCAAGATTGAACAACAAAAATTATCACACGTCCAAATTTATGACAATCGCTATCCCATAGCAAACATTATTTAACCCTTTCCTGCATAGATACACCTTTGCAAACAGAATAGACCCAGATCAGACGGCTCCTGTATGACCCATCTGATCAGGGTCTGCTCTGTTTGCTTATGATTTAATATAAATCGGGTATTGCAGTTTCTGATTTGGCAAAAATTTCATGTGTTTATATGCCATTCTAAAAAATAATCTAAAAAATTAATATTCATGACTTTATCATTTCTTTCATGAATATTCTAGTGTGCGACCATTAACCCTTTACGCCATGAATATTCATGTAAGAAATAATAATATCATGAATATTAATTAGGTTAAATTTTATAAAGCCTCATGACCACAGGAATAAATAGCCCTAGCAAAAACTGTAGAATCATATCTACAGTAAAACCTCTCTATAACGACCACTAAATCACATCAAGTATTTTGTGTTTAAGGCAGGTGGCTGCTTAAAGCAAGGTGAAAGTGAAACAGAACGCTCCTATAGGAGCGTTCTGTTTTACTTTCACCTCACTTTAAGCAGCCACCTGTCCTGATTACCAACTAATTAACACAATTAAGTGGCCGTTATTGAGAGGTTTTACTGTATATTATGTCATAAGCATACAGCAGACCCTGATCAGACAACTCCTATAGGAGCTGTCTGATCTGGGTCCACTCTGCAGAGGCGTAGAAAGGCCTATTTATTGGGTAATGGATTAAGGCTTCTTTGTATAACAGAATTTCACATGCTTTAAAGTGTGACGATTGCAACTTGCAGTTGCGATCATCGTACATGTATGTTTGAACTTAAGATTATTTCTGTTATACAATCTTGAGTAAGACGTGTCTCTGGTTGGCAAATCACCAGTGAAATAATGTCCTTAAGGGTTATCATTGATCACATAAGCTTTGTTAAGAATTTTCATTTATGTCTGAAATAAACTTGTAGTATAAGCAATCTATACTTTGTGTTATCATCTACTCCAAGTATCCTTGAATTATCCTGAATATTCATGTATGAAATTAAATCAACAGTCTATGCGAAAGTTGTTTAAGAATCCACGGTGACTGGACAGGAGGTCCGGTGAAAAAGTGTAATTCACAGGACCTTAAACAAGCAAAAATGTGCTGTTTCTGTCAGATACATTTTGTATAACCCTTTCCTCTATAAATGCGCTTTTCTACGCCCTCTGTAAAAGTTGCTCTTTGAAACCATTGTGATAAATAGAGCATTTGCTCTGCAAATGCTCTATTTATCACAATGGTTTCAGAACTACAAAATTCTAAAAGAAATTCCTTTACTCTAGTTAATGTTCCTTTTCAGTAGAATCATTCAAAGAGGTTAGATCTAAAATTAGCCTATGAGGGAATGGGTTAAATTTGGAAAGAATACAGGTTAATTTTCATAGTGTGCGAACCGAACAAAAATCACCGGTCATGAGGACCGGTGCTTAGCAATTTTTACCAGACCTGGCGAAATATTACCAGATTTTTCAGAGGCCATGTGAACTTTCGCATAGACTGCATCTTGAGTATATATTAGCTCATTGTTTATTATCCCCCACCGCATAGCGGAAGGGGGTTATAGGAATGGCCTCCGCCTGTCTGTCCGTCCGTCTGTCCGTAACAATTTCGTGTCCGCTCCATATCTCCTATACCCCTTGAAGGATTTTCAAGAAACTTGCCTCAAATGTTAACCAAGTTGAGAGGATGTGCAGAACATATGTGGCAGATGTCGGCTCAAGGTCAAGGTCACATTTGAAGGTCAAGGGTTTTAACCTTCAATTTCCATTGCATTTTTGTGTCCGCTCCATATCTTCTAAACCCTTTGAAGGATTTTCATAAAACTTGAGTCAAATGTTAACCAAATTAAGACAATGTGCAGAACACATGTGGCAGTCATGTCGGCTCAAGTTCAAGGTCACATTTGAAGGTCAAGTGTTTAAACCTTCAGTTGCCATTACAGTTTCGTGTCCGCTCCATATCTTCTAAACCCTTTGAAGGATTTTCATAAAACTTGAGTCAAATATTAAATGAATTGAGACGATGTGCAGAACCCATGCGGCAGTCATGTTGGCTCAAGGTCAAGGTCACATTTGAAGGTCAAGTGTTCTAACCTTTAATTTCGGTTACATTTTCGTGTCCGCTCCATATCTTCTAAAGCCTTTGAAGGATTTTCATAAAAGTTTAGTTAAATGTTAGCTAAATTGAGACGATGTGCAGAACACATGTGCCAGTCATGTCGGCTCAAGGTCAAGGTCACATTTGAAGATCAAGTGTTCTTACCTTCAATTTCCATTATAGTTTCGTTATCTCTTATACCCCTTGAAAGATTTTCAAGAAACTTGCCTCAAATGTTAACCACGTTGAGACAATGTGCAGAACATATGTGGCAGTCATGTCGGCTCACGGTCAAGGTCACATTTGAAGGCCAAGTGATTTAATCTTCAATTTCCATTACATTTCGTGTCCGCTCCATATCTTCTAAACCATTTGAAGGATTTTCATAAAACTTGAGTCAAATATTAACTGAATTGAGATGATGTGCAGAACACATGTGGCAGTCATGTCGGCTCAAGGTCAAGGTCACATTTGAAAGTCGTGTTCTTACCTTCAGTTTCCATTATATTTGTTTCTGCGTCCTATTTTCTTAACAACTGGAAGGTATCACCTTAAGGTCAATGTCTTAATTTAGGTGGCGGCGATGGGGGATATAGCTGTCCTTTGGACTGCCTTGTTGTGGTAAATATGCACGGAAATGTTTGGCTATGGAAGAAACTATAGGATAGCAGAGCTACAGATATAGGTGCGTACCCAATCACTAAAATCGTCATTTCTACACCAAACACTATACTGTTACCACTCTTTAGAATAGTCTCTTTGAGACGATTCTAAAGAGTGGTCATAGTATAGGGTTTGGTGGAGAAATGAGCTATTGTTGAAAATGTGTAAATTGACGCACCTTATCTGGACCCTGTCATAAGTAAACAGCAGACCCAGATCAAAGGCTCATATTGGAGCCATCTTATATGGGTCTACTCAGTTTGCAAAGGTGTCTTACTAGGTAAAGAGTTAAAATGCCCTTTGTTAAAATTACACCATGCACTGCTCATGAGGACGGTTCACTAATTACCTCTTGAATATTCATGTAGGGAATAATTATAACCCTGCAAACCTATTTTTTGAGTGGGTATACTGAAATCACTGTGTCGGTCTGCCTGTCCCGAAAACGAATATCTTTCATAATAACGTTCTATTGTTTAATTAAGTTAGGAATGCCGAATTTGGTGTGCGAGTACATCTTTCAAGTCTCTGTGACCTTGACCATGACCTGACCTCAGTTATAGAAAAATCTTGTCCAGAGCATATATCTCCTATATTATCAGAGGTAGGAATGCAAACTTTGGTATGTGAGTACATCTTGGGATGGCGAAGTGTTGTTTATCATTTTCAGGTCTGTGACCTTTACCTTTTACGATCTGTGTCCATGTACAGCTTGTCTGGAGCATATCTCCTGTATTTCCTGAGGTAGGAATGCTGGATTTGATGTGTGAGTACATCTTAGGAAGGCGGAGTGTCGTGTACCATTTTCAGGTCTCTGTTACCTTGATCTCTGACTTAAGTTAAAGAAATACCTTGTCTTGAGCGTATCTCCTATATTATATTGTTTGAGGTAGGAATGCCAATTTTTGAGAGAAAAAAATTGGAGTGTGACCATATTTTGAGACTGCAGAGTGTCGCTTACAGTTTTCAGGTCTATATGACCTTGACCTCGAGTATAGAAAAACCTTGTCTGTAGCGTATTTCCTTTATTGCTCGACGTAATGAATGCCAAATTTGGTGTGTTAGTACATCTTGGGGAATGCAGGACACACTGTCCATTTCAATGTCATTGGTTTGCTTTGGGGGCATTTGTCACATACTATGACATTTCTTGCTTTTGTTCTGTGTGAAACTTTGTCCATTTGAATTTGTTGCCATATCCTCAGAGTTTTACTGGAATGTAGGCATCTAATTCTGTGCACAATAATATTTGATGTCTGCAAAATTTTATTATATGTCTACAAACAAAGATTGAGGGGGTATACCCAGTCGGGTAGTTGGTATTGCAAACTCTTCCTTCAATTTCAAAGTTTGCAGATCTATTTAAGTTTGTGCAAGACATAATTATGCCCCGCCTTCAGCAGACCCTGATCAGACGAAACATTTGCTTATGAAGTTATAATAGACCGGACTCTAAAGGTTCTACCAATACCAAAATATCCTGTACAGTAAAACCTCTCTATAACGACCACTAAATTACATCAAGTATTTTGTGTTAAAGGCAGGTGGATGCTTAAAGCAAGGTTAAAGTAAAACAGAACGCTCCTATAGGATCGTTCTGTTTTACTTTCACCTTGCTTTAAGGAACCACTTGCCCAAAATACCAACTAATTAACACAATTTAGTGGTCGTTATAGAAAGGTTTTACTGTATATGTATGCCATATAAAAAACAGTTAATAAATATTCATGATATCATTATTTCTCACACGAATATTTAGGTGGGCAAGTGTTAAAAACCCATTTATGTCCAGTGTTCCTAAAAAGTACATGCCCTAAACTGTAGATGCCCAATGTTCCATCTTCATGGGTTTGTAAACTCATTTTCTCCTAGGCTATTTTTAGATCCAATCTTTTTGAATTAATCTACCGAAAAGAAACATTAACTAGAGAAAAGGATTTTTTTTTAGAATTTTGAATTTGAAACCATTGTGATAAATAGAGCATTTGCTCCTACAGGAGCAAATGCTCTATTTATTACAATGATTTCACAATGCGATTTTTTATAGAGGCGCAAAAATGCGTCACTAGGGGGCAATGTGTTAAGCTATATTAGTCAATTTGGCACCCTTTTGGTGACTTTTAACCCATTCCCTCATAGGCTATTTTTAGATCCTACCTTGTTGAATAAATCTACTGAAAAGGAGTACTTACAAGAACAAAAGGGCCATGATGGCCCTGATATCGCTCGTCAGACATTCAGATGAGAAGATTTTCAAAGTTTTCACTATATGTTTCTATTGAAAACTGGCCACCCTCGGGCGGGGCCAATTTTGACTCCAGGAGCATAATTTATATAACTTTTGCAGAGGGCCTTAACATAATGCTTTGTGCGAAATATGAAAGTTGAGAACCTTCCAGTTTCAGAGATTTTCAAAGTTTACACCATACATGTTTCTATTGAAAACTGGCCAATTTTGAACTTAGGGGCATAATTTATATAACTTTAATGGAGGATCTACCGATGTTGCTATGTACCAAAGATGAAAGCTGAGAACCTTCCAGTATCAGAGGAGAAGATTTTCAAAGTTTTCACCATACAAATGTATTTTCTATTGAAAACTGGTCACCCATGGAGCGGGCGAATTTTGACCCCAGGGTCATAATTTATATAACTTTTGTAGAGGACATATAGGTGATAATATATGCCAAGTATGAAAACTGAGAACCTTCCAGTTTCAGAGGAGAATATTTACAAAGTTTTCACTACAGTAGAACCCCTCTAAACCGGAATTCTAGTAGAGAAGCATTTAGATACTTTAAGGCAGGTGACTGCTTAATGCAGGATGAAAGTTATGCAGTTAGCTCATATAAAGGACCTTTTTGCATGATTTTCACCCTGCATTAAACTGTCGCATGTCTCTAAGACCGATATTTATTCTAAATTTAAGTCGGGTTTAGAGAGGTTTTACTGTATATGTTTCTTTAGAAAACAAGACGTGTCTGTGAAACACTACACCATGCCCCCACCACCCTAATAGGCTAGCTGGCCAATATGAAGTCTCTATGTGAAGTTGGTGATTTGACCTATATACATGTATGAGCTTTGACCTTGAAGGATGACCTTGACATGTCATGTCACGAGGCAATACATGCAGCTCCACGAGATACACATTCATGCCAAATATCATGTCTTTTAGATCTGTACTAAATCAAATAGTATAGCTAATATAAACTTTGACCTATACATTTGTCCTTTGACCTTGAAGGATGACCTTGACATATCACCACCCGAAATGCGATGCTTCATGAGATACACATGCATGCCAAATATCAAGTCTCTATATCTATTGGTTCGAAAGTAAGTGATTTTACCTATATATCTGGCCTTTGACCTTGAAGGATGACATTGACCTTGAAATGTCACCCCTGAAAATGTGCGGCTTCAAGAGATATACATGAATGCCAAATATCAAGTCTTTATCTCTACTGATTTAAAAGTTATGCCCAATGTTAAAGTTGCTGACAAAAAACAAACCTGACCTTTGACCCTGAAGGATGACTTTGACTTTGACATGTCACCCCGCAAAATGTGCAACTTCATGAGATACACATGCACGTAAAATATAAAGTCTCAATCTCTACTGGTTCAAAAGTTATGGCCAATGTTAAAGTCGATGATTTACCTATATATTTGACCTCTGACCTTGAATGATGACCTTGACATGTCACCCTTCAAAATGTGCGGCTTAATGAGATACATATGCATGCCAAATATCAAGTTTCTGTCTGTACTGGCTGAAAAGTTATGACCAATGTTAAAGTTGTCCTCAAACAGACAGGGCAAAACAATATGCCCCCAGATCTGATCTGGGGGCATAACAAGGCACCCCTGGGGCGGGGCCAATTTTGACCCTAGGGAAAAAATAATTTATATATCTTTTGTAGCAGATCTACAGATAATGATATGTGCCAAAGATGAAAGCTGAGACCCTGTAGATTCTGAGGAGATTTTTGACGACTGACGAGGCACGCCGGACATCAGGCGATCGGAAAAGCTCACACTGAGCACTCTGTGCTCTGGTGAGCGAACAAGAGCCGCATGCGGCGCCGACGCTCGTTTGCTTGGTGCTGGTCCAGCTAAAAAAAATTTTTGAAAACAATATAGGGCCATTACTCCAAAATTTTGAAATCAAAGAGTTTTTGTTCTTATGTAGGGACCTTCCCCTCAATGAGATCTACTAACCTATGAAGTTTCATGTTGATACCTCTTATACTTTTCGAGTAATGAGCTACATTAACGTTCTTGTATGCCGACGACGACAACGACGCCTACGACCCAGTGATCATAAAAGCTCGACTTTTCTTCGAAACAGACGAGCTAAAAGGAACTTTGTGTATTTTTAAAAATTGTACAGTTTTGAATCAACTGTGATAGAGCATTTTGTTCCTACTTAGCAAATGCTCTATTACAATAGTTTCAAAAAGTGACTTTTACAGAGGCGTCAGTATAAGGGAATGAGGTAACCCTCTCCTTCATATAAACGTTTCATGCAATAGCAATAGCAATAGATTTTATTGTGATAAAGGCCTCCGGCCCGAACACATATACAACATATAAACAGTACATGCATGAGTGTTTAACAAGAACAATTGAAGCATACACCCAGTAGCAACATGTATAAGTATATGATCTAATCCATATATGTTGAGACAGATATCTGAATAAGAGTTCATACAGCAATTCAGATACTCCAAATGAGCGTACTCCTGTAACACTACTATTCACTGATTCTGGAGTAATATATGAAGATGTAAGATATATTAGAATAAACAGGTAAAGTAGTATACTCTCTTGCCTCCAATATTCATGGGGAAGAACCCAAACCGTTGCTGTTTACACATGACTAAAGTATATAGTATATTAGTGTTCACTAGCTAATAAACATTTCCTTTCCTTAAAGCCATAGTATATAAATGCAGCTAATTTTCTTATAATTGTTTCATTGCTACTTGATATTAGAATTTTAAAATGTTGAAAGGTTGGACACTTGTAGTATTTTTCAGAAATGTACTTTTCCCTGAGTTCTTTATATAATGGACATATCAATAAAAAGTGATATTCATCTTCAATACATGATTTACAGTAAGGACAAATTCTTTCTTCTCTTTCCAAACCAATGTATCTACCTTTTTCTATCATTAACTCATGAGATGAACATCTGAAGGAAGCAAACGAATAACGGAATTGCTTAATGTTAAGACAATTCAGATATGGCTCAAGCTCAAAATGTGATTTAAAATGAACGTAGGTTCTTAGTTTAGAGCTATTATTACAAGTTTCTGTCCAATTTTGAAGATACTGATCTTTCAGCCGTTGGGTAAACTGTGCCAGAAATAAGTTTTCATTTGTAACCGCCTGATTCTCCTAAACATAACCAAAACCATTTTTATATAATGTTTGCCTTATGTTTGATACCCAATTTGTTTTTCCTGATGAGTCAAGCATTTTTAACATGTTATAGCATTTACGCACATATCTGCTGTCAGGTAAATGTAAAATATGTAACCAGTATTTAATGCATCTCTTTGTCGAAGCGACATACATTGGGAATCGTCCACAATCACCCATAATTGCTGCGTTGCAAGTTTTCAAAGGAATATTAGCAAAACGTTTACATGCATAATACTGCACTTGTTCTATACATTTCATTTGTTCCAACCCCCATAGTTCTGAACCATATAACAAAACTGTAGCCACTTTAACATCAAATAGTTTAAAAAACATCCTATATGACATTAGTAAGTATTCGTATAAATATGTTAGCAGAGAAACCAACACCCTTTTACCTTTAAAACCTATTGCCTCAGCCATTTTGTACATTGACAATTTGGATGTAAAAAATACTCCTACATATGTAAAACCATTAACAATCTCTATAGGATTCTTTTTATAAAACCATTTTTCGTGCTTAGATAAAGCGCCACCTTTTTTGAAGACCATAATTTTTGTTTTATGTATATTTACATTCAACTTGTATAAGTCGCAAAAAGTTTCTAAAATATTCAGTTGTTTCTGGAGCTCATTTACAGTATCTCCCAATAATGCAATATCGTCAGCAAACATTAAAAGGAACAGCTTTACAGTATCAGGGTGTAGCTGGATCCCGCTGCAGTCACTATTCTCTATCAATACACTTAAATCATTTATAAACAATGCAAACAATACAGGACTCAAATTACAGCCCTGCCTCAATCCAACAGGGCAATCAAAAATGCCGCTCACATCATTACCAACTCTAACCGCAGCTTTGACACACATGTATATGGATTTTATTGATTTAAATAAATTACCTTTTATACCATTTCTTTGTAGGACTGCAAATAAATTGCTTCTGTCGACTGAATCAAATGCTTTTTTAAAGTCAATAAAAGCAACATATAATTTCCTTCCCTTTTGACATAAATATTTGGTAATAACTGATTTAAGAATAAAAGCATTATCAATAGTAGAATAACCTGCCCTGAAACCTGCTTGGGATTCACTAAGTTTTTCAAATGCATCAGTATATGTTAATCTTTTATTCAGGATACTTATATATGTTTTACTTAAAATTTCTATTAGGGCTATGCCCCTATAATTGTCAGGGTCATTTTTGGAACCCTTTTTGTGTACAGGCACAATAACAAACCTAGACCAAGTTTTAGGAAATATTCCAGACTTAAAGATCCTGTTGAATAGCTTTGCAACAAAAGGCATCATCAAGTCGATACCATACACAATATGTTTCGCCATTATCATTCCTGATGAGGATTTGTCAACCTTTAATTCTTTTACAGCCTTATCAATTTCATCATAAGTTATATCCCCATTAAACAATAGTTCTTCGAGTTCATTGAAGTTAGAAGTGAATATATCATCAGGATGTTCTGTAGCTTCGGTAGTTTCATTTCTACTAACATCATTAAAAAGTGAACAGAAATGAACATACCATTGGTCAATGTTAATTTTTGGGGTAACATCATATGGTTTAACTATGCTTTTTATTTCTTTCCAAAAGACCTTGCTGTTTGCCATCGACTTATCTATAGATGTAAGTTTCACTTTATGATAGGTTGCCTTTTTCTCGGTCGATATACTTTTAAAACTTTTCTTGCATGCCAAATATTTCGATAAATCGTCCACTGTTTTTGTTCGTCTAAATGTTCTCAGCAATTTGTTACGTTTCTTTTTAATTAGCAAACATTCTTCATCAAACCATGGATCAAATTTCTTAGGGGATTTTCTTGATGTCTTTAAAGTTTTCTTGAATGGTTTCGAGCATGATAATAGTATATCCTCAAAAGATTTAATTAATTCATCAATACCAACATTCTCATTATTTAAAAGCTCATCAAAGGATTCAAACACCCCAATTTTTATATTTTCTTCTAATATAGATCTATACTTTTCTTTGTCTTTCCGGTCTTCAGAAAAAATATATTTAGTATAGGTTGCATTATTATCGTCAATATCAAGATCTCTCACAATTTGACAATCAAGTGTTAACTGTAGCGGTAAGTGCTTTAGGGCACCATTATTGCCAACTGCAAAATTCACAATAGAATCAAATATGTCTGCAGAACATATAAAATAATCAATTAGACTACACCCAGTAGTATCAATATATGTATAATCACCAATTTGATTATCTTCACTAATTCTACTATTTACAATGTACAAAGAATAGTGTTTCAAGAACACCATTAATTCCCTACCAAATTTATTTATTGTCTTATCAACAGAGACCCTTGGTATATTTATTTTTGCAGATAGAATATCATTATACTCTTCAAGCTCTTGGACATTTGTTATATCTTCATTACATTCTTGTAAATCACCTGACCTGTCATGCATATTCAGAGTAGACCCAGATCAGATGGCTCCCATAGGAGCTGTCTGATCAGGGTCTGCTCTGAATGCTAGTGGAACTTGAAAGATGTTTTTTTACTTTCTAAAATGGCTACATGTACATGTATATTGTCCCCCTTCCGTATTTCATTGAATATTCAGTAGGGAAAGAAATTTGGAATAAACATAGAACAGGGAATGGGTTGAAATTTGACTGACAGTAGCAAACAGTGGTCTTTATTTTTACATGAATATTGAACAGGTAAAGGGTTAATGCAGGATCATATTTATGTATAAAGCTCCTGCATTAAGTAACCATATGCTTTAACCCTTTCACCGCCAATGTCGCATAAATGCACCAAGAAAATAGTGCAGTCCCAGATCAGACGCTGCCTTAAAAAGGCGGCGTCTGATCAGGGACTCCACTTTTTGTCTCAATCTATATCTGTGCTTTATTCCTTTGAAATTTGCATTTAATTCTCATTTCCTTATTGTACTTAATGATTTAACAAGAGGGCCAGAATGGCCCTGAAGCGCTCACCAGACAATCAGAGGAGAAGATTTTCAAAGAGTTCACTATTTGTTTCTACTGAAAACTGCCCACCCCTGGGGCGGTGCCAATTTTGACCCCAGGGCCATAATTTATATAACTTTTGTAGAGGACCTGAACATGATACTATGTGCCAAATATGAAAGCTGAGAGCTTTCCAGTTTCAGAGAAGAAGATTTTCAAAGATTTCACTATTTGTTTCTATTGAAAACTGCCCAACTCTGGTGCGGGGCCAATTTTGATACCCGGGACCATAATTTATATAACTTTTGTATAGGACCTGAACATGATGCTATGTGCCAAATATGAAAGCTGAGAGCTTTCCAGTTTCAGAGAAGAAGATTTTCAAAGATTTCACTATTTGTTTCTACTGAAAACTGCCCACCCCTGGGGCGGTGCCAAATTTGACCCCAGGTCCATAATTTATATAAATTTTGTAGAGGACCTGAACATGATGCTCTGTGACAAATATGAAAGCTGAGAGCTTTCCAGTTTCAGAGGAGAATATTTTCAAAGTTTTCACTATTTGTTTCTATTGAAAACTGCCCACCGCTGGGGCAGGGCCAATTTTGACCCCAGGGCCATAATTTATATAACTTTTGTAGAGGACCTGAAGATGATAATATCTCAAAATATGAAAGCTGAGAGCCTTCAAGTTTCAGAGATGAAGATTTTCAAAGATTTCACTATTTGTTTCTATTGAAAACTGCCCACCCCTGGGGCGGGGCCAATTTTGACCCCAGGGCCATAATTTATATAACTTTTGTAGAGGACCTGAACATGATACTATGTGCAAAATATGAAAGCTGAAAACCTTCTGGTTTCAGAGGAGAAGATTTTCAAAGTTTTACTATATGTTTCTATTGAAAACAAGACACCCCTAGGGCGGGCCAAATTTCACCCCAGGGCCAATATTTATATAACTTTTGTAGAGGACCTGAACAAGATGCTCTGTAACAAATATGAAAGCTGAGAGCTTTCCAGTTTCAGAGAAGATTTTCAAAGTTTTCACTCTTTGTTTCTATTGAAAACTGCCCACCGCTGGGGGGGGGGGGGGGGCAATCTTGACCCCAGTGCCATAATTTATATAACTTTTTAGAGGACCTGAGCATGATGCTGTGTGCCAAATATGAAAGCTGAGAGCTTTCCAGTTTCAGAGATGAAGATTTTCAAAGATTTCACTATTTGTTTCTACTGAAAACTGCCCACCCCTGGGGCGGGGCCAATTTTGACCCCAGGGCCATAATTTATATCCCTTTTTGTAGAGGACCTGAATATGATGATATGTGCCAAATATGAAAGCTGGGAGCCTTCCAGTTTCAGAAAAGAAGATTTTCAAAGATTTCACTATTTGTTTCTATTGAATCTGCCCACCCCTGGGGCGGGGCCAATTTTGTCAGCGGGCAATAATTTATATAACTTTTGTAGAGAATCTGAACATGATGCTATGTGCCAAATATGAAAGCTGAGAGCCTTCCAGTTTCAGAGATGAAGATTTTCAAAGATTTCACTATTTGTTTCTACTGAAAACAGCCCACCCCTGGGGCGGGGCCAATTTTGACCCCAGGGCCATAATTTATATAACTTGTAGAGGACCTGAACATGATACTATGTGCCAAATATGAAAGCTAAGAACCTTCTGGTTTCAGAGGAGAAGATTTTCAAAGGTTCAAATTGTTGACGACTGACGACGGACAACGCACGTCGACGGACATCAGGCAATCACAAAAGCTACCCTGAGCACTTTGTGCTTTGGTGAGCTTAAAACTGATGAGCCATGGGGTGGGGCCATTTTTGGCCCTGGGGTCACAATTTGAACAATCTTGGTAGAAAATCAATAGACTATGCTACATACTAAATATCAAAGGTATAGGCCTTACAGTTTTAGAGTAGAAGATTTTTAAAGATTTTCCTATGACAAGAGGGCCATGAGGCCCTGAAGCGCTCACCAGACATAACCCCAGGGGCGGGCCATATTTGACCACAAGAAATCATGTGTACACCCTTGGTAGAGAACCACAAGGCAAAGCAATATGCCATTAATTAAAGGTCTAAGCCTTATGGTTTCAGAGAAAGATAATATTTATATTTTTCCCATGAAAAACTGATAAGCCCTGAGGCAGGGCCAAGTTTTGCCCAGTGGTCAGGGTCGTAAGTTAAACATTCTTGGCAGAGGACCACAAGCCACAGCTACATATTTGTAGAGGATCATTAGATCATGTTACATACCAAATATCAAAGGTCTAGGCCTTACAGTTTCAGTAGATTTTTAAAGATTTTCCTATGAAAAACTGATAAGCCCTTGGGCGGGGCCATTTTTGGCTTGGTGGTCATAATTTGAACAATATTTGTGGAGGACCATAAGATCATGCTACATACTAAATATCAAAGGTCTAGGCCTTACAGTTTCAGAGAAGAAGATTTTTAAAGATTTTCCTATGAAAAACTGATAAGCCCTTGGGCGGGGCCATTTTTGGCCCGAGGATCATAATTTGAACAACTTTTGTAGAGGACCATGAGATCATGCTACATACCAAATAACAAAAGTCTAGGCCTTACAGTTTCAGAGAAGAAGATTTTTAAAGCTTTTCCTATGAAAAACTGATAAGCCCTTGGGCGGGGCCAATTTTTGGCCCGGGGGTCATAATTTGAACAATATTTGTAGAGGATCATAAGATCATGCTACATACGAAATATCAAAGGTCTAGGCCTTACAGTTTTAGAAAAGAAGATTTTTAAAGATTTTCCTATGAAAAACTGATAAGCCCTTGGGCGGGGCCATTTTTGGCCCCGGGGTCATAATTTGAACAACTTTAGTAGAGGACCATAAGATCATGCTACATACAAAATATCAAAGGTCTAGGCCATACAGTTTCAGAGAAGAAGATTTTTAAAGATTTTCCTATGAAAAACTGATAAGCCCTTGGGCGGGGCCATTTTTGGCCCAGGGGTCATTATTTGAACAATATTTGTAGAGGACCATAAGATCATGCTACATACCAAATATCAAAGTTCTAGGCCTTACAGTTTCAGAGCAGAAGATTTTTAAAGATTTTCCAATGAAAAACTGATAAGCCCTTGGGCGGGGCCAATTTTGGCCCGGGGGTCATAATTTGAACAATCTTTGTAGAGGACCATAAGATCATGCTACATACCAAATATCAATGGTCTAGGCCATACAGTTTCAGAGAAGAAGATTTTTAAAGATTTTCATATATTACCATATATGGAAAAAACGACCACGCCCTCTGGCGGCCATGTTTTTTGCCGGATCAAAATTCTTTTAACAACTTTTAAAGTCTATCAACTGAGAAACATTTTGGTGAAAACTATATTCAAATCGGACAAGTCATTCTGGAGAAGAAGATTTTTCTAGATATTGCGTACAGTTGCCATGGCAACAAGACCGATGGCCCCGCCCACTATCTTTTAACAACTTTTGAAGCACCCACCCACAGTATGTATCTGACCAAGTTTGGTTACAATTGGGCAGTCGGTTTCAGAGAAGAAGTCGTTTGAAATTGTTGACGGACAGACGGACAGACGGACAGACGGACAGACGGACAGACGGACAGACGGACGACGGACGCCGGACACAGGGGTATCACAATAGCTCACCTTGAGCACTTTGTGCTCTGGTGAGCTAAAAAACTGATAAGCTCGGGGCAGGGCCAGTTTTAGTCCAGGAATCATAATTTGAACAATCTTTGTAGAGGACTATTAGATGATGCTACATACCAAATATCAAGGCCTTAAGGTTTCATCAGAAGATTTTTAAAGATTTTCCTATGAAAAAAACCATTGTGATAAATAGAGCATTTGCTCCTAAAGGAGCAAATGCTCTATTTATCATAATGGTTTCACAAAGTGACTTTTACTGAGTTGTCAAAAGTCGTCAATATGCGGGAAAGGGTTAAGTGTATGTTAGGCAAATTATTGAAACAAAACCATGTGCTGAAGAAAGAGCAAACAAGTTTTTCAGAAAAATGATGTTGCAGCAACTCAATAGAATTAAGTTACAATCTAGTTACAATCTTTTATCCCATTCCCTGATATGTTATTTTCGATTCAACCTCTATGAACAAATCTACTGAAAAGAAGCACTTACAAGAAAAACAGTAGATTTTAAACCATTGTGATAAATAGAGCATTTGCTCCTTTGCTCTATTTATCACAATGGTTTAAACAAGAGGGCCAGAATGGCCCTGAAGCGCTCACCAGACAATCAGAGGAGAAGATTTTCAAAGTTTTCACTTTATGTTTCTATTGAAAGCTGGCTACTCCTGGGGCAGGGCCAATTTTGACCACAGGGGCATAATTTATATAACATTTGTAGAGGACCTGAACATGAAGCTATGTGCCAAATATGAAAGTTATGAACCTTCCAGTTTCAGAGAAGATTTTCAATGTTTTTACTATATATTTTTATTGAAAACTGACCACCCCTCGGGTGGGGCCAATTTTAATCCCAGGGGCATAATTTAAACAAGGCCATACAAAGTTCTGACTAAAGGCAATCAACTGTTCTTCTGAACGGGTATGTGTACCCTAGCATTCCAAACTGATTTTTTGCATTTGAATATTATTACAAATTATTACATAATAATTGCATAATCATAAGTATAACTTAACAGTTTCAAGTAATACAATTTCATGTTAAAAAATATTTCATAATTTATTTGAAATCTTTAATTTGGCATTCTGGAGTCTTTACATGATTTACCCTTCTTCTGAACTGCAGGGCAGGTTATAATAATATCATAATGCCAATCACTATTATTAATTAACCCTTCCCTCATACAAACGTGTTTTCACATTTTTGACAACAGAGTAGACCCAGATCGGATGCCTCCTATAGGAGCCATCTGATCAGGGCCTGCTCTGTTTGTAAATGGAATTTTATACAGCTGTTCCTTAAGTTTCTAAAATGGCTACAATGTTCCACTATATTTCATTATAACTATTTTATAGATGAATATTCAGTAGGTTGTGAAATTTGGAAAAAAATGACTACAATGTTCCACCTTCCATACTTCATTTTAACTATTTTGTTCATGAATATGCAGTAGGCATTCAAATTAATAATAAACATAGAACAGGCAAAGGGTTAAGGCACAGAGCTCCAGCACCAGATACAGGTGACCTAAAAATAGCCACTGGTCATCTATCCCACTGCTTGACTGGATGACCTATTTATGAGCAAAGAGAAGATGCTTAAAATCGCAGTCAGCTATAAGTTTGCTAGAAAACTGTCCACCATGGTGTGTAGCCAATTTTGACCACAGGAGCATAATTTATATAACTTTTGTAGAGAACCTGAACATGATGCTATGTGCCAAATATGAAGGCTGAGAACCTTTCAGTTTCAGAGGAGATGATATTCAAAGTTTTCACTATATGTTTCTATAGAAAACAATGCACCCCTGGGGTGGGGCCAATTTTGACCCTAGGGACATAATTTATATAACTTTTGTAGAGGACCTACAGATGATGCTATGTGCCAAAGATGAAAGCTGAGACCCCTGTAGATTCAGAGAAGATTTTTAAAGCTTGAAATTGTTGACGCCCGACGACGGACGACGAACATCAGGCGATCACAAAAGCTCACCCTGAGCACAAAAGTGCTCTGGTGAGCTAACAAAAAATGGATTGCAGACGACAATAAGAAATTTGGCGCCGAAAGAGTTAAACCTTTCTCTGTTCTATATTTATTCCAAATTTCAATACTAACTGAATATTCATGGAGAAAATCTACTATGACCCTCCTATCTTCATTTTCCGGAGATGGTTGTTCATTTCTGTCTAGTGCACGTTCAGCGATACAGGGCAATTTATTACTGCATGAATATTCCACTGATTTTTTATGATCACACATTAAACAAGGGTTGGTTTTTTTGCTCAGACAGAAACTTCTGAATCAGATCTGTATTATTCATAAGCAAACAGAGCAGGCTCTGAATAGACAGACCCACCAGTAGCTGTCTGATCTGTGTCTACCCTGTTTGCAAACATGAAAGTTAACTGTATGAGGGAAAGGGTTATAACACACAATATAGATGGACTAAAACAAATTACAACAAGAAATAAAATGCTGTTGATTAATCTTTATTGTTTTAAACTTCAAGTAAAGCTGTGACGAAAAAAAAAAATCATTCACTACTTTAGAAGACTGTTGATAGATGTTCAGTACACAGGATATAGACATGCCCACTATCCAAGCAGGCACTGAAGTTTTCCATCAGCCAGTTTTACCGAAAACTCATGATAGATAGACAGAGAAAAGGAGGTGAAAATACAGAATGAAATAAGAGAGCTGACAAAAGACAAACAAATCACAGAAAATAGAATTCAAAAAATTATGTTTGAGCTGTGTTACATTATCATGTTAAACCCTTTACTCTATGAATATTCATGTAAATTAGCTGAACATTAACGACAAATGAACACTGGACCTTTTGACAAGGACAGAAACTGCGCAATCAGATCTAAACAGTAAAACCTCTCTATAACGGCCACTAAATTGTGTGTGTTAGTTGGTATTTAGGGCAGGTGGCTGCTTAAAGCAAGGTGAAAGTCAAACAGAACGCTCCTATAGGAGCGTTCTGTTTTACTTTCACCTTGCTTTAAGTAGCCACCTGTCTTTAACACAAAATACTTGATGTACTTTAGTGGCCATTATAGAGAGGTTTTACCATATAACATGCATTTCAAATGTAAACTGAACAGAGACCCTGATCATGCAGCTCCTACAGGAGTTATTTGATCTGGGTGTATGGTTTGTAAAGGCTTATCTATGATAGTAAAGGGTTAGTCTTTGGCCTGATAGAGCCACCTTCTTACATCCCTGCAAACACACTTGATCCAGATCAACAACTGTCTGATCAGGGTCTGCTGTTTTTGTAAAACTACATCTCTGATTCTTCAGATTCTGCCATGGTAAAAACATTCCTTTCTTCATCATATCATCGTAATAAATAGCCAATTAATATTTGTGATGTCATTAATTTGTGATGTCATAATTTCTTACATGAAAAAAAGAAAAGTTTTATCAACCCTTTCAACTTTATACAACTTTTAAGAACTGTCATCAGCTAAAAAATGTTAAAAGTATAATTTTTTATCCATTTCTATTTTTAACCCACTCCCCAATCTATTTTCAAAATCATGTCCAAGTGTCTTTAAGTTTGGATCCTGATGAGACATTGAGTTACTGAAACTTGTCTGGATCTAAATTATTTGCAAAGACAAATCATAGTTTGGTCCATAGTGTTGAAAGGGACATTAGGAGTCATTAACCCTTTATGCCATAAATTAGCCTTTCTACACCTTTACAAACAGAGTAGACCCAGATCAGATGGCTCCAACAGGAGCCGACTGATCAGGGTCTGCTCTGTTTGCTTGTGATATAATACAGATGATTCTAGTTTCTGCAATGGCATCATTATTTCTTACATGAATATTCATTAGGCAAAGGATTCAAACATGTACATGTATATACATTAAAGACTAAACTTAGCAGCAGAATTTTACAATTTTTATACAAAAATTAGAATGAGGATCAAAATGAGTGTTTTATTTTCATTTCAAAAGTTTAACCCTTTACTCCATAAATACACCTTTTCTATGCCTTTGCAAACAGTGTAGACCAAGATCAGATGGCTCCCATGGCCAAAAAGTCTTGTGTCCATGTGCTATTATAACAAAGAATCGAATCAATATTCATGATGTAATTATTTCTTACATGAATATTCATGGAGGAAAGGGTTAAAATTATACAAAGAAAACGACAAAATATCAAAGTACATTGATCTCTTTGCATGATATCAGCAAACCGTGCTATTCCACTTTACCTACTCGTACAATTTGGACATTGATGAAGTCTCATTAGGATCCGAACTGTACAAGATTCATCATGGTTTTTTGGAAAACAAACGGAGAAAATCCACTTTAACCCTTTTCTGCATAAATACGCTTTTGCAAACAGAGTAGACCCAGATCAGATGGCTCCTGTAGGAGCCATCTGATCAGGGTCTGCTCTGTTTGCTTATGAGGTAATAAAGATAATTATGATTCTAGTTTCTTCCATGGCCAAAAAATCCCGTGTTCATTATAGCAATTAATCTAATTGATATTCATGGCATCATTTTTTTATATGAAAATTCATGGAGTTAAGGGTTAAGAATTTGTAGCAGACAACAAATTTAGCGGACCACAATTACTTAGCATGCAAAGAAATATAATGGCCAAAAACGGGAGAAACCTTTGCTGTCGAATTTTCAAACGATAAATACTCGAAAGGTTTTCTACAATCATTTAAAACAGTTACTTCTGTCTGAGAATAAAATACTGTGTTCTTCATTTCTCAAAGTATTTTCATTTCTTCCATTTCTCAAAAAAACCCCAACAAACCCACCCCTGAATAATTCAGTAATGCACCACTTTTTAAGAGCTGTCTGATAAGGGTCTGCTCTGTTTGCTTCAGATATAGTGAATACTCTGATCAAACAGCTCTTGAAGGAGAGGTGTTGATCTGGGTCTGTACTATTTGCTTAAGTTTGTTTGTCGGATACTTCTATTAGCAATAGTAACTATGTTTTCATGTCAACCTTTAAATGCAAGCTTGTGGCAAATTTCTAATTATTGGTGCCATTCTGATTCATATGAAATGTGGCAACTCATTAGAATCCAAACTAGTTGACAACCTGTCTGTTCTTTTGGAGAGAAATGAAGAAAGAAATAACTTCAGATGACACCCATTTTGTGACAAGTGTGGAGTAATAGAATCATGGCCATTGCAGGAAAAACAAAACAAGGACCTTTTTGCCAAGTTCAATTAACCCATTCCCTCATAAGCTATTTTTAGACCCAACCTCTTTGAACAAATCTACCAAAAAGGATCATTTACTAGCAAAAAGGTAAATTTCATAGTTGTGTATTTTTTTTCAACCATTGTTGAACTTTTTCCCTGGTAGAGACCCCTTTTCATGCCTTTGCAAACAGAGGAGACCTAGATCATACAGCTCCTGTAGGAGCTGTCTGATCATATTTTCTTTTTCCTTATGAAATATGATAGATCTGATTTCGAATAGTTTCATCCATGGCCAAATTTACAAATGATCATATGCCATTATTAAAATTCAGCCAATGAATATTCATATAATCAATATTTCATACATGAATATTCATAATGTAATGAATTTAACAATGATAAAACTCTTTCACAATTAATGGGCTTGGTTAACCCATTACCTCATAGGCTATTTTTAGATACAACCTCTTTGAATAAATCTACCGAAAAGGAGCATTAACCAGAGAAAAGGACTTTTTTTTTTAGAATTTTGTAGTTTGAAACCATTGTGATAAATAGAGCATTTGCTCCTACAGGAGCAAATGCTCTATTTATCACAATGGTTTCACAAAGTGACTTCTACGGAGTCGTCAATATGAGGTAATGGGTTAAACAGTGATGGATTCCCAATTTTGCATTCCAAGGGTTATGGTGTGTAGATGTATAGCAACATTTTGACAGCTAATCATTGATGTTCACAAGCATGGTTTCTATTGTGTCAGAGATAAAATGGCAGTTCCTGCTGTGGTTTTTTTCCTTCTTTCTTTCCAAATAAGAAAGAACTGAAAATGACATTTAATGTTTTACCAAGTACAGAAATAAGAAATCTTTCAAAGAACAAGTAAATTAGACATAAACTGGTTTCCTGCTGCAAAAGGACAAACGCACAAAAATTCATGAAACCTTTGAATTTTCATGCAGATTACAAAACTGAATATCAAAACGGCTTTGCTCTTTTCATCAAGGTCAATTAGACACACTAATATAGCTATCCTTCAGAAATGGAAGAAAAAATATTTGAAAATGGAATCAGATGGATGGAAATTCGTCACTTGTTTACTTGATAGTCATGCAAAGATCTGAGTCCATTAAACAACAGGATACCGGCCATTGTCCAGTGACAGTAGTAATACACTTAATATTCGGGAATAAATAAACAGGCTGAAAAAAATGAGAGGCAATCTTACCTCTCCATAGAAAATGAACGAACTTTGCAGCATAATATTATTTCAAAATATACACCAATAAATAACTTTCTCTTCTGATTTTATATGTGTTGATGTGGAAAAAAAAAAAAGATCTATCATTGTAGAAAATGCATGTGTGGCATTTCTCCATCAAACCCTGTGTTGTGACTACTCTTTAGAATTGTCTTGAAGAGACGATTCTATTGAGTGGTCACAACACAGGGTTTTGTGGAAAAATAAAGAAGTTATTCTTGAAAATGCTTCAATTTACGCATCTTATCTGCTCATTTATCTGATGGAATTAAAAAGATCTAATTTAATAGCTTTTGCCATGGCCAAAAATGCATGTTTATATGCCATTATTAAAATTAAGCTAACATACATTATTTCATCCATGAATATTCAGGGAGTAAAGGGTTTAATAATAAATATGCTACAAATTTGTAGACCAAAACATGTTTGCTGCGGGTCATTTTATAACATTTTAGTAAAATATCAACTGAATAAAACCCCACAAATCTTATATAGTCTACCCTTTGTGTAAAAGTTAACAATCAAAACTGGATCAATATGGATTGGATCCACACAATGCATTTTCTACACATCTTTTGATCATGATGATTTGTAAAAAAAACAAAAAAACAAAAAAACCAAAACACATTAGACTCGTAACATGGTTAACATACATGATGCAGGCATAATACACATTTCTCGGTAATTCTATTAGCCCTTTCCCTGATAGAAATGCCTTTGCAAACAGAGTAGACCCAGATCAGACGGCTCCTATAGGAGCCGTCTGATCAGGGTCTACTCTGTTTGTTTATGGAATAATATAGAACTGATTGTACAGTTTCTGCCGAGGCCAAATTATTCCCATCTTCATACGGTTATGAAAATTAAGCTCATAAATATTCATACATTCATTATTTCTCTTATGAATATCAATGAGGGAAAGGCTTAAACTCACTCGGACACAATCACACACATATGAAATAAAAGAATAGGAATCAACAATCCAAAACAGACACATATAGATTTTCCAAATCATCCTCATATATATATACACATAGTAAAATATTTTACAACAGATGCTTGGCGAAAAATGGAGCTACAGGCATCACTGGCATTTCAATTACAAGTTCTGTCTTATTTCGTAGAAACCACTTTCAAGCAATTGTTCACTCCATAACCTGATGAATATTCATGTATGGAATACGAATTGCATGAATATTAATTAGCTTATTTTTTGTAATAGCATTATGAACAAGCAGATATGGTTAAATCAAGATTTGTATCATTCCATAAGCAAACAGAGCAGACCCAGTTCAGACAACTCCTATAGGAGCGGTTTGATTAGGGTCTGCTATGTCTGCTAATGGTATAATATAGACATGATTACAGTTTCTGCCATGGTCAAACATTTATTTGTTTAAAATGCCATTATAAAAATTCAGCTAATTGATATTCATTAGGTCATTCTTTCTCACATTTAACATGTCGAGTTTTTTATCGTCTGCATATATTGTGTATATTCCAATTATCAGAACACTTTTCCTTTCATCCTTATGTAAACACGAGATCAAACAGTGCTGATGACATGCAGAATTACTGAATAAACTCCTCCAGATCCACTGTTCCAACCTCAATTTATTCACACTTGAACAATCAAGAGGTTTAACTGAAGGTACACAGAAATAATTTCAGTAGCTTATAATATAAACAATGCTAAAATACTTGGGAGACCACCTCCCAATTGTTTTGGCTACTCACGAAATTAAGGGTAGAAAACTTAACGTCCGAGACCGTTTTGCCTGTAGCCCCTTCTCCGAACAGTTTATTAAGTGGTTTTTTAAATCATTCAAAGGATTATCATCAACATCATCATTAACATATGCATGTGGCACCAGTGATCAAATATAACGAGTAACACATATCCTTCACTGCATAAATCAGTAACAATCATATCTACATGCAACTATGTCAAGAGAAAAAGGCTCTTTTGTTCTCTTTTTGCAAATGGTTTAGACACCAGACAAGCTGCCTCATCTAGAGACGCCAAGGTTAATCTGGGTCTACATTGTCTGAAAAGACCCACATGGCCACTTTTCTTATGGCATGCCCCATATGTATTGTGTATCTGGTTTTTAACCCTTTACTCCATAGATACGCCTTTTCAAAGCTTGGCAAAATGAGTAGACCCAGATCAGATGGCTCCTACAGGAACCATCAGATTATCGTCCGCTCTGTTTACTTGTGAAATAATAGATCAAATTCTGCAGTCTCTGCTATATCCAAAAATTCCTGTGTTCATAATTATGCAATTACATAAAGTCAGTTATTATTTATGTAATTTCTTCCATGAATATTCATGAAGTAAAGAGTTTGTTAGATTTTACTTTATTTGGTATATGTAATTCAGTTAACCCTTTCCTCCATAAATGCGCCTTTCTACGCCTCTGTAAAATCACCTGTTGAATCCTATAGGAGCAAATGCTCTATTTAACACAATGGTTCAAACTACAAAATTCTAAAATTTTCTTTCTCTCTCGTTAATGCTCCTTTTTGGTAGGTTTATTCAAAGTGGTTGGATCTAAAAATAGCCTATGAGGTAATGGGTTCAACACTCATGGTTAAAGTTCTGGTTTTTCCAAGATGTCATGTATTACCCAAATCTTCCTCTTGCCAAACCAATCAGTATTCAAACAGATCACTTGAGCCACTAAAAGCCATGACAGAACAGTAAAACCTCTCTGAAATAAGCATATAAGCAAAGGAAATTTTGGCAAAGGCAGAAACTGTAGAATTATGTCTATATTATTTCGTAAGCAAACAGAGCAGCCATTGATCAGACTGCTCCTACAGGGAGCCATCTAATCTAGGGCTACCCTGTTTGCAAAGGCGTAGAAAGGCATATTTATGAAGTAAAGGGTTAAACACAGGTGTTTTAAATTTTAAAAGCAGGTGGTTTCATTCATGTTAGAAATAATCACTGTATGTAAATAAAATAAGTGAAATTTTATAAGGTCACTATGAAACAGAGAATTTTTTTTTTTTATCATGGCAGCAGAAATTGTAGAATCAGATTTAAATATCATATCATAAGCAAACAGAGCAGCCATTGATCAGACGGCTCCTACATGAGCCATCTGATCTGGGTCTAGTCTGTTTGCAAAGGTGCCAAAAGTTATACGAGGGAAAGGGTTGATTAATGAAGATAAAATCTACAGAGAAAGCTACCTGCATACCTTTCCTCTTGCACTTATTTAACACCTGTCTCTAACACACAAATTAGACTTTATTTGGATGGCCACTTAACCCATTCCTCCATAGGCTATTTTTAGACCCAACCTATTTGAATTTATCTACCAACAAGAGCACCGCTGTGCAGCAAAATACGCCCGTCGGCAAAGTCAGTGATAAGCCAATTTAATAGGAAATTGAATCTGTTACAATGTGAAACTATCATTGGCAACTGCCTAGTAGAGCTATATATATAATATAGACCTGTTGTAACCAAATTAAATACTTAGCTTCATCACCATACAGGGAAGACAGCTATTGATTTTGTGACAAGTCCAATGACTTTTCCTGCAGTAACCCCCCTTTTCATACATAGATTTTTAAAAGAAAATAGAAAATACACTGAACGTTTCCAGGTGTATCGAACTTGACCAAGTCATTTTGACTATATACATGCTGACTAAGTTTGATGAGGATTGGATTTTATTTGTTTGAGTTAGAGAGCGGACAAAAAACGAATTTTGTTTAAAATTTGTTAAAAAGTTAATAAAAAAGGGGAGATAATTCAGAAGTGTGCAGGGCGATGATGCTGATTATCGAACTTAGCCGAGTCATTTTGGCCATATACATGCTGACCAAGTTTGAAAAGGATCCGATTCAATTTGTTCGAGTTAGAGAGCGGACAAGAGAATTTTGTTAAAAATTTATTAAAAAAGGGGAGATAATTCAGAAGTGTGCAGGGCGATGTTGCTGATTATCGAACTTAGCCGAGTCATTTTGGCCATATACATGCTGACCAAGTTTGAAAAGGATCCGATTCAATTTGTTCGAGTTAGAGAGCGGACAAACAAAAGTTCACGGACGGACGGACGGACGGACAGACAGACAGACAGACAGACGGACGGACGGACGGACGGACAACGCCACGACATAATACGTCCCGTCTGAAGACGGGCGTATAAAAAGGAGCAGTTACTTGGGAAAAGGAAATTTTTTGAAGTGTATAGTATTGAAACCATTGTGATAAATAGAGCATTTGCTCTGAAGGAGCAAATGCTCTATTTATCACAATGGTTTCAAAAAGTGACTTTTACAAAGGCGTATTTATGGAGGATAGGGTTAAAGGAGGCTTCACTGTTATATATGTCTTCATTTTGAATACTAGTATAGCTACTGATAAGTGGCTCAAGATATCCGTTCTCTACCATGTTTGGCAAGATGGTTTAGCTCTGTATTCTAACATATCAGAATACCAACCCTTTCCCTCATGGAATATTTACTCAATAATTCTCGACTTCATGAATATCAATAACAGAATTTTTATAATAGCCAATGAACAATTTTTTTTAGTCCATGCTAGAAACTGTATTATCCGATTTATATTATTTCTTAAGCAAAAAGGGCAGGCTGATCAGACAGTTCCTATAGGAGTTGTCTGATCTGGGTTTACTCTGTTTACAAAGGCATGAAGAGGCGTTTATATGAGGGAAAGGCTTAATTATGCATTCAATTCCATGATCTAACAAACAAAGTAGATGTGAAATCTCATTCTTAATTACAACCAAATCCGATGGCAGTTAATACTACTAAAATAATTACCCTCATAATCAGATGTTGGCTTTGAAATGTCTGGGCAAGAAAATCTGTGATGTAATGAAAACAAACACTGACAGGGAAATACAAGGCGGGGCTTAAATGTCACATATCATAAAACTCATTACACTCCAAGCTAGTAAGCATTTCTGCCCAAATGAGAAAATTATCCCTTTGCTAACAGAGTAGACCCAGATCAGATGGCTCCTGCAGGAGCTGTCTGATCAGGGTCTGCTGTTTGCTTATGGAATTATATAGATCTGATTCTAAGGTTTCTGCCATGGCCAAAAATTCCTGCTTCTATGTGCTTTTATAACAATCTAATTAATATCAATGATGTCATTATTTCTCACAAAATCACTTTTTGAAACAATTGTGATAAATAGAGCATTTGCTCCTTAGGAGCAAATGTTCTATTTATCCACAATGGTTTCAATACTACACACTTCTGAAATATTCCTTTTCCCTAGTAAATGCTTCTTTTCGGTAGATTAATTCAAAGAGGTTTGGTCTAAAAATAGCCTATGGAGGAATGAGTTAATTGTTCAAGGGCTTTAGAGTTGTGTCAATCACAACCTAATTGACCAGATGTTATGTTCATACGACAAATTACCACTAGCCCTGTACCCCCACAGTCAGTGTCTTACACAATCAGAAAAATCAACAAAGAAAATCAACATGTAATCAAAAAATGGCTAAGGAAAGAAATCTATGGTACAAAATGAAGATACCAAAAATAAAATGAAATGCATCTTTTCCCACAATACCTATAACAACATGTCTGACTATCTATAATATTACAAAGACACAAAACAAGACATTAATCCATTGCCTGTTTAAAAATCATGTCCGTTTAAACGCTGATCTCTGAGGTCCAGATAAGATGCGTAAATTGAAACATTTTTCTAGAATAACTCCTTTATTTCTTCACCAAACCCTACACTGTGACCACTCTTTAGAATCCTCCCTTTGAGACGCTTTTAAATAGTGGTAACAGCATAGAGTTTGGTGCAGAAATTACGATTTTAGTATTTAGGTATGCACCTTTACCTGTAGATCTGTGATCTGTTAAAACTTTCATTTATTTCGTATCCTTCAAGCTTTTGGGAAATAAATTATCGAGTGTCAAACAGCCTGGATCATGATGATATTCAGATTTATTTGGCATCTCATCTAGATCAACACCATTTCCAAATGCCAGCAAGGCGGTGGATTAACATCTTATTCAAGACAAAAAAATCAGAAGTTTCTGAGAAAGAAGATGGAAAGCAGTTATAACTCCCGATAAACAGCTGCATGTATAAATATTCTTTTTACTTACTTCATTTACGTATAGAGAAAGAATCATAATGAGACTTCTCTTAAATGTTCTTTTAAATGCAGACTCGTAGATATTTGTTTTAAACCATTTTCACTTTTTACCAAATATGACACTGAAATGTCTATTCCGAACTGGCTTACATTGAAACTTGTACATACCGGTATTCAGCATTTTATCAAATTCTTTTCATTCAAATTTGACTCCTGTATAGTTGAGAACAGGCTCTGAGGTTATAAAAATTTTGCTTGAGTCGGAGATCATTCTC
Organism: Azorinus chamasolen; assembly: GCA_963576725.1. NCBI lineage: Eukaryota > Metazoa > Mollusca > Bivalvia > Cardiida > Solecurtidae > Azorinus > Azorinus chamasolen. The sequence goes on along the minus strand of OY755253.1, from coordinate 26,189,103 downwards.
AAGAATCTCATTGGTCAGATTCTGAGCTTGCTCAGAATCTGATCAATCAGATACTTGAGAATGATCTCAAGACTCATACCTTGGACCCAGGACTTCCATAGAGATGCTTTCAACATCTTTGCAAACTCAGTAGACCCAGATCAGATGACTACTGTAGGAGCAGTCCATTACGGGTCTGCTGTTTGCTAATGGAATATTACAGATGTGATCCTAGTTTTGCCAGGGCCAAAAATTTCTTTGTTCATATGCCATTATAAGATTTCAGCCATGTATATTCATGATGTCATTATTTCTTATATTTATCAGGTAATGGGCTATATCTGCTAGATTACATTTTACTTGCATGAAAGACTTAAATTATGATTATCACAAGTATTCACAAATCATTTTTTATACATGTTAATAATGATTTTTTTGACATGATGCATAGAACACTAATATATAAATATATATATGTGCTCTTTCAGCTTCACATGGCTGCCAGCCGATTGGCTGCAAATATCGAAAAACAGCCAATCAAAGCAAAGTAAATGTAAGCTTTAACTACATTGGCTAATGTGTGTGTGTCACTTCCCTCAACCAATCAGACATACTGTACCATTTAAATAAAAGAGGTAGGACAAGTCAGCACTTTATATGGAATACAATTACAGAAATAAAAAAATTGACAAATGTCATAATAAAAAGCCATTCTTTGGAAAAATATCTATCCTGACATTTATTCTAGCCATAGCCGCCTTTTTTGTAGGTTTTAGACTCGAGTCACTAATGCCATTACTTCTGGGCTAAATGCTAGCCTGCCAGTTGAAGCATTGGAAACCACTGAGGTGTTTTTCTTGCATAATCTACATAGAGAAAAGGCTTTTAACCTTGTCCTGCCCAAATACACCCTCCCTGACAATCTTATCCAAATCAAGGTCTTAAAACTCGTTCAAGAGATACTTCTCATTGTCAACAACCTTCTCTCCTTACACTCTGAATTTGATAGTCCGGAGCAGTAAATATGAAGGCATACTAACCAATCCAAACCATTTATTTCTCAGCTAAACTCCAGAGGCAACAGATAAACGTGCATACTCAAATATTAAAATGGTCATTTCTCAACCCAACTCTATGTTGTGACAACTTTTTGAGAATCGACTCTGAGGGTGGTCATACCACAGAGTTTGGATCTTATCTGGACCTCTGAAAACTCTTTCATGTTAGTACTTATTAGAATCATTCCCAAAAAGCTTTTCTACCGAGTACCAACATGATAGGGTTGGCGGAAAAATACGAATGCCCAGATTCCCTACTTATCAACAGCTATATAATCCTCAATAGCACTCATTTGACAGAAACCAATACTGGGTCCAGGGAGGGCAATGAAATCAATGAGCTGGCCAAAGATAAAAGTAGACATGACACAATCACAACTTAACACACAAAAAGCACATTTTCAATTCTATTGCTAACTCAGTCATTACCTGAGGCCGCACTGACTATTGGAACCTTGTGAAACACAAGTCATTCTTATCCAGATTACATCTCGACTTTTTACACATAATCTGCTTCACCTCAGTTTGGATTTGCGTCATAATTTTATCTGATAACAATCTCCATTTAAGCCTTGCACACATAAAAAGCATTAGTTAACCCTTTCCCAGTTCTAAGTTTAGTACAAATTTCAATACCTACTGAATATCCATTCACAAAATAGTTATAAAGAAATATGGAAGGTGGAACATTGTAGACATTTTAGAAAGCAAAGAAACAGATCTATCAAATTCTATTAGCAAACAGAGTAGACTCTGATCAGACAGCTCCTGTAGGAGTCATCTGATCTGGGTCTGCTCCGTTTGCTTACAAAATTATAATAGATCCGATTCTAGTTTTTTGACTACCCCAAAGTTTACCTTATAAAATTAAGTTAATGAATATTCATAAAGAGACCAATTCATGCATATCGGTAAAAGTTCATTGGGCAAAGGGTTAACGCTCAATTTGCGGCATAGCTTAATGTAACCCAACTGACATGATCTTCAGCGGAATTTTACTCTTTTCTAAAGCCTTTTACTCTATTTTGCAGCTGCAATTAACCTGGCAAACAATATTGATATCCAACCTTTCGACCTCTGAGGCTACTGTATCAATCAGAAGCACAGATAAAGAATAGCCTCTTTATTTCTTCCAACAAACCGTACGATGTGACCACTCTTTCTAAAGGGTGGCAACATCACACGGTTTGCTGGAGAAATGATGATGATCTTAAGTCTTTGTTATACACCTCTTTGTCTATGGCTCGGACCAGTTTGAAAAGGCAAATCTTCAACCTATGAGGGGCAGGTTCAAGAGCAACAGAGATATAGACAAAAAGCATACTTAGGAAATCTAAGAAATATACTTATTACGTTTCTCTGCCAAACCCCATCTTGCTGCTACTCTCTGAGGGTCTGCTGTTTGCCTCTCTGAGGGTCTGCTGTTTGCCTCTCTGAGGGCCTGCTGTTTGCCTCACTGAGGGTCTGCTGTTTGCCTCTCTGAGGGTCTGCTGTTTGCCTCACCGAGGGTCTGCTGTTTGCCTCTCTGAGGGTCTGCTGCTTGCCTCTCTCAGGGTCTGCTGTTTGCCTCTCTGAGGCAATTCTAATAACTAGCAGCAAGATGGAGTTTGGCGGAGAAGTAGGGAGGATTTGATAGATCAGTTTACATCTTATCTATAGCTCTGTGTGCTACAACACTTATCGAACATAAAAATAAAGTACATCTGTTTAACACTTCCAACATTATGTTATCATAAATACTATGAAAATTAGCAAGCATTCATAAAGTGAGTTTAGTTATGTCTGCTCTTCTCGTCAAAACATATACTTAACAGTTAAATTCAGATGTATGGAAGGAGGGGTGAGTAGAGAGATACAAGGAAGCAGGTTATCTCACTGAAAGAACAGTGAGCAGAAAGGTATGCAGTATTAAACATCATTTCACCACTTTGGCACAAAAACAAGATACACAATATCTCTAGGCTACATGCACATATGGGCGGTGTCATAGGAAAAGAGGCACTCCTACTATTATCAATTTTCGCAAACAGTGTAGATCAAGATCGGCCAAGATCGTTCCAAGGCATACTGATCACACTTTGCTTCGAGTGCAAAACCAGCAAACGAAGTAATGTTTACCTCAACATACCAATATAGACTTACATGCCATGATTCAATGATCTGTGTCTTCATTGTTTGCAACTATTTAGAGGTACAGATAAAGGTGCGTATTCAAATACTAAAATCGTCATTTCTCTATCAAACCCTATGTTGTGACCACTCTTTAGAATCATCTTGAGGAGACGATTATAAAGAGTGGTCAAAACATAGGGTTTGGTGGAGAAATAAATAAGTTATTCTTGAAAATATTTTAATTTACGCATCTTATCTGGACCTCGTCCGAGTCTCTGAAAGCCCTTTTCCCCCATGACGCCAACCATATCTTGTTTTTGAACTATGGTGATGGCAATCTGATGTACTCTATGTAACAAGTGTAATACTTTCTCTTTACAGAAAAACAAATGGAATTTTATCACTTCTCCCGCCATCGTACGAGATCGTCCTAGACTCGCAAAGAGGTGGCAGCACCATATCCAATCCCAGCATTCACATCGAGATCCTCCTTGCCCCTGACCAGCAAACAGTATAAGTCCTAATGCATTGCTTCTCTGCTGTTGCTATGACAACCAATCTAACCATGAACACCTTGAGAACGATTTGGCAGGGATCCTCTAGTCCAAGCATCAGTCTTTTCAACTCTTTACTTTCATGAGACACTTCAAACGAAATCTTGGTTGTGGAAAAAACCGCCAAGTAATTCCTTATCAATATAACCCAAAGTCTCCCAAGCTTTGCCAGTTACAATACAAGAGCTCTGTTACAGTAGCTTATATTGTCCGCAGCACGAAAAATAAAGAAATCATCACAAATATATTCTCAAACCTAGTAATCCATTCTACTGATGCAATTTAATTGCTATAAAACGAAAAAAAAATAATCCAACTCGTCAACACCATTAATACAAACAGGCCCTTACCCCTGCCCGTACATCTCCCCGTTCAGTTTTGCCCGTTCTATCACTCTCCAGTTTCTGAAATGCTGATATGTCAAGACACAAAATGCAATAGAAATTTTCACAAGCTTTTGTTGCTTCATTTAGCAACTGCTGTTCGGGGGCCCTCACGCAGACCATCGCGATCTCTTCTGTCATTGCGACGCCAGTTGTCTCTATCACCAAATCTTCGTTCACGATTTTCCTTGGCCCGTCGACTGCCCATTCTCTGTTCCCGCGGTGGGTCGTCGCGTCTGTAGTCATTTTCTTTCCTATGGTCATCACGTTTTCCATCCTCGTGTTCTTCGCGACCGTCTTTACGTGAAAAGTCTTTTATTGAGCCATGCGCTGAAGGTTTTGCACTAGAGTGAGTCGAATGTTGTCCTTGCTCTTTCAGAGTTACATTCGCTCTGTTGGACTGCTGCAGAGGTGTATCAGCGCCATCGGAGTCCGAGCCGTCTGACCCGTCAGCAATTGAGCTGGCCGACACTTCTGCTACTTTTGTCCGTTGAACCATTTGAGCGTAGGACAATTTGACTGAGGCAGCGGAAACTGAGGCAGTTTTGTCATCCTGTCAAATACAATAACATATGGTCATTGCAGTATGAAGAAATCAAATACCGTTTAGATATATGTTAACCTCTCCATAACAGCCACTAAATTACATCAAGAATTTTGTGTTAAAGGCAGGTGGCTGCTTAAAGCAAGGTGAAAGTCAAACAGAACGCTCCTATAGGAGCATTCTGTTTTACTTTCACCTTGCTTTAAGCAGTCACCTGCCCTAAATACCAACTAATTAACACAATTTAGTGGCCATTATAGAGAGGTCATACTGTATCTCATTAACCAGGTGTATTCTATGAATATTCATTTAAGAAACAATGACATCATGACTATTAATTAGCTATAATTTATAATGGTATATGAACAGACATATTTGGCTATAGCAGTATCTACATCCTTCTATAACCTTTTCCTCCATAAATATGCCTTTGCAAACTGAGTGGACCCTGATCAGGGTCTGCTCTGTTTGCTAACGATATAATACAGATATAATTCTGCAGTTTCTGAAATGACCAAACATTCCTGTATCCATGTGCTATTATAATTATGCTCTAATTAATATTCATGACATCAATATTTCTTACATATTCATGGAGTAAAGGGATAAGCAAACAGAGCAGACTTTGGTCAGATGATTATTACAGCAATAGTGATACATGACAAGGAGTTGTCTGATCTGGATCTACTACAAAATAGGTAGGATTAGCCAGTAAAGGGTTAACTCTTTCGGCGCAAATGTCGCCTGTTGGAACCATTGAAAACAGTGCAGTCCCAGGTCAGATGCCGCCTTTTCAAGGCAGCATCTGACCTTGGACTTCAATGTTTTATGTATTATTTTAGCCCAAGCAAACAAGTTTTTAAAAACAAATGTTTTACTAATATACCTTTATTATTATTTAGTTTAGAATTATATTTAATATGAAATAATTATTGCAGACAACACTTTTAAATTTGGCGCCATTAGAGTTAACCCTTTCCCTGTTCTATATTTTTATTCCAAATTTCAATACCTACTGAATATTCATAGACAAACTAGTTACAATGAAATGTGGATGCTACAGTGTTCCACCTTGCATATTTCATTATAACTATTTTGTCCATGATTATTCAGTAGGTACCGAAAAGGGTTAACCCCCTACTGCCTGAACTGGTGAGTGTACTTACTATACTTGATTGTTGTTGCACCAAGGATTTATCACTTGACTTGGAGTCAGGCACTGCCACTTCTTGCGGTTTTGAAGTAGATCTGGAAAACAACACGCAAACAATATAGATGCACAATATATATATATGAACTAGCCAAGATTGCAATAAAAGTTGAATATTAGACTGATACATAGAACAAATCTTCACAATATCATAAATTCTTATATGAATATTACTGACATAAAGGGTGAAGTTAACCCTTCTCTTACTGAATTTTAAAATACATTTCTCCTTCTTTATCCATGTCCTGTTGTATAATTACATATATCTTCACTGTGTACAAGTAGTTCGCTGTGCAATCACTGCTGTGGAGTGCACTGGTTCACAATCAATTTGTAAATAGTGCAGACCCTGATGAGACAGCTCCTGCAGGAGCTGTCTCATCTGGGTCTTCACAATTTACAGGTAGGTATATTAACGTGAATAGCAAGCGAAGGGTTAACATTCTTCAAAGTCAAGTACCTGAAACCCTTTGCAAAAATAAAGCTGACTGTGAAGCACTTTTAATGCTCCAAAATTTCTTTCAAAATGCATTTTAAACAAGGATTTAAACATTCTAGGCTATAGCTGACAAAACTGTTTTTTTAGGAAAAGGGTGTTTTAAATTAAAGATATATACATATTTGTGTTTATAATGAAGAAAACCCCCAGTTATGTCCCTTTGTCAGTATTTTTGATTCTAGGAAGATAGTTTTGTCTTCAAATTACCTCCCTTGGACTTAACATAAACTTCCTTAATTCGATATATTGGTGATAATTTCCATGAAATCATCCACTTTATGCCTTTACTCCATGGTTGCATACACTTTTCTACACCTTTGCAAACAGAGTAGACCCAGATCCTGCAGGAGCCTTCTGATCAGGGTCTGCTATTTGTTTAGGAAATAATATAGATACATGTACAAGTAGTTTCTGCCATGGCCAAAACTTCGTGCTCATATGCCATTATAAAGAATCTGATCATTATTTTTTATATGAATATTCATGGAGTAAAGATTTTCAAAAAATATGAAAAATGAGTTGCACTTTTCTGTACTAAAATTATTCAATGCAATTCTAAGGTGTTCCAACAAGAGATACTCACAGTAGAGTCCAACCTGTCTTAAGAGACCATCAAAAGAGGTCTAATTGTGGTTATGTCAGGCAGGTGGTAGCTTAATACAGGTCTCCTTTTTTAAGACTCCTTTGTTCATTAACCCATTCCTCCATAGGTTATTTTTAGATCCAACCTCTTTGAATTAATCTACAGAAAAGGAGCATTAACTAGAGAAAAGGATTTTCTTTTAAAATTTTGTAGTTTGAAACCATTGTGATAAATAGAGCATTTCCTCCTATAGGAGCATATGCTCTATTTACCAAAATGGTTTTAAGAATTGACTATTACAGAGGCGCAGAAAGGCATATTTATGGAGGAAAGGGTTAAATTAATGGTTGCTAAGACAGGTGGGACTGTACCATAATTATTTGGTTGGAACACCTTAGAATTGCCTTGAATATTATACAGAAAAGCACTTATTTTTCATATTTTATCAAAACCTTTACTCCATGAATATTCATATAAATTATATTATTTGAGAAATAAGAGATCTGGATAAAAGAATCACTTCTTGAAACCATTGTATATAATAGAGCATTTGCTCCTATAGGAGCAAATGCTCTATTTATCATAATGGTTTCAAACTACAAAATTCTAAAAAAAATTCCCTTTCTCTAGTTAATGCTCCTTTTTGGTAGATTTATTCAAAGAAGTTGGATCTAAAAATAGCCCACAAGGTAATGGGTTAACTAGGAAAGGTTTGGCTGTGAAAGACACTTCAGAATCAGATCTTTATTATTCTAACAGGACAAATCTTGATAAGAATCTCCTACAGGAGATGTCATATCTGGGTATTTTAAACCAGCCTTACCTGACTGGGTTGGAGACAGAATGTGTAGAAGCAGTTCCACTAGAAGACTTAGAATGTGTGGGCGGGGCTGATGTTCCCACAGAACAGACCGGATTGGACGATGACGACGACGACACATGGGAGGAGGAACTTGTATCGCGGTTTTCTTTATTCTCCCGTGAGTTGACTTGGGTGGTGGTATGTGTGGTTATACTGCCAGTAGTGGTTGGTGTCACCATTGTTGTGGTGGCCGAAGTTGTGCTGGTTGCCGATGACTTCTGGACCACAGGTTCTCGGACTGCCATCTTGGCCGTTCCCTTGACAACATCTGACAGTTTATTCTCATATTTGTCCCCCAAGGTTGTATTATTCTGTAAAAGGGCACAACAAAATTGACTGATATGATTAATCCTTTACACTATGAATATTCATATAATAAATAAGGACATCATGAATATTAATTAGGTTAATTATTATAATAGCACATTAACACAGCAGAAATAAGCCCATGGCAGAAGCTGTAGAATCATATCCTTATTGTATCATAAGCAAACAGAGCAGACCCTGATCAGACAGTTCCCACAGAAGCCTTCTGATCTGGGTCTAATCTGTTTGCAAAGGCATAGGAAGACGTATGGAGTAAAAGGCTACCTCATATCCAGTTATTCTGTTAACTGAGACCTGACATTCATTAGCAAACAGTTTAGATCGAGATGAGATGCTTCTAAGTCTTGTCAGGATTCAAGCTGCTTGACACCGAATAGATAGTTTCTCATACCAGATCTATATTATTCCATAATTGCAGACCCTAGGAAGACTGCTCCAATAGGAGCCGTCTGATCTGAGTCTAGACTACTGCTTGCAATGGCGTAGAGTGCATTTATGTAGTAAATGCCTGAGTATACTAGCAGTGAAAGAAACTGACACAGGATGGTGAAGAGTTTGGTAATAACTTTCTCTGCATTTAACTTGCCCTCTTATGCTAAGTCAAGTCTAACGAATACCAGCCAAATAAAGTTGGCTGAGAAATAATTCTTAACCCAGATAAATATTCATTTAAGAAATAATATGTTTGTTTTATAATTTTAACTTCAATTTTTTTGCTTTAAAGAAAACTGTAGAATCAGATCATGTATGTCATGTCAAAAAGCAAACAGAGCAGACCCTGATCGGACGGCTCCTATATGAGCCGTCTAATCTGGGTCTACTCTGTTTGCAAAATGGTAAAATGTGTCTATATGAAGGAAAGAGTTGAATAGATCAGTACACCTCTTCTCTATAGCTCTGTGACTTACCCCTGACCCTGGGAGTGGAGGGAAACTGGTTGGTTCATAATCAAACTTGTCTATGGACACCTGTCTCCCTGGTGGAGGTCCCCCAGTGCCACCACCTTCTCTCTGGGACGATTGGGAAGAATTGGACCGCTGTCAAATAGAAAATTCACTGAATTGATCACCTACCAAACAAGTACTGGCCTCAGTGTTTAAGTTATTGATCAGATGTTCAACAAGAGTGCCAAAATGTCACAATGTACGCCCGTCTGGACATTGAAAGGCCATTACCCCATATCAGGTGGCAAAAAGTAAAGGGAGATAATTGTGGAGTGTTAAGGGCAAGCTTGCTATTTATCGAATCTGAATGAGACATTATGGTAATATACATGTTGTTGACCAAATTCAAAAAGGATTGGATTATAATTGTTTGAGTTAGAGAGCAGACAAGCAAAAGTTCACTGAAATTCATAAAATAATGCGAGATAATTCTTCTCTCAAGTATCTGATTGGTCAGATTCTGAGCAAGCTCAGAATCTGACCAATCATATGCTTGAGAATGATCTCGGACTCGAGCAAAAAGCTTTTTTACCTCTGGGCCAGGTATTCTAAGACCAATTTGAATGACATTTTTAAGGCCATATTTTTTTTCATGGTATATAATATTTTACAGTTTCTTTGAAAAACTCCCAAACAGCTGAGACAAGGCTCCGTACAGACAATAATGAAAAGTGTTTTGCAAACAAAGGAGGAGTTCATGACGCAAACAACCCATGACCAAAATGACAAAAAGGGAGATGATTCTGTAATACCTATAGCCAAAAACATGAAAATTGTGTCTTGCACATCTACTATTTACAGTTATTATTTATATAAAATATAAATTCAATAATTTCAAACTCAAGAGGAGTTTGTGACACAAACAACCAATGTTTCATGTCAAATTAACAAAAAAATACTCAAAGTTCAAAGGAAAGATAATTCTGCAATGACCAGCGCTAAACACATGAAAAATGAGTAACTTTAACAACTGACGAGCTAAAAATGAAGGAGGAGAAAATTCAGTTAGCAACACCAACTACCCATATTCAAATGCCTACAGACCTTCCACAAGGCCAATTCCAGTCTGTTTTATTTCATAAGCACACAAAGCAGGCCCTGATCAAACAGCTCCTACAGGAGCCTTCTTATCTGGGTATGTTCTGTTTGCAAAGGCTTTTAAAAGTATCTATGACGTAAAAGGTTAAGGTAATATACGAGGTTAAAGTAGGTATTTCTATGACTTACATTTGGTCTAGCACCATCTTCATCTCGTCTCCTCCGACTTTTATAACTATAACTGTTGGGTTTGCTGAAAAATAAAAACAAAAACAATCATATTTACACTATGTATCTATCCTCTACCGTTTGTAAACCTGAACAGGTAAATTTTAACTTTTTCACTGTCAAACAGTCCTCTGCAGACTTTATCGCCGCCTACAATTTTTGTTTTGTTTGTTTTTCTTTCAAAACCATTACCAGAGTATCAAACAGTTTGGATCCTGATGACAAACCAAGTAACTCCACGTTTTATCTGGATCCAAACTCTTTGCATAGGTAATCAAGGATGTGACACTGGCAGCAAAAGAGTTAACACAAATGAAACTCTTTTCAATCTAGATGATAATAATACAGATAAGGGTGCGTACACCAATACTAAAATTGTCATTTCTCCAACAAATCCTATACTGTGACCACTCTTTAGAACTGTCTCGAAGAGATGATTCTAAAGAGTGGTCACAGTATAGGATTTGGTGGACAAGTAAAGGAGCTATTGTTGAAAATGTTTAAATTTACGCATCTTATCTGGACCTCTGTAGTAGATGAAATACCAAGTAACTCAATGTCTCATCTGGATCTCACTTGTTTGAAAGTCTATGTTTGAAATTAAACGGAATAAAATCCCAATTGGAGAAATGAATCAGTCAGATAACCCTTTCCCTCATTTAACCCATTCCCTCATAGGCTATTTTTAGATCCAACCTCTTTGAATAAATCTACCGAAAAGGAGCATTGACTAGAGAAAAGGAATTTATTTTTAGAATAAAACCATTGTGATAAATAGAGCATTTGCTCCTTATATAGGAGCAAAGGCTCTATCTATCACAATGGTTTTAAGAAGTGACAATTACAAGAGGCGTAGAAAGGCGTATTTATGGAGGAAAGTGATAAACACCTTTTCATGCAGTATAGGAGACATCTGATCAGGGTCAGCTCTGTTTGCTAATAGTACAATATAGATCTGATATACAGGTTTTGTCTGAGCTAAAATATCCTGTGTTCAAATGCCATTATGAAAATTAATCTTATTAACATTCACGATGTCATTATTTCTTACATGAATATTCAACTGGGAGAGGGATAACCTATTTTGCAGACGAACTTTTCATCCCTTTCCTTCATGTAAACGCATTTGCAAACAGGGCAGACCGAGATCAGACGGCTCCTAGAGGAGTTGTCTGATAAGGGTCTGCTGTTTGCTAACAGAATTTCAAAGATTTGTGTCTTTACTTTCTAAAATGGCTATAATGGTCCAACTTCCATATTTCATTATAACTATTTTGTCTATGAATATTCAGAAGGTATTGAAATTGGTAATAAACATAGAACAGGGAAAGGGTTAAGAAGCTCTTTTATCTGCACTGATACTGCCTGCAAACAATAGAACCGTGATTTCCACATTCAGACAGTTACAGGGTAAAACACAAATACTTAAGGGACTCACAAAACTTCAACCACCTAAGCTGATATTACCGGCAGTCCTAACTCAATAAGCTTCTGAAATTCTCCTGTAAATTTCCATCTAAAATTTTACATTACCCTTTATAAACCTTTGAATATTTATTTATATCCTTCACACATTGCCTGTTTTGTCAGTTAAAACTCTTGAATGCTTCATATTTTTCAATTTTTTTTTTTAACTTAATCGCTGCCAATGGTATGAATTTCTAATTAGGCGTAGAGTAATTTGGAGTTGAATCAGGATCTTAACCCATTACCTCATAGGCTATTTTTTAGATCCAACCTCTCTGAATAAATCTACCGAAAAGGAGCATTAACTAGATAAAAGGATTTTTTTTTAGAATTTTGTAGTTTGAAACCATTGTGATAAATAGAGCATTTGCTCCTTTTATTACAATGGTTTCAAAAAGTGACTTTTACAGAGTCGTCAAAAGTCGTCATTATCAGGGAATGGGTTAACTGACACGGAGATTATGATTTTTTTTAAACATAAACGAAAATTCAAAAGTGAAAATTGAAGCAGACGACAAATATTTGCAGTCGACAACACATTGCAGGGAAAGAGTTAACCCTTTCCTCCATAAATACGCCTTTCAATTGCCTTTGCAAACAGAGTAGACCCAGATCAGACTGCTCCTATAGGAGCTGTCTAATCAGCGTCTGCTTTGTTTTCTTATGATATAATATAGATATGATTCTACAGTTTCTGCCAGTGCAAAATATTTCGGTGTCCATATGCTTTTATAACAAATTTATCTGATATTCATGACATCTTTATTTCTTACACGAATCTTGTCACTTTCCATCAATTTATTTGCTGACTGTTAGCCACTTGTTGACATGTCTGGATTTTAATCTGATTTCAAACATCTAACCTTTACAGTCCTTTGGCATGTGCTAATGAAGGTCATGTCATGACCAGAGGTCCAGGTAAGATGTGTAAATTTAAACATTTTCAAGAATAGCTCCTTTATTTCTCCACAAAACCCTATACTGTGACTCCTCTTTAGAATCGTCTCTTCGAGTTACGGTATAGGTTTGGTGGAGAAAAGACAATTTTAGTATTTGTGCATGCACCTTTATCTGTAGCTCTGAATTGACAAAAATTAATGGAAAAAAAAATGGTCATAAGGGAAAGGGTTAACGCAGGGCAAAGTCATGCAGAAAGCCCTCTTGGGAGCTTTCTGCACGACTTGTATCATGCTTTAAGCTGCCATCTGCCTAAAAGACTCAGAATTAGATCCCCGTTTCTATGGTTACCTAACCCTATCCCTCATACAAATGCTTTTTCATGCCAATGCAAACAGAGTAGATCCAGACAGGTCAAACGGCTCCTGTAAGAGCAGTCTGATTAGGGTCTATTCTGTTTGTACATAAACATTCAGACAATAATATCAATGATGTCATCATTTCTTACATGAATTTTCAACAAAGAAGTTTTACTGCATACAAAATTTCACACACAAAAAAAAGAATTGCAGGCATCCTGTAAGCAACTTTGAAATTCAAAAACTTATAAATACGTCTCGTAAATTCAATTGTCCTCAGGCTTAATCCTTTTTTTCACAAGACATAAAACTACAATGCATCAAATTGTAGAAAATTATAGTCTGCGCCGCTTGTCATCAGAGGGACAGAATCATTTTCGAAACATAAGTAAAATTTCTATTCAAAATATAATTTGAGTGTCAAAAAATTTGGACCCTGTAGAGACATCAATTTCCATATCTGAGGTTATATCTGAAACGAAAGATCCCCTCTTCACTCATTTTTCGCTACAAATGCTTTTAACCCTTTCCCTCATATGTGTTTTCACGCATTTGTAAACAGAGTAGACCCAGATCAGACGGCTCCTAGAGGAGCCGTCTGATCAGGGTCTGCTCTGTTTGCTAACAGAATTTGATAGATCTGTTTCTTTAGGTTCATTATAACTATTTTGTCCGTGAATATTCCTTAGGTATTGGAATTTGTACTAAATATAGAACAGGGAAAGGGTTAAGCAGATTTTCCCTAATTTTTTGTTTTTTAAATCATGATCAGAGAGTGTCAAACAGTTTGGATCCTGATGAGACGCCAAGTTAATTGGCATGTCATCAGGATCCAAACCGTTTGCATGGGCTACCATTAACTATCCAATAAAGTGCACAGTTACAAAGAACTGGTTTACAGCAAGTTCAGAGAGTCCCTTGGGGATCTAGAATTGATATCTGTTCGGAAAATAATTTCAACTTGGATTTCTGCACGAGTCCTTTATCCCCTTCCCTCATATAAACGTGTTTTCACGCATTTGCAAAGACGGCTCCTATAGGAGCCGTCTGATCAGGGTCTGCTCTGTTTGCCAGTGGCATTTGAAAGATCTGTTTCTCTAGTATCTAAAATGGCTGCAACGTTCCTCCTTCCATAATAACGTTCCTCCTTCCTTATTTCATTATAACTATTTTGTCCATGAATATTCAGTAGGTATTGAAATTTGGAATACTGAGAACAGGGAAAGGTTTATGTAGCTAATTTATGTACAAGTAAACTGTTATGGCTGTTTCCCTTTGCTGAATTACTGTGGGTTAGTTTATAAACCTTTCAACACTCTAACATTTGTCTACAAAAGTTGGATACTATAAATGGTGCACTCTCAAATTCTCAAAGTACCCAGTTTTTCAGTCTCTTTTCAAAAACATTGTGTTAAACAGTATCTCATCTGGATCCAAACTGTTTGACACCAATTGAAGGAAAGTCTCACTCTGAAACTCCATAAATACGTCTTTCTATGCCTTTGCAAACAGAGTAGACCCAGATTGATTATGACACAATATATATCTGATTCTACCATGACCAAAAATATCCGTAAATTACTCTAATTAATATTCATGATATCATTATTTCTTACATGAATAAATTCACGGAGCAAAGGGTTAAGCAGATGGCATTGCTTACTGACAAAAGAAGTTCAAATCTGACCAATCAAAAGCTTGAGAACATCTTTATAAGCATGGACCCAGGACGCTTTAAAAATACTTTTGTTACAAACCTGGATGCTGGGTATCTTTGTGACACGGGCTCTGGACCCCGATTATTCGGCATACTATTGTTGTTTGCACTGTCCAAATGCTGCTGATGTTGCGAATGATGGGGAACAATGTGTGACTGGTTGCTATGACTACCGTGGGGCAAGTGACCCCCATGTCCCCCGTGACCCCCAGGGCCGTCCATTCGGCGATTGTGATAGACTGGTACACTATTTGAGATCTGTGAGTGGTTGTCCAGGTTGCGTGGACTGGTTTTATGTAGGTTGGTAGTGGCACTGTTCTGGCGATCATGCTGATGTTGGAGTCGTGGCGGTAGTGAATCATTTGAGTTGATTCGATCTCTATTCATCTGAGGGTTTCCATGCATCTTTTGATTTCTGGAGAAAGAAGACATCTGCCTACCACTGACAGATACAACAGAAAGAAAGTTTATAGACTGCTTTAACACTAAAATGCACAAAATATCGACTACAGCTGTTGAATACAAATACAGGGACATTAATACTCAAGGCTCCCGATAAGATGCGTAAATTAAAACATTTTCAAGAATAACTTCTTCATTCCTCCACATAACCCTATACTGTGACCACTCTTAAGAAAAAAAACTTTCTAGAATTTATGGCCCTTGGTCAGATTGTAGCTCTTGTGATGGTGAACAAGTGTATCAAATTTCATAAGATTTGGAGGATTAGTAAAGAAATAATAGCCAACATTAAATTTTCCAGATGACGACAATGCCAACGCCAGAGTTACGACATACCCAGTATTCTTTCTTTGAAAGATGGACTAACAAAAGATGACGTTCATTGTTGATACCACATATGATATCTGTATGCCTACTCAGCTTGCATCTTTTGTTGGTCATTTTAGTCATAGTTCCTCTAGCCTCTTTAAACAAAGAATGTAATTAGTAATTGGGCGTTGATCCTTTTGTTAACAACAAATGTAATTAATAATTAAAGTGTCACTAAATCATACAATAGATAAAACGAGATTATTCTACAAATAAAGGGCTGTAAGCAAGAGATGTAGACCGATAAGTACAGTAGAATCTGGCTATAGCCACCATATAATGAATCAGAACTACAGATAAGGGTGCGTACTCAATTACTAAAATCGTCATTTCTCCACCAAACCCTATACTGTGACCACTCTTTGGAATCGTCTCTTTTAGACAATTCTAAAGAGTGGTCACAGTATAGGGTTTGGTGGAGAAACAAAGGAGTTATTCTTTAAAATGTTTTAATTTACGCATCTTATCTGGAGCTCTGATGAATGTATATGGGGTGTATAAGACTAGCTGGTGCAGGGAGAAAGTGATGCAGAAAGATCCTAGAGATCTTTCTGTATCACTTTCGTCCTGTAAAAAGCTGTTACATGTCTTACAAACCCAGAATTATATTTGTTTTAGGTGGTACTTGTAGATGGGTTAACCCTTCCCTTGCTATTCATGTCAATATACCTACTTGTAAATAGTGAATACCCAGATGAGACAGCTCCTGCAGGAGCTGTCTCATCAGGGTCTGCACTATTTACAAATTGACTGTGCAACCGGTGCACTCCAGAGCAGTGATTGCATAGCGCAATACTTGTACACAGTGAAGATATATGTAATTATACCACAGGGCAGGGGTAAAGAAGGAGACATGTATTTCAAAATTCAGCAAGAGAATGGTTAATACTGTACAGTACTACAGCTCTAATCAATCATATAACCCTTTCCATGATCTATGTTTATTCCAAATTTCAATATCTACTGAATATTCATGAACAAAATAGTTATAATGAAATATAGAAGATGGATCATTCGAGTCATTTTAGAAACTAAAGACATATACATTTCAAACTGCACCAGCAAACAGAGAATACCATAATCAGATGGCTCCTATAGTAGTGTCTGATCTGAGTCTGCTCTGTTTGCAAAAGAGTGGAAAAGCGTTTATATGAAGGCAAGCGTTAAAAAGCTATACCCTTCCCTCCCAAATCCTAGACACAACAAACCGAAACCTATATCTACCCAGGAATTAGGTCTGACCCATACATTTATGCTAGCCTAATTAGTATAGGAGCTGTCTGATCTGGGTCTTCTCTGTTTGCAAATGTGAAAAGGTATCTATATGGAGGAAAGGGTTAGTTATTTCTTCAGATTTCTCACCTATTATTTCTGTTGATATTGTTGAAGGGATTCCTGTTGTTTACTGAGGAATAATCCTTCACTTGGGTCGCCTGGTAACCATTCATGGCCAAAACCTGAAAAACAAATAAATGGCAAAAGTACAGTCAATTAGCAGATATGCGAATGAACAAAGACATGCGAATGAACAAAGACAAACTAGGTACTAAGTGGACTTATCAGTAATTGGTCGTCTAACCTTTTAACAGAGGAACAGATATGGATGTATTTGAATTGAGTGATTACTCCCAGTTTTTTCACTTAATGAGTAAAACTAAAATTTAATCGGCAACTCATAGTCCAAAGATGTGTTCGGTGAAATCTTAATTTTAGTTAGTCTTATCATTGTTTTAGTTTGCTTCAACTGTAAATACTTCAAACTGTAAAAACACTGAATCTGATTTACAAACTGAAGAAACAGTGATGTCCCCCTATGCCTAGTAAAGTATAATACAAAATGTTACAGAGGATCTGTTGCGAGTTGTCTTTTAAGATCACATGTTCCTAAACGAGCCTTAGAAAATGTCATTAAGCTAAGTGACATTTTCTTGGTGAGTTTAAATGACATGTAAACATTGGTTTCTATGGTCTGACGTCATATATGACGTCATATATGTTCTAAAGTAATCTTACACGTGTTACAGATCAGGGAATCTTAACCCGTTGTTCTAACTTGGAGATAAGGGAAGGTATGTGAGAAACCATTTTTATGCTCAGAAAACACCAGTTTTATGCTCAAATCATTTCCCCAAAGTTTTCTTCACCCACTTATTTTGACAAAATTGAGTGATGTCATTTCTTTTAGTGTACTAAGTGCTCATTAAAATAATTTCTTTTGAGTATTAATGGATTTTATTTGGGTTCGATACCCAAATGCTCCCTATATCTGTTCCTCTGTTTTAACCCATTCCCTCATATTGACCACCTTTTAAAACCACTGCAAAAGTCACCTGTTGAAACAATTGTGATAAATAGAGCATTTGCTCCTATAGGAGCAAATGCTCTATTTATCACAATTGTTTCAAGCTACAAAATCAAAACTGACCTTTTCCCTGGTTAATGCACCTTTTCGGGAATATTTATTCAATGAGGTTGGATCTAAAAATAGCTTATGAGGGAATGGGTTAAGTCATGAATATTCAATAAGAAATAATGACATCCTGATTGTTAACCCTTTACTCCATAAGTACACCTTTCTACGCATTTGCAAAAAAAGCAGACCCAGATCAGACGGTTCCAGTAGGAGCCTTCTGATAGGGTCTGTTCTGTTTGCTTGTGCAAAAAAAATAGTTTCTGCCATGGCCAAAAACTCCTGTGTTCATATGCCAAAATAAAATAATATAATTAGTATTCATGATGTCATTAATTGTTACGTAAATATTCATGGAGTAAAGGGTTAATACGTTAATTTTTGTAATGACATATGAACAAAGGGATTTTTGGCCATAGCAGCAATTGCAGAATCATATCTAGATCATTTAATAAGCAATCAGTGCAGACCCTGATCAGATGGCTCCTACCGGATCTTGGTCGACACTGATTGCAAAAGTATTTTAAGGGAAACAGATTGAGCGAACTGAATATAGGGGATGGTACAAACGTTTTCAACAAGCCCTATTATATGTATGTCAGAGAGGATACACAGTACTGTGAACAGGTTTTCATAGCCTGCTGAAGATATGATTTGTGAAAGATGTAGGTATGAAAACTGTGAGCAACTTACAGAACTTACCACACTGGGGTCCAGCATGGTGGGACTGGCTGTCTGCCATGTCTGTAGTATTGGGTTCGGTGGTGGGTAGAATGGCATCGGCTGTCAAAACAACAAACAAGCAAATTTTAGGGGGGAAAAAATATATATTATCCTGCAGAACAAAAGATGAAGGTGCATACTCAGATGATATTCAATAGTTTAATTTTCAAAGTATATACAAAGTGTGTACCCAAATACTAAAATCGTCATTTCTCCACAAACCCTATGCTGTGGCCACCAGAGCTACAGATAAAGAAGTGTCCTCAGATCAAATTAACCCTTTCCCTGTTCTATTGTTATTACAAATTTCAATACCTACTGAATATTCATGGCCAAAATAGTTATAATGAAATATGGAAGGTGAAATTTTTGTAACCATTTTAGAAAATAAATAAACATATCTATCAAATTCCATTAGCAAACAGAGCAGACCCTGATCAGACGGCTCCTCTAAGAGCCGTCTGATGTGGGTCTACTCTGTTTGCAGATGTGTGAAAACACGTTTGTATGAGGGAAAGGGTTAAGACCTCTTTACTGGGTTGCCACAAACCACATCAAACATAATTCCCTTGCATTTCCCCCCAACATAATTTCAAAATTCAATGACATGTTTCAGGCATTATGTCTTTCTGTCATAATGTATGTAATATCTTTGAGGAAATGGCCCTGAATCTCATTTTTTCCCCATCAAAATTCCCTGACATTTGCCTATATTTTCAAATTTCCTTGACAGTTCCCCCGACCGTGAAAACTTTTCAATTTCCCTAACTTTACCCTTAGACATGGCATCCCTGCTTTAATGTGGTCTTTAAAGTGAGGTTTTATTGTACTTTGGAATTTGGATCTAGACTGTTTGCTTAAACATGCATTCATACTGATTATGAACAGTATCAAGAATTCATCCAATATGGAATGAATTAGCAATCTGATAAGTTAACCCATTCCCTCATATTGATGCCTTTTGGCACCTCTGCAAAAGTCACCTATTGAAACCATTGTGATAAATAAAGCATTTGCTCCTATAGGAGCAAACACACTATTTATCACAATGGTTTTAAACTACAAAATTCGAAAAATTTCCTTTTCTGAAGTTAATGCTCCTTTTCGGTAGATTTATTCAAAGAGATTCGATCTAAAAAATAGCCTATGAGGGAATGGGTTAAGAAATCAGAAACAAACTATATTAACCTTTTACTCCATGAATATTCATATAAGATATTGTGATATCATAGATATTAGTAAGATTAACTGCTAAATAGCAAATATACACTGCAAGTTTTGGCGAAAGCAGAAACTGAAGACTCGTATCTAAATTATATCATAAGCAAACAGATCAGACCCTAATCACACAGCTCCTACAGCAGCTGTCTGATCTGGGTCTACTCTGTTTGCAAAGGGGTATTTATGGAGTAAAGGCAGAGCTATAGATAACGGTGTGACGATTCTAAAGAGTGGTCACAGAATAGGAATTGGTGGAGAAATAAAGCCGTTATTCTTAAAAATATTTTAAATTACGCATCTTATCTGGAGCTCTATAAAGGGTAAAGCGCTCACCTGTTGACCACTGATAGGGTACTGAGTAACATTTGGCATTATTGTGAAAGGCTGTGTGGCTGTGAACTGCTGCTGTGGGGCCGCCGAAGAGGTCACGACCTCTGTCATCTGCGGCCCTACCGCCGGTTGTGAATACCGCTTGTTGATATAACCGTTCCGTGGCTGATCAGTTCGAATCAACGGTTTGGCCTTTATTCTTGCCTACAAAGTAAATAGGTATGAATATTTCAATGACAAAGACAAATAATGTAATTTTAATATAAAATTTTGTCAGTCATTTACTTGATGAATATTCATGCATTCATTAATTCATGTATTAACCCTTTCCCTCATATAAACATGTTCTCACGCATCTGTAAACAGAGTAGACCCAGATCAGATGGCTCCTAGAGGAGCCATCTGATCAGGGTCTGCTCTGTTTGCTAATGAAATTTGTTAGAGCTGTTTCTATACTTTCTAAAATGGCTACAATGTTCCACTTTCCATTTTTATTAATACTATTGTGTCCATATATATTTCGTAGGTATTGAAATTTGTAATAAACATAGAACAGGGAAAGGGTTAATAAAAATGTAAGTTGAAGACATCTATCATATAAACACTTTTTCACTTTTGCTGCTTACAAGTGTTGACCAAGAGTTGACGACTCCTGAAGCTGTCTGATCAAGGTCTGCTCTGTTTGCTTATGGTAGAATATAAATCAGATTCAACAAATGATTCCTACGCAAACGTCCTTGTGTTCATGGGATTATTTCTACACGACTATACTGGGAAAGGGTTAAAAGAACATTTAGCACGAAACAGTCGAGGCTGGAATACATAAGCTTTAGTACCTACCATTATTGGTTTACCCTGGAAGGTCCTGACCTCCTCTCTCAGATATTGGTATGCTCTTTGAGCATCACCGTCTGAGTCGAACGTCACATACCAGTTGTCATTGTGTGCAAACTCGCAGTTTACAAACTTGGGACAATTCTGGCCAGAGAAAAGTTCCTGCACATCCTGTTGGTAAAAGAAATATAAGGCATTAACACATTATGAAATCTTAAATATATGGGTAAAGATGAGAGGCCAAACTGCTTGAAACTATGATTATATTCTTAAAGATGATTTGCTTAGCATGCAAAGAATGCAAATTTGAATGCCAAAATTATATTTAACCCTTTCCCGCATATTGACGGCTTTTGACATCTCTGTAAAAGTCACTTTTTGAAAAGTTTTTTGAAACCACTTTTTGAAACAATTGTGATAAATAGAGCTCTATCACAATGGTTTCAAAACTACAAAATTCTAAAGTGTCGAGTCCTATCTATATTATATCTGGGTCTACTCTGTTTGCAATGGTGTAAAAAGGTGTATTTATGGAGTAAAGGGTTAATGAAAATTTATCTAAAACATTATTAATCAACAGAATTTTTATACTGCCAAATAAACATCAAATGTATAGCCATTGTAGAAACTGAAGAATCAGATCTATATTAACCCTTCGCTTGCTATTCACGTCAATATACCTACCTGTAAATAGTGAAGACCCAGATGAGACAGCTCCTGTAGGAGCTGTCTCATCAGGGTCTGCACTATTTACAAATTGAGTGCAACCAGTGCACTCCACAGCAGTGATTGTACAGCAAAATACTTTAACACCATGAAGATATGTGTAATTATACAACGAATATAGATCTGATTCTACAGTTTTTGTCAGGACCCAACATTCTCTTTTTCGTATGTCATCATAAAAACTAGAAAATTGTGTCTGTAAAGACACAGTGATGCCCCAATGGGGGTGCTTGTCTAGCTGTGTGTAAAATTCCTAAGTCATTTGACCTTGACCTTGCTGGCAGCATGGGCTGGGTGCGGAATGAAAGTTTGGATGGTTTTTTAATGTGTATATGCAATACCTATAATGGTTAGTGAGATACAAGACAATGAAAAAACTGTGACAACCAACTGCACGTAAAAGCGTGACACACGGACAGACAGACAGACAGGTGCCCCCTGACTATTAACAACGGGCACATAAAAAGTTAATATTCATCATGTCATTATTTCTTAACCCTTTCCATCATACAAACGCCTTTTCACATATTTGCAATCAGAGTAGACCCAGATCAGTTGAAGCCATCTGATCAAGGTCTGCTCAGTTTTCTTATGTAATCAAAACATACCCAAAACATCCTGTGTATATATGCCATTATAAAAGTTCAGCTAATAACCATTCATAATCTCATTATCTCTTGGCTTTCATTACTCTAAGGCTATTGATGACTTTCAAGAATAACATTTTTATATGACATTTTACACAAAGGCAATAGTTCATAAAGCTTCTCAGAAACTTTATGTAACCAGTGAATCCAGGAAAAAGAGTGTACTAACATTTGCAAACAGTGTAGACCAAGATCAGAGGGCTCCCAGAGGAGCCCTCTGATCTGGGTCTACACTGTTTGTCATCCAAAAGCATCTTGCAAATTACACATTTTCATACAGAATGGATTCTGTCAGTACACAGTGAACATTCAGCATTTAAAGAAACAACCTGAGGCAAACTAATGTGATTTTTTTTAGTTTTTTTGCTTCAATCTGAAAACAAAGCTAATGAGCGTTTTCTCCCAGTTGCTCACAATGAAAATGGAATTCTGAGAAAAACCACTGCACGAATCTAGAAATCATTAAAATGAATGTTTGTTAACCCGTTCCCTTGTGAATATTTATCAAGAAATAATTACATCAGAGGCACTGATAAGATGCATAAATTAACCCTGTCCTTGTTCTTATTTTTCCAATTAACCCTGTCCTTGTTCTTATTTTTCCAAATTTCCTACCTACTGAGTATTCATGGGCAAACTAGTTGTAATGCAATATGGAAGGTGGAACACTGTAGCCATTTAAGACAATAAAGAAACAGAACTAACAAAATCCATGAGCAAACAGAGCAGACTCTATACCTATAGGAGCCGTCTCATCTGGGTCTACTCTATTTGCAATCGCATGAAAGAGCCTTTATATGAAGGAAAGGGTAGCACATTTTTTTTTTCAGACAAGCTTCCCTTCTTTCACCGGACTCCGCAAACCGTATGTTGTGACACCGAGTTGTGATTCTAAAGAGGGGTCACATCATTAATTTAGGTTTGGTGAAGAACTGACGATTTTATCAATTGAATATGCTGCCTTATCTGTTTGCTATGACGGCATCATGAATATTACTTTGCTGTATTTTTAAAATGGTACATAAACCATGATGTTTTGGCTGTGGCAGAAACCATAGAAACAGATTTATGTTATTTCATAAACAAACAGAATAGACCCTGATCAGTGGGTCAAACAAAGGCGTCAAAAGATGTCATCAGGAAAAGGGTTATTAAGTTTCCCTACACACTTAACCCTTACAGTGCAGGACATGGGTCACTAATGTCCTCTGCAAACAGTGTAGACCCAGATGAGAGGGCTCCTCATCAGGGTCTGCACTGTTTGTCATGTTACACTTTTCTTCAGAAAAAACCCTAAATATTTACCGTAAGCTTGACTGGTTTGAATTTTGGAACAGTCCATTAGAAGATTCAGCGTTGAAAGGGTTACATTGTACGGTAAATTAGTGATTTCTGCATCACATCAGGATATGACCGACACTCTTTTCACATTTTAGATACCAAAAACCCCAACAAGATGTGTTTGTGAAACACTATACCCCGAATTTGACCTTGAAGTATGACCTTGACCTTAAAAATGTTCGGATGGATCCTTAAGTTGCACATGTATGCCAAGTTTCAAATGCTCTATTTATCTAAATGGTTTCAAATTACAAAATTCTGAAAATTTCCTTTTCCCTAGTTAATGCTCCTTTTCGGTAGATGCGTCCAAAGAGGTTGGATCTAAAAATAGCCTATGGACAAAAGGGGGTTAAAAGAAGAGAGAAAAAAATTCAGAATTGCAGTAGATCACAATTTCAGATAGTTACTGAAGTGTAATTAGACATTGCTTGTCCTGTCCTAATGTTTTACTCGGGTCTAATCTTTTTATTGCTTTTGAGTCAGATATTCTTAATCATTTCTTCATTTTCAAGCCAAGATTGGATTTAGTACCAGATTTTAGCGAGTAATTTCTACTCTTTCATCATGTACAATCCTATTAAGAAGAAATTTCATTTTATTTGTGATTTTCATTATTCTGCAGGCATTTAATTTTTACTGGGCTTTGAATATAAACAAATAAATAAATAAATATATTTTAAAAACCTTTTAAAAAATTTACCAGCTTGTCAACAATTTTTTTCTTTCCAAGTAAATACCCAGAAATAAACAATTTTAGATTAGATATTTTTTCTAAACTGATTTTAACCCTTTCCTTCATACAAAGGCATTTACATGGATTTGCAAACAGAGTAAACCTAGATAAGATGGCTCCTATAGGAGCCGTCAGATTAGGGTCTGCTCTGTTTGCTTTTGACTTGACATAAATCTGATTTTAACCCTTCGCTTGCTGAATTTTAAAATACATTTCTCCTTCTTTACCCATGCCCTGTTGTATAATTACATATATCTTCACTGTGTACAAGTATATCGCTGTGCAATCACTGCTGTGGAGTGCACTGGTTGCACAATCAACTTGTAAATAGTGCAGACCCTGATGAGACAGCTCCTGCAGGAGCTGTCTCATCTGGGTCTTCACTATTTACAGGTACGTATATTGATGTGAATAGCAAGCGAAGGGCTAAGTTTTTGTCAAAGCAGAAAATCCCCTTGAAAAGTTTACATAGCTAATAAATATTCATGATCTCATTATTTTTTACATAAATACTGAACAGGGTAAGGGTTAACCCTTTTCCTCATATAAACGTGTTTTCACGCATTTGCAAACAGAGTAGACCCCGATCAGACGGCTCCTAGAGGGTCTGCTCTGTTTGCTAATAAAATTTGATAGATCTGTTTCTTTTCTTTCTAAAATGTCTACAATGTTCCATCTTCCATATGTCTACAATGTTCCATCTTCCATATTTCTATTAACTATTTTGTTAATGAATATTCAGTTGAAATTTGGCCAAAATACTGAACAGGGAAAAGGTTAAGTGGATCACAACTATATTTGCAATCAAACCAGATCCATCTCAACAGAATCTCAGCTGTTTAACACGAAGTCACAATGTTTCTCGAAAGCTCGAGTAAATCGGAAGCAAAAAACTGGAGCAGATCAGAGTTTTAGCAAACTATATTTTTCTTTACAGCAGGAAAAATGTTAACCCTTTACTTCATGAATATTTATGTAAAAAATAATGACACCATGAATATTAATTAGATTCATTTCTAGCAATGGCAGAAACTAGAATATCTATATTATATCAAAAGCAAACAGAGCAGACCCTGATAAGATGGCTTCTATAGGAGCCATCTGATCTGGGCTTACTCTGTTTGCAAAGGTGTATTTATGGAGTAAAGAGTTAACGTGAGTATAGGTCCGTGAATTGACAGCAAAATAGTATTTGATATACCTTTACTGGTGTGCTATCGGGTATCTCTCTCAGAATCACAATACAGCGGTTAAGGTTGGGTCGAACCTTTTCTCCCTTTTCATCCACCTGGACAAAGGTGGACTCTGAAATACAAAGTTTCTCATCTACACAGCAATTGGTAAAAGGTGCTTTAATTCAAATACAGTAAAACCCCGCTAATGCGACCACCTAAAAGACCTATAATTCTGGGTGGTTGAGGCAGGTGGTAGCTTAATGCAGGACAAAAGTAATGCAGAAAGCTCCTCTAGGAGCTTTCTACATTACTTTTGTCCTGCATTAAGCAACCACCTGCTTATAAAGACAACCATGTTGATTCATTAAGTGGTCACATTAGAGGGGTTTGACTGTACTGAAATTATCATTTCTCAATCAAACCATATGTTGTGACAAGATAGGGTTAAAATATATACACTTGAATCTCATTAATCCCCCCAAAATCCCTGACAATTCCAATACATTTGCCCCCATTTCCAAATTTCCCAGACAGTCCTCAAAATTCCCTGACCTTGAAACAATTTCAATTTCCCTGACACGTGGCAACCCTGAACGGGTTAAACAACTATTATAAATAAGTATAAATCTTGGTCTCTAGGAAAGTTACAACTATATTTTGCATTACAATCTTGATATGCAGGTCATGTTGAGCTTATTAAGGAGCTCATGAAGCCAGCATCTTGCTATCATTCTGAGTTCCTGATAAATATCGCAATTAGCATACAGATAGATTTTTTTCTCTCAGAATACAAATAAATCCAATATGATACCAGCCAGTCTATATTAGGAAGACGGCTCCAATTAAGATTAAGAAAGATTAAGGCTTCAGGGGATTGAAGATTTGTTCCAACCTCTATACATGCTAGCCTATGGATGGATCTGACATTTCCCTGAATGACAGAATGCAGGAATTTGTGAACTGGAATCAGCAAACAGTGTAGACCCAGATCAGGGGTTCATTAGCCCGTTACCACATAGATTTATTCTAAAAAGATCCAACCTCTTGGAATAAATCTAATGAAAAGGAGCATTTACTAGAGAAAAGGATTTTTTTTTTAGAATTATGTAGTTTTGAAACACTGGTGATAAATACAGCATTTGCTCCTATGGAACAAATGCTCTATTTATTATAATGGTTTCAAAAATAGAAGTTTACAGAAGCATCAAAATGCATCAAAGAGGGAATGTGGGTTAAAGGAACCCTCTGATCAGAGTCAGCACAGTTTGTCATTCAAAATACTTACAGCAAAGTTTTACCTTCCATACTAAATGGAACAAAGATGGAACATTCCACTCTGAAATTTCATTACAGTAAAACCCCTCTAAACTGGAATTCTAGTAGAAGAATTCAGATACTTAGGCAGGTGGCTGCTTAATGCAGGGTGAAAGTCATGCAGAAAGCTCCTGCAGAGGAGCTTGATGTGCGACTTTCACCCTGCATTTCATAAACAAACAGAGCAGACCAAGATCAGATGGCTCCTATAGGAGCTATCTGGTCAGTGTTTGCTCTTTTTGCAAAACCTGTAGAATTATCTATATTACACCATAAGCAAACAGAGCAGACCCTGATTATATCATAAGCAAGAGCAATCTGATCTGTGGTTTGTGCTGATTAACAGCTGTTTCTGCCAGCTATGGGCTAATTGGACGCCTCAGAGAGAGAGGGAAGCGGATACAGAGAAATCCGGCTGCGATACTCTTCTATTATTGACACATTTCTCCGATTCTTTTAGATGCCCAGTGTAAAGCACTGATAAATCGGACCTCGGTTTATAAAGTCTCATCCAAAGGTTTTAGTCCGACAGGGGATCGTACCCAAGACCCTTGGTATTGTAGTGGAGCGCATAAACCGTTTCACCAGATCTGTCGGTCTGCAAACTTGTAGAAAGGCATGTTGATGGAGTTAAGGGTTAACCCTTTCTCTGTTCTATGTTACTTACAAATTTCAATACCTACTGAATATTCATGGAAAAAATAATTATAATGGGGAAACGTTTTTGCCATTTTAGAAACTGAAGATATAGATCGATCAAATTCCATTAGCAAACATAGTAGACCCTGAACAAATGGCTCCTATAGGAACCATCTGATCTGGGTCTACTCTGTTTGCAAATGCGTGAAATAATGTCTATATTAGGGAAAGGGTTAAGTCATATGAATGTGAATGATGTTAAAATGCCGAACTTACCTCTTAGAAGGTCCACTATCAGTGGCAAGTCACTGGTCAGTCTCTGTATCTGATACAGGTTGGCCACTGTTGCTATGGGAACATACTGGTCAGCATCCATCTGAGACTGCAGGTATGTGTCATTGGACAGGTTTTCTCTGAAAAAATAAGAAAACAAAATTAACCTTTTACATGCAAGAAATGAGGATACTGGTATTTGCAAATACTGTACTTAACATTGTCATTCGTAACCCTCCAGCATATTTAAACGATTCCCTCATATTGATGCCTTTTGGCACCTCTGTAAAAGTCACTTTTGAAATCAGTGATCAGTGGTTTTAATACTACAAAATTCTAACATTTTTCTTTTCTCTACTAAATGCTCCTTTTTAGTACAATTATTCAAGGAGGTTGGGTCTAAAAATAGCCTAATAGGGAATGGGTTAAGAGAGCTTAGTCTTTACGATGAACTAATTCATAAGTTACTGACACTAATTAAAAGGACCTACAATGAAACCTCTCTACAACAGCAATGTAACAATTTATCTTATGAATATTCATTCAAGAAACAGTGACATCATGAATATTAATGAGATTAATTTTAATACAAGAAAATTTTGTTGAAGCAGAAACTGAAGGATCCTATCTATATTATATTATAAGCAAACAGAGCTCCTACAGGAGCTGTCTCATCTGGCTCTTCTGTTTGCATAAAATGCATATGCGTGAATACGCTTTTATATGAAGGTAAAGGTTAAAGTTATTAAAATTATGCCAAATATGCAGCTTTACAAACTGGTGGAGATGGGAGACTGGGCGTTTGATTACTTAACCCTTTCCTCCTTTAACCCTTCGCTTGCTATTCACGTCAATATACCTACCTGTAAATAGTGAAGACCCAGATGAGACAGCTCCTGAAGGAGCTGCCTCATCAGGGTCTGCACTATTTACAAGTTGATTGTGCAACCAGTGCACTCCACAGCAGTGATTGCACAGCGAAATACTTGTACACAGTGAAGATATATGTAATTATACAACAGGGCATGGGTAAAGAAGGATAAATGTATTTTAAAATTCAGCAAGCGAAGGGTTAATACACCTTTCTACGCCTCTGTAAAAATCACCAATTGAAACCATTGTGATAAATAGAGCATTTGCTCCTATAGGAGCAAATGCTCTATTTATCACAATGGTTTCAAGCTACAAAATTCTAAAATTTTCCTTTTCTCTAGTTAATGCTCCTTTTCGGTAGATTTATTCAAAGATGTTGGGTCTAAAAATAGCCTATGAGGGAATGGGTTAAGCTGCATACTGTAACCGTCTGAAGTCTAGTAAGACATAAAAAATAATTTCATGGAAAATTCCGTAGTTACACTATATTGCAGAACGAAAGCAGACACTTTTATTATTATTAAGCAGATGACAATGTCTGTAAATGCAAAAGCATGCTTAACCCTCTCCCTGTTCTGTATTTATTCCAATTATAAATCAATACCTACTGAATATTCATTGACAAGATATTTAGAATGAAATATAGAAGGTGGAACATTGCGGCCATCTTAAAAAATAAAGAAACAGATCTTTAAAATTCCATTAGCAAACAGAGCAGACCCTGATCAGATGGCTCCTATAGGAGCCGTCTGATCTGGGTCTACTCTGTTTGCAAATCCGTGAAAAGGCGTTTATATGAGGGAAAGGGTTAAAACCCTTTGAATGCTGAATATTCAAAGAGCACGAGCTAGTTCCATACTTAACACTTTACCTGATCAATATTCATATCAGAAATAATGACATCACAAATATCTATTTGCTGAATTTTCAAATTATAACACTTTCAATAGGATGATTTTTCTACCTGACAGAGACCGTAGAACAGACCTGTACCATGTCATAAGTAAATGGAGCAGTCCCTATAGGGAGCTGTCTGATCTGTGTCTGCTGTTTGCAAATGCGTGAACAGGTGTTTATATGAAGGAAAGTGTTAAAATTTAAATTTGCTAAACCCTTTCCTTCACAGATACACCTTTTTAAATGCCTTCGCAAACCATTCATTAACTCATTGTACGCTAGCAGCAAAACTGTGATTACCTATTCAAACAGTTTGGATCCAGATGAGATGCCACATAATGCGGCGTCTCATCAGGATCCAAACTATTTGTCATCTTGACCATATTTTTGCAAAAAAAAATGAGAGAAAATTTATTTTAAGAATTGAAGCAGACTACAATTGTTGTAGACGAAAAATTACTTAGCGTGCAAAGAGTTAAATATATCACAATTTGAATCAAATTGCTCAGTACCTGTTCTGGAATTTAACTGTCTAACTAAATGTTTACTTTATAATATTCATATAAGAATTAATGACTCTATGAATAATGCATATCTAACTTAAATACATGACTTTTTAGTCATGACAAAGAATCTAGATAATTCCATAAGCAAACAGTGCAGACTAAAATTCTAAAGAGTGGTCACAACATAGGGTTTGGTAGAGAAATAAGTTATTCTTAAAAAAGTTTTCATTTACGCATCTTATCTGGAGCTCTGTTAATATTTCACTTTAAAGAAGAGACTGTATAACTGCTGGCATCGTAAAGTACAGAGATTTAACTAGTTTTGACATTAATGCCGGCAGCATGGAATATTCCTTCAAATAATGAAGAAATATTACGAAACCACTTCTTTTTTTGACAGATATCTTCTGAATCAATTCAAAAATCTCATATTCACTGGAGAATATGAACCCTCTGTAACATTAAAACTCTCCCAGACTGCTAAGGCGTGCATACAGAAGACCTCGGAAGAAAATGCTGACTTAACTTTTTATTCCATGAATATTCATGCAAGAAATAATAACATCTGATCATGAATTTTTATTAGATAATTGCTAAAGTAACACATGGCGGCAGGAAGTTTTGGCCATGGCACAAACATATAGATCTATGTAATATCACAAGCAATTATCGCAAACCCTGATCAGATGGCTTCTATAGGAACTGTCTGATCTGGGTCTACTGTTTGCAAAGGCTAAGGAAAGCCTTTAACCCATTCCCGCATATCGACGCCTTTTGGCGCTTCTGTAAAAGTCACTATGAAACCATTGTGATAAATAGAGCATTTGCTCCACAGGAGCAAATGCTCTATTTATCACAATGGTTTCAAAACTACACAATTCAGAAAATGTCCTTTTCTCTAGTTAATGCTCCTTTTTGGTAGATTTAATCAAAGAGGTTAGGTCTAAAAATAGCCTAAGTGGGAATGGGTTAAGGGAGTACAGGGATAGTCAAACACGTGGCAATGAAGATGAAAATGTGGCATCTGATCATGTTCTACACTGTCAGCAAATGGTGTGGATCCAGATCAAATGCCATATTTTCAATGCAGCAGCTGATCAGGGTCTACAGTAAACAGGAATTCTCGTAGAGAAGAATTTAGATATTTCTAGGCATGTGGCTGCTAAATGAAGGGGTAAAATCATGCAGAAAGCTCCTAGACTTTCACCTTGCATTAAGCTGCTACTTGTTTTCAAGACCAATATTTATACTAAACTGGACATGGGGTTTAGAGGAGTTTTACTGTTTATTGTACATCTACAGAACTGAAGTTAACATTCCAATACACTGACTGTCTCTGAGTCCATGAATATTCATGTCAAACTGATGACGTCATAAATATCTATTGGCTGTAGTTTGATCATTTAAGTATATGTATTCAGGATTTTTAGGTGGCAGCAAAATCAGATTAAAAGTATCTCATAATTTTAGCCGGAGACATCTGATAGGATCTACCTTGTTTGCAAGTATCAAATACTGACTACCTGGTAAAGGGTTAACCCTTTCCTTCATGTAAATGCATTTTCACCCATATGCAAACAGAGTAGACCCAGATAAGATGGCTTTTATAGGACCCGTCTGAATCAGGGTCTGCTCTGTGTGCTTTTGACATGATATAGATCAGATTCTACCGTTTTTGTCAAAGCAAACAATTTCTTTGAAAAATTTAAATTATTCAAATTCAGCTAATAAATATTCATAATGTCAAAATTTCTTACATGAATATTGAACAGGGATAGGGTTAAATGAAAGAAAACTTACCTTGAAAAGAATGACTCTAGCTGCGTCTTCAACACTTGGCGAAGCTGGTCACCGGAGAGGCTGCCATCAGAGCTCGTGCTCTCGGCTTCTGAAACACAAAGAAAGCGACCCTTATAAGAACAGGCCTATCAATTTTGACTGGAGTACAGTATAACTTCTCTATGTTACAACAAGAGAGTCGTCACGGGTGACAAATGCCCCCAAAGTGTTTGACACCGAAATGCATTTTGGCGGAAAAACAATACAATGTAATGCAGGTGTAACATGAAATTTTGATGCTGTTAAAAAAGACACAGGAGTCAGTTCTTAACATTAGAAACAGAACCTTTGACGATTATGATAGCTAAGAAAAGAGCCAAGCGTCAAAACTTAGTTAAAAAGGACCCTAAGTCATTCTCAACGTTAAAAAGGACCCTGGGTTGATTGTCAACGTTTAAGGTATAGGAGATATGCTCTGGACAAGCTTTTTGTATCTGGTAAGATATAGGAGATATGCTCCGGACTGTAAAATTGAGGTCAAAGGTCAATGATCTGAAAATGGTACACGACTCTCCGCGATCCCAAGATGAACTCACAAACCAAATTTGGAATCCGTAGCTGGTAAGGTATAGGAGAAATGCTCCGTACAAGCTTTGTGTAAAATCTAGGTCAAAGGTCAAGGTCACAGTGACATGAAAATGGTACGCGACACACCGCCATCCCAAGATAAACTCACACATTAAATTTGGAATCCGTAGCTGGTAAGGTATAGGAGATATTCTCTGGACAACCTTTTTTGTAAAATCGAGGTCGAAGGTCAAGGTCAAGGTCACAGTGACCTGAAAATGGTACGCAACACTCCGCCATCTGAAGGTGATCTCACACACCAAATTTGGAATCCGTATCTGGTAAGGTATAGGAGATATGCTCTGGACAAGCTTTTTGTAAAATCGGTCAAGGTCAAGGTTAAGGTCACAGTGACCTGGAAATGGTACATGACACTCCGCCATCCCAAGATGAACTCACACACCAAATTTGAAATCTGTAGCTGGTAAGGTAAAGGAGATATGCTCCGGACAAGCTTTTTGTAAAATCGGTCAAAGGTCATGGTCAAGGTCACAGTAATCTGAAAATGGTACGCGACACTCCTCCATCCCAAGATGAACTCACACACCAAATTTGGAATCCTTAGCTGGTAAGGAATAGGAGATATACTCCGGACAAGCTTTTTGTAGCTGGTAAGGTATAAGCGGTTTTTAAAATTGAGGTCAAAGGTCAAGGTCAAGGTCACAGTGACCTGGAAATGGTACGCGACACTCCGCCATCCCAAGATGAACTCACACAGCAAATTTGGAATCTGTAGCTGGTAAGGTAAAGGAGATATGCTCCGGACAAGCGTTTTGTAAAATCGGTCAAAGGTCATGGTCAAGGTCACAGTGATCTGAAAATGGTACACAACACTCCTCCATCCCAAGATGAACTCATACACCAAATTTGGAATCCTTAGTTGGTAAGGTATAGGAGATATACTCCGGACAAGCTTTTTGTAGCTGGTAAGGCATAAGCTTTTTTTAAAATCGAGGTCAAAGGTCAAGGTCAAGGTCACAGTGACCTGGAAATGGTACGCGACACTCCGCCATCCCAAGATGAACTCACACAGCAAATTTGGAATCTGTAGCTGGTAATGTAAAGGAGATATGCTCCGGACAAGCTTTTTGTAAAATCAAGGTCAAAGGTCAAGGTCAAGGTCACAGTGACATGAAAATGGTACGCGACACTCCCCCATCCCAAGATGAACTCACACACCAAATTTGGTATCCGTAGCTGATGTGACAAAGGAAATATACTCCGGACAAAATGTACACACACCCACACACACACACACCCACCCACACACCCACCCACCCACCCACACACCCACCCACACACCCACCCACACACACACGCACGGTGCGATCACTATATGCCGCCAAAGCCTAGCTTTGGGGGCATAAAAAGTACACGAGAGTACATTCACCCATTCCCTTATAGGCTATTTTATAGAATAAATCTACTGAAAAGGAGCATTAACTAGAGAAAAGGAAATGTTTTAGAACTTTAAAGTTTGAAACCATTGTGATAAATAGAGCATTATTTTGCTCCTATAGGAACAAACGCTCTATTTATCACAATGGTTTCAATACTATACAATTCTAATATTTTCCTTCTCTCTAGTAGTTCCTTTTCGGTAGATTTTTTTCAAAGAGGTTGGATCTAAAAACAGCTTATGAGGGAATGGGTTAAAACAGCTGAATAAAGAGAAATCTATAACCCCAAGTCTTTAAAATAGAACAAAAGTTGTGCAGAAATTTCCCATAGGAGCCATTACTTTCCTTCTGCATTAACCCGTTACCTCATAAATATTCATGTAAAAAAGATTTATAACGAAATCATGAATACTTCGCAGCAGAATTCTAATGATATATACATAGACACAAGATTTGTTTTAACCATGGTAGAAACTGCACAATTAGATCTATGCAATTCTGTAAGGACACAGATCAGACCCTGTTATGGGTCTAGGCGCCCATTGGCAACTCTATCAGGTAACGGGTTCAGCAGACCCCTCACATAAGAGCCATTATTATCTTTCTTCATTAACTCATTCTCTCCTAGGCTATTTTTAGACCCGACCTTTTTTAATCAATCTACCGAAAAGGAGCATTAATTAGAGAAAAGGAACATTTTAGAATTTTGTAGTTTGAAACCATTGTGATAAATAGAGCATCTGTTTCTATAGGAGCAAAATTTAATGCTCTGTTTATCACAATGGTTTCACAATGTGAATTTTTATTCACTGAAGAAGATTAATTTTTGAAATTAACACCAGGAATTTTTTCCATAGCAGAAACTGTAGAATCAGATCCGTATTAATCCATATAAGCAAACAGAGCAGACCTCGATCAGACGGCACCTACACTGATCTGGGTCTATAGTTTGCAAAGACATATACAGTAAAACCATTCTAATGAGACCACTTTATGAATGGAAATAAATGTCTTTAAAAGCAGGTGGTTGCTTAATGCAGGTCGAAAGTTATGCAGAAAGCTCCTTGCAGGAGCTTTCTGCATAATTTTTGACCTGCCTTAAACTACCACCTGCATTTAAGACCCAGAATTATACATCTTTTAGGTGGTCACATAAGAGGGGTTTTACTGTAATGGTGTATATTAGGGTTCAAGAGGTCATATTGCATCTCAAACAAGAAAGCCAAACACAAAACAAGTCTGCTGAGCTCGCAAACTTTATAAAGCATATAGTGTTCAATTATGTGAATTTTGTATTCAACAAGAGTAAATCTGAAAATGCCTTGATTACGTGTAGGAATACTTTCTAGGGATCTTAATTGTCTGATTTCTGAACTAGAAAATAGTGTCCACAGGACATGGAAGCTACCCTAGCCATAATGTCTCTAAATCAAATAGTGTTTGTGGTATCCTTACTTGGTTCACCTTGCCCCGTGCTGCCGGCCTCGCCAGTATACTGTATACCAGTCATGGGCGTGACTCCCTCACTGACGAATGTGGACTGACTGGTGGATTCTGCTGTGTACCCAGGTGGGCTGTCTAGCACCAGATTACCCATGGTTCCTGTATCTGCCTTGGTTGCAACATTGGCATTGGTGTCACTAGTGTAGAAGAGAGCATTCAGTTTGTCAGAGATATAGATAAGGTGCCTACAGAGGTCTAGATAAGATGGGTAAATAAAAAAATATTTTCAAGAACAACAGTTACTTCTTTATATCTCCACCGAACCCTATGTTGTGACCACTCTTTAGAATCGTCTCTTCGAGACGATTCTAAAGAG
Organism: Azorinus chamasolen; assembly: GCA_963576725.1. NCBI lineage: Eukaryota > Metazoa > Mollusca > Bivalvia > Cardiida > Solecurtidae > Azorinus > Azorinus chamasolen. The sequence goes on along the minus strand of OY755253.1, from coordinate 26,153,244 downwards.
TGGTCACAACATAAGGTTCGGTGGAGAAATGACTTTTTAAGTATTTGAGTATGCACCGTTATCTGTAGCTCTGTGCATATTCAAATACAGTTAAATCCATCAAAACTGGAATTTTAGTAGAGAAGTATTGCAGAGACAAAAAGTCATTATACATTTCATTTGTATCCAAATTGTTTGTAAATGATCACTTCAGGAACTGGCTCATACCGGTATGATGCTATTACAAGATCAGACTGCTGACTTTTTGAAGTGGACTGTTCTATCACTGTTTACTCTATGGACAAGAAATACTGACATCATGAATACTAATTACTTTAATATTTATAACGGTATATTGGCAGGGAAAATATTTGGCCATAGTAGGAACTGTAAAATCATATCTATATTTCGATAAGCAAACAGAGCAGACTCTGATCAGATGGCTCCTACAGGAGCCATCTGATCTGGGTCTACTCTGTTTGCAAGGTCGTAGAAAGGCGTAGTTATTGAGTAGATACAGTTCATTTCATACAATTGGGAAGTCATTGCTGAGAGATTTCTACATCAAAAGACAGTGCCGACATTCCAGAAGTCTTCTTATAAATCTGAATCTACATTGTTTAACCCTGTTTAACCCTTTCCTCCATAAGCTATTTTTAGACCCAACCTTTTTGAATGAATCTACCCAAAAGGAGCATTTATTGGAGAAAAAGAAAATGTTAGAATTGTGTAGTATTGAAACCATTGTGATAAATAGAGCATTTGCTCCTATGGAGCAAATGTGCTATTTATCACAATGGTTTCAAGAAGAGTCAATTACAGAGAGGGGTGGGGTGTGTGTGTGTGTGGGGTGGGGGTGGGGGGGGGGGGGTGTTATGTTGTTTCTCGCATTGAAAGTGTTCATCTAAGTCTTAAGATTTTCTGAATGTCATTACCTGAAGGACTGGTTATCTGTGAAGTTGGAAAAGTCTTGCTGGAATGGAGAGTCGGAGCCTGGAGAGAAGACACCAGCATCTGATTTGTTATCTGCGCTGATATCACCATTGGCAAGCGAGAAATCTGAAAAACACAAAAGCAGGGCTGCAATTAAGTCAAAAAGCAATAATGAAATCTAAATGACGTGAGTGTTTGAAGGAACAAAACTTTTGAAAAACTGTGACAGTCATGATTAACCCTTTCCTCCACAGCCATGATAGGCTATTTTTAGACCCAACCTCTTTGAATGAATCTACCCCAAAAGGAGCAAGAGAAAAGCAAAACAAGAGAAAAGCAACATTTTAAAATTTGTAGAATAGAAACCATTGTGATAAATAGAGCATTTGCTCCTATGGAGCAAATGCTCTATTTATCACTATGGTTTCAAGAAGTGACTACTACAGAGGTGTAGAAAGGCTTATTTATGGAGGAAAGGATTAACCCTTTTCTCCATATATACGCATTTGCAAACAGAGTAGACCCAGATCAGACAGCTACTGTAGGAGCCAGCTGATCAGGGTCTGCTCAGTTTACTTATGATAAAATATAGATATGTTTCTACAGTTTCCATGTGCTATTATGAAACTTAATCTAATTAATATTCATGATGTCATCATTTCTTACATGAATGTTCATGGACTAAAGGGTTAAACAAGAGTGTGTTTGTGAAACACTTATGCCCCAAACCTTTAACCCTGAAGGATGACCTTGACCTTTGACCCATGGACCAGGGAGTTGAGCGCGACACATCGCTTTCGTGGAGAAAATTTTTGCCAGGTTATTTTGAAATCCATTCACAGATAAAAAACTTACAGAAGGGACATGAAATTTGGGACGGACAGACAGACAGAAGGACGGACAATGCGATTTGCAGAGTAGACCCAGATAGACGGCTCCTATAGGAGCCGTCTGATCAAGGTCTGCTTTGTTTGCTAATGGAATACGATAGATCTGTTTCTTCCAGTGATGGGAATCGGCTGGATTTTCATAATCGATAATCGGTTCATGCCAACCGACTAAGCTTCGATTATAATCGGAATCGGTTACTGTGTAACAAGTGTAGAATCTACTGTGTAATACAGAAAAGTTTTCAATGGAAGCGTTTGAAAATTAATTACTTGTCTTGTTCTAATGTTATTCAAATGTTTCACATGCTGCTTTTGTGTATAGTTTTGTTTGTGGAAGTTGCAAATAAAATAAATTTTTATAAAACTGTGTTACCGGCTGTTTCTACCTGAATTAATGATTTTCGGAAGATCTACAGCCTGCAGATGGCTTCGTATATCAAGATTAAAAATATTTATTAAATGGCGATCTTTTTTTGTTTCTCCATCATATGTCATTTTCTTTTAAAGTTTTACAAAACAAATCACTTATATTTGATTTGTCATCGTCTTGTCTGGTTTCCATCACCTAAAATGGTCGTATACAGTTGCTAAGCGATACTGGTACCCCGTTTTGATATGCCACTTGTGATGTATGTACGCAATGCAAACCGGGCTAAAGTAATGGGGCGCGTGCAGCTTCAAGGGGGTTTTCCCACACGGATACTATAAATAGTAATGGTATGATGGAGAAAAAGAAAGGGACAATTCGGATATTTAAGGAATATAAAGGGCAGTTTCTATCGGTAACCGATTGATATAATGACTGTTTATGATATAAATCTTTAGATCTCAATAACATCGTATTTTAATGTTCGAAAAAGCACTCGCATTCTTTTTCCAGTGCTTGAAATTTCAACTCTCAATTTTCATTTTCTTCTGGCATTTCCCGAGTATGCGAGCACCGAGTCCAAGCTCTGGTTGTTCATTTAATAGCAAATATAGGAATTGTGATATAGTTTTAATGTTGAAATACCACGAAAATATGAAAAATTAATGCATAAGATTACAAATAACTTAGGTTATTTCCGTCTTCCGATTAATCGGAAACAGCCAAGTCGCGCTCGAGCGCTTGGTTTGTGGCTGAGCTCGACTGATTTTCGATTATCGGGACACCACTAGTTTCTTTAGTTTCTAAAATGGCTACAATGTTCCACCTTTAATATTTCATAACTATTTTGTCCATGAATAGTCAATAAGTCTTGAAATTTGGACTAAATATAGAACTGGGAAAGGGTTAATATATACATATTAAGGTGAGTGTGAAGTCGACACAATACAATGACTGCACTATATTCCCAGGGGTAAAAAAAATATGTTGGCAATCACCTTGCCAAAAACTAATTCTTACGAAATGTTGAGGTTGGCCCCAGTGTATGCTGCATGAGGCACTTTTCCAACATCACTGCTGACCATCCCAGTCAACTAGGAGTTACATCCTTCAAAATTTGTGCATCAAATAGATTTACTGTCACAGAGTTACTACTGGCTCCGTGTTCACAAAAATAGGAAATCAGAAATTGAGCTTCATTTTTCAGTCTCACTTGAGTGGGACAAGAAAATGGGGTATGCATGAAGCACAGGTTGATCTAGATTCTTTGAACCGAAAATCAGTCATTTTCCTTATTATCATGATCACGAACCAGCAAAATTGAGCTTAACTTGATTTTAGGATCAGGTTTGAGACAGATTTTTGTGTGAACATCAAACCGATTTAAAACCGATCTTGAGATGAGTCAGAATTTTTTACCATGAGCTTGAAAATTAATCTCAAGAACTTTTGTAAACATGAGGCCTGGGTCTGAGGTTGTACACATTCTGAGTTTGAATCCAAGTTCATTCTCAAGAATCTGATTGGTCAGATTTTGATCTCAGACTCAAGCAAAATGTTCTATAACCTTGAGGCCTGGGTCCATGCTTATAAAACTTTTTTTGATTGGTCAGATTTGAGTTCTCAAGTTTTTGATTGGTCAGATTTGAGCCTTTGGCTCAAATCTGACCAATCAAAGCTTGAGAACTCAAATCTGACCAATCAAAAGCTTGAGAACGAACTCAAGAACGAACTCAGACTAATCAGGATCAAAACCATGTACAAAGGCGGCTAATGAAGGCTAAATGATGTGGAAAACATTGACTCAGAATTTTATTCCAGAAATAATTTCCAATTAGCAAAATATACAGCCTACTGAACACACCATAATAAAACATGGCGAATTAAAATTCTCCATCAATCATGCTCCAAGCTTTCCTTAAAGTATCCTTCTATTTGATTGGCTGTATAAAGTCAGTATTTTGCCACCTAGCACTAATACCTCTCTGGTCTGGGTCCCTTTACTTAATAGAAATACCTTTTTCATGCGTTTGCAAAAGGAGCAAACTGCTCCAACAGGAGCTGTCTGATCGGGATCTATTCTGTAAGCAAAGGCGTCAAAAGGTGTTCAGGTCAGATAACAGGTTAACCAATTTTGATACTACATTTTATATCAAATGCGCAGGTCAGACAAATGAAAATATTTTCAAGTGTAACGCCTTTATTTTTCAACCAAACCCTATGTTGTAACCACTCCTTAGAATGGTCTCTTCAAGACAATTCTAAAGAGTGGTCACAACATAGTGCTTACTAGAGAAATAATGATTTTAGTATTAAAACGCGCCTTTATTGCTCTGGTTTATTTCCTGATCAAATCAGAGCAAAAGATATTAAATACTATTTTTTTTTTTTTATTTTTTTTTACAAAACCCCAAGTTGTGACCACTCCTTAGAATCGTCCCTTTGAGGTGATTCTAGAGAGTGGTCAGACAAAAAGGATTTGCTGGAGAAATAAAGAAGTTATTCCTAAAATGTTTTAATTTAGATATCTTATCGTGAGTGGACCTCTGTCAAATGTCAGAATTTTCTACAACTACAATTATGTAAGCACCTTGCATATTATACAAGGCTGTCTAATTATTTACAACCACTTAGTCTCATCCTCCGTTGCCAAAAGAATCCAGAACTTTGAGGAATTTAAGATATTTTGTCAAGAACTCCACATAGATTGTACAGCTATATCTGATTAATCTGTGAACTATGCAAAACTGTGTGCACTCCTTCACACTCATCCAGCAAATCCTAAACCATCATATTTGGAAACAGGTTGGATCGAGATGCGAGATGCTGGATAATTTAACATCTCATCAGGAACCAAGCTATTTGCAACTGGCAAAACTTTCTAAATAAAGTTATGCAAATTGTAGAACTCTTCACTAAATAGCAGATGGGGAACTGTGTAACAGCAGGAATATGGTTATCCCTTAGTCTGTTGTAAAAGCGATGTCTGCTTCAACAGTTACTGAACTGTGATCAGTTACAATTTTCACTTACTTCTGATTTGTTCAAGCTTTTGAGAAACTGTTGACCGAGTGTCAAACAGCTTAGATCCTGAGGAAACGTCCAGTTACTTGGCATCTCATCTGGATCCAAGCCTTCGCAAATGCCAGTCATCTTGAGCTTAGCAGGCAAAGGGTAAAGATGTTTTCCAAGACTGCCTTTACAACTGTACAGCATGGAGACAATGCATTAAGTACTGTTTGCTAGTACATAATGCATTAATGCATTAACTCATTTAATCCATGAATATTCATCAGAGAAATGATGACATCATGAATTAATTAAATCTTTATATTGGCATAATCAATCGGATCTGGGCCTACTCCGTTTGCAAAGGCATGAAAAGGTGTTTACAAGAAGGCAAGAGATAAATCCAAGATGCCATTTTTTGCCATCAGGAGGATATGGATTTCATTCTTCTTCTGATATGAAAATGAGAATCTGTTACAATTTCCACTTTCAGATTTGTTCAAACTTTCAATCCTTTATTCAACAAATACACCTTTCCATGCCTTTGCAAACAGAGCAGATCCAGATCAGACTGCTCTTACAGGAGCTGTCTAATCTGGATCTACTCACGTTTGAAAAGGAGTGAAAAGGTGTTTTTATAAAGGAAAGGGTTAGATTGGTTTTCCTCATTCAACGGGCTACTCAATTATCATTCCCTTGTAGCCTTGAATCTAAACCTTTCTGCTCTTGTTTCCAAAATGACTGGTATTGACTGGTAGAGCCATTCTAGATCAGATGCAGAAGCATCTGAGTAGGCTGTCTGACACTAAACATTAAGACAGATGCAGACATAAATTTAACCCATTCCCATAAATCTACCTAAAAGGAGCATTTACTAGAGAGAAAAAAATGTTAGAATTGTGTAGCTTTGAAACCATTGTGATAAATAGAGCATTTGCTCCTTATAAATGAGCAAATGCTCTATTATTACAATGGTTTCATAAAGTGACTTTCACAGAGGCATAGAAAGGCATATTTATGGAGGAAAGGGTTAAAATTTAATAAAAGTTCAAAGCAAGAGAAAGGTTTATAACCCTTTCACCAATGGATACCAGTTTTATTACAGTATAAATATTGATCAACTGAATTTTTATAACTACACATCAACAATAATTTTTTTGACTACATTCAGTATGAAAGCTACAAATCTACTAGCCGATTTTGAATGACAAACAGGGCAGACATAGATCAGTAGGCTCCTCTATGATCCCTCGTATTAAGGTCTGCAATGTTTGTAAATGCCAGTTGACTGTTTTTTAACAGTAAAATGGTAAAACTGCTGTTTAGCATAAAATTGTCTGGATCAGTGGACGGACTCTACTTTGAGAGCATGGGTATTTTTATCTTATAAATATAGCTGTAAACACATTTTATAATCCTGTGTCTGCTTAAGACGCCAGTGCAGTAAACCCCCTCAGAACTGGAATTTTAATTAGGCAGGTGATTGCCTAATGCAGGGTAAGAGTCATGCACAGAAGGCTCCTTTGGGAGCTTTCTGCATGATTTTCATCCGGCACTAAGCTGCCACCTGTCACTAAGACCAGTATTGATACGAATGTTTCTGGTTCAGAGGGCTTTATTTTACACTTATTATTGTTTGGATCCAGTTCAGACGACAAGTGCATCCCAAATGCTTAACACTTTCCCTGCTGAATATTCATGTAAGAAATAATGACATCAGCAATATTTGTTAGCTGAAGTTTATAATGTCATATTTACATGGTCAGAGCTCCAGATAAGATGCGTAATTAAATTAAAACATTTTCAAGAATAACTAATTTCTCCAGATTTCTCCACTAAACCCTATGTTGTGACCACTCTTTAGAATCGTCTCGGAGAGACGATTCTAAAGAGTGGTCACAAAATAGGGTTTGGTGGCTAAATGACGATTTTAGCATCTGTGTATGCACAGTTATCTGTTGTTCTGTACACGGTAGTTTTTTTTTTGTATTGGTGGAAACTATAGTCAGATATACTTTTTGATATAATTTCATAAGCAAAGTTTTAGCAAACAGAGTAAACCCTGATCAGACAGCTGGCTCCTACAGAATCTAGATCTTCTGTTTGCAAAGGTGTGAAAAGGGCATTTATATAAAGGAAAGGGTTAACCCAATCATGTCAGAAATAATGACATAATGAATATTAATAAGATTTAATCATTATAATAGCACATGGACACATGCAATGTTGGCGATGGCCAAAACTGTACAATTATATTTGTATTATATCATCAGCAGACGCTGATCAGACGGCTCCTACAGGAGCCGTATGATCTGGGTCTACTCTGTTTACAAATGCATGAAAAGGCATTTATAAGAAGGAAAGGGTTAAAATAGGCAAATGTGAAATAAATGCATTGATCAGGCATTCAAGCAGACTACAATTTCTGCAGACACATTTTTCTCTTCGAGTGAAATATGAGAGCCAGTTATTGCTCGATCTCAAGGTCGTCTCTGAAAGAGCCTCGTACAAAAATGCTAGGCATTTACAAGCAGTGTAGATCCAGACTGGCTCCCATGAGCTTGACATCTTAAAAGAACCATACAATTCGACTTTACCACATGATATCTTTGGAAAAGAAACCTGCATGGATAAAGTCTAACTGACAGACGAAGCCGACTACATTTTTGGCACTCCAAGGACTGAACCACTTGTAGATAATGCTGTGCCATGTAGAATGTTAGAAAATCTGATAACCTATACAAAACAACTGGATCCAGCCGAGGCACAAACTAACTCGGCATCAGGACACAAACTGTTGGGATAATTGGATTACTACATTTTTCTAGGCAATTTAAAGAAAAGATTAAAAATAAGAATTTCAGCAGACGACAATATTTGCAGACGACAGTAATTTAGCATGCAAGGAGTTACTGTACGTATAAATAGTTACATATAAACAAGTAATCAGCAGATAGGAGCGGGGGCATCCCACAGGGATAACAATCTCTCCTTGATTAGTTAACCTTTTCAACAGCCAAGTAACTTTCTTCTGCAAAAATTGTCTGCTTCCTTTCAATGCCTTTCAGTTTCTATGCCTTAGGAGCCATCTGATCAGGGTCTGCTCTGTTTGTTTATGATAAATTATAGATATGATTCTACAGTTTCTTCCATGTGCTAATACAACATTTAATCTAATCAACATTCATGATATCAGTATTTCTTACATGAACAATGAACAGGGAAAGGGTTAACCTTTCACCATCCAACTAACTCTCTTCTGCACAAATTGTTTTGCTTCAATGTCTGCTTCCTTTTCAGTGTCAGTGTTAACCCTTTCCTGTTCTATGTTAATTTCAAAGTTCATAATTACATCATATGATCTGGGTCTACTCTGTTTGCAAATGCGTGAAAAGGCATTTATATGAATGAAAGATCTAAGCAGTCTGGATTGTAACAGGACATCAAAGTACTAATAGCATCTCATCTGGATCTAAACTGTTTGAACCAGAGTGTCAAGAAGGGGGGAACCCTTTTAAACCTTTACTCCATGAATATTCATGTAAGAAATAATGACATCATGTTAAATAGATTAAATAATTCTTTAATGGCACTTGAACACAGGAATATTTGGCCACGACAGAAAGTGTAGAATCATATCTAATTCTGTTATTTCATCAGCAAACAGAGCAGACCCAGGTCACACACCTACTGGATTTTTCTTATATCTATTTAATAACATACTAAGATCTGATGTCATTCCAGAGATTTAGTTAACTCAGCGTTTCATCTAGAACCAAAATGGTTATCAATTTCGCTGGCAATAAGCAAAGTTCAAGCTTAAACTTGCTTAACCCTTTCCTCCATAGGCTATTTTATACCCAACCTCTTTGATTAAATCTAATGAAAAGAATATCAACTAGAGAAAAGGAAAAATTTAGAATTTTGTAGTTTGAAACCATTGTGATACATAGAGCATTGGTCCTATAGGAGCAAATGCTCAATTTATCACAACCAGGTTTCATTAAGTGACTTTTACACATGCGTAGAAAGGCGTATTCATGGAGCAAAGGGTTAAGGATTTTGAATAACAAAGAGTGCAGACCCTGATCAGATGGCTCCTCTAGGAGCCCTCTGATCTGGGTCTACACTGTTTGCAAATGACAGTACACATGTGTGTCACGTGTTGAAAAGGGTTAATGCTCTTACTAAGTGACTAAGCAGCGATTTTTTTCCTGGGATTGTGAATGGGTCCGGTACCTCTTGAATTGTGAAAAATTAGCGTGGTTTTGTCAAAAATTGTGAAAAAAGTATTGGTGTTTTTACAAAAATTGTGAAAATTTGGATAGGTGGTTAAATGCACTTTTTGACCAATTGAATCACCTTTTGAAAGAATTTTCGGCCGAATATAAATTTGAGGACCGAGACGCATACGTTTTATTCATATTCTTGTAAAAGCGTCCGAGACGTGCAAAGAAAAGTGATACGAAATTTGAATACCTTGGACTTTATCCCGAGAAACCATTTGAGATACAAAACTTTGCAAAGGGGAATATAGTGATGTAAATATTGGTAAAAAATCAGTGTAAGTACAAAGTAAAAGGCCGATTGTGAAATAATTCAACAGCTTTGTGAATGGGTCCGATGGACCCTGCTTGTAAATTGTAAAGGTCCGTTTCAAATTGTGACGGTCCGTTTTATGGTACCAGTTATATAGGGAAAAAAATCGCTGCTAAGTGACAAACAGCTTGGATCCAGATGAGATGCTGAGTGACTAGGGTGCCTCATCTGGAACCAAACTGTTTGCAAATACAGTAAAACCCCTCTAATGTGACCACTTACAGAATAACCATATCTATCTTTATAAGCAGGTGGTTGCTTAATGCAGAACGAAAGTTATGCAGAAAGCTTTCTGCATAACTTTCGTCCTGCATTAAGCTACCACCTGCCTCTGCGACCCAGAATTATGCTCCTTTTTGGTGGTCGCATTAGAGGGGTTTTACTGTACAATAATTTATGACAAAGTCATGTTTGGCAGGACAAGGGATAGAACACTGATATCAATTTCTAAGATAATCTGATTCAAGGTCATTTTCTATCACCTACAGTAAGCACATGATCTCCGAGGAGATAGGCAGTAGGTCACGAGTCATCTTAAACCCTTAACATAAATATTTATGAATGAAATAAGGATCAATTAATTTACATAATATTATATTTAATCCTTTACTCTGAATATTCATATACGAAATAATAACATCATGAATATTAATTAGATTAATTTTCAAAATAGCACAATCATTGACACAGGAATAATTTTGGCCATGGCAGAAACTCTAAAACCATATCTAGGTTATATCATAAGCAAACAGAGCGGACCCTGATCATATGGCTCTTACAGACTATTCAAAAGAGTGGTCACAACATAGTGTTTGATGGAGAAATAAAGGAGTTATTCTGGAAAATGTTTTAATTTTAAATGTTTTAATTCATTCACGCATCTTATCTGGACCTCTGTCATGAGATCTTGCTTAAACCTTCGCTTGCTGAATTTTAAAACACATTTCTCCTTCTTTACCCATGCCCTGTTGTATAATTACATTATATCTTCACTGTGTACAAGTATTTCGCTGTGCAATCACTGCTGTTGAGTGCACTGGTTGCACAATCAACTTGTAAATAGTGCAGACCCTGATGAGACAGCTCCTGCAGGAGCTGTCTCATCTGGGTCTTCACTATTTACTGTAGGTATATTGACGCGAATAGCAAGCGAAGGGTTAAACCCTTTCCTCCATAATTATGCATTTGTAATAACCACTTCTTGAAACCATTGTGACAAATAGAGCATTTGTTCCTATAAGAGCAAAATTAATGCTGTTTATCACAATGGTTTCAAACTACAAAATTCTAAAATTTTCCTTTTCTCTAGTTAGTGCTCCTTTAGGGTAGATTTATTCAAAGAGGCTGGGTCTAATTAAAATATGCCTATAGAGGAAAGGGTTAAAATATTCATAAAATAAAGGCTGACTACGGATATCAGGGATCATCTTCAATTACACAGTCAAACAACAACTGTACAACCTCTTCTAGGAGTTTCTCTTTCATTACTCACTATCAATGATGAGGAAATCCGTTTATTTATGAATGGAGGCAAAGTTCATATAGATATAACAAAACTGATACAATCTCCAAATCCTGAATCAACTCTTCTGCAGGCACACTAATTGTCATCTACTTAACCCTTTCCCTGTTCAATGTTCATGGGAGAAATAATGACATCATGGATACTTATTAGCTGAATTTTTATAATGGCATTTGTAGACAGGGTTGTTTTGGTATTGAAGCAGACGACAATATACACAGACGACAGCTCAGAGTGCAAAAATGGACGACAACAGTTACTGCGCAGAGTGCAGAATATGTTAAGCTGTCACCAATACTGCCATCAGCCTAAATCACTTAAAAGCAGGAAACCAGGTCACCCTTTACCTGATGAATATTCATGTGAGAGATATTAACCAATTCCTATTCCTAAAACCAACTATTTTTAGACCCAACTTCTTTGAATAAATCTACCCAAAAGGAGCATTTACTAGAGGAAAGGATTTTTTTTAGAATTTTGTAGTTCTGAAACCATTGTGATAGCGTTTGCTCCTTAGGAGCAAAATTAATGCTCTATTCATCACAATGGTTTCAAGAATTTACTTTTACAGAGACATAGAGTATTTAAGGAGGAAAGGGTTAATATGCTTACAGGACAGAAAAACAATGGACCGTATCTATAGTATTCCATCAAAAAACAGAGCAGACCCTGATAAGACAGTTTCTGTAGAAGCTGTCTGATGCGAGTCTACCCTGTTCGAAAATGTGTAAATATATTAAGTCTTTACTAAAAAAAATGTTTTCTGGTAACTGTAAACAGTGTACACAAGATCAGAGGGGTACCTGGAGGAGATACCAAGTACCTTATCAGGATCACGCCTATTTCACAATCATTGGAAGAAATTCTGCTATGAACAGTGAAATGCTGACAATCTTGTAACAGCTGCAAAATTCAAAGCCTTACAGTAGCCGACTGCTGATAAATTCATGTTCAGGTCATAAATAATGTATGTATGAATAATCATTAGTTTAATATTTAAAATAGAACATGAACAAGAAAGGATTAAGCCTCTGGTGAAAACTGTAGAATCCATATAAGTAAACAGAGCAGACCCCTATGACCTGATGGTTTGTTATAGATACGATAACGTAGCTCTATTCCTAAATAAACTGGACGCTAGTCATTATCAGTCTTACAGCTACGATATCGCATCTAGGTTTGTTAGTGCTATTAGATCTGGGTATAGTCCGTTTTTATCTATGTCTACTCTGTTTGCAAAGGCATTAAAAGTGACCAGATATCATGGGTTAAACTCTTTCTCGATAGAAGGACTTTGGGGCACTTTTGTAAGAGTAGATCCAGATCTATTTGCCAGGGGAATGGGTTAACCCTTTCCCTCATAATATTATACATGCCTTTTTCAAAGAAATGGAAATCTGTAGATCTGATTATTCAGTTTCCACAACAGTGAACAAAACCCTTTTCCATACTCCACTTTATTGATTCTGAGCATGAATATCCATAAGATGAAGAAATTTTGAAAAAACAAGAAACAGGGAAAGGGTTAACATGATCACAGAGCTACAGATAAAGGTGCGTACTGAAATTCTACAATCGTCATTTCTCCACCAAACCCTATGTTGTGACCACTTTTTAGAATCGTCTAGAAGAGACGATTCTAAAGAGTGGTCACAACATATGGTTTGATGGAGGAAATAAAGAAGTTATACTTGAAAATATTCTATTTTACGCATCTTATCTGGAGCTCTGTGATCTGCAATACGCCCCCTTTCTGGGGCCCTGTGACAGATATTTGTTATACAAAACACAAAACTCACCCAAACTCTCGACTTTAATTTGAGAGTGTTGATGTCCCCAGACCCTTGAAACCTCGCATATTTGCATCACTAGGTGGTGTGTCTCACACCGAAAAGCTTTTAGATAGAGATTCTGCACTACCTTCTGTTATCTACAATCGCCTAAACATCCAAACTTTCAAGTTAATGTACCCAGGAACTGTGCCACAAACTCCATCCGAAATAATTTCCTACCAAAACAGAAGCTATCCGGTAATACAGCTAACACAGTAACTGTTGTAGCCAGATCAACAGTAGCCCCCCTCCCACCAGAGCGAAATGACCCTCAGTGTAATGAACACACACTGGTAGTATGTCTTAGTCGACATATACACACATACACAAGGGGAGATAGTCAAGGCCAGTACAGTTAGTTTTATCAGCAATTATTACAGTAAAACCTCTCTATAATGGCCACTTAATTGTGTTATTAGTTGGTTTTTAGGGCAGGTCATGGCTGCTTGAAACAAGGTGAAAGTAAAACAGAACGCTCCTATAGGAGCGTTCTGTTTTACTTTCACCTTGCTTTTAAGCAGCCACCTACCTTTAACCCAAAATACTTGATGTAATTTAGTGGCCGTTATAGAGAGGTTTTACTGTACTTCTTTTATGTATGTCTTGTTTGATAAATTGTGTCATAACTTTTGATTACATGTCACAGTTATGTCATAACTTCTGATTATATGTCACAAAATGGATTGATTAATCCTTCCAACAATCAATCTCTAGGTTCCATCAATACATCTTTGCAAACAGAGTAGACCTAGATCAGATGGCTGATATAGGAGCCGTCTGATCAGGGGTTGTGTTTGCTTATGGCATAATACAAATCAGCTATGATAATTTCTAACACAAAATATTCATGGAGAGTGTAGGATTAAAACCCCTGATCAGGGTCTGCTGTTTGCTATGGAATATGAAAGATCTGTTTCTTTAATTTCTAAAATGGCTACAGTGTTCCACCTTCCATATGGCATTATAACCTTAATTCATTCACGAATATTCAGTAGGTATTGAAATTTGAAATAAACACAGAACAGGGAAAGGGTTAAAGACGTCACTGCTATCTATATGTTTACTGTCTTTTCCTAGCACAGCGGAGCTATTGATTGTACCTGTAATTGGGCCACCAGACCTCTCTATTGATCAAGTCTACACTTAGCAAGCTAGCGACAAGACTTGTGATAACCTTATACAAATAATCTGAATGAAGATACAAGATGCCCAATAACTAGGCATCTCGTCAGAATCCAAACACTATTCTCAAGCATCTGATTGGTCAGATTCTGAGCTTGCTCAGAATCTGACCAATCAGTTACTTGAGAATGATCTCAAGACTCAGACTCAGAAGCTTTATAACCTTGGACCTATGATCATGGTTTTAGGAAAGCATATACTTCTACAGAGGTCCAGATAAGATGCGTAAATTAAAAAAATATTTTCAAAAAAATAACTTCCTTTATTTCTCCACCAAATCCTATGTTGTGACGAAGAGATAATTCTAAAGAGTGGTCACAACATAGGGTTTGGTGGAGAAGTGACCATTTTAGTATTTGAGTATGCATATATATTTAGCTGTAGCTCTGCTTATAGAAATAAAGCTGACAACGAATTTACTTACTTTACAGAGTTATTTCTGTCCATGGTGTGCACAAACACACATCATTGTTCTACAGTCCATTCATGAAATATCATTACAAGCTCAAGAATCTGTCTTGAAACATGAAATACCAGCTCAAGAATCTGTCTTGAAACATGTTCCATTGACAAGAAACATAGTACTTGATCCAAATCCTGTATTTTTCAGCTGAAGCCTATCATTTTTTGTACTTATTAGAATCATCTTGGAGAGCTGATGCTAATGATAACCACCAAGACAGGGTTTGGCTGAGAAATAAAGAGCCGTCTGATCTATCCCTTTACTCCATAAATACACCTTTCTGCACCTCAGTAAACTGAGAAGACCCAGATCAGACGGCTCCTGCAGGAGCCGTCTGACCAGGGTCTGCTCTGTTTGCTTATGACATATTACAGATCTATCTCTACCGTTGCTCTCTTGGTTACATATTCATGTGTTCATATGTTATTAACCCTTCTCTTGCCGAATTTTAAAATACATTTCTCCTTCTTTACCCATGTCCTGTTGTATAATTACATATACCTTCACTGTGTACAAGTATTTTGCTGTGCAATCACTGCTGTTGAGTGCACTGGTTGCACAATCAACTTGTAAATAGTACAGACCCTGATGAGACAGCTCCTGTAGGAGCTGTCTCATCTGGGTCTTCACTATTTACAGGTAGGTATATTGACGTGAATAGCAAGCGAAGAGTTAACACACAGCTAATTAATATGCATATGATGTCATTACTTCTTACATGAATATTCATGGAGTAAAGGGTTAACCCTTTTCCTGTTCAATATTCTGAATTTGATGTAAGAAATAATGGCATCATAATGTTTATTGCCCGAACTTTTATAATGTAAACTTTTCGAGGAAAATAAAATTATCTTCATTGACAAAAGCTGTAGAGTGTAGAATCAGGAGCCATCTGATCAGGGTCTGCTCTGTTTGCAAGGGCAAAGAGATAAAAATCCTCCAGCAGGCAAATTTATGGAATAAAGAGTCAAAAGAATGAGACTTTGGAGTTTCTAGACTTACCACTGGTTGTGCTAGCTGTGGTGTTGGTGATGCCGCTGTCGTTCTGCTCCCACTGGCCGGTGTCCGCCACCCCAGGGGTGGAGGTCTTTGTGCTGAGGAACTCTAGAGCATTCGGGTTCAGACCTGGCGACTTGGGTGTGACCTGAAAATAATTAATAAATATCATTATATAAATTATTAAAACATTCAATGTTTGACTGACTGCAAATGGTAACATTTGCTTTCATTTCTTTGATGTGGAATGGATGTGGAAGATATCTTTGAAAAGGTAAGGGTTTCTCATACAGAGGTAAACTATACAGGACACACCTTGTATATACAGAAAAGACATAGATACAATGAGATTATGACATGTCTTGAACAATATTGTTTTTATTGATGAAGTCAACCTTTTCAATCTGGCTCCAAACAGTTTGTAAGGCTATGATAATAATTATTGATGAAGAGTGTTAACCCTTTACCAAATGAATATTCATGAAAAACCACTTATTATGAATATGACTGTGTACAGATAAGGGTCATCTGCGTACCCAAATACTAAAATTGTCATTTCTCCACCAAACCCTATACTGTGACCACTCTTTAAAATCGTTTCGAAGAGACAATTCTAAAGAGTGGTCACAGTAGAGAGTTTGGTGGTGAAATATAGAAGTAATTCTTGAAAATGTTTTAATTTACACATCTTATCTGGAGCTCTGTGTATAATTTTTTTTTTATGTTATATTAAACAAGCGAATTTCGAAGAACTAAAATTCATACAGATCAAGCTTACTGTCAATAACCAGATTGTTTTTTTATAATTTAACCCATTCCCTCACATTGACGCCTTTTGACACCTCTGTAAAAGTCACTTTCTGAAACCATTGTGATAGTAAAAGTCACTTTCTGAAACCATTGTGATAAACAGAGCATTTGCTCCATAGGAGCAAATGCTCTATTTATCACAATGGTTTCAAAACTAAACAATTCTAAAGTTTTTGTTTTCTCTAATAAATGCTCCTTTTCGGTAGAATTATTCAGAGGTTGGCTCTAAAAAATAGTCTATGAGGTAATGGGTTAAAGATAAGTTTAACGTGACAAACATTCCAGACTGATGAGAGGGCCCAACTAGGAGACCTTTCAACTGGGTCTACAAAGTTTGCACAGGCCACTAATTTAAGCCATATAAGGACTTGTGACGTTTATGATTATGTCTGTTACAGAATGAAGACATCACATGCAAGTTATATTGAGCGAATCTGTTATAGAATCAGGAGGTCGAGCACCGTCACAGTCATGAGTGTCATATGGAGCAAATGCTCTATTTATCACAATGGTTTCAAAAAGTGACTATTACAGAGGCGTATTTATGGAGTAAAGAGTTAAAGAGGAGGGTAACAGTATGGACCTTTGACAAAGCTATCACAGTCACCAATTGTGTGCTGAAGGTTAATCTATAGTCAAAGGTTAAGAGTCATTGAGATTTTATATGTACAGGTGGCTGCTAAATGCAGGATTAAAGTAATGCAGAAAGCTCCTATAGGAAGGAGCTTTCATCCTGCAAGAAGCTAACACCTGTCTTATCCCTTCTCATGCT
This sequence comes from Azorinus chamasolen, assembly GCA_963576725.1. Classification (NCBI taxonomy): domain Eukaryota; kingdom Metazoa; phylum Mollusca; class Bivalvia; order Cardiida; family Solecurtidae; genus Azorinus; species Azorinus chamasolen. The sequence continues at coordinate 26,135,890 of OY755253.1, read as the reverse complement.
CAATTTTAAAATACATAATTATCTCCTCCTTTATCCCTGTCCTGTTATATAATTACATCATTATATCTTCACTGTCTACAAATATTTCCCTGTGCAATCAATACTGTGGAGTGCACTAGTTGCACAATCAACTTGTAAATAGTGCAGACCCTGATGAGACAGCTACTGCAGGTACAGTAAAACCTCTCTATAATGGCCACTAAATTGTGTTAATTAGCTGGTATTTAGGGCAGGTGGCTGCTTAAAAGCAAGGTGAAAGTAAAACAGAACGCTCCTATAGGAGCGTTCTGTTTTACTTTCACCTTGGTTTAAGCAGCCACCTGCTTATATCTAAAAATACTCGATGTAATTTAGTGGCCGTTATAGAGAGGTTTTACTGTAGGTTACGGTATATTGACCTGAACATAACCCAGAATAAAGACTTATTTTTGCGGGCTACTATAGACAGGTTCTACTGTAGTTAGTCAAACAAGACTGCAAGGCAAGCTAGTTACTGGTTAGTCCTGGTAAATACTGTTAGATGAGGATACTTGAGGGGGTGGACAGGCAATCAATAGAAAAGCCACATGACTACAACACAGCCAGATGCTGTCACTGTCGCAACAGGAGTGGTAGTCATTCTGTAAGTGGTGACATTTTCTCAACAATAGCTAGAAATATGACCCCCCCCCCCCCCCCCCCCTCTCTCCCCACTTCCTCTTTCCCCATTCTGAAACTTGGATACAATTTAATCACAAGTCCACAGTCCCCCCCCCCCCCCCCCCCCTTATTTTTACATCAATGTTTTAACCCTTTCCAGAATAAAAACGCCTACGCAACCAGCGTAGACCCAGATCAGACTGTTCCTGTAGCTACCTGATCTGTTTGCTTATGGATTTATATAGATATACTGCCAAGGCAAACAACTCATGGGTTCATGTACCATTATCCCTTTCCCTCATAGGCTATTTTTAGATCCAACCTCTTTGAATGAATCTACCGAAAAGGAGCATTAACTACAGAAAAGGAGATTTTTTAGAATTTTGTTATTTGCAAATGCTCTATTTATCGCAATGATTTCAACAGGTGACTTTTACAGAGGCTTAGAAAGGCGTATTTATTGAGGAAAGGGTTATATAAATTCAGCCAAAATATTCATTTCGTTATTTCTTACATAAATATTGAACAGGGAACGAGTTAACCTCCCACTCTCAACACTGAAACCCTTTACCTCCCACTCTCAACACTGAAACCCTTTCCCTGTTCTACGTTTACTCCAAATTTCAATACCTACTGAATATTCATGGACAAAATAGTTGACAAAATAGTTACAACAAACTATAGAAGATGGAACATTGTAGCCATTTTAGAAAGAAGAGAAAAAGATATATCAAATTCCATTAACAAACACAGCTACTCTGTTTGCAGATGTGTTAAAACATGTTTATATGAAGGAAAGGGTTAAGACAGACGATAGCTTAATGTAGGATGCATCTGCTGTCACATCAATGCCAATTCATTTGATTATGAATAAACCCAATACAGTATCATCCCCTGGGGATGTAAGAAAACCATTTAAACAGATTTTTGACATTTTTTTTTGTATACAGGTGGTTGCTTAATGCAGAATGAAAGCAAAGCAGAAAGGTCCTAATGGAGCTCTCTGCATTGTTTTCAGTCCTGCATTAAGCTACCATAACATGTATACATAAAACTGATTAAGTGGCTCATATGATCTGGATCTACACTGAGGGCAGGAATTTACTCGAATCTGAGATCAAATTCTCAAGCATCTGATTGGTCAGATTCTGAGCATGAGAATAATCTCAGACTCAGCAGTTTTATAAGCTTTTCGACAGGATAAATGGTTGTCTATACATGACAGGGAGATAATTAGAAGCCTGTAATATGCTTTTCTATTACCGTACAGTTCCTAATTCTCTTTTCTCTTATGTATAGCAGTACAGCATAACCTGTCTTAACCCATTCCCTCATAAGCTATTTTTAGATACAACCTCTTTGAATAAATCTACCATAAAGGAGCATAAACTAGAGAAAAGGAATTTTTGTTAGAATTTTGTAGGATGAAACCATTGTGATAAATAGAGCATTTGCTCCTATAGGAGCAAATGCTCTATTTATCACAATGGTTTCACAAAGTGACTTTTACATGATGGAATGGGTTAAGCGGTCATTCATTTATTGAACATAGGATTATTAAAAAGGAGGTGGTTTGTTAATGAAGTAATGCAGAAAGCTCCTACAGAAGCTTTCTGCATTACTTTGACCTACATTAAGCAACCACCTGCCTAAAAGACCCATAATAAGACCTCTTTTTGATGGCCGTTTAAAACATGTTCTACTGTATCGCAGGAGAAGTAAGATTTTAGAAATTTTCCAGCCCGTTTACGGTATCTGCAATAATCTAAATTAATTTGTTTTCAGTCCTAGATTGGCTTCATCAACGCTCAAAGCAGGAATGAAAACTATTTGACAAACTGCTTAGGAAACTTCAGGAAGACTATCAAAACTTTACCCTTCTGTCAGCTCATTACAAAATGTCTGGCATTTGCAAACTTAATTGAAGATCATACACGAAATATCTCAGTGCTTCATCAATATCCCTGAAGTTTGAACTATCAACGTATATTTTCTCTAATACAAAATTTAGTCCATAGGACATGTTTAATCCTTTCCTCAATAAATACGCCTCTGTAAAAGTCACTTTATGAAACCATTGTGATAAATAGAGCATTTGCTCCTATAGGAGCAAATGCTCTATTTATCACAATGGTTTCAAACTACAAAATTCTAAAATGTTCCTTTTTCTCTAGTTAATGCTCCTTTTCCGTAGATTTATTCAAAGTGGTTGGATCTAAAAATAGCCTATGGAGGAAAGGTTTAAAAATTAAACTCTTGGGATTCGAAGCAGATAACATTTTTCACTACAGGAGAAGTGTTATCTTTTGGCTGGATGACGTTTGCACACTGGCTGAAAATGGAACACTTCATAAATTATTAACAGCTTTTGCCGAGTTACAACAACACATTCAAGTTTTTCATCATAAGAATCTGCATTTAACGAGGTTTTAGCTATGGGGAAATTAAAAGTGTACCACTTTGAAAATTCTCAACAGCCAGACTCGGGCAGTCCCCAGAATGGTGTTGCCAGAACCGACATCCAACCAGACACAAGAGGCAAGGATAAGAAGCATTAATCAAAACATTTTCCAAGAACAGCTTTTCATTTCTCCTCTAAATCTTGTCGTGACTATGCTTTAGAATCGTCCCAAAGAGACGACTCTACAGAGTCAAATGACGACTTTAGTATTACACACCTTAACCCTTTCCTCCATAGGCTATTTTTAGACCCAACCTCTTTGAATTAATCTACCCAAAAGGAGCATAAAGTTACTAGAGAAAAGAAAACTTTTAGAATTTTGTAGTTTGAAACAATTGTGATAAAGAGAGCATTTGCTCCTATAGGAGCAAAATTTATGCTCTTTTCATCACAATGGTTTCAAGAAGTGGTTATTACAGAGGCGTAGAAAGGTGTATTTATGGAGAAAAGGGTTAATCTGTCACTCCGAGACACCTTGTCAGACATCAAATTTTCTGATGCACAAGTTTTAACACTTCACTCCATAAATATTCATTTAAGAAATAATGACATCATGAATATTAATTAAATGAGTTTTTGTAATGGCATGTGATTCTGAACACAGGCAATTCTGGCTGCTTTGATTAACCCATTACTCTATAAATAGGCTTTTCTATGCATTTGCAAACTGAGTAGACCCAGATTAGATGGCTCCTATAGGAGCCGTCTGATCAGAGTCTGCTCTGTTTCCTTATGATATAAGATAGATATGATTCTACAGTTTCTACCATGGCCACAACTTCCTGTGTCCATGTGCTGCTATAACAATTAATTTGATCAATATTCATGAACTCATTATTTCTTAAACTTAATCTCGATAAGAAGTGCAGTGCACAAGAACCATCACTCTCTTTTGCATAACTCAGGAGTTATTGCCTGTTGTAATTCTTCACACTTAAATTTTGTCCATATAGCATAACACAAAAACTACAATAGGTATCAACATGAAATTTAGGCCAGGCTGTGTCCGACTAACGGATTTTGGCCGTTTTGCTCATGTTTCTGATAGTGTGTTAAGTTTATCCCTAATTTGACAGGGAAAATATATGCATAATCGAATAAAAAAATGTCTTTGCTTACGGAATAGCTTTTTATCTGATCAAAATCGGTGCATTTCTTGCAGTTTAAAGGGTTTAAAGTAGAGGAGTGGGTATTTTAGATCTTTTGAAAGTCGGATCCCTTCTTTCTATATACAGTAAAAGCTCTCTTAACCGGAATTCTAGTAGAGAAGAATCGATATTTTAGGCAGGTGACTGCTTAATGCAAGGTGAAAGTCATGCATAAGCTCCTCTAGGAGATTTCTGCATGACTTCCGTCCTGCATTAAGCTGTCACCTGTCCCCAAGACCGATATTTATACTAAATTTAACGGCCAATTAAGAGAGGTTTTACTGTATACATAATACACTGACTCAAACGTGTCTTGCCCCTGTAGGAGAAAAGGGGTATGGTGATAAATTCTGTTATTTTTCTGCACCAGGAAGTCCTGCAAATACCAGTATGCTTTTATGACTAATAGAAAACCTTAAACCGTATGTGGGAAAAGAGTGACCTGACATTTGCAATCAGTGTAGACCAAGATCAGAGGGCTCCTAGAGGAGCCTTCTGATCAGGGTCTGCCCTGTTTGTCTTTCAAAATCTTGTCGCAAATTTTACCTTTTCATTTTGAATAGACTTTCATGAAACAATTATGTACCATTCCTTTTTGAAAATTCAGCACTCTAAGTATTTAAAGTACTGTGACAAATCCCGCCATCAAAAACATCTGTAACTGTAAAAATACCAGCAATATCGTTATTTAACACATTGCCTCATAGGCTATTCTTAGATACAATCTCTTTAAATAAATCTACCAAAAACATTCATGGAGTAAAAGGTTAACCTACGTCTTTCTACGCCTTTGCAAACAGAGTAGACCCAGATCAGACGGCTCCAATAGGAGCTATCTGATCAGGGTCTGCTCTGTTTGCTTAGGATATAATAAAGATATTAAGATTCCACAGTTTCTGCCATGATCAAACACTCATGTGTCCATGTGGTAATTCATAACTAATCTAATTAGTATTCATGATGTCATTATTTCTCACATTAATATTCATGGAGTAAAAGGTTAAGATGTTCCATTAAAAACACTTTAGACCACGAATACATGTTCTATAGGCTACATAAATCACAAACTAATTTCATATGATACACATTATTGGGGAATATTTCAAAAGCCAGATGTACCTAAAAGTCTAATTAAATATTTTTGTGTATTTCTACACCAAACCTTACCTTGCTGCAACTCATTGGAACCATATTTCCAAGGCTGACCTTTTTCTGGCAATTTTTGGGGAAAAAATTGTATTTTTTACATGGGTATTTTTTTCACATGTATAATGCAACGATTTGGAAAGCATTTTTGGTTCCAATAATTTATTTTGCATTTTTTAAGCATTTTAATCAAAATTTGGTCTTGAAAAATGTGACCCACTGTGTGTTGGGAATGGGGCCTTTTCACAGAACCAGGTGGACACCAGAATAAGTCTACAAGGCATTTCTAATAAGCTGCAGCCAGAAAGGGTTTGGCTTAAAATAACAGCTTTGATAGATCTATACATATTTTTTATCTACAGTCCTGAAAAGCAGTTGCAAAACTATATAACCCTTTCCTTCATATAAACTTGTTTTTACACATTTGCAAATAGAGTAGACCCTGATCAGATGGCTCCTAGAGGAGTCGTCTGGTCAGGGTCTGCTCTGTTTGCTAAAAGGATGATAGATCAGTTTCCTTACTTTCTAAATGGCTTCAATGTTCCACTTTTCATATTTGTCCATGAATATTCAGTAGGTATTGAAATTTGGACTAACTACAGAACAGAGACAGGGATAAACAAATCTGAGCCCACGACAAGAGGAGTATTAACCCATTCCCTCATATTAACGACTTTTGACAACTTTGTAAAAGTCATTTTGTGAAACGATTGATAAATAGAGCATTTGCTCCTATAGGAGCAAATGCTCTATTTATCACAATCGTTTCAAACTACAAAATAAAATTTTCCTTTTCTCTAGATAATGCTCCTTTTCGGTAGATTTATTTAAAGAGGTTTTGTCTAAAAATAGCCTATGAGGTAATGGGTTAGGGAAATCTCAGACAAATCCTATCTTATAGGTATGCTTAACCCTTTACTCCAAGAATAAATTATATTCATGTAAGAAATAATGACATCAAGAATATCAACTAGATTAATTTTGATAAAGGCACATGGACGCACGAAATGTTGGCCACGGCAGAAACTGTACCATCATACCATTCTTATATCATACCTTTCTATGCCTTTGCAATACCAACAGTCTGATCAGGGTCTGCCGTTTGCTCATTATATAATATAGATGTGATTCCACAGTGAATCCAGTTTCTGCCCAGACCAAACATTTCTATGTCCATGTGCTATTATAACAATTTAATCTAATTAATATTCATGATGTCATTACATGAATATTCATGGAGGAAAGTGTTAAAATGGGGCAATTCCAATACTCCCGTTATCTACAGCTCTATAACATATATTTTTTAATAAACCCACCTCTTCCTTTTTCTCTCCAACTTTTTCAGATTTGGTCGTGTTCTGTTTGACACACAAAACTACTGAGTTTGTGGAGTAATAAAAGACATCACCCGGTAACATTTGTTCCGAACATGTACCATACAGCCTACACATACATACAGAACAGTAATCGTAGCCAGTGTTTGTATCACATGACACTGCACCTGTATCACACGTAAAACTAGCTGTTAATTCTTGACATGCGTGACCACTCTCTGTATTGTACCCATTATTGTAATCCCAGACACGATGGATAATTTCTTCTCCATAACCGTTAGAATTTACATAAGCACCATCACTGACCGTGCTGTCATAATCAGGATGAAGTTTATTTGTAACTATGTAACCTGGACCTCCTCTAAGTCGTCTTGGGCAAGATTGAAAATGTTTTCTCGACGTGTAACTAGAATCGTGATACTCCAAGTGACTATCGTATGCGCAATAATCCTCCCCACTCACATCACTTGTGTCACTGTAAATAGCTGTCGAGCCAGCGAACTGACCAGAGCTTTCAACGCCACTATTTATACAAGACTTCCAAAGATTGGGGCTCGGGTCAAGACTGCTGCTCGTATCAGGCTCGCTTGTCCAAGAGCTGGCACTGTACTGGCTGCAGTTAGAATCACTGCTGACTCCAGTATTGTAGCTTGTATCTACCTGAAGAGCAGTACGATATTCTGGTTTCCCACATAGTTCGCCACCTGCTACATTGCTCAAGCTGCTATCAATCCCACCGGTTATATTCAAGACCTGACTATTTGAGTCATCGTCAAATCTATTAGCACCTTCAAATAGTACAGTAAAGCTCTCTGAATTATGAATGTGAACACTGTTATGAACAATATCTATATGCAGTGGACTTGCAATATCATCACTATGAAATTCTACAGTGTCAGACTCATCTTTGGTTTTATGTTCCCGTTTTTCAACATCTGCATCTTCTCCAACATTATTAGTACTTTCAATAAAAACAGCAGTGGTCTCTTCAGCAGTCTCTTTGGCCTGTTGAACGGTCTCCTTCGCAGATTTGATTTCCAGATCAGGTTCTACATTGTCTTTTTTAGCTATACTTTTATCTTTTATCAAATCTTCCAATTTCTCAAAATCAGTTCTGATATCATTCAACCTATTTAGTCGCAGTTTCTCATGTCTACAATCTAGCAATACTACTTGTGAATCTTTTACATTATCTTTTACATCATCCCTCTCAATTCCTTCAACCTTTTCACCTGTTTTAGCAATTTCATTGTGTAATCTAGCCTCCTCTGTTTGCAGAGCACCTAAGTCCTGCTCGCTAGTTAGGGTCTCTCCACATGGAGTTCCCAGTTGAGGATCATTTCGAGCTGGCGCCAGGTCGTCCCAGCTCCCATCAACATTTTTTTCCTCCTCTTCTTCTGCATCAGAGGGATTCACATAATCAAAGTAGTCAATCACTGGTACGCGGCTACCACTGCCAGATGTATTGTCACGGCAGCTGGTTGGGTAAAATTGGCCCCCATGGTATGTGCCAGCGCCGATGCAAGTGCTTAAGCTGATCGTTTCGTAATTGGAATCCACTTTGAAAACTTTACTAGATCACCCTCGAATGAAGAAAAAGTCACCATTTCAAGCCAACCTGTCCTTTTAACGACATTTACAAAATCATTGATAGTGCATATCTTTTAGAAGTTGTCTTGTATTCAGTCTTGAGATCAATCAATACCGACAACCAAGGTGTTGTTAAGCCTGAGTGCAAAGGATTTACCGCTCGGTATTTGGGCCACTGTATCTTTAACCCTTATAACACTGAATTTTCAAATGGACTATTCCGAAATTCATACAGGTCAAGCTTATGGTGAATTTTTAGGGATTTTTCTTAACGAAAATGTAACATGACAAACAGTGCAGACCCTGATGAGAGGGCTCCTCTAGGAGCCCTCTCATCTGGGTCTACACTATTTGCAAAGGACATTATTGACCCATGTCCTGAACTGTATTATTTAACTCTTTAGAATGTTTGATATCTTCATTTTTATATAATTATATGACACAATTTTTTTATATCTTCATTTTCAAATAAAAGAGCTCCATACAGTATAGATCCAGATGAGACGCCCAGTTATTTGCATCTCACCTCGATAAGAAATACTTGCAGGGGTAATCCAGAAAGATCAACCTATGTACGCTAAAGGTCAATCTTTAGCAAGCTACAGGCAAAATCAGAATCCTCTTTGCCAACTGCATGGATTCAAAACAAAACTAAAACAGATTTAACATAATCATGCTTTCAGACAGGCATAGTGCTCAGACAAATGCGGTAGATCTATGCAAATGAACTTAACCCTTTGAATGTGGGAAACAAAAACAGTGTAATCTGCAAACAGTGTAGACTCAAATCGGGGGGCTCCTAGAGGGGCCCTCCGATCAGGGTCTACAGTGTTTGTCATTCAAAATCTTCAAGTGCAAATATTACCCTTTTATACTGTATGGACTCGACCAAAAACAAAAACAATCATGGACTATTTTCACAGCTCTGAAAATTCAGTGTTGAAAGGTTTAAAACCATTTTCATAAATGAAAAAGTTATCTATCACCCTAAAGATTAATTCAGCCACTTCTGTCCACAATCAGTGAGTGACAGTGTTGCTGGGTACCCAGCTATTTGTCTATGCTCACCCAATTCTATTGTCGTTACAGTCTCTTACTATTCATAAACAAAGACAATTCGAAACCAGAGAATCCCCAACATCAAACCTTATTTCAAGAGATTAGAGAAAAACCATTGTAATACACCTCCCTGTTAACCCTTTCATTCACATAAACACTTTTCATGCATTTGCAAACAGAGTAGACCCAGATCAGACAGCTCCTATAGGAGCCGTCTAATCAGGATCTGCTCTAGATCTGTTTGCTAATGGAATTTGAAAGATCTGTTTTTTTACTTTATAAAATGGCTAGAATGTTCTACCTTCTATTTTGTACATAAATATTCAGTAGGCATCGAAATTAAGAAAACATATCACTGGGAAAGGGATAAACAGGGATAAACAAAGACAATTCGAAACCAGAGAATCCCCAACATCCAACCTTATTTTGAGAGATTAGAGAAAAACCATTGTTAAACATCTCACTGTTAACTATTTCCCAAATGAATATCCAGGTAAGCTAATAATAATGATTGTATGAATTTTGACCCTTCGCTTGCTGAATTTAAAAATACATTTCTCCTTCTTTACCCATGCCCTGTGGTATAATTACATATATCTTCACTGTCTACAATTATTTTTTTCTCTGTGCAATCACTCCTGTGGAGTGTAATGGTTGCACAATCAACTTGTAAATAGTGCAGACCCTGATGAGACAGCTCCTTTAGGAGCTGTCTCATCTGGGTCTTCACTATTTACAGGTAGGAATATTGACGTGAATAGCAAGCGAAGGGTTAAGATTTATAATGACATAAGAACAAGAGATTTTTTGGCCATGTTAACCCTTTCAGTGCTCGAGATGCATGCATTTGCAAACAGTGCAGACCCAAATCTGAGGGCTCTTAGAGGAGCACTATTTGTCATTCAAAATCCTACTGAGTGGATTCTATGGTAAATCAGTGACGGGCTATTCCACTCTCATTGTTACAGATAAAGGTGCGTACCAAAAAACTAATACATTTCTCCACTAAACACTATACTGTGACCACTTTTAAGAACTGTCTCTTCGAGACGATTCTAAAGAGTGGTCATAGTATAGGGTTTGGTGAAGAAATAATGGGAGTTATTCTTGAAAATGTTTAAATGTATGCATCTTATCTGGAGCTCTAACTCTGAAATTCAGCAAAGAAAAGGTTAACCCTTTCTTTGCCTTTGCAAATAGAGTAGACCCATATCAGATGGCTCCTACAGGAGCCGACTGATCAGGGTCTGCTCTGTTTGCTTAATAGGAGTCCCTATCAAGTACAGGGTTAAGACAAAAATATCTACTAAAATTTCACTATTTTCAATGGATATTCATCAGATAAAGAATCTGTCCCAAGCTTCAATATCACCTTAAGGCAATTTGTCTGTATCTCCATCAGAATTCTCACCAATCCAATAATGAAAGAAGAGAGCAATTTTTACCCCCAGGTATGAGCTCAGAAAAAGGTGTAGTACTGATCTGGTGACATTGGAATTGGAAACCATGTATTGCTTGTATATCACAATTTTTTGCCTTTAGTACCAAACCCTAATATATATCTTAGCATGTCCATTTCCTGACAACAATTATTATTAATTTAACCCTTTTCCTGTCAATAACTCAAGCAAGAAATAATGGTGTTATGAATATTTATAAGCTGCACTATTATAACATTTGGCTACACAGGCCGTTTTAGTATTGGTAGAAACTGTATAATCAGATCTATAGAATTCCATAAGCAAACAAAGTAGACCCTGATCAGACAGCTCCTACAGGTGCCGTCTGATCAGGGTCAACTCTGTTTGCAAATGCATGAAAAGGTGTTTATATGAAGGGAAGGGTTTAGCCCTTGAATGCTGAATTATCAAAGTGGACTGGCCCATCATGGTTTAACAGTAGATCCCATTTATGATTACTATGTAAGGCTTTAACTTTGCTAGATAGTTCTGAATGACAAGCAGTGCTGACCCTGATCAAAGGGTTCCCTGAGGAGCCCTTTGATCTGAGTCTACACTGTTTGCAAAAGTTTTTCTACACCATAATTATAAGGGTTAAGACATTTTTCACACTGAAAAGACCATTAATTTTGTGGCATGACAATTACCAAGAAAGATAATGTACAGATGTTTCCAATTTATTACATTAGGATAAATTTGAGAAAGGCTATAGATAAATAATGCAACATCTGCTACATCAAACCACTATTTATATAAATGCTTAATTTTGAAAGTAAGACAGTCCATCATATGCTCCTGTGGAGCAAAATGCTCTATTTATCACAATGGTTTCAAAACTACACAATTCCAAAATTTTCCTCTTCTCTAGTAAATGCTCCTTTTCGGTAGATTTATTCAAAGAAGTTGGATCAAAAGTAGTCTATGGAGGAATGGGTTAAAATTGCTGGAGGATTATGCATCTGAAACAGTACAGACTCCGATCAGATGGCTCCTCTCCAGGACTCCTATGATCTGTGTCTGCACTGTTGGCAAATGGCAATTAAATAGCTTTCAACATTCAAAAGGTAAACCATTAAGGTGTGTGAACAGAGTATACAAGACCTTTGCAATCAATGTAGACCCAGATCAAAGGGCTCCTTAGGGGGGCCCCCTTTGATCAGGATCTGCACTTTGTCATAATCATTTTCTTAAGTGATAATTAATATTCAGAAAGGGTAGAGCCAGTTTTCATCATTCAACATGTCAAGGGTTAACAACCAATGATGTATAATACACTCTGTCTCTTCTATGAAGCAACCACGTCACCATACCCAGTGAAATAGATAAACGTAAATACTAAAATTGTCATTTCTCCACCAAACCCCATGTTGTGGCCACTCTTTAGAATCCTCTCGGAGAGATGGTTCTAAAGAGTGGTCACAACATAGGGTTTGGTGGAAGAAATAAAGAAGTTATTTTTGAAATTGTTTTAATTTACGCATCTTATCTGAACTTCTGCATACCTTTACCAGCTGGTCTACTTTCCCCTTTATAGAATCAAATCCATATCTCAAAATCAATCATTCTGACACCAAAATTTAATCTCTCTAATAAATAAATAAACAAAATGTCCAATGAATACAGCAATGAAATCCTCACAGTCTCATGCCATTGACAGCAAACTCAGCATCACTCATTATTAACACACCAAACCAAACATGCTACCATATGGTGACAGAAACGACCAATTCCTTGGGTGCCAATTTCAGCAATTTCCACAAATTCATTATTGACCGATAAGATATAGTGTTCCTGAAGCCTAACAGTGGTTGCCTACAACTTCCTAGTGCAAGCTAACCCTATCTTGTCCACCTTCTGCCCAAATTTTGTCATCCACACTCGACCATATGTTACCGCAACGATTCGGAGTTTTAACATATATACCAAGCCACATTGCTACCACGTCTGTTCTCTCCGCTATACGACACACACAGAGAAAATCAATTTCTGAAAATGACTGTTCAATAACCTTTAAGGCGCTGTAAGGTGAGATGAATGACAAACAAAAATAACTTTAAACAAGTTGACCCTTTACTCCACGAATATTCATGTAAGAAATAACGACATCATGAATATTAATTAGACTCATTAGTACAATAGCACCTGGACACAGGAATTTGTGGCCATGACAGAAAGTGCAGAATAATATCTGTATTATATCATAAGCAAACAGAGCAGACCCTGATCAAATGGCTCCTAAAGATCTGGGTCTACTCTGTTTGCAAAGGCGTATTCAGAGTAAATGGTTAAAGAGTATATGAAGAGGTGGTCTATAGCAGACTTGACATTTGCAGCAGATTATATTCGCGCCTTGGTATAGGATAATCAGTTTGGTTGTCATTCTCTCTCAGCACTCAGCAGTGAAGTCGCTTCATTCTGATAATGGTAAATACTGTCACATCTATTAACCCTTTACCTGATGAATATTAATGTAAGATATAATGACATCATAAACAGTGATTTGGTCATTTTTTATAATGGTATATGACTAGAGGAATATTTGGTAATGGCAGAAACTGTAGAATAAGATCTGCATCATTCCATATCGAGGGCTGGGTGCAAAACTATTCTTACTCCTTCACTTTGAAGGAGTTAGAATAGTTTTGCACCAAACCCTCGATATGCAAACAGAGCAGATCCTGATCAGACTGCTCATACATCTGGATCTACTCTGTGCGGAAAGGTGTTAACCCTTTCCCTCATATAAATGTCTTTTCATGCATATATATTGCAAGCAGAGAAGACTCAGATCAGCCATCTGATCTCAGTCTGCTCTGTTTACTAATTTGATAGATTGGTTTCTTTAACTTCAAAAATGGCTACAATATTCCACCTTTCATATTTCATTATAACTATTTTGTCCATAAATATTCAGTAGGTACTGAAATTTGCACTAGATATAGAACAGGGAAAGGGTTAAAAGGTGTTCCTAGGAAGATGAGCTTTATCTGGACAAGATATTGTCGTCATGATACTATAGCATACTGGGTGAAGATAGAGGAAACGTTACACTTTTTTTCTCTCTTTTTTTTAAATAAAATAATATCTGAACTCTTTGTATGGTAAGTAATTGTCTAAAAAATTGGTCATTTGTGATAACTTCTCCAACGGGATTTTCTCCATGTTTTTCAAAAATTCTGACCATCACATAACTTGGTATCTGGGTTCAGCCTGTTTGGACAGATTATCCTGTTCTTGTAGCTTACTTATTAAATCTTATGTGTCTTTGACCTACACAATTTAACCCTTTCCCTGTTCAATATTTATGCAAGAAACTATGACATCATGAATAGTTATTAGCTATGTTTTTAAAAATGTAAATTTTGCAAGGACATTTTTTACTCTGACAAAAACTGTAAAATCAGACCTGTATTATGTAAAGCAAATAGAGCAGGTTCTGATCAGACAGCTCCTATAGTTTGCAAAGGTGTAGATTATGGAGTAAAGGGTGGCCCTTTCCCTCACACAGACCACTTTTGACACCTATGTACCTGTAGGAGCTGTCTGATCAGGGTCTGCTGTTTGTTTATGAAGTTATTACAGATTAAACTCTACAGTTTCTACAAATATCATAAACTCCTGTATACATCTGCCATTATAAAAACTCACTTGATCCTTTCCTTCATATGAACGGGTTTTCATGCATTTGCAAACAGAGTAGATCCAGATCGGATGGCTCCTATAGGAGCCGTCTGATCATGGTCTGCTCTATTTGCTAATGGATTTTGATAGATCTGTTCCGTTACTATCTAAAATGGCTACAATACTTCACTTTCCATATTCCATTATAGCTATTTTGTCCATGAATATTCAGTAGGTATTGAAATTTGGAATAAACATAGAACAGGGAAAAGGTTAATAAAATTTTAATGTACATGATGTCACTATTTCTTACATGAATATTCAACAGAGAATGGTTAACCATTTTGTATCCTTAGCCCTTAGTTCCAACAGTAGCCCTCCGATCAGTCCCTGCGTGACTATTCGCTTCATATTTTATAAGCAAACCCGTATAAAATCTAATTTTAGATTCTCTCCAAACCAACATTCAGACAAGTTCACTTTGATACACGGGTTATATTGTTTAATCACGAAACTGTCGATTATCAAAATATCGAGATAAACATAAAAATAAAGCAACCCTAAATTTTCTCTCTCAAGCAAGAGCCATCATACTCCCACACTAACCAATTAATGATTCAATTCATGAAATACTTTGAATCTGTCAGTCCGCAACAAATACTCATCTGCTTCACTTCTCTCTTTGACCCTTTGCCTTTTTAACCCTTTCCCTCATATAAACCCCCTTTCAAGCATTCTCAAACGCAGTAGACCCAGATCAGAGGGCTCAAACAGGAGCCGTTTGATCAGGGTCTGCTCTGTTTGCTAATGAAATGTGATAGATCTTCTTTAGTTTTTAAAATGGTTACAATGTTCTGCCTTCCATATTTCATCTTAACTATTAATTTTTGGCCATGAATATTCAAAAGGTATTGAAAATTGGGACTAAATGTAGAACAGGGAATAGGTAAATATTCATGTAAGAAATAATGAAGAGTTAAATATCATTAGTTTTAACTCTTTCAATGCCACAAACATTCAATCAGCAAAGATAAAAATAAATCTTTTCATAGCAATGGCTTCCCTTTCATATTTAAATATATACTAGTAACAAACCAAATGATGGACAGTTTCTATCTTCCTTGTAACTATTCAGAGCTAAAAGAGTCTTAAAAAATTAATACCGGTTCGTGAACTTTTGGTGACAATGCCTAGTATTATAACACTTTACATAATCAAGCAGGCACCAGTTGAAATATGAAACCATTCATTTTGGTCCATAAAGGCAGAAAATTTGGAGCCTTGCATAATGATTACTCTCAATCTCAATGGTTTCAAGAAGTGACTTTTACAGAGGCCTAAAAAGGCGTAGGAAAGGGTTAAGCAGACATCTTATTTTCTGGAGTTAACCCGTTCGTTGATGAATATTCATGTAAGAAATTATGACATCAATATTTATCTGCTGAATTTTTTTTATAATGGCATAATTAATGTAGAAAATAATTTTTGGTACTGGTAGAACTCTTACAGTTAGATCTATTAATAATGTATAGGCAAACAGAGCAGATCCTGATCAGACGTCTCCTATAAGACCTGCCTGATCTGGATCTACTCCGATTGCAAAAGCGTTTATATGAAGGTTAACTATTTGCATACAGTTTGAAAGCAGGAAACGCAAAAAAAATCAGGATCTCCTCTGTTTAACCCTTTCCCCGTTCTATGTTTATTCCAAATTTCAATTTGAATATTCACAGGCAAAATAGTTATACTCATATGAAATAGGGAAGGTCCAACATTGTAGCCATTTCAGGAAGTAAAGAAACATCCATCAAATTCCATTAGCAACAAGAGCAGACCCTGATCAGACGGCTCCTATAGGAGCTGTCTGATCTGGGTCTACTGTGTGTGCAGATGCATGAAAATGCATTTATATGAGGGAGCGAAAGGGTTAACACTCTGATGAAATAGAGGAAATGAAAGAAACTATTCAGAAATATTGAAAATTTTCCCCAACATGCTGATGGTTAATGGGATATGAAAATTATCCGTATTCGATAAACAAGGATCTAAACCGATACAGTATTATTCTCATAGCTCAATAATGGACTCCACCACTATCTGCTATTGGATCAGTCAATATATCAATGGAGAGGTAAGGTAATTGCGCAGAAGTAGTTCATATGCTAAACTGTATTATCTGTATCAAAGGAAAATGGATCAGAGATGTGGATAATGAGGACAGGGATGTACATGAGATTCACATTGATCTGATCAGTAGTTAACCCTTTCCCTCATATAAACGTGTTTTCATGCATTTGCAAACAGAGTAGACCCAGATCAGACGGCTCCTAGGAGCCGTCTGATCAGGGTCTGCTCTGTTTGCTAATAGAATTTGATATAACTGTTTCTTTGCTTTCTAAAATTGTTCATGAATATTCACACTGATCTGATCAATAGTTAATATAATTCTCCACCAAACCAGATCATGTTCCTCTCTGGCATTAAAATCCTCTCTTCGAAGCTATTCTGATGAGTAGCAGCTGCCTTCGGCAACTCTTAATGCCTACGACGACACCAATGCCTACAACTACGACCCAATGATCACAAAAGCTCAACATTTCTTTGAAACAAACAAGCTAAAAATATAGTTAATTAATATGCCTAATGTCATTAATGTTCATGAAGGGTTAGATTTCGTAAATATGCCTAAGGAGCTTTCTGTATGGCTTTCACCCTGCATTAACCCATTCCCTCATATTGATGACTCTGTAAAAGTCACTTTGTGAAACCATTGTGATAAATAGAGGTTTCAAACTACAAAAACCTAGAATTTTCCTTTTCTCTAGTTAATGCTCCTTTTCGGTAGATTTATTCAAAGAGGTTGTATCTAAAAATAGCCTATGAGGTAATGGGTTAAGCAGCCACCGGCCTAAAATACCTAAATTATTCTTTACTAAAATTCCTGTTTTGAGGAGTTCTACTGTATACAATAAAATCACCTCTCACTGGAAAACCTGCAGGACAAGTATCAGATGAGAAATAAAGAGATTTAGATATGCTGAGAAATGAATAATTTTGATATATATCAGCACCACCTTCATCACAAGCAATTTGGCAATTACAATCTGCTTTCCAATGCAATATCTAACAAAGCAGCTGATGCAGATTTGCAGGGTCTTTACATTAATGATGTCCAACAGCATTTAATACTCATCAAACAGGCCATATGAATATTGGAACTGCTCAGCTGTAACACAAGCCAAAACCCCAGTTGTCCAATTATCCATGATTAATGCGACAATCAAACTTCCGTAGGCTACTGCTAATTCATAGCAACAGGTTGCATTTGTATGCAGGCAAACAGCAACTGTCAGGTTACCATGACAACACAATTTAAAACATCTGTGCTGAATAGTGGATTTATTAACTTGAATGTCACATTCTGTCCTGATAACGCAAAGAATGTACAGTTGAACCTCACTTATCGACTAATTCGAATTTTTAATAAAAAAGAATTTTTGAACTTCTTCAGGCAGATGGCTGTTAACCCTTCGCTTGCTATTCACGTCAATATACCTACCTGTAAATAGTGAAGACCCAGATGAGACAGCTCCTGGAGGGTCTGCACTATTTACAAGTTGATTGTGCAACCAGTGCACTACACAGCAGTGATTGCACAGCGAAATACTTGTACACAGTGAAGATATATGTAATTATACAACAGGGCATGGGTAAAGAAGGAGAAATGTATTTTAAAATTCAGCAAGCGAAGGGTTAATGCTTGGTGAAAGTCATGAAGGAAGCTCCCAGGGGTGTCCTCCCTGTGACTTTCACCCTGCATTAACCCTTTTAACGTGTTCTCATGCATTTGCAAACAGAGTAGACACAGATCAGATGGCTCCTATGAGTCATCTGATCAAGGTCTGCTCTGTTTGCTAATGGAATTTGATAGATCTATTTCTATACCATCTAAAATGGCTACAATATTCCATCTTCCATATTTTCATTATAACTATTTTGTCCATGAATACAGGTCTACTCTGTTTGTAAATGCATGAAAATCAAAGTGGTTGGGTCTAAAAAAAAAGCCTATGAGGGACTGGGTTAAGTTCAAAGGATCATCCCAATTCAAGTATCGTCATCCTAATTCAAAAATCATTAACTCTACTAATACTCCTGATCAATATCACAGACAGTGTGATGAACTTTGGTATTTGTTACAAATCAAAAATTACTGCTCTCTCAGGAAAATCAACCCATTTACACAGTTATCTCCCAATAAATTTCTCCCGACACCGAAGTTGCTAGTATCACCTATGTAGATTGATTTTTACCACTTTCACATCTGTACACCTAGGCTACCATAATTTTGTAATTTGCCACCCACGCTATTGCTATCGAGCTCTCCCACTTTACCAGACAATCATGTAAAATCAATCTGTATATTATACCAAGGCCTAGATAAGATGTGATTGAAAAAGTTTCAAGAATAACTCCTTTCATTTCTCCACTGAAGCCAATCTTGTGACCACTCTTTAGAATCGTCTCTTTGAGAGGATTCTAAAGAGTGGTCACAACATAGGATTTGATGGAGAAATCTGAAAACATATCTTTACCTATTGCTCTATTAGTAATATTTAGTCTGTCAACATTAGTGTCTGGAAAATTCCCAAAGTCGATTTTTCTTCAATGCAGAGAGAGTTGATTTTTCTTCCTTTAACCCATTACCTCATAGGCTATTTTTAGATACAACCTCTTTGAATAAATCTACTGAAAAGGAGCATGAACTAGAGAAAATGATTTTTTTTTAGAATTTTGGTAGTCTGAAACCATTGTGATAAATAGAGCATTTGCTCCTATAGGAGCAAATGCTCTATTTATCACAATGGTTTCACAAAGTGACTTTTACAAAGTGGTCAAAAGTTGTCAATATGAGGGAATGGGTTAAGAGCCATCACTATCAAACACAATAAATACATCCATATGTCAGCCTTCATGTAATTATCTCCTAAATGCAAATTTAGATACTGGAAAAAATTTATGTGATGCACATCAACGCTTCACAGAGATCATGTGTCAAACCTTAATCAGATTACAGAATAATTTCACTCACAAACTTCATAAGTTAGGAACAGATTTGGTACAAGTCCAGGGGCAGATAACTCTTGTATGAATTGTTAAGATATTGAAAAAAAAAAAAAATTTCATCAAGAACATGACATTGTGTAAAAACTTTTACTGAAATCTGTTGAAAACTGTCAAAAACATTTGTGCACCAAGCAAACAGGTATCCTTACACATCAGTAAACCATTCAAGGCCTTTTTTCATTCGGGACATGCATGCACAATCATTTGCAGACAGTGTAGACCCAGTCCAGAGGGCTCTAAGGGGCCTCTGATCAGGATAAGCACTGTTTGTCATTCAAAATCCTTTAGTAAGACTTTGTGTGACCCATTCCTCATTAGGCTATTTTTAGATCCAACCACTTTGAATAAATCTACCGAAAAGGAGCATGAACTAGAGAAAAGGAAAATGTTAGAATTGTGTGGTATTGAAACCATTGTGATAAACAGAGCATTTGCTCCTATAGGAGCAAATGCTCTATTTATCACAATGGTTTCAAAAAGTGACTATTACAGAGGCGTAGAAAGGCGTATTTATGGAGGAAAGGGTTAAGCAGACACTGATGAGCTATTCTGCTCTGAAACTTCAGTGTTGAAATGGTTCATGTTACTGTTACTGATCTGTTAATACATTTGCTGCCTTTCTAAAGTTTCTTTATTTTCTATTTTTTAAGATATGATTTCCCCCTCTCTACGGTCCCTAACACTTTTCCTATCAAAGTGAAAAACAGAAAGCACTTTTATTGCGCTCCAAATTTGCTACAAAAATATAATCAGTCTACCGAACAGTTTGGATGCTAATGACAGGCCAACACACTCAGCATCTCATCTGGATCCAAATAATTTTCATCGGTTATCACAAATCCACCACTAGCATTCAGAGAGTTAATGGTTCCCTGTTCAGTATTCATGTAAGAAATAATGACATCACGAATATCTATTAGCTGAATTTTTAATTATAATGTAAACGTTTCAAGATAATTTTTTGCTTTGGCAAAAACCCCAAGATGCATTCCAGACTCTACAATGGTAGGATCAATTTTCTCAGATACCGATCTCCATCTATGGTCTTCCTACCATAACTCTTCAACTCTTTGATTGCTGCACAAGAGTGTACTGTCATTTGCAAACAGTGTAGACCCAGATCAGAGGGGCCCTGACCCCTAGAGGAGCCTTCCAATCTTGGTATGCACTGTTTGCCATTCTAAATAATTATGGTAAAATTTTCCCTAAAAATAACAAGTAGGCACCTCAGTTCAAAAGGATGGATAATTCAACTTCGAACATTCAGCATTTCCAGCGTTAATGAGATGTCATCTGCATTGTTCAGCAAACACCTGCATTTATACCCTTTTAAAACTAAGAAACTTTAATCTGCAAACAAAAACTGTCGCCTAACACAAATGTCAAAGTCCTTTTCCCACTACATCTTTTCAACAACACAACAAGAGCAAAAACAGTCTAGATCCTGATCAGTAATTAAACTTCTCAGTATCTGATCTGAATCCAAACTGCTGGTACTGGTTAACACATTCACCCAGAGTGTGAACTCAAGTCCCATATCAATCTATGTAATGGATGTGTAACTCTGGACAATAAATAATCCCCCCCCCCCCACCTTATTATTATTTTGTTTTTACATTTGCTACAATTAAAAAAATACTCATCAAAGTGCTATCAATGTCCTGATATGATGCAGAGTTAACCGAAGTCTCATCTACATCCAAACTGTTTACAAAATTGTGTAACGAAAACTTCACCACCAGCGTGCAAAGAGTTATCCCTTTGAATGCCAAACACGCATCCGCTGTGATTTGCAAACAGTGCAAACCTAGATCAGAGAGCTCCTAGAGAAGCCCTCTGATCGAAGTCTGCACTGTTTGTCATTAAAATACTCTAGATAATTCAAGTCTTTTATACTGAACAGACTATATTATAGTTATCCAGTCTGATACATGTAATTCTGCGCTGAACAGGTTAATGGAACGCTCTCATGTAATGGACAATGCTACTGCAGATTTTTGCATCAGAATAATTAAGACTTTTTACCCTTTAGCTGCAGAATTTGAACCCATTCCCTCGTGACTCTTATAATGAGAAATAATGAATGTATGAATATCAATTACCGGATTTTATAATGGCATCATGAACAAGGGAATGTATAAAGCTCCAGATAAGATGCGTAAATTAAAACATTTTCAAGAATAACTTCTTTATTTCTCCACCAAACCTTATGTTGTGACCACTCTTTAGAATCGTCTTGAAGAGACGATTCTAAAGAGTGGTCACAACATGGGGTTTGGTGGAGAAATGACCATTATAGTATACATATTTATCTGTAGCTATAAGATGGATGTAGGAGTCATCTGATCAGGGACTGTACAGTTTCTACCAATAACAAATATTTCTGTAAACATTTTAACATTATTAAAATTTCAGCAAATAAATATTCATGATGTCATTATTTCTTTCATGAATATTCAACAGAGAAAGGGTTAAACAAAAAAGATAGATCTCTTCCGATCTGAGTTGCACCAGTAATTGTCAGAGATAATTGTCAATATGAGCGCTCCGTCAGCAAGTCCTTGAAGGGCAATTTCCACACCTAAAGTGTTTTTGGTTGCCTTGACAACTGTACAAACAGTAGTCTGATATCAACCATTATCATTATACTAGAGCTCTTGATAAGACTTTTTACATTTATAACCCTTTACTCCATAAATATTAATGTTAGAAAAATATTTTTTGTATGAATACCAATTAGCTTTATTTTTATAATGGCACATCAACAGGAGAATTTTTAGTCATAGCAGAAACTGTGGAATCTATCTCAAGGCTCCAGATAAGATGCGTAAATTAAAAAAAATTCAAGAATAACTTCATTTATTCTCCACCAAACCCTATGCTGTGACCACTCTTTAGAATCGTCTTGAAGAGACGATTTCTAGAGTGGTCATAACATAGGGTTTGGTACATAGAAATGACAAAATTGATATTTGAGGTATGCACAGTCATCTATAGCTTAACTATCTACATGATTTTCATAGCAAACCAGAGAGACCGATCCGATGGCGCCAAGGAGGCATATGTATGGAGTAATTTAAAGAGTTGACCCATAGTTCCATGAATATTCATGTAAGAAATTATGACATCATGAATATTAATAATATTGTTTTTCAAATAGCATAATGATATTTTTGCCAAAGCAGAAACTGCAGAATCGGATCAATATTATTCCAAAGCAAACAATGCAGACCATAATTAGATGGATCCTATAGGAGTCCGCTGATCTGGGGTCTACTCTGTTTTCAAAGGCGTAGAAAGGCCTATATCATGGAGTAGTGTTAATGATACATAGAATTGGTTTATGAAACTCTAGAAGGGTGCAAGTACACATGATTTTTTCCAACCGGTTGAAAATCTAGAGCAAGATCCAGAGGTCCAGATAAGATGCGTAAATTAAAACATTTTCAAGAATAACTCCTTTATTTCTCCACCAAACCCTATGTTGTGACCACTCTTTAGAATCGTCTCGAAGAGACGATTCTAAAGAGTGGTCACAACATAGGGTTTGGTGGAGAAATGACGATTTTAGTATTTGAGTACGCACCTTTATCTGTAGCTCTGAAGATCTATTATAATCTCATAAGCAAACAGAACAGACCTAATCATCTTACAGGAGCAAAAGTGATGTTTGTATGAAGGAAAGGGTTAACTCTAATCCATGAATAATTTTACACCTTTTGCAAACGGAGTAGACTCAGATCAGACAGTTCCTATAGGAACTATCTGATCAGGGTCTTCTCTGTTTGCTTATGATATAATATAGATATGATTCTACAGTTTCTGCCATGGCAAAAAATGTCTGTGCCCATGAGCTTTTATACCAGTTTATCTAATTTATTTCATGACGTCATTATTTTTTACATGAATATTCATGGAGTAAAGGGTCAAAGACCAGCAATGATATTAATTTGGAGAGATTTAGTGCATGAAGATTATAAATTAATTCCTAGTGTGGAAATGAGTTAATTTTCAATTGCTGTGAATAAACAATATCAAGTATGAGAAATTAATTCAGTGGCATAGAGAAAACATTCACAAAATACATAACAACCACTCATGGCCTTATTTAACTCTTTGCGTGCTAACAGCCAATTCTCCCGTTATTTATGATCTATGCAAACAGTTTGGATCCTGATCAGGCAACAAAAACATGGGGTCTGATCTGAGATCAAAATCTGTTTGTCACTCAGATTTAACTACTGCAAAGAAAAAAAAAAGTTTTGAAAATGTTTCAGATGATATATTGTCACAATTGAACAAACAAAATTAAAAAGAATTATTCCTCATTATGCAGCCTGCGTGACCTCATCGGCATTTGCCTACAGTCTGGATCCTGATGAACTGCAGAAAAATTAACCCATTCCCACTTACCGGTAGGTTATTTTTAGACCTAACCTCTTTGATTAAATCTGCCAAAAAGGAACATTAACTAGAGAAAAGGATTTTTTTTTAGAATTTTGAAGTTTGAAAACATTGTGGTAAATAGAGCATTTGCTCCTATTAGGAGCAAATGCTCTATTTATCACAATGGTTTCACATAGTGACTTTTACAGAAGCGTCAAAAGGCATCAATATGAGGGAATGGGTTAGCTTGGCGTCAGATCAGGATCAAAACTGTTTGACACCAAGTCTTGGTCAGTAAAAAACAACACTTTAACCCTTTCCTCCATGAATATTCATGTAATAAAAAATTACGTCATGAATTTTAATTAGATTAATTTATTATAATAGCACATGGACACATGAATTTTTGGCCATGGCAGAAAGTGTAGAATCATATCTACATTATAACATACAGAAACAGACAGACCCTGATCAGATGGCCCCTATAGAAGCTGTCTGATCTGGGTCTACTCTATTTGCAAAGGTGTAGAAACTAGAAAGGCATATTTATGGAGTAAAGGGTTGAAGAATTCTGGTAAAACAGATAAGGGCACCCAACACATGCCTGACCTAATTTTTCAGCTGATCAAGAATCAAGTTTACATACAGATAGAATGAAATTGGAAAAATCTCAATTTTGAAAGTTGCTATTCTTGTCATGAAATGAGCAAAATTAACCCTTTCCTCCATAAAAACGCCTTTCTACGCCTCTGTAATAACAACTTCTTGAAACCATTGTGATAAATAGAGAATTTGCTCCTATAGGAGCAAATGCTCTATTTACCACAATGGTTTCAGAAAGTAACTTTTACAGAGTCGTATGAGGGATGGGTTAACCCTTTCCCTCATATATAAATGCTTTTTAACGCATTTGCAAACAGAGAAGACCCAGATCAGACGGCTCCTGTAGGAACCATCTGATCAGAGTCTGCTCTGTTTGCTAATAGAATTTGATAGATTTGTTTCTTTACTTTCTAAAATGGTTACAATGTTCCATCTTCCATATTTCAATGTGACGTTTTTGTCCATAAATATTCTGTAGGTATTTAAATTGAGAACAAACATTGAACAGGGAAAGGGTTAAATTGGTTACTAATGATCTCATCAGTATCCAAAATTAATAATATGCACAAAAATTATTTTTTTCAAAAAACCTCAACAACGCTAAAAACTGAGGGGAAAAAAATCTAGATTGTACAACAGCAATTTACCGGAATCCATGCACTCTCTTTTTGACAATGCTTTTGTAGGATTTCTTAAAGTACAAAACTTTCAAGAAACTCTCTAGACAATACATGACTACATTTTGGTAATCTTTGTACTGACATTTTTTTACAGCAGTCCCATCCTTAATAAGTTATACTGCTAAGTGCAACTTGATTTGTATTTGAGAAAACCTTTGAATCCAGATGAGACCCACAGTAACTCCGCATCTCATAAACCAAGCTGTTAGACGTTAAATTCTCAAAAGTTTTACCTTCCCTCATCTTGACACCTTTTCACAAACAGAGTAGACCCAGATAAGACTGATCCTTACATGAATATTTGACTGGGAAAGGGTTAAAATGAATCTGAAGTTAAGGGTTAAAACAAGTTAAAGGTTAAAACAGCTCAACATTCCCTGAAATATCGTTCTGAGATAATTTTAACCCATTCCCACATATTGTCACCTTTATATGACTGTAAAAGTCACTTTTTGAAACCATTGTGATAAATTGAGCATTTGCTCCAAAGGAGCAAATGCTTGATTTATTACAATGGTTTCAAAACTACACAATTCATAGTTTTCTTATTTTTTTCTAGTAAATCAAATGCTTCTTACGGTAAGTCCTTTCCAGTAGATTTATTCAAAGAGATTGCGTTTTAAAATAGCCTATGAGTGAAAGGGATATGCATGTACTGTTATAAACCTAGAATGTAACAGTAAGACACGGACAGTCATGCTAAACACTTTTCACAAATAGTTTCGACCCAAATGAGATGCAGAATAACTTGACTTTTCATCAGGATCCAAACTGTTTGATACTCAGACTGGTTTTTAAAATGGATAAAAAAAAATTACTTTCAGAATAACAGATGACGACAAATATTGCAGCCCTACCAACCTCTCACATTACAGAGTGATTAAAAAAGTCTACCCAATATTCTTTGAATGGCAAAGACATAAAAATTAAAATTAAAAGAAGTTTAATATTTTTTTGTGACTGCAATTTGGACAAACAAGAACACACTGGGCAAATGTCATAGCCGACATGTATTCAAAACAAGAGCACCGCATATGGGTGCCAAGGCTCGCCTGTTGATTTTAACCTTTGTGATGACCAGTGAAAAAGTATGTGAAGTTTCATAAGATTTGCATGAATAATAAAGTAATTGCCAGACAACAATGGTGACAATGCAGTCCTCAAGAGTTAAATAGTCAAACCTCGATTATGCGAATTTTTTGTTTAGAAGTATTTGAACCTTTTAGGCAGATGGCTGCTTAATACATGGTGAATGTCATCTATTTATCACAATGGTTTCAAAACTACAAAATTCTACAATTTTCCTTTTCGTTAGTTAATGCTCATCTTCGGTAGATTTATTCAAGGAAGTTGGATCTAAAAATAGTCAATGGAGGAAAGGGAGGGTTAAATGAAATCAGGATCCATGCTTATAAAACTTTTAGTTGAGTCTGAGTTTGTTCTCAAGTTTCTGATTGGTCAGATTTGAGCCAAAGGCTCAAATCTGACCAATCAAAAGCTTGAGAACTCAAATCTGACCAATCAAAAGCTTGAGAACGAAATCAGACTCAACTAAAAGCTTTAAAAGCATGGTCCCATGTCTAGTTTGACACTTTGTGTGAACAGAAGAAACACATTATTGACTGGAAACTCAAGTTAGTGACATGTGATTGATAATTTAGCGATACATGAATTATTTTCTTTGAAAAGGGAAATTCAGAAGAAACACAATGTCATGTATCAAGTTTTAGGGTTTCAATTTGAAACTAGCTCTTGAAATGCCGTAGATAGTTTAGTGATATTTATGCATTATTATTCTCTTTCTGAAGGGAATTTCGCTGCAGTTTTCTGTATTATTTGTTTAACCCATTCCCTCATAGGCTAATTTTAGATCCAACCACTTTGGATCAATCTACACATTGATGCTATGCAAAGAATACTGCAGCATCTGCAACGCTTTGATTTAACTATGAGTTTACTGTTATAACAAGATACGCATACACGACATGTCAGGCAACTAACTTTAACCCTTTCCATCAGAGTCCCAGATAAGATGATGCAAGAATTCAAACATTTTTAAGAATAACTTCTATATATGGGTTTGGTGGGAAAATGACTTTTAGTATTTGGGTATGCACCGTTATCTGTAGCTCTGCATTCCTTCATTTCACACATTTGCAAACAGAGCAGAACTAGATCAGGGTCTGTTCTGTTTGCTTATGGGAATTCAGATAGGATTATGCAGTTGCCAAAACCGTGAGAAAAATCCATTTTCCATGTTTCATTTAACCCTTTCCCTCATGTAAACGTGTTTTCACGCATTTGCAAACAGAGTAGACCCAGATCAGACAGCTCCTAGAGGAGCCGTCTGATCAGGGTCTGCTCTGTTTGCTAATAGAATTTGATAGATCTGTTTCTTTGCTTTCTTAAATGTCTACAATGCTCCACCTTCCATATTTCTTTATAACTATTTTGTTAATTAATATTCAGTAGGTATTGAAAATTGGAATAAACATAGAACAGGGAAAGGGTTAATTGATTTTGTCCAATAATATTCATGAAGTTTGTTATAAATTATATGAAACAGGGAGAGTTAAACTTCTGCTAGACTGGACAAACATACAGGAAGATAATGTCAGTCAGACATAGTTCAGTGTTAAACCCTGCAACGCTTTCTATTAAATACAGAAGAGCTAAAAATGTGCATTACAGCGAGAAAAAAATACTGAAGCAGACAGAAAAGCAATTTAATGGCAATTATCTGAGTGTCCAGTCAAGTCTATCTGAAAAACTACAGGCAGGGCCTATAATGGGTTAATTTTTCTGCACACAGTACTGGAAGATATTTGTCCGGTTGCCAAGGCAACAAGCTCCGTTGACAACTGAGTTTGAAGTGCAGGCAATTGTAGAAGAGCTAGATAATAGTTACAATACCAATCAGATCAAATCTGTCACATAGTGTTATACAATTCTTTTTACTTGAACTCTCAGGTCCAGATAAGACTCATAAATTAAAACATTTTCAAGAATAATCCTTTTTTTTCCCACCAAAACCTAATATGTTTTGACCACTCTTAAGAATCGTCTCTTCGAGCTGTCTAATTAGGGTCTTCACTATTAACAGGTAGGTATATTGACATGAACAGCAAGAGAAGGGTCAAGACGTCAGATTGAACAGTTTGGATTCTGATGCACCTGTAACCCAGCATCTCAACATTTCAATTAGCCATTCTGTTTGCATAACCCTTTCCCTATTCTATTCTACAGTGCTCCCTCTCTTCAACGACTGCCTTTGGGATACGAAGATTCACAAGGTGACGATTCTAAAGAGTGGTCACAACATAGGGTTTGATGGATGCATAAAGAAAATACGATGGAAAAAAGTTGTTTCTGGGGCCTTGTTGTTTCGGAAACAGTGACATGCGTTGTTGTAAGGAAGGAATCGTTATTGAGAGGGCCGTTGAAGGGGGGGACCACTGTACTGAGTATTTTCATGGACAACCTGGTATAATCAAAGCAACAGATCAATGTACATACTCCGATACTAAAACCGCCAAAACCTATGTTGAGACTGCTCATTAGAATCAGCTCGAAGAGATAATTCTTAACCCATTCCTCCATAGACTTTTTTTTTTAGACCCAACCTCGTTGAATAAATCTACCCAGAAAAAGCATTTACACGAGAAAAGGAACATTTTAGAATTGTGTAGTTTGAAACGGTTTTATTTGTTGACTTTTACAGAGGAGTAGAAAGGCTTATTTATGGAGAAAGGGTTAAGAGTGGTCAGAACATAGGGTTTGGTGGCGAAATAATGGCGAAATAATGACTTTTGAAACAAAAGAAATAGAGAATATTACACGAAGTGACGATATGAAGGGTTGTATCATATGAGTGGTTGTTTGGCCGTAGTATTCAAGAGCCTAGGAGAATACCATGAACAAACAACCACCGATGTGATACAATCCTCCATATTGTCACTTCATGTAACATTCCATTATTTATATATCTGTTTTAAAACATTCCAACTCCTTTTATTCAGAAATAGAAAACATAGTCCATTCATGAATGGCGCATTGATTTATAAGTACGGATCGTGTATTGCACGCCCATGCAATACCGAAAATTTATCAGAGAGGTTGTATTGCATGATCGAATACAATCGTATTTTACTGCAGAAACTGACAGGTATATAATAAATAGATTTATCAAATTCTGTTTGCAAATGTGTGAAAATGCGCTTACAAAAAGGCAAGCGTTAACAGTAGTTCAGTCAAATTAGCCATGTTCTGCTAATTACAACCCATTAATCTCTAATGTCTAGCTTTTCTAGTAGCCCTCTGACCTGGGTCTCACTGTTTACAAACGCACATGCGTCAGAATTCTGATTAACCCTTTCCCTCATAGAAACATGTTTTCTCGCATCTGCAAACAGAATAGACCCAGATCAGAGGGCTCCTAGAGGAGCCGTCTGATCAGGGTCTACTCTGTTTGCTAATAAAATTTCAAAGATCTGTGTCTTTACTTTCTAAAATGGCTACAATGTTCGATCTTCCATATTCCATAATAACCTTTTTGTTCATGAATATTCAGTAGGTATTGAAATCTGTAATAAACATAGAACAGGGAAAGGTTTAACAAACAGTGCCAAGCCTGATCAGAGGCTGGGTCTAGATTCTTTGCAAATGCAAGCACATTAAAAAAATTTGGTTCCTGGATTGAAAGGGTTAAAGCATGAGATAAGAGAATAGTAAAAATGCCTCAGCCCCGTCACTCCAGATCTTTTGTTTTACCCAATATTCAACAACATAGGGCTTCTGGTGGAGAAAATGAGGATTTACAATGAGCAGACATCCATTGTACAGCAGGCTAAGACTAAAAAACTCATTCTCTCCATATACTATTTTTAGATCCAACCATTTTGAATAAAATACCGAAAAGGAGCATTAACTAGAGAAAAGGATTTTTTTTTTATAGAATTTTGTAGTTTGAAACCATTGTGATAAATAGAGCATTTGCTCCCATAGGAGCAAATGCTCTATTTATCACAATGGTTTCGTAAAGTGACTTATACAGAGGCGTAGAAAGGCGTATTTATGGAGGAAAGGGTTAATATCCAAACTGCCTATTCAGCAACTTAATAAAGAAGGGTTTTGCAAACTCAATCATAACACAGATCGTGCAGAGCTAACCCAGTAAATTTCTTGCTTTATTTGTTACAAACTTAATACAATTTCTGCAGCCATATTTAGGCGCAAGAATTCATAAAATATTCAAAACCCGACAGCAGTTTTTGTGAGCAATGACCATAAACAACTAGTAATCTATTAGTAGCTAGTGCCATCACAGTATATTGTTAACCCTTTCCCTGTTACCGTATTATTCCTAATAGAAGCCCCTGCCCTAATAAAGGCCCCCGGCTATTTTTGTAGGAAAATCTACTCACCAGGCTAAACTCAAAGGGAAATCCAAATTCAAATCCATCCAAATCCAGTATATCTTGATAAAATCCAGTCAATCCAAAAGTTTAAATCATTTTAATGAACACTTAAATGTAACATTAACAAAAACTTCCGAACATTGGATTTAGGAAAAAGCTTACCTTAATAATGGCCCCCCTTTTGGAAAATGTTAAGCCCCCGGGGGGCGTTTATTAGGAATAATACGGTATATGTTTATTCCAAATTTAAATACCTGCTAAATATTCATGGACAAAATAGTGGTAATGAAATACGGAAGGTTAACATTGTAGAAATATTAAAATTCATGAATATTTATACACTAACATTTATATTGTCAATTTGTGTGTGAATTTTTTGACAAAATCTTTAGATTAGGACCTATATAATGTCATAAGCTCCTACAGGAGCTGTCTGATCTGGGTCTACTCTGTCTGCAAAGCCGTACAAAGGTATATATGCAGTAAATGGCCAACTCGTCAAAGCATAAAAGCAAAAATTTCAATTTACAGGGCTCCCGATAAAGGGTGCGTCATCTAATCAATTTTTCCTAAACTGTTACTTCATAGAAACGCCTGTGCAAACAGAGTTAACCCAGATAAGATGACTCCTGTTTGTCTAATGAGGATAATGCTGTTATCTTCTGGAATTATATAGACCTGCTTCTAGTTTTTATCAGGACCAAAACTTTTATCTGTTCATGTGCCATTGTTAACCCTTTCCTCCATAAATATGCCTTCAGAACTACAGATAACCATGCGTACCCAAATACTAAAATCCTCATTTCTCCTCCAAACCCTATACTGTGACCACTCTTTAGAATCGTCTCATCGAGACGATTCTAAAGAGTGTTCACAGTACAGGGTTTGGTGGAGAAATAAAGGAATGTCTAAATTTACATGTCTTATCTGGAGCACTGTGCCTTTCTAAACATCAAAATTAAACTCAAACTCAAAATTAATCAAAATTTGATCTCTATTGGGATTTCCCCAAAATCTGGGGGAAATGTTACTATTTTACATTGGGAATAGGACTGGTCCTTTTAATGAACCTGTGTAGAGGCAAGAAAAAGGCCTGAATCATATGCCACATTAACCCATTAGTTTCAGTGAGAAATAATGACAAAATGAATATAAAATAGTTCGTTTTTTTATAATGGCTGAAATTTTCTGTGTTCATGTGCTATTTTAAACATTAATCTTAATTAATATTAACCCTTTCCTCCATAAATATGCCGTTCTACGCCTCTGTAATAATCACTTCTTGAAACCACTGATAAATAGAGCATTTGCTCTATTTATCACAATGGTTTCAAACTACAAAATTCAAAAAAATACTTTTCTCTAGTAAATGCTCCTTTTGGGTAGATTCATTCAAAGAGGATGAGTCTAAAAATAGCCTATGGAGGAATGGGTTAATAATGTCAGTATTTCCTGTATGAATGTTCATGAAGTAAAAGGTCAAATCAAAATCCATCCATGCATAAAGTCTTACATTATAGCTCAGACAAAATATTAATAAAGGGAGATAATTCATACCTTAGCTATGCTGGAGTTAATGTTCTTATATACAAAACACATCTTCTACTCATGATCTGACAAGAAACTGCCAAATTATATTGAACTTTGTCCATGCATGAAAACGTTATGGCATGGACAAAATCACATGGACACAAGGACGATGGATACATAATTATATACACACTCAACTGCAATATTGTAAAGACTGTCAACCTTATCCAGTAGTTAACCGTTACCCTCATATTGACGCCTTTTGATGCCTCTGTAAAAGTCACTTTGTGAAACCATTGTGATAATGGTTTCAAAACTACACAATTCTAAAAATGTCCTTTTCTCTAGTAAATGCTCCTTTTCCGTAGATTTATTCAAAGAGGGTGAGTCTAAAAATAGCCTATGAGGGAATGGGTTAACCTTTACCCTCATATAAATGCCTTTTCACACCTTCGCAAACATAGTAGAACCAGATAAGACTGCTCCTATAGAAGCCATCTGATCAGGGTCTATTCTGTTTGCTTTTGACACGACATACCAGTAGATCTGATTCTAGTTTTGGTCAAAGCAAAAAATTCCCTCGAAAATTCTAAATTATAAAAATTCAGCTGATAAATATTCATGATGTCATTATTTCTTACATGAATATTGAACAGGGAAGGGGTTAAAATACCTGTCTCAATGACTTGTACCTTAATCAAGGCCGTTGCCCTATACCATCTCTATAATATACTACCTCTATAATTATCAAACAAGACGCGCTACAAAAGAATTGACTGTGCTTCGAGAAATAATTATATTCTCATGTGCTGCGAAATTCACTTGTAGCCATTCCAGACTGAATAAAATGATGTTTCCATATTTAGCCACACTACACTCCTAGATTTTCTATTTCAGTTTAATGCCTTTAAACTGTCAATCACATCACGAGGACAATGTCAGGCAATGTCAGATACTGGACAAGACCAAATTTACAATTTTCTCTGAGCTGTATCTAAACTGCCACACAGTGAAACCATATCACCTGACATTACAATGACGACCAAATGTTTGATTATCAGGTCCAATGTAATGGATGATAATCCAGCTGACGAAGCAGGCAACCCTTGTTGTAAAAGTAATGGCTTACCCTTGCAACGCTGAATTTTCAGAGTGGAGTACTCCATCATTGTCTTTTGGTAGAGTCCGTACAGTATGAAAGGGTAAAATCTGTGAGAGGATTCTGATTGACAAACAGTGCAGACCCTGATCAGAAAGCTCCTCTAGGAGCCCTCTGATCTAGGTCTACAATGTTTGCAAATGACATTGCATGTGTTTCCCGCAGCCAAAGAATAAACTATGCTGATGATCAATGAAGGTAAGTTTCGCAAAAGGCCAAGTCTTATTCCATCAATAACCATACTTTACCACAACAGAAAATGTAGTCAGCTCAAAGCTGTAGATATCTTTTAAACCCTTTATTCCATGAATATTCAAATAAGGAATAATGACATCATGAATATTAATTTGAATAATTTATATGTTAACACAGAAATGTTTACCATGGAGGAAACTGTAGAATCAGATATATGTTAACCCTTCGCTTGCTGATCGCGTCAATATACCTACCTGTAAATAGTGAAGACACAGATGAGACAGCTCCTGCAGGAGCTGTCTCATCAGGATCTGCATTATTTATAAGACTTGATTGTGCAACCAGTGCACTCCACAGCAGTGATTGCACAGCGAAATACTAGTACACAGTGAAGATATATGTAATTATACAGCAGGGCATGGGTAAAGAAGGAGAAATGTATTTCAAAATTCAGCAACAGAAGGGTTAAAATGTGTATCTATTGAGAGTAAAAGGTTTTTACCTGGCAAACAGTGAGACCCAGACCATGCTTTTTACGATGACCAATTTAACCCTTTATCTGATAGGACCGCATTCTGATGCCTTTGCAAACAGAGCAGACCCAGATCAGACAGCTTCTGTAATAGCTGCTTGAACAGGGTCTTTATGCTCTACTTGCTTATGGGACTATAGTTTTAACCCTTTCCTTCATATGAGCGTGTTTTCAAGCATTTGTAAACAGAGTACACTAAAATCAGACGACTCCTATAGGAGCTGTCTGATAAGGTTCTGCTCGGTTTGCTAATGGAATTTGATAGATCTGTTTCTTTAGTTTCTAAGATGGCTACGATGTTCCATATTTCATTGTAAATATTTGGTATTGGTAGAAATCGAACAGTAAGATATATTATAAGCCGATCTGGGCCTTCTCCATTTGCAAATGCGTGAAAAGACGTTTATATGAATGCAGAGCTATGAAAGCAGAGATAAGCGTGCATACTCAAATACTAAAATTGTCATTTCTCCACCAAACCCTATACTGTGACCACTCTTTAGAATCTTCTCTTCGAGACGATTCTAAAACGTGGTCACAGTTTAGGGTTTGGTGGAGATATAAAGGAGTTAATTTTAAAAATGTTTGAATTTACACGTCTTATCTGGACCTCTGATGAAGGAGAGGGTTAAAGTGACCAAATTAGTACCAAATTATTTAGCTTTACTAAACTCTAAAATCGGGGAGATTAGGTCATATGAATGAGATATCCTCTAGGAGCTGTCTGATCTGGGTCTACACCGTTTGCAAATAATAGTACATGCCTGGGTTCAGTGCAAAACTGTTATTTATAATGCTTTCTTTCATATTGTGGTATCTTTCCATTCAGCCGTTTTATTATGTGTCAAATAATTCAGAGCCTGATGAAATATTAAATAACTACAGTCTAATCGCGATACTACGAATCGGGACCGGGTCGGGCCGATTTTTCGTAGTTTCGCATTTTCGTATTAATGCATCTTTAGGATACGAACTAATTTCCACAAACCTTTTCTCGGTTTCGTAGTGAATGCATACACATACCATACATCGCTATTGTATTGGTCATTATATGTAATAATATTGTCGCAATTTACTGTTGCATAATAAAGATATTCCTGTACATGTTTGTGTTATATTTAATATATTTTATGCCTGGTTTGACAATCTACTCACATTCCCGCTTACTACAGTGTACATTAATGATTTTGTATCACACGCCTCATGCAAGAGGTGGTCAAATCATAATGTGTAATGTCATATGCCAGTGCATAACGGGTTATGTAAAAAACACGAACCGCGCAATGCCATCTCATCAAACTCTAGATAGGAGGGAGTAAACGAGTCATTTCCAAAGATTCTGTTCGTTCTTTGTCATCAAACCATATTCTGTGACTATTCTTTCGAACGTGAGGTGACAACCTAGAATTTGGTGACAGCATAAGGATTTTAGTATTTAAATGCTCCCTTTAACTAGAGACATGAACTCGAACTTTCTAGCAATCCATAAGGGTTATGTATAAAATAAGAAACGAATCAATACATTCATATTTTTATTCAGGAATAAAAACAAAATGCATAGAAAACTGTGATATCGTTTATATGCGTATAGAAGCAGTGTAGACACAGGTTTGATGACCAGTGTAATTGGTTTTATAAGTTTGGCATATAAGTTTTATATGCTACAAACAAACACGTCAGTATGCCTGTATGGTAATCATTTATAACACGATGTGTGTGAAAACGTAATTGTGCATAATTGCACGATACAAGCTTTAATCATTTGCGACATTTGATATGTAGTTAGTCTAATCCTGTCACAAACAAACACGGGTGCTGATCATTAAAGCGTATCGGGCAGGTCAGATGTGTCAACAATGGATAATTATGCTGACTGGAGCGACGAATGTCTCTCAGAAGTGTGAAAACATCGCACAGGTGAGATTCGTAAAAATGCATCTTTTTGCCACTGTTTTTGTGTTTGAGGGACTACGAAAACCTCTCGCAATAACGTGTTTTTCGTAGTTTCGCATTTTCGTACTTTTGCATCTTTTTGCAATTGAAACAAGAACAAAATCTGCCGGGACCTGGGGTGTTATTCGTAGCAAACCGGTATTTCGTTCGAACGTGATTCGTAGTATCGTGATTAGACTGTACGTGTTTTATCGGATCAAAACTGATTGCAAAGGTAATCCCCAATTTGCTCATAGAATGTAATTACAAGTTATGCATCAAGAATTATATTTCCTATCTAATTCATTCACACAAGACGGAACTTATTGATCACTAGCCAAGGGAGATAATCCTTTATGGAATTGAATCCGTTTCGCTCACAGTGCTATCCCTTTAAGGCAGAGATACAAGTATATGCAATTTGAGTGAAGAAGAAAATAAATAGGAGTATGACTCATGAGGGGCGTTTTTTAAACTACAGTAAAACCTCTCTATAACGGCCACTAAATTATATCAATTAATTTGTGTTAAAGGCAGGGGGCTGCTTAAAGCAAGGTGAAAGTAAAACAATGCTCCTATAGGAGCGTTCTGTTTTACTTTCACATTGCTTTAAGCAGCCACCTGCCCTAAATACCAACTAATTAACACAATTTAGTGGCCGTTATAGAGAGGTTTTACAGTACACAATTGCAAAATTTCTAACTCAAATAAAACAAAGTATTGTATGAACCCGCAAAAGCACAACTACAATTAGCAGACGGGATGCACAATATGTGTAGCCATGCGTGAAGAATTCACTATCGGAGGTTTTATTTATGATGAACTAAAACCAGTCCTGCAAATCTCGAGCATGACTGAGGAACGTCATCAATAACCTTAACAAATTCATCTGCTTTACAATAATTTATAAAACCAACTGTATATTTTCTAAATGACAAGTCAAGTCAGATGTGTATTCAAACACGTCCTCATTTCTCCATCAAACCTTATATTGTGACCACTTTTTAGAATATAATCTTTTCAATTATATGCAGCACTCAAGCTGGAGCTGTCCATCAAGGATACATTTAGTTATATTGAGGGAGAAGTTTTGGTCCTGATTTTGCATCTCCTTATAAATGACAGTGTTACATCTCCTTATAAATGATATTCTTTATATTTAACCTTTCCCTGTTCTATGTTTATTCCAAATTTCAATACCTACTGAATATTCATGAACAAAAGAGTTATAATGAAATAGGGCAGGTGGAACATTGTAGCTGTCTGATCTGGGTCTTCTTTATTTGCAGCTGCTTGAAAAGAAGTTTATATGAAGGAAAGGGTTAAACATCTCCGAGAAGTCACTCACTGGCAAAGGGAGGTAATCCTTTGTGAACATTGAACCAGTTTTGCTCACAGTGCTATACCTTCATGCTATCCCTTTTAAGGTAGATAGACGTACATGCAGTTTGAGAAGAGGAAAATAAAGAGAGGAGGAAGAGGGGAATATTAAACTACACAACGGTAAACTAAAACAAAAAGTCTTGTATGAACCCGCAAAAGCACAACTACAATTAGCAGACAGGATGCACAATATGTGTAGCCATGCGTGAAGAATTCACTATTGGAGGTTTTTATTTATGATGAACTAAAACCAGTCCTGCAAATCTCGAGCATGACTGAGGAACGTCATCAATAACCTTAACAAATTCATCTGCTTTACAATAATTTATATAACCAACTGTATATTTTCTAAATGACAAGTCAAGTCAGATGTGTATTCAAACACGTCCTCATTTCTCCATCAAACCTTATATTGTGACCACTTTTTAGAATATAATCTTTTCAATTATATGCAGCACTCAAGCTGGAGCTGTCCATCAAGGATACATTTAGTTATATTGAGGGAGAAGTTTTGGTCCTGATTTTGCATCTCCTTATAAATGACAGTGTTACATCTCCTTATAAATGATATTCTTTATATTTAACCTTTCCCTGTTCTATGTTTATTCCAAATTTCAATACCTACTGAATATTCATGAACAAAAGAGTTATAATGAAATAGGGCAGGTGGAACATTGTAGCTGTCTGATCTGGGTCTTCTTTATTTGCAGCTGCTTGAAAAGAAGTTTATATGAAGGAAAGGGTTAAACATCTCCGAGAAGTCACTCACTGGCAAAGGGAGGTAATCCTTTGTGAACATTGAACCAGTTTTGCTCACAGTGCTATACCTTCATGCTATCCCTTTTAAGGTAGATAGACGTACATGCAGTTTGAGAAGAGGAAAATAAAGAGAGGAGGAAGAGGGGAATATTAAACTACACAACGGTAAACTAAAACAAAAAGTCTTGTATGAACCCGCAAAAGCACAACTACAATTAGCAGACAGGATGCACAAAATATGTAGTCATGCGTGAAGAATTCACTATCGGAGGTTTACTTTATGATGAACTAAAACCAGTCCTGCAAATCTCGAGCATGACTGGGGAACGTCATCAATAAACATCAACATGATTAGTGATACTTACAGAGGAATAGATAGGACATATACATTGAAATATTTTGAACAACCGATCATTATTTCTCCACCAAACACCATCAGGGCTTTTTCCATCAAGTGGGGAAGGGGCCTGGCCTCTACTTTTTGGGAAAAAATAGTACAGTACAGTCCACTCTCGTTATGGCGAACTCGCTTGACACGAATTTCTCGTTGACACGAAGTTTTTGTAAAGTCCCAACTTTTCTTCCTATATATTCTATACAAATTTAAGTTTTAAAGACGAGTTCGAACTGATCACATTTTTGTTAAGTCGAAGTCATTTTCCATCCCCAAAGTGTTTGTTTGCATGTAATTATCGGTGTTTGTATTGAAGTCACACCTCTCATTCTGATTTAGTTCGAGGTGTGAATTGGACCTTTTGATCCGACCCTGGCAAAGTATGCCAGGTGATCGCGACACATGTAATTACAGTGTTTTGTGGGTAAACAATCCCTGGTGTCAGATAATTATTCAAACTGTGCCACATTGAGTGAACGTTATTTAGTAAAATGACACATTACCGTTCATTCGTCCTAAGTGTCAATCATGACTTCTGTAGTACGAAAGATAACGCTTGTCCTCGCTTCCGGACGATTTTGTAGAGATTGGATGAAAAGTACTTAGGCCTGTTCCTTATTTTATTACCAATACATGCAGCTCAACATTGAATTTAATTTGTCACTTGAGTAATAGCGAAACAGCTCACGGCGAAACATGTAAAATGGTGAACACATTTTGAAACGTCTGGTTTCCCGAATAAAGCTATTCTCTTACATGTACCGGAAGTACGCGAATCGGCAACCAGCTAGTTCATGTGTGATTGCGTATTTCCGTGCCCGTTGAGGAAAAGGGATTTCCCATAGAAATGGCGTAAACAAACCATGTGCTTTAAAAATCGCCAAACCAACGGCGATTAATTCAATGATAAAGGCAAAAAGTATCTGAAAATTGGACAGGGTCTTATAAATTAGGGCATGGTGTCATTAATGGAGGGTAGGAAAGACAGAAGTTTGTTCTCACAGTATGGATCAACACGCACATGTACAATTTTATATACACAGAGTGCGATTCTTTTACACAATGTGCAGACTAAATTGTACAAGCACATTAGTATGCTTGTAATATGGCAGCTTGTTTAACCCTTTCCCTCATATAAACGTGTTTTCACGCATCTGCAAACAGAGTAGACCCAGATCAGACGGCTCCTAGAGGAGCCGTCTAATCAGGGTCTGCTCTGTTTGCTAATAGAATTTGATAGATCCATTTCTTTGCCTTCTTAAATGTCTTCAATGTTACACCTTCCATATTTCTTTATAATTATTTTGTTAATGAATATTCAGTAAGTATTGAAAATTGTATTAAACATAGAACAGGGAAAGGGTTAAGGTGAACGTAATGAAAGAAACTGATTTTTTTTTAAAAAATGGCATGTGATTTTTGAGTCGAACTCTCGATGAGTCGAAGTTTTTAACGGGTCCCTACGAACTCGAAATAACAAGAGTCGACTGTATTTTGATATAGGAGAAACAAATTTCCAATGTAAAGTCAGTGTTGTAAAGTTTACAATAATTTATATAACCAACTGTGTATTTTCTATTCAATTTATACAAGTTCTTATATCCCACCAAACCCTCAGGACTCGAGACAATTCCAAAGAATGGTCACAAACTAGAAATTAACGCAATAATTCATAGGATATTTTTATACCCAACCTCTTTAATAAATCTACTGAAAAGGAGCAATTACTAGAGAAAACATGGTACATACAAACTTTCTGGGAAATAATTCAAGGGTTTTTCAAGGGTTTTTAAGGCCTTCCAGTTCAAATTTAAGGCCATCAAAATCAAAGCTATATGAATCTCTTACCTAGACTTTATGGGATACAAACTGCACACATCATGAAACGGGTATGCATTTTCTAACAACAGTAAACTACTTTAATTGCTAAACTGAGT
The DNA here is from genome assembly GCA_963576725.1 of Azorinus chamasolen. Classification (NCBI taxonomy): domain Eukaryota; kingdom Metazoa; phylum Mollusca; class Bivalvia; order Cardiida; family Solecurtidae; genus Azorinus; species Azorinus chamasolen. Next base: position 26,095,398 of record OY755253.1, on the reverse strand, counting down.
TTACTCTTTCACCTGAATTCTTCACGGATTCCAACATCTTACTTGGTGGAAGAGGTGGGTTGGGTAATGTTTAAATAAACAGGAACCATAGACAATGATGTCAGATGAAGTGTCTTATAACATACATATTAGTAATAGGTGCAGATTGCAAGGATGATACAACGATATGTTAGCTAAATATCAAGTCTCTATCTGTACTGGCTCAAAAGTTAGGACCAATGTTAAAGTTGGTGACAAACAAACAGACAGAAATAGACAGGGCAAAAACAATATGCTGAGCAGCTCCCCAGTTTGATCTGGGGGCATAATAAAAAATATTCGTATTAGCCACCCTGTATTTGTGATATTCGCTTCTTGCTGTATTTGTTACAGCCCTATATCATGTATCATCACATCGTTAATGTCTTTATTTCTCTATCAAACCCTATGCAGAGCAATAGATATGTGCATATTCAAATACTAAAATCCTCATTTGTCCACCAAACCCTGTGTTTTGACCACTCTTTAAAATAACCTCTTCGAAACAATTCTAAAGAGTGGTCACAATATATAGGGTTTGGAGTAAAGTAGTATTTCCTGTTTCCTGTTATTCAATGGATATTTATGGAAGATGTCATGACTATTAATTAGCTCAAATTTCATAATCACATATTAACACAAACAATTATTAGCCTTGGTATAAACTATGGTTGAGTCAGATCTATAATATAAGTCTACAAGCAAACAGTGTAGTCCCTGATCAGACAGCTCCTACAGGAACTCTCAGATTTGGGTCCATTGTGTTTACAAAAGCATTTAACCCATTCCTCCATAAGTGCGTTTTTCTACGCCTCTGTAATAGTCACTTCTTGATATCATTGTGATAAAAAGAGCATTTGCTCCATATGAGCAAATGCTCTGTTTATCACAATGGTTTCTCTATTACACAATTATAACATTTTCATTTTCTCTAGTAAATGCTCCTTTTCGGTAGATTCATTCAAAGAGGCTGGGTCTAAAAATAGTCTATGGAGGAATGGGTTAAAGGCATATATATATATCTATGAAGCAAATGGTTACAAAACATTTGCCCATGGCCCCATTTATCTCTGCATAAACTGGAAGTTGTACATAAACTTCCTTACTACCTTGAAGTCAAGTGTATTGCAGTTCGCTCAAACATTGTCATTAGTCTTATCTGTATTCCTTCATATAAATGTGATTCCACTCATTTGCAAAAATAGAAGACCCCTGATCAGGGTCGGCTCTGTTTGCTTAAGGAATTTGAAAGATCTGTTTCTTTACTTTCTAAAATGGCTACAATGTTCTATCTAACCTTCCATATTTCGTTCTAACTATTTTCCCCATAAATATTCAGTTGGTATTGAAATTTGGAAACAGAGAACAGGGAATGTGTAAAAGTATAATTTACAAATTCATATTGAAGAAAAAGTAGTTTGCTCACATCATGTTGCAAAAATGTTGTCTGCTTAACTCATTGCCTCATAGGCTATATTCATCATTGAATAAATCTATCGAAAAGGAGCACTTACTAGAGAAAAGGAAAACTGGAATTGTGTAGTTTTTAAACGATTGTAATAAATAGAGACTTCAAGAATCTCAGTATCTGATCAGGGTTTGCTCTGTTTGCTTATGAAATGGTGACCGATCTGGCTCAGTTTCTACCAATTCCAAATATTCGTAATTATGTTCATTACCATTATGAATATTCAGCTAATTAATATTCATGATGTCATTATTTCTACCATGAATATTCAACAGGTGAACGGTAATGGGAACAAAATAATGACCAGTGGTAAAAAGAAATAAAAGGACATCAGGATTTTTTACTCCCATTTTAGGAAGATACCTCTGAAATTGGGATTTTTTTCTGATTTGGAATTTGTTTAGCTGTAACAGAACTATAGATAACAGTGCATACTCAAATACTAAAATCGTCATTTCTCACCAAACTCTATGTTGTGACCAGTCTTTAGAATCATCTCTTCGAGACGATTCTAAAGACTGGTCACAACATAGGGTTTGGTGGAGAAATAAAGAAGTTATACGTGTCAATTTATGCATCTTATCTGGAGCTCTGTGTAATATGTTTTCAACAAATTCCGTCAGCAGACTCTTATCAAATGACTCCTACAGGAGCAATCCAATCTGAATCTTCTCTGTTTGCAAAGGTACCAAAGGCAGCTTTATGGAGTAGAGGGTAACAATGGACACAATACCTCATACTCTTATAGCCTGGATCATGGAACAGGTAGAATTTTTTTTTGAAAGACTCACCGGTGTATTGAGTTCCAACTCAGCTCCCCCGCTAGTTCCCCGGTCCGACGTCATGAGGGCAGCCGAGTTCTGTTCTACGTAAAGCCTCAGGGCCACCTGCAATATATAAAGTATCAACAACTGAAAAGATATATGCCTTATCAATCTAGTTCAATACATAAAAATAAATACAGCTTTATAACGAACCACATCCTTTTATTCATTAGCTGGATGGTTCAATATTCTAACAAAATGGATTTTAACCCATTTCCTAATATTGACACCTCAGTAAACAAGAGGGCCATGACGGCCCTGATATCTCTCACCAGACAATCAGGAGATGATTTTCAAAGTTTTGACTGTATGTTCTATTGAAAACTAGCCACCCCTGGGGTGGGGCCAATTTTGACCCAAGGGGCACAATTCATACTGGTATACCTTTTGTAGAGGACCTGAATATGATGCTATATGCCAAATATGAAAGCTGAGAACCTTCCAGTTTCAGATAATATTTTCAAAGTTTTCAATATATGTTTCTATTATCTATATAGAAAACTGCCCACCCCTGGGGTGGGGCCAATTCTAGCCCCAGGGACACAGCATTTATATAGCTTTTGTAGAGAACCTGAACATGATGCTGTGTGCCAAATGTGAAAGCTGAGAACCTTCCAGTTCAGAGAAGATTTTCTTACTCATCTTACTCCAGGTAAGATGAGTTAATCAAAATATTTTCAAGAATAACTTCTTTATTTCTCCACCAAAGTTGACCAAACCCTATGTTGTGACCACTCTTCGAGATGATTCTAAAGAGTGGTTACAGTACAGGAATTGGGAGAAATTATCGTTTTAGTATTTGAGTATGCATCGTTATCTGTAGCCCTGCGTCCAATCAGGGCCCACTCTGTTTGCTTATAGTATAACATTTTAGATCTCATTCTACAGTCTATGCCCGAGCCAAAATGCCCTGTGTTCATATGCCACAACAAAACAGATTCTAATTAATATTCATGACATCATTATTTCTTCCATGAATACTGAACAGGGAAAGGGTTAAAATAGCCTTAGGGGATGGGTTAAAGTACTATTTTTGTCAGCTGCATTTAACAAACAAATACATTATACTAACCTAGTAGTATGAATACTGAAAAAGTCAATTGAACTATGACATTTTTCTAAGTCATGGATTGCATAATGTAACAAATTCAATGAATGAATGACAACAAACTTGAACAGTTTTTTGCTGAGGGTTACCGAATGTCATCATGCTCATCATGCTCCGTTTGGTACCCAAAACAAAAGATCAACCAGAGCAGACCCTGATCAGATGGCTCCTATAGCAGCTTTCTGATCTAGGTGTTCTCTGTTTGCAAAGGCATGAAAAAGGCTTTATATGAAGGAAAGGGTTAAAGGGGTTCACTGATTGGTCATCCTGTATGATATCAATACATCTGAATGATCCAGTATCGATCATATATCGGTATGTATTGTTATCATCATCATCATCATCATCGGTGTTCTGATTAACGTGCAGGTGCAGGAGCATCATCCACATCAGTAAGCCCCTTTCCAGGTAACTGACTGTCTGCATGCATGGCAGATCTCAAAATAGACCTCCACTGAATTCTGTCCGGAGGGTAGACCACTGAATTCTGTATTAAGGGTCAACTACGGCCCGTTTCAATTCTCTGCGATCTTTCTCTGTCAATGCCCTCCATGTCATTTTGGGCCACCTAGGTCCATGTATGCCCTCGATCTGTATATTAAAAGCTGTCTTGGCCACACCACTAGTGTGCTCGATGTGTCCAAACCAGCGAAGCCTTTTCTCTCTAAGGATGAGATCCAGGTCTACAAATCACGTCAACAGCTCGTTTGACGTAACAGTTGGCACATCCTCAAGCTTTGGGAGATCTCTGGACTTAGTTTACAATGTAAAATATAATTAAGGCATAAAAAGTCTCATTTTGTACTAAAATACTTTTCATTAATATATCAATGTTAAAACTTTGTATCAATGCATCGATTGGAGCATGATATCGGTGGTATCGAAGACAATGACAGTCCTAGGTTAAACCTGTCCATATACAGGGTAGCAGCACAATTCTTGGGACAGATTACGGCCCATGTGATAGTATCCAAGTGTGTTATCTTGCAAGGACTGCTCAAAAGGTGTTGATTTTTTTACCAAATTGTGACAACTGAACATCCAGCAACGGCCGGGCACTACCCAATGTTTTGTACAAGAAAAACATGCCTATGAAAACATGGTTTGTTTCTTGCAGTTGCATAGCACACTGTGATTTTTTTTATCCCTTTCTCTCATATAAACGCATTTTCACACATCTGCAAACTGAGGAGACCCAGATCCGAGGGCTCCTATATAAGCCGTCTGATCAAGGTCTGCTCTGTTTGCTTATGGAATTTGAAAAATGTTTCTTTACTTTCTAAAATGGCTACAATGTTCCACCTTCCATTTTGCATTACAACTGTTTTGTTCATGAATATCCAAGAGGTTTGAAATAAACATAGAACATGGAAAGGGTTAAGCAATAGACAAATGGGCTGATTAATTAGACACTGACTGGGTCGGCTCTCTCAGTATAACTCATTTAATCACTATTTCTTGTGGCGCAACTCTTTATCTCATTGAAAATGTGTACAAAGCTATAGATAAAGGTGCATACTTAACTTCTCCACCAAAAACTGTTGTGAATTTACTCTTTGGAATAGTCCCTTTGCGATGATTCTAAAGAGTGGTCAAAAATAGGGTTTGGTGGAGAAGAAGTTTTAATTTACACATCTTACCAGGACCTCTGTATAAACAATATTTGAACTGAAAATCCATACTTGTTTCAATTAACAATCAATAAGTCTGGTGATTACATTTCTTGGTCTACCAATTCTAATACTGCTATATCATGTTTGGGCAGGATAGAAATCTCAGAACACAATAAACAATATCTGGTGAATTAATGAAGCATTTAACCTGAACTGCTAATAAAAGCATTTAAATAAAAATACATCATTCCATGCTGAAGCCCATCTCGACTGAGTCACATTTTCTAGACATTTGGTTATTATGATGTGTGCATAGAAACAAGTCGATAATCTATGGTTCCCCTTTTGGGAGCCTCATTTTTTCGTAATAACATGTTTCCTGGTGATAATTACACTTTTTTAAAACAAATATTCTGCAGCGTATTTGTTTATCCCATCAACTCACTTTTCACCTTATTCTGTGGTGGATAAAAGGTGCTAATTTGGCGAAATATGTAAATAGTTCCTAGTTCACAAGGGCGCCGCCATCTTTAATGGCTGCCAAGCACTTTCCGCTTGTCAAAAAAAACATGTGCACGTTTTGTATTAGCGATATTTGTACATTTCAAACCTTACTAAATGGTCCCATAAACACCAATTTAATAACATATTATAACTACTACAAATAAATAGAAAATATGGCGCTTAATATGGCCTAAAACGTGCAACAAATACTAGAGACGCGTGGACACTGGAGGTCAAACCTCAGGGCTTCGTTTCACCCATAATGTATATTTTACAAGACTGACAACCTTTTCATCAAATATATATACTTAAATGTATCTACCAGAAATAAACAAATAGCTTGTCACACTGGAGCTCGCCTGTCAGTTAAACAAACACTGAAAAGGTTCGTCGTAACGTTCTTGATGCAATAGCCAATATGGTGGCGAACACACTGCATTACGGAATGTAACCTCTTCAAAATCATTTTTCACCTACCTTTGGAGGAAAATCCGGATATAAGTATATTACTAGGTTAGAATTAATATTTTTTCATCGATATAAGTCCAAAGTTAGGGTCTCTAATGACGGAAAGTGTAGGGGTTTGAGAGATTTCGGCCACAATTTGTGACCGTGTTACTATTTTTGCCCCGACACACACACCAGTCACATGGTCCGCCTATTTCCAACATGGCAACCGTCATGTACAAAATTAGTTGAACGGGGTTAATTGGGAATTTGCGGGCTTGATTTCTATCCCGGTGTTTCTTTTATTCTAATCATCTATTCTAAATGATATATGATGGTTATTTTGGATTTATATCTTAGAACAAGTTAGTAAATATAGGAGTTCTACGACAAGCTTTGTGATTGGCGCGGGAAGTCCGTATACACGACGCATTGCGTATAAGGCTACCAAGGGGGTTTGCTAGTGTTAATTAAAACAAAATGATTCCTGTTTTTATATCTCAGCATTATACATTTTTACTTTAGACGTATTTTATTTTAAACCTAAATACAAGAGAATTTTTCAACCAGTTTTTCAAGGTTATACGACATATCTGTAAATGTATCTTATGTCGAATACCCTTGTGTAGCCTCGAATTTATTTCCGTGTTCAGTCAAGCGGAACTAGTTATCAGAATGCACATGTTACGATTGCGACACACCAGGATATGTATTTGGCCGCCGAGACGTATTTTAGTTCTTGCGTCCCGAAACGAATATACTTTGCAGCACCTTTACAATTATTATCGAAAAATTAACTTACAGTTGCATCTTTGTTAAAACTGAAGTCAATTTCGATAGTGTCCTTTTATGGAGGGAGGTCGTTGGTGGGTGTAATTCAAGGGAACAAACTCGAAAATTTACAAAAGTTCTTTTTGGCGTGAGTTTTGTAACCTGATTAACCCTTTCCCACGTAGTAGGAGTAGACCTATATATAAAACGTTTTGTTCATGGAATGAACCAGATGATCCAGGATCTTGGATGGCAGCCACTGCAAAACAGACGGCAACAGGCCAAGGTTACAATGATGTATCGGATTGTCTACAATCTTGTCGACATACCCGCTGCCCGGTACCTGCATACTACTACATCAGTGACCAGAGGCCATGGGATGAAGTTCATTGTGCCCTACTCCAGAACAGACATCCTGCGCCACTCCTTCTTCCCCTCAGCCATACGCCTGTGGAACCAGCTACCACAGCCCTTAGCCACAGCACAGACCCTTGATGCCTTCAAAGGGGATTTGGCCAGGGCACGATAGACACAGAAGACGACAAAACATGTATATTACTTTTAACCTGCACCGTTTTCTTGTTTTTGTTTTTTAATTTTGACATGCGCCTCACCTTTACCTTTACCTTGTACATACACAAATGTACGACAATGCTCCAGAGAGGGACCAGTACATAAATGGAAGAAGAAGAAGAAGAATTATACAGATGGGCCATACAGTTTTTGTCCATACCAAAAAAATCCCTTGAATGGTTTACATTGATAAACATCATGAAGTGACTAATTCATGTATACATATTAATTAGGGAAAGCAAAGACCTATGATAACACATATATGTTATCATAGGTCTTTGGGGAAAGATGTACACACATTATTTTTTTCTCGGTGGAAATTTTGCTAAATTATATATTGAGCAATCTATTATCGTTATCTTGTATTTTATTAATAAATTAAAGAATAGCCTTGTTGCATATTGCATCAAGATTAGTTTATCTTTATTATCAACTAAGGACCGGCTGTTAATTTCCCACCGAAGGTCGGTATACATTGTACGTATTTTTGGCTGTGACAGTAACATTATCAGGTCTATATTTATTCATAAGCAAGCAGAGCAGACCCTGATCGGTCTGACTTTGGTCTACTCTGTTTGCAAATGTTCCAAAAGTCACCTAGCTATCAGGAAAATGATTAACCTTTAAGTATTATATAACCGTCTCCTTCATATAAACGTGTTTTCAAGTATTTGCAAACAGAGTAGACCCGGATCAGATGGCACCTATAGGAACCGCCTGATCAGGTTTTGCTCTGTTTGCTAGTGACATCTGAAATATTTGTTTCTTTACTTTCTAAAATAGCTATAACATTCCACCTTTCACATTATATTGTAAATATTTTGACCATGGATATTCAGGTATTGGAATTTGAATAAACGTAGATGAGGGAAAGGGTTAAATGCTATAGATAGTTAGAGTGGAATGTCCCGCCAGTGTTCATGTACATGTATAAAGTCAAGTCAGTATGAAAGGCTTAACTCATTCCCTCATATTGGCGACCTTTGACTCTGTAAAAGTCACTCTGTGAAACCATTGTGAGAAATAGAACATTTGCTCCTATAGGAGCAAATGCTCCATTTATCACAATGGTTTCAAAATACAAAATTCTATAAAATTCCCTTTGTCTATTAATGTTCCTTTTTGGTAGATTTATTCAAAGAGGTTGTATCTAAAAATAGCCTACGAGATAATGGGTTAAACTAATTAGAGGATTTCTGATCTGGTTCTACACTATTTGAAAATATCAGTACACCCATTTCATGCTCTCAAAGTGCCAGTGAATAATATATATACCATGACGTGCAAGAGGATCGGACAACAGGCGATGGGAGTGTTATCTAAAACCTTCTCCCCAGATGGTACAAATCATTGACCAGACAAATACAGTTATGCTTGTGGAGATATGTGTAGATTACATACTGCATATATATACACTCATAAGCATGTACACCATAAATACGCCTTTACAAACAGAGAAGACCCATATCAGACGGCTCCTGTAGGAGCCGTCTGATCAGAGTCTGCTCTGTTTTCTTAATGGAATGATATAGGTCTGATTCTATAGTTTTTACCAGGGCGAAAACTTTTCTTGGTCATGTAACATGGTGAAAAAGTTGTGACTCGACTGGGACTCGAACCATAATCACTACCCGGCTACACACACCCCCTCTACCCAAGAATTCGTCCCGAATTCTTACTCAAAGAACACTCCACGAGTTTCTTATTAGTACACATTATCTTCATATAATCTTCATATAAATCACCTTATGGGTTATTTACGTTGGGCGCCAAATGTAACATGGTGAAAAAGTTGTGACTCGACTGGGACTCGAACCCAGGGCCTCTGGCTTACCATGTCAACACTCTACCGACTGAGCTACCAAGCCACACAGTAAAGCCTATCAACTTATTTCACCATATTTTCTACCCGGCTACAGTCATATTGAGCTAATTAATATTCATACATACATGTACATTATTTCTTAACCCTTTCCATCATATTAACGCTTTTCACACATTTGCAAACAGAGAATACCCAGATCAGACGGCTCCTATAGGAGCCGTCTGATCAGGGTCTGCTCTGTTGGCTAGTGGAATTTGATAGACATGTTTCTTTACTATCTAAAATGGCTACACTATTTCCCCTTCCATATTTCATTATAACTATTTTGTCCATGAATATTGGTATTGCAATTTGAAATAAGTGAAGTACGTAACAGGGAAGAGGTTAATAAAACGACAGAAAGATCACGAACTAGAAAGAACATGAAACTAAAATAAAGTGATAAAAATATACAAATTTTAATAGATTTGTATAGCATGTTGGACAATGCTTACTTTTAATTCGTTACTCAGTAGAAATGACTTCAATGTCTTTGTAAACAGAGTACAATCGAACTTATCTTAAGCGACCTTATAATGATTGGGAACAGGAATATTAAAAAGCAGGTGGTTGCTTAATGCAGGGCAAAAGTACTATAGGAACTTTCTGCATTACTTTTGACCTGCATTAAGCTACCACCTGCCTAACAGACCCTTAATATGACCTAATTTTATGATCGCTTAACACGGGTTCTGCTGTATTTCCGGATCGGACGGGCCCTGTAGAACATGTCTTACGAAACAGTACGGATCTAATTCTACACTTTGTGCCATGATCAAAATGCCAGTGTTCTATAGCGTCATTACAAAACTCAAGCCAACTAATATCCATATAATGTATGTATGTATATTCATTATTTTTACAAGAATATTTATCGAACAATGGGTTAATACGTTGTTATTAGAATCTATTACTAGAATTTATATGATCTAGAGTATGTCCGATCTTCGGATGGACTGGTGTACTTTCAGAGACATGGTCTAATTTTCGAAGAGGTACTTGGTCGGATCACCGAATAATATATACCGTTTAACACTTTACAAAGTTTATACCATATAAACACCATTTAACTCCTTTGCAAACAGAGTAGACTCAGATCAGACGATTCCTATAGGATCAGTGTCTGCTGTGTTTGCTTACGAGTCAATATAAATTTTATTCAATACCTTCTGCAACGGCCAAACAATCCTGTTTTCATGGTCATGATCAGCTAAGTAAGTGAGGCAGGAATCATTTTTAGCAGTACAATTACCCTTATTTTACCTTAAACCCGTTTTAACCCTTTCCCTGTTCTATGTTTATTCCAAATTTCAATATCTACTGAATGCTCATTAACGAAATACTTCAAAGAAATGTGGAAGGTGGAACATTGTAGACATTTTTAGAAAGTAAAGACACAGATTTTTCAAATTCTATTAGCAAACAGAGTAGACCCTGATCAGATGGCTCCTCTAGGAGCCGTCTGATCTGGGTCTACTCTGTTTGCAAATGCGTGAAAACACGTCTATATGAGGGAAAGGGTTAACCCATAGTGTCACATATACACACCTGTGTAGATTACATTAGTTCAACTTCCATTGGAGCCCTCTGATCAGGTTCTGCCCTGTTTGTCTATCTATAAACTGGAATAGTCCATTTGAAGTTTCAGGGGTCAATGGGTTAACTGGCACTGGCCCCAAGCCTTTCGGTACTTGTATACACATCGTGTTGAAAACCTACTTGACAAATCCTTGTGCAGCATGATATTCCTCATGCCTTGTGTACTTTATAGCTACATAAGGACTGGCTTTTTCAAGATTCATTGCTTTTGCTCTGGGCAGCCAAAGGTAGCTCTTACCTACTTGACAACGCCCCCCCCTCTCTCTCTCTCTCTCTCTCTCTCTCTCTCTCTCTCTCTCCCTCTCTTTCTTACCTTTCTTCCTTGCAATTCTCGATGTATAATACAGTAAAACCTCTCTATAACGGCCACTAAAGAGTGTTAATTAGTTGGTATTTATTAAAGCAAGGTGAAAGTAAAACAGAACGCTCCTATAGGAGCGCTCTGTTTTACTTTCACCTTGCTTTAAGCAGCCACCTGCCTTTAACACAAAATACGTGATGTAATTTAGTGGCCGTTATAGAGAGGTTTTACTGTAAGTACAATTGCAAACAGTGTAGAATCAGATAAAATGTTCCTCATAGAGGAGCCCTTTGATATGGGTCTGCACTATTTTTCGTTCATTTTCACCTTGCTTTAAGCAGCCACCTGTCTTTGACACAAAATACGTGATGTAATTTAGTAGCCGTTACAGAGAGGGTTTACTGTACTTGGTTAGAATAGTCATAAATAAAAGATGAAACCCTAGACTATACTTAGTTTTCATTTACTACTTAAAATAACCTGGGTAACAGCAAGCCTGTTACATGCTATCCATTACGTCATAACATGTATCAGTGGCGGTCTTTCAGATGGGTGGCTGCTTAACCCATTATCTCATAGGCTATGTTTAGATACAACCTCTATGAATAAGTCTACCGAAAAGGAGCACTAACTAGAGAAAAGGAAACTTTTAGAATTTTGTGGTTTGAAACCATTGTGATAAATAGAGCATTTGCTCCTATAAAGTGACCTTTATAGTCGTCAAAAGTCGTCAATATGAGGGAAACGGTTAATGTAGGTTGACAGCAATGCAGAAAGCTCTCAAAAGAGCTCTCTGCTTGACTTTCCCAATGCATGATAAAATGTCCTATGTTTTCTTTATTAAAATCCCGGTTCGAAGGGGTTTTTCAGTATACATGTATAGCGTTCGAGTTGTTTGTTTGTCATATCAGCTGATCTAGGTCCCAGGTAGAGGTCTCGAATTGACGTTGTGATGTATAAACTTGACGAAAATCTTACTAAACTGAAACAAATCCGTTAACTCTTTGCACGCTAGCGGCGAAACTGTAATTACCTATGCAAACAGTTTGGATCCAGATGAGACTCCGCATAATGCCATATAACTGACCATATGTTTGCAAAAAATGAGAGAACGTTTATTTAAAGAATTGAAGCAGACGACAATTGTAGCAGACGAAAAATTACTTAGCGTGCAAAGAGTTAAGGACAATTCTAACTTTTACTCCACAAATACGCAATTTAGGACTTTTGCAAACACAGTACCTCCGGATCAGACAGCTCCTGTAGGAGCCATCTGATCAGAGTATGCTGTGTTTGCTTATGGACTTATATGTGTTCATGAATTGTGTTATTTTTGAAAATAATCTGATTAATATTCATTACGTCATTATTTCTTTTATGAATATTGATGGAGTAAACGATTAGATATACATGTATGTACATTTACAGTAAACCGAAAGGATTTGTCACCATAGCAACATATGGATTTTTCTGTTCAGCAGGTTCCAGTATGACCAGAGTCTTCACTGTTTTTGTCAGCTAGCATAATCTGTAGTTATTTGTGCTCTATATTTCCATACAATTTAATTTCAGTTTCTTTATTTGGACTAATATATACAAATCATAGCCCTTAACAGGGCGGTCGTTTATTACATTAACAAAGATAGAGAGAAAAGAGAAACGAAGAACATATAGTGAAACATGAATCATCACAATGGTACAATATTCATGTAAGAAACAATATATGTGCGGATATTAATTAAATTAATACTATTACCAGTTTACTCCATTTTCTACGACTTTGCAAACAGAGTAGACCCAGATCAGACGGCTCCTATAGGAGCCGTCTGATCAGGGTCTATTCTGTTTGCTTATGATATAATATAGATATGATTCTTCAGTATCTGTCATGGCCAAACATTCCTGTAACCATGTGCTATTATAACAAATTAATCTGATTAATATTCATGACGTCATTATATCTTATATGAATATTCATGGAGGAAATGATTAATAACACAATGAAAGGTTTGGCTCTGGTAAAATCTGTAAGATCCAAATTTATAGTTCCATAAGCAAACAGAACTGAACCTGGCCAGACGGAACCGTCTGTTCTGGGTCTACTCTGTTTGCAAAGACGTAGAAAGACATTTACGTACGGAGTAAAGGGTTGATATTACAGTAAAACGTCTCTATAGCAACTGTCTCAATTAACCCTTTCCCTCATATTGACGACTTTTGACGACTCTGTAACAGTAACTATGTGAAACCATTGTGATAAATAAAGCATTTGCTCCTATAGGAGCAAATGCTCTATTTATCACAATGGTTCAAACTACAAAATTCTAAAACTTTTCTTTTCTCTAGTAAATGCTCGTTTTTAGTAGATTCATTCAAAGAGGTTGGATCTAAAATAGCCTATGAGGTAATGGGTTAAGTAGACTTCTTATTTGTTCTAAGACAGATGGTAGCTTATTACCGGACGAAAGTTGTACAGAAAGCTCATCTAGGAGCTTTCTGTATTACTGCCATCCTGCACTAAGCAACCGCATGCTACATCATGTTATTCATAAGTCCAATTCTTAGTTTTCAAGACAGGTGGTAGCTTAATGCAGGTCGATCTCCTCTAGAAGCTCTCTGCAACTACCAGCTCTTATAGACCCCGTGCTTATCCCTTTACTCTATGAATATTCACGGAAGAAATTATGACATCATGAAAATAATTTCTTTTAAAATGGCATATAAATACACGGATTTTTAACCAAAACAGAAACTGTAGATCAATATTATTCCATAAGCAAACAGAGCAGACCCTGATCAGATGGCTCCTATAGGAGCCATCTGATCCGGGTCTACTCTGTTTGCAAAGGCACAGAAAGGCATATTTATGGAATAAAGGGTTATTCATTATATGGGCGTCTCTAAAGATGTATTCTACATTTTATCCATTTCTGTCTATTGAACCATTTAGCCTACCTAATGATTCATGTGAGACTCCACCCCTTTATGATCACTACTACGCCGTATCAACCCATTACCTCCTAGACTATTTTTAGACCTGGCTATTTTTAGACCTAATCTCTTTGAACCACAGGTGTCGCCCTTCGTAT